>JANBXA010000031.1:19710000-20427500 GCA_030556225.1 Cricetiscus sungorus | reverse complement strand
CCTCATACCCACTCAGCCCAGAACTTAGCCCTGTCTGCTTGTGCTCCTGTCTCCTGTGCTAGGCCTGGGTGTCTGCTATGGCCTCCTTCATCTCAGCAGCCAGGCCTTTGCTTTGTAGGGGCCTCCAACTTTAGGAAGTGGGCAAAACACAGAGCTTCAGCGGTTTGTGGCCGTAACCTGGCTCATCTTCCTGACTTCATCTTTTTGGTGGCCTGGGTGAACAGAGCTGAACAGGAAGGAATGTAGGTGCTTCTGTGTAGGCCACGCCTCTCTCCTCAGCCGTCGGGCTTTTCTGAACCCCAGGGACCTGGGTTCCTTTCTGAGCAGGGGGCGCCACACTCATTCCCTCCCCATGGTGAGATGGGGACATGATTTCCTCCAGCTTAGACAGAACCATCTCTTCCATCATGATGCCCAAACTGTGGATGCCCTGCCCAGTGCTGCCTATGACAGTTGCTGGGGATGCAGTGATGAGCTCACATGTCACCTCAGGCAAGGCCAGGTCCAGGCATCCAAAAGAATGGTCCTCAGCCAGGGAGACCACTGATTTTGCCCCTTACCCCAAATTAGACTTTCTTCCCAAAGCATTAAAATGGCTCCTATAGGTCCCTGACAGGTCAGTAGCTGGGGTGGCTCTTATCTCATCCATCCCTCAAGTGTGACTGTCCCTCTTCCCTAGAGTCCTTTGGGGGCTAAGATGTTTCCCTTCTAGAAAGCTGGGTTACCTAACAGGATAAGTGGGATTACAGACTCAAAAAGGGCCTGCCCCAACAGTGACCCTTATGACACCCAATCTGCAAGCAAGATGTGGGCCCAGATGCCCAGGATGAAGGGGTCAGTGATTGTCTAGGTGGCCTTGTAGGTGTTCCAGGACCACAGGGTAGAGTCATTTGGGGTGTTTGTGCCCCATTTAGTCCTAGAACCCTTTGCACAGAGGCCAGCAACCTAGAGACTGCTAAAAAGGGTTGGCTAGTCCCTCACACTGGAAAAGACCTACCTATCTGACACCCACTGTGAACTAGGATTTTCTAGCAAGGCCTGTCCATGAAGAACTGTCCTCTGTACGCTTGAGGACCTGAGTTCAAATCCCTAATTCGCCTGTCACCCAGCACTGGGTGGCAGAGACAGGCAGATCCTTGACAGGGAACTTGTTGGTACAGGTGGACCCCATGGCCACCCAGGCCTCTCTCCTGTGGGCAGGCCCTTCTCCAAGCATCATTTTGAGGCTGCCTGAGTGGTAGGGCATCAGGCCTCCTCTCTATTCTCAGGCCCTGCAGTACCAAGTCCCCAGCCACAGATCACCCATCCCCTCCTAACACTGGCAATAAACTCAGCTGTGACCCACCCTGCCTCTGCGTGGCCTGTCTGCGAGAGCCCTTGGGGAAGGAGCTGAGGAAGGATACAGCATGTTGGCCATGTCCCCAAACTGAAGACATGTGACAGGCATCATCATAGCTTCAGACACATCTAACACACCTTTAATCTGTGACAGTGCGACAGTGCTTTGAGAAGTATCCCTTCTCTGCCACTCTTCCTCGTTAGTTGTGGTCAGCAGGTTCCATAGCATAACCCACATGCCTCCCTCTGGGGTGAAACACAATTTTTTTTTTTTAGTCTTTTGGGACAGGTTTTCTCTATGTAGCTTTGTAGACCAAGCTGGCCTCAAACTCACAGAGATCCACCTGCCTCTGTCTCCCGAGTGCTGGGATTAAGGCGGGCCTGTCCCAAAGACCAGCAGTATCAGAAGCCACGGGCCATCAGTGGAGTGCAGGGATAAGTCTTATTGGGAGCCACCTGGCTGGGGACAGTTGCCACAGACTCTGGTCCTGTGTGGGTAGGTCTTGTGGTGCCCCACATGATGCTACATGCTGGTCCAGAGGAATAAGAACCTTGGCACCCCATGGTTCTCTCTTCAGGCCTGACCAGAGCTCTTTGAAGGTCCCAATGCTTAGCTGTGGCCACCATCATGCCTCATGCGCTGTCTCTGGGAAGAAAAGTTCGCGGCATCGTTGTACAGTATCCTGAGGGGAGACCACACTATGGCCGACAGTCCGGGGGTCTGCATAGATCTCAAAGTCATTCCCACCCTGCATTCAGAGGAAGGACAGACAGAGGAGACATGGTCTTAGGTGATGCCCAGGATTGAGGCCCAGGAGCCACCCTTCTCATCACACTGGCCCCTCCTCAGACCTGCCAGGAACCCCACTCTCCTGGCTTCTCAGACCTGCCCTGACTTGCTGTAACATGCCCTCTTTGCGTCTCAGTCTTCTCAACGGTAGAGTGGGAGCACTGAGTGTCTTCTGGGAAGCTCTGAGAGAGGTCTCTGCTCTATTCCCTGTGTCCTGGCCTTGACCTCAGGTGCTTTGGGTTGAAGGGAACTGGGCAGGGTCACACTTACAGGACTGGTCTCATTGCCAAAGAAGTGGATGATGTCGAAGCTGTCCTCGTCCAGACTGTCAAGGCAGTAGCGCTTATCCCAGCCCTCAGGGAAAACATCGAAGCTTATCATGCCTCCTGTGGATGGGTGCGGGGGAGGTCATGACAAAATCCTGGGACCAACAGACAAGGCTAGCAGCTTGTCAGGGAAGCTCACAAGGCTAACTTTGGGCAAAACATGCTTGTTTTATAGACAGTCTCCTGTACCCAGTTTGGCTTTGTATTATGTAGCCAAGGATGGCCATGAACGCCCCACCTTCCTGTTCTACCTCTCAAGTGCTGGGATTACAGATACATGGTAGCGCGTCTGGCTCTAATACACTTTGTTCATTCAACAACCCTGAAAGCCACGAAGGGCAGACTCGGGACCTGCAGGGTCTCATCCAGGCAGTCAACAGGCAGGAGCAAAGGTGGGCTCACCCAGGAGCATGGCCAGGGAGACCCAAGGTAACAGTAAACTGGGCCACAACTGTAGGTTCTGAGTGACCATGGCATCTGTCCTCCCCTCTGGCTACTGGGGAACAAGCCAAGATGGCAGCTGGGATACCACATGCCCCAGGCCCTCAGGGGAGCAGCTAGTGGCAAAGGTTGGAAAGATCCGCAGAGCCCTTGAGTGATGGACTAGGCACGGGAAGGGTGGGGACCATTCACCACCAGGTGCCCATTGAATAAAGTGGGCAAAATTGGGTAGGTAAATAGTGTCCGTTGCTATGCCTGAGCCACCACAGGAAAGACATACCTCGGGAGAACCGTAGCCCCTTGCCAGCAAACTCTGTCTTCAGGGCATCCACAAACTTCTCCCGAATCTTCTCCTTCTGCACAGGGAAGGGTGCATATTGGCTCAGTGGGTCTGATTATATACCACACCTAGAACCCTCACCAGCTCCCAGGTCTTCTGGGTGAAAACGGCCCCCACTTTACAGATGAAGAAATGGGAGGTCAGTGCTGAGGTTCAGACCCAGAAATCAGTGACCCCCACCAATAGGGGCATAAGAATTGGAGGCATAAGAAGGGGGAGGGCATGGGAGTGGAGTATCAAGTGAGGCAGGACCCAGCCTGAGAGCTACAGGCTGACTGCGTTCCAGGCCTGGGGGCTATGCTGTTAGCTTTGTGGCCCTAGGCAAGTTACCTGACCTCTCTGAGCCCATATACAGAACAAAATGATGGAGAATTAGTGACCACCCTCTGCTTCTCCCTCAAGGAAAAAAGAGCAGAGATGTGAGCCCCCTGTTGGCCTTGACTTTACCTTCCTAGCAGGTGGCATGCCCCAGGGACAGCCCTGTGGGCGCTCACTCAGAGCCCTGGGCCGAGCTGCACTTTCCTCCTTTAGCTGATAGCTGGTCATTAGACAGCTTCATGTGCCAAGCCCAGCCCTAATGTGTCCAACTTCATGACCCTAGCTAACTGAGCTCCTCAGGAAGGCACCTTACCACCCCTCCCTGGAGTCTGCAGGAGGTTTAAATAGGCCTGTGCCATTCGGACTGTGTACAGGAACACAGCTCTCAGAATACATCCACACATCCCAGAGGAGGGGGGTAAAGAACCACCAATGAGGGAAAGGGCTACCTGGCTTCGAGGTTGTCAATGATCAGTCCTAACTATTCCAACAGGGAAAGTCCCTTATTCCTGTGTCTACTGCCCCCTGTAGGCGGCCTCTGTGCACTGTGGAAGTTGCATGTCATGATCCAACCACAAGACCCAGGAACAGTCAGCTACATCACAACTACACTTTGCAACCAACTTCCTACGTGACCTGAGATGAAAGTCACTTCTCTGAGCCTTGGTTTCCACATCAATACGATGGGACTAAAACACCCGTTCATTCATTCAGAAGCGTTTCATGGCAGGTAGGCACAGTGGGACACACCTATAATACCAGCCAACAGGAAGTCTCAAGTTGGAGGCCAGCCTGCACATTAAGACATTGTTTCCAAAAAAAAAAAAAAAAAAAAAGAAATGGCATTTCTAGAAATGAGCAGAAGTCATGGCTACAACGGGGAACAAGGGAAGAACAGCTGCTGAGTGAGAACATGGCTGATGGGCTCATGCCACCCCTGAAAGAGGTGATGATCCTCTTACCAAGCAAAATGCATGGTAATGTTTAGGGAGGCGGTGTATAAGCTGAGTAAGGTGGCACACACTTGTAACCCCAGTATTCGAGAAGCTAAGAGAGATCACAAGTTCAAGGCCAACCTGGGTGAATGCCAACAAAAAGAAAAGCTTGCTATTTAAGAAAACTTGGAAGTTCTGCATGCAAGTGAAAACATGACATTGCAGACAGAAGGCTGAAAAGGTTAGTTGGAGGAGGGCAGACACAGGCCTCAGGGCTATGAGGAGCTTGAGATGCTGCCAGCCAGCACTGGCCAGCCACAGAAGGCTTATCACTGGGGAGATATAGGCTGGTGTGTTTTAGTTCTCAAAGGCATGCTGAAATGCAGAGGGGACAAAGGACGGGACTGGGGTAAACTGGAAGAGACACGTTGTTGGTTCTGATGTGGGTATGAATGCGGCAATGGTACTGAGGCCATAGAGTGGGTCACTAGGGGCTGGTGGCACAGGCTACCAGGAAAGGAGGCCAATAGTGACAGAAAGAGGCTGATGTGTCCACAGAAATGACACACAGCAGGTGTCCAAGTGTGAACAAGATTCCTCCTCAAAAACCCATTTTACTGATGAGAAAGCAAAGCTCAGAGTGTTGAGTAGCTCATACGGGCCTATAGCTGCCCAGTAAATGGCACCTTGTCCAGTTCAGAAAACTCGATCCTCTCCTCCAGGGTGCAGCTGCGGCCAATGGGCGAGATGTTCAGCATGCCATTCCGGAACTCTATGAAGGTTCCACTAGGAGTGAAAAGGAAAAGGGATTTGAGAGAGCAAGAAGCCTCGGGGAGGAGAGAACAACAGCTTTGAATTAAAATCCTGTCCTATCTAGAACCAGTCTCCTTGGACAGGGTACAAGAAACCACCCATGCAAAGGTAGGGTCCTGGAGCTGGGGTATAGATAATTGGTAGAACACTTGCCGGGCACGGGCAAGTTTCCTGGGTTCTGACTTCAGGAGTAAAAAATTCAGGGGTTCTATGAAGGACTCCCACCCTTTCCCCCAAACCCAGGTCAGTGGGGGGCCTCACCGCTTCTTCGGCAATCTAAGCAGAGCCATGTAACTAAGACAGAAGTTGATCAAGTCCTGCAGTAGCTCCTCCCCTAGGTGGCTCTGGATTGTCTGTGTAAGGAACACAAGGTTTGAACTGTGGCACACACAAAACAGAAGGAACCCAGCTTGGAAAAGTGGGGTGCCCAGCTAAGGCCCGGGGACACTGACCTGCTTGGAGAGTAGCCGTCCATGCTTGTACTGTACTGTCCCATTCTCGGCAAACACATAATCAAATTTCTCAATGACTTGATGGAGACCCATGGAGAAGCCGGTGAGAAAGAAAGAGCATGAGACAAAGACCCACTGTCACTCCAGAGCAAGCCCTGGGGATGAGGACTGGGCTGTTTGGCTTGGCAGTCTGCACCCACTTTTCCACCCTGAACCGGCTTTTCTGGCCTCCTTTCCTCCTGCACCTTTGTTTTCTTATGCGCCAGCCAGCCACTCCTCTAGGCCTTCTCATCCTCCAGCATCCAGCTCCCTCCTCTGGCAGATTTTCCAGGAATGCCCAAGAGAGGGCACGGTTTCCACCCTGCTCCAGCAGCCTTCCCATACCCCCACCCAAAGACTCCACTCTCCTTTCTGTCTCCCACAGGCTTGGAACAGCAGTTCCCAGCTCTGGATGGTAGACGATGTGTGGGGCTATGGGTGTGGGGGACAGATGGCAGAGTTTCTACTTGCTGGTGAATAAATGAGGGGCAAGGTAAAGGGATAAGGGGGGAGGGTTTTAGGGTTTTTGTCTTTTGTTTTGTTTATCAAGGGTTTCTTTATGTAACAGCTCTGGCTGTTCAGGAACTAGCTTTGTACACCAAGCTGACCTTAAACTCACAGTGATCGGCCTGCCTCTGACTCCCAAGTGCTGACCCACATAAGAAGCAATAAATAAACAAATAGAAATCAAGATGCAGCAGGGAGCAATGAGAATGTGCACTGCCTAAGGGCAGGATGCTGCTGCTCTGCTTCTAGCTGACTTTCCAGAAATCAGCACAGTGGCTACTGACAGGTGCTCACTAAATATCTGTTCAGGGTGGAGGCACCTGTCCCTTCTCCATCTCTTCTGCCCCACAGAAGCAGAAATATCTACGAATCTCCCAGCTCCACCCGCCTTCAACCCCACCCAACCCCAGCTTGAAAAGATGTCGCTCATGCCTACCTTCATCCCCGTCACCCAGCTGCTCAGCGATCTTTGAGTAGTCAGAGCCACCCACCACACCAATCTGCACCCTACTTCGAAGCTTCTGCAGGAAGGCTGATACCTCAGGGTCAATTTTCTGTGGGGGACAGGAAGGACAAAAAGACTCTGGTTATCAAAGATTGGGATACATGCCTTTAATCCCATCACTTAGGCAAAGAAGAGCTGTCACACAGAGAAACCTTGTATCCAAAAAAAAAAAAAAAACAATCTAAGACTTCAGGCTGGGTGGTGGTAGCACATACCTTTAATCCTAGCATTCAGGAGTCAGAGGCAGAAGGATCTGACTTCAAGGCCAGCCTGGTCTACAGAGAGAGAGAGTTCCAGGGCAGCCAGGCTACACAGAGAAACCCTGTCTTTTTCCTTTTTTTTTCCTTCTCCTTCTTCTCCTTCTTTTGTTGTTGTTTTTGAGACAGGGTTTCTCTGTGGTTTTGGAGGCTGTCCTGGAACTAGCTCTTGTAGACAAGGCTGGTCTGGAACTCAGATATCCATCTGCCTCTCTGTCTGAGTGCTGGGACTAAAGGTGTGCACCATCATAACCTGGCTGAGAAACCCTGTCTTAAAACAGAAATGTCTGACCTCTCACTTGACTCCTAGTGCTCAGGATCAGGGAGCCCACCTTCCACCTGAATCCAAGCACCCCTCATTAAAAAGCCAGAATTGTGAACTGCTTGAGCACTAACACAGTTTCATAGGTGATCGAGTGAAGTGTTGCAACTAAGACAAGTAAAAACATTACTCAAATAGGGTGGGAATGTATCCTCATGGCAGAGCACTTCCTGGTGGGGGAACTGGCCTTGAGACCTAATAACCTGAGTTCAATCCCAAGGAGGATCTCCTGCACCTCTGTCTGGCCTAAAAGAATACATTTTCTTGTAGCTTTGGAGCCTGTCCTGGAACTCCATCAGTAAACCAGGCTGACCTTGAACTCAGGGATCCGCCTGCCTCTTCCCACTGAGTGCTGGGATTAAAGGCAGCACCACAATTGCCTGGTAAGAATTTTAGAGAACATTAGAAGTTGTCTTTAAGCTGTTTATCAGTTAAACACAAATTTTGTGTAGGTCCGTCCCATCACCATAACTCATTATGTATACGCTCAGAATCTGAAAAACATCCAAAACCACAAAATTTCTAGTTGTAAACCTTTCAAATAAAAGATTGTTCACCTGCACAAGGCAGAGACCTCAGAAATTCCCCCTGCTAAGCTGAGGTACCTGAGGCCTTTCTTTGCCTCATTTCCCCCTTTAAAACATGTCTCCCACAGTGGCAGCCACTTTAAGGGGAATCACAGTTATCTTTAAATGAAACTATGTGTTCAAAGTGCATTGAGATTCTCCACTAAGAAAACCTGAACAAGAGAATCAGAATTCAAGCTTCCATATATTCAGATATCAAAGAGGCAATGGTAGAGGGGAACAGGGACTCCCAAAGCGCTCTCCATTAAACTCCATTAAAGTTTAAGTTGGTACAATTGTTTTGGAGAGCAATTTGGCAAGATCCACTGAACCTTTTTTTTTTTTTTTTTTTTTTTTTTTTTTTGATCCAGGGTTTCTCTGTATTGCTTTGGAGCCTGTCCTTGATCTAAGCTGGCCTCAAACCCAGAGATCTGCCTGCTTCTGCCTCCTGAGTGCTAGGACTAAAGGTGTGTGCCACCAAGGCCCGGCTGATCCACCGGAACTTAAAAAGTCCATACCCGGTCAAACAGTATTTCGAGTTCTCTTGTCTAAGATACATACACCAGTTCCTCGGGGTATAGTTTATAATAGTGAAAACTGAAAGCAACTCCCATGCTTATCAGCCAAACAATGACACATGCTTCGCTTCCTTGGCAGAGGTACAGATAAGGCCAGATCTGTGCTTCTAACGAGGCAGGGTCCTAAAACACCCTGTTAACTGTCTCAAGCAAGTTGTAGAAAGCCACAAGCAGAAAGCCGAGTCAGAAACACAGCCTCACAAAAATAACATCTAATATTTCCTATGGGCAGGGAGATCCAGATAAAAGCACCAAGGGAAGCCATACCACATAGACATATTATCTTGAGGAGGAGAGGCTGGGATACTGGTGAAGTCTAAGTGGTCTTTAGCCTTTAATGTTAGCACTTTTTTCATTTTACAAAAAAATGCACTTGTGAACGTATGTACAATTAAAAATTAACAGCCTACCAGTAAACACATTGGCAAGCAGTTTTGTTCAGGCCTTGCCACGTCAGTGCCGCACAGGGTCAGGAGAGGCATGCCTAGGCCAGACCACCCTCTCTCCAATCCTGACACCTTCATTCCTGATCCATCCAAGATGGAAAGAAAGATGGTTGATCCTTTCTAGAGATGGAAGGAGCTATCATCTGGAGCCTAAGACTTGGGTCCCCACCAGCTTCTGTTCGGGACGAATTTTCGGGCCACCCCCATTCTCCCCGCAAGGGAAAGTGAACTACTAAAAGGATATGCAGGGACGACCCAGGATGAGACAAAGGGAGAAAAACTGAGTATGAGCAAAGGTGGGAGACTGAACCATAAAGTGCAGGTAGAAAGAAAATACACTGCCATTCTTACTGCGACTCAGTGACCCTCTTGTAATTAGACTAGCCCTGGAGCCTCTCACTTCACATGCGTGGAGCCAAAACGACAGGACTAATAAAAAACAAAACTTACTAAAAAAGCAGGTTTCTCCCTCGGACCTGAGGTGGAAGGTAAAACCCTAAGAGGCTTAAGAAACTAAACCCAGGGTTAGGCCTGTGGACGCCAGGGCGAAGGCTTTTGCCTTCACTAGAGGGCGACTGAAGGCTTGGAAGAGCACAGAGATCTGCCTGGAATCGGTGTTCTTATGCTAGCTTGAGGACTGGCTAGTTGTGCATCCCAGACGCCAGCCTGGGCCTGTGGAAGCCTTGGGCAGGGGACACCTGGCCTCCCACCCATAGTCGTTCCTCTCAGGCCTGGATCCAGTCTCAGCGCTCTCGGGAAGCATGCGAGCGCTCACCCGCGGAGCGCTATGGCTTGGAAGGCCCCGAGGGCCTGGGTCCCATCTCCCCGCTGACAGGGGTGCGACCATCGCGTTCCACATTCCACACCCGGTCGCGTGGGTGTTCGCGATCACGTTGCTGCCCACTTCATGCTAGATCACGGATATCCGCGTAACACTCGGCGGGAGCTACCAAACCTCGGAGCTCTTACCTGGCGAGCTGGCGTGAGGGTCCCGTCCACGTCAAACAGGCAGAGGATGCGCTCTTTCCTGCGGGTGCCCTCGACAGCGACAGCCATGGTTGCAACTCAGTGCGCCAAGCGCTGTCGCCGAAGCTGCAGCCGGGGTCGCGTGCGACAGAGGTCGGGCGGGACCGGGGCGGGGCCAGATGCAAGAAACGGGGAGGAGCAGTGGCCATCGCCAAAAGCGAACGCTACTGGCACCTAGGATGGAGGGGCGTGGTAATAGGCGGAGTCAGAGCTCAACGTGCTGACGGAGACCGGAACCCGCGGGGAAAAGGGGTGGAACCGGAAGACGGTGTCGGCCAGGATTGGACTTTAGCTAGTTGTTGGTGCTTTCAGGGCACGCCCTATGGGGTGGGGGCGAGGGCGGGGCTCAGAGCTAGGCTGCTTGTGGTTCCCAAGGTTTGTAGGGCAAAGGGCCAGGTAGATCTTGAGCTTGAAGAACTCTCCGGAAGAAGCTGGTACACTGGCTCACCTGTAATCCAGCACTCGGGAGGTAAAGACTGCGTAAATATCTGCACCACTGCCCAGATGTTACTCTTAGTTATAGTTTTGTTTACTTTATGTGTTTGTGGGTGGGCACATACATGAAACAGCACGTGTGTGGAAGTCAGAGGGCAGTTTACAAGAGCCATTTCTCTTCCTCCACCATTGTAGATCCCATAAATTGAACTCAGGTCATTAGGTTTGGCACAGGTGCCTTTACCCATTGAGCTATCTCAGTGGATAAGGTACATTAAGTGCGTTTGATGTAGGCTTGAGCATAAGGGTTAAGAAAAAAGAGAGGAGCCATTTGTTAGAAGTGTCCATTTTCTTCACGACTGCCCATCCTAACCACAGGTCTGATAGGAGAACACTGCCTACGTATCTCCATATGGAAGACTCTTCAGGGAGAGATTGACCTGCCAAGAAACAAAAGGTGAATAAAGGAAAGGGACCACCACGTGACAAGAACTTGACCCAACCTGTGGGTTCCAGAGCCTATTCTCAGATCTTGTTGCTCTCCCACCAACACACACTGAGTAAGCACCGGGGGAGGTAAGAAACCTCTGAGGCTGACCTCCCTGGCCTGCTCTGGTCCTTCTCTACACCCTCTCTCTAACTAAAGAGTAAACATAACTTAGCTCAAGGCAGAGGACAAAGGGCAGCCTCCTTTATAAGACTAAGTGCCCAGGCTGTGGTAAGAGTGTCTTTCCTGGCTACAGATGACTTGAGTGAGGGCTGTGAGGTTTTCCCAAAGAAGCCAGAGAAGCAGTGAGGCAGCCATGGGGCTGCTGGCTGGAGATGGTCTGTGGTCTGTGGTCATGTTCACAGTCATCTTCATATTACTGGTGGATCTGTTGTATCGGCGCCAGCACTGCACTGCTGGCTACCCACCAGGCCCCATGCCATTGCCTGTACTGGGCAGCCTGCTGCAAGTGGACCTCAAGAATGCCATACAGCTTGTACAAAGTGAGGGGATATGATGGTAGGGGGCAGCTGAAGCAATAGACATTCAAGAGGAAGGGCCGAGGTGGCTGGGCTTCCTGAGGGAGGGCACTGAGTCCTGAGGATACGCAAAGACATGAGAGCACAATGGCCGGAAGATGGGGCAGGATGTAACAGCAGGCTTTCCATCAGTGGGATAGAGCAGAAGCCATAGAGGCCCAAAGTCCCCTCAGTGAATGAAGTGTCAGGGATGTGGGAGAGGGATCAGGGTCTAGTGCAGCATGGTGGTCAAGAAACCTCAAGGAACCAGAAACTCCAGTGGCAGTTTCCTGACTCTCCCAAGGTTTCAGCCAGGTGATCTCTTATCTATTATAAATCCTTTGCTGAAGGTAGAAAATGAGACACCCCAGCCATAAAGTGACAGATCTCAGACTGGGGATGAAGCTCAGTGATAGAGCATTTGCCCAGGATATATGAAGTCCTGAGGTCAGAAACACATGCATGCATGCACACACATGCATGAACAATACACAAATGCATGCACTCATGCATGCTTGAACAATGCACACAAATGCATGCACTCATGCATGTATGAATAATATACAAGCAACACATACACACTCACATGCATGTACTCATGCATGAATGAAGAATACATTAAGACTTTCATGGTGAGCCTGGTTCTAGCATTGGCTGGGAACCTCCACTTTATAATTGCTCTGTCCCTCTTTAGCTTTGGTGATGTGTTCAGTCTGCAGATGGCCTGCAAGCCAGTCATTGTGATCAATGGACTGAAGGCGGTGCGTGAGGTGCTGGTGAACTGTGGAGAGGACACTGTGTGTCCAATCTATGAACTCCTGGGCTTTGGGCCTAAATCCAGAGTCAGAGGACCAGAGCAGAGTACTGGGGTGGGCAAAAGTGGTGTCACAGATAGGCCTGTGGGCAGTAGCTAGAGGAAGGGCAGGGCCTAACCGAGGTGGAGACGTAGTCAAGCAATACAACCAAAGTTGCTGAGTGCTGAGAGCAGAGGACAGCACAGCCAGTGTCCTTGCTCACACACAGATGTGTCTGCATTTGTGCTCCTTGCCCCTTATGGGCCTGAATGGAGAGAGCAGCATTGACTCTCTGTGTCTACCCTGCCCATTTTCGGCCTGGGCAAGAAATCACTGGAGCAGTGGGTGACAGACGAGGCTGGACACCTCTGTGATTCCTTCGCTGCCCAGGCCGGTGTGTGATGGGTGAGGGATGCAGACGGGCACAGGGACACATGAGCAGTACAGTAACTGTCTTGTGTCTGCACTCCTAGGACGTCCCTTCAATCCCAGAACCATGCTGAACAAAGCTGTGTGCAATGTGATCTCATCTCTCATTTTTGCTCATCACTTTGAGAATAATGACCCTTACCTCACCAGAATTTTGAAAATAGCAGAAGAACATTTGGAACTTCCTGGCTTCGTTGCGGAGGTAGGAGGCTCAGGGCAGCCTGCAGAGCCACTTCTATGTTGTCCATGGTCTCAGAGGAAGCTGTTTGCCAGGGCCAAGCAAGAGGCCTTCTGGGAGTCAACTGCAGGAGGCAAGGCCTGGAGCTTGATGAACAGGAGGGGAGAAGTGACTCAAGTCAGGGTTTCTAGTAAGAAAGGGAACCTGCGCCTTCTGTGTACACGGAAGACACACTAGCCATACTAGATTTCCAGGGTAGAATATTCCTTCTGTTCACCTCAGCTTAAGAGTCTAAAGGGTGGAACTGAGGAGGAGGCAGGGGTGGGTGTGGATGAACAGGCTCTGGGGTCATTGTGATGGAGGCTGGGATCTGAGACTGGTCCAGGTGGACACTGAGTAGAGGAGGCACTCCAGCGTCAGCCAAGTGGTGAGTGGATAAGGAGCTTTCCAAGCAAGCCTGGGGACCAGAGTTTGAACCTAAAACCCAATGGATCGTACACCTTGTCCTATTACTGGCTCACATACACCATGGCTCATGAGCCCCATACATGATAATGAATAATTAATTTTAAGAAGAGGAAGCACTGAGACTTCCTCTGTGGCTGTCAAAGGTTTTGAGCACTTTTCCAATGTTCCTTCGCATCCCAGGGCTGCCTGACAAGGTCTTCCCATGCCAGGAGATGTTTATGGCCATGTTGGAGAAGCTGTTGGCTGAGCACGAGATGACCTGGGATCCTGCCCACCACCCTGAGACCTGACTGATGCCTTCCTGGCTGAGGTGGAAAAAGTGAGGGACAGCTGCAGGAGATGGGGCCAGGGCATTGGTTAAAGTGTCCTGTGGATTCTGAGGCCAGGCAGGTGGGGCCTGAATACCATTCAGTGACTCAGCACCTAAGCTACATGGAGACAGTTGGAGGGTATTGTGGAGTTTCCTCTCTTTCTCCTCTGAGTCCACCCTTTCTGCCTGGCCCAGGCCAAGGGGAATCCTGAGAGCAGCTTCGATGATGAGAACCTGCGCCTGGTGGTGGCTGACCTGTTCATGGCGGGGATGGTGACCACCTCAACCACACTGTCCTGGGCCCTGCTGCTCATGACCCTGCACCGGATGTGCAGAGTGAGCCTGGCTGGGGAATGGGAGAGGAAAGACAGAAAGACAGAGGCATAATCTCTGCTCTTACTTGATCCTCATGACTCTCAGCACTGGTTTGAACCAGACTCTGCATGAGTCATGTGACCTCAGTCCCTAACACAGAGGTGGGAGAGGTTGAGATGCAGCCCCTTTCGCTCCTGAACTGAGGAGATGCTGTCTGTCCAGGCCGTGTCCAACAAGAGATCCATCATGTTATAGGGCAGGTGTGGCATCCAGAGATGGCAGACCAGGCCCGCATGCCCTACACCAATGCTGTCGTTCACGAGGTGCAGCGGTTTGGGAACATCTCCACAGTGAATTTGCCAGTCATCACATCTCAGGACATTGAAGTACAGGGCTTCCTCATCCCCAAGGTAGGCATGGGCCTCCTACTGTTACATCATGACCTGCACAGATGGGCGGGAAAGCACAAGACCAGCACACCTGGATTTCCTACTGACAAGACCAGCCTGGTGCAGGCAAACTGCAGCACTGAGTGACCTCAGGAAAGAGCAATGGCCAATGACAATGACACAGGGGATTCTAGAGAACACTGCACACGGGAACAGGTCTGGTTGGGCACCCATGGGAGACTCCTTACAGGACTAGCATGACCTTAGCTAAGGGGCCGGGAGCCCCTGAGGCTGAGGTTGGATGACAGAATCCAGTGTGTGCATGTGTTTACCATAACTAGGGTATTGGCAGCCCTCACGACCAGGGTCATGTTAGCCCTGTTCAGCCCATGTTCACACCATGTGCCCCTGCCAGGGGACCACCCTCATCACCAACCTGTCCTCGGTGCTGAAGGATGAGACCGTCTGGGAGAAGCCCCTCCACTTCCATCCTGAACACTTCCTGGATGCCCAGGGCAGCTTTGTGAAGCATGAGGCCTTCATGCCATTCTCAGCAGGTGCTGTGGGGTGCCTGGCCCATGCCTCTTCCCAGGGTGCTTTGCAGGGTAGGGTGGAGCATCCATCAGGCCCCAGACTGACTGCTCCCCTCTCCCACCCACAGGCCGCAGAGCATGCCTGGGGGAGCCCCTGGCCCGCATGGAGCTCTTCCTCTTCTTCACCCGCCTCCTGCAGCGCTTTAGCTTCTCAGTGCCCGCTGGACAGCCCCGGCCCAGCACCCATGGGGTCTGTGCAACGCCAGTTACCCCTTCCCCCTACCCGCGCTGTGCCATGCTGTGCTAGCAGGGATACTCATTCCAGTCCTGCTCTGAAGCTAGGACTGAGCCATGCACAATTAAGTAGTCTTGTGCTGCCACTGTTTTCTGCTCCATCCTCAATTCCTGTATCTGCTGGGTCAGACAAAAGTCTCCATCAACCTTTACCACTGGCCTCATCCCTCTCCAGGGGACCGCTAATGCTAAGAGAAAGGGTGTGCTGGGCCTAGTAGATATTGGTGCAGGCCTGTAGTGTCAGCACTCGGGAACCTGAGGAAACAGGGTTACAAGTCTGAGGCTACCCAGCTCTGTGTAGTAAGTCAAACTGGGCTACATAGTGAGAGCGTGTATCATAAAAACAAAAGGAAGGAGGGAGAGAGAGAACCATGCTGGTGTTTAGGAGTGACAGCTGACCCTATGTCACCTATAAAGACCTATCCATGTTGACTAGGTTTGTGACAAACTACGAGTAGATGGCAAGACTCCATGAGTCTCAGATGACAGATGTTAATGGATTTTTGCTAAGAATCAGCCCTGCTCCTGTCTGGGTGACAGACAGTGGCAGTGGTCCCCAAGACCCTGAGGTGCCCTGAGATGCTAAAAAAAAAGCTTACAGAAGTAGAAAGGCTGCTGTCCTTACAGCTCAGGCCAGTCACAGAGGGAAAGTACAGAGCAGTAGCAGCTACAGTTAGTGGTGATGGGCTGAGGCTGGGTCATCACACACGCATAAAGCCGTCAGGTATGTGTTCAGACCCAAGTCTTCCAGCCACCAAGTGTGACTCAGGTTGAGGACATGGCTCACAATTAAGCTCACAGGGCCTCACTGCTCAGGGGTTTGGTGGGTCCCAAAGTCATGAGCATGGTTTGGGGGGCACCCACATGGCAGACCTCAGTCTCCACCCCCTCCAAATCCGAGGCCACTTTCCCAAACACTGTTGCTGGTATAAATGGTCCACATGGCTCTCAGCCCCAGCTGTGCAGAGACACTGCTATCAGCATGTTCCAGGGGCTCAGGCAAGGTCTCCCCACAGACTGATGGGACTCAAGCACGTGTCCTGGAATGTGCAGGACAGAACTGCCCAATGTGCGGTCAATCTACTGTCCTTGCCACACTCCATAGCATGCCAGGAAATTGCTTTGTTTGTCTGAACATCTTTCTGGTTTTATTTTGTTTGGGCATCACTAATATTTACCAGCCCTGCCATGTGATTTCTCATGGTGTTGGGAATTGATCTCAAGGCCTTATGCATGCTCAGCCAGCCACACTGCAGCTCATCTCCGTTTGCAGAGTACAGCTCAGGGCTACCAAGTCAATTCCCAGTGTGCAGTCTCCACCACAATCATCCCCCAGATTGCTTCATCTGCTAAAACTGAAGCTCTACACCCCAGGACAGTAGTTTCCCACTCTCCTCTGCCCAGTTCTAGAACTCATCAGTCTTCTGCTTCTGTGATTTGACAGAGTGTAGTCATGCACTGTCTGTGACTGACAAGTCTTCTAGGCTCCTTCGTGGTCAGCAGGCATCACACTAGCTCTTCAAAGCTGAATGGATGAACAGTGCTCACCCAGAACTCATTTGTGTTTCCCTGGTTTCAATTACAATAGATAATCATGGTCCAAAAATATTACCTGGCAAATTCCAGAAATGTTCAGTTCACAAATTTTGAATAGGGTACCATTTGGAGTCTCATTAAACCTATTGTGTTCTTTCCTTGTCTCATTCATATTGGGTACAATATGAGTGTCTTTGTTCCATATATATATATATATATATATATATATATATATATATATATATTGGGTACAATATGAGTGTCTTTGTTCCATATATATATATATATATATATATATATATATATATATATATGTTATTAGGGATGCTGTAGGGATCTGTTCTCTGATCTGTGTCTGCAATATTGCAGTCCTTGTGTTTAAGGGGGAAGGCGATGATGTCCTAACACTATGCAATATTGTAGTCTGTTTAAGGAGGAAGGTGATGGTGTCCTAATACTATGTCACTATGCCCATGTTCTTCCCCTCAGTCTAGCTCATCTTTAGGTCTTGCATCATCCCTTGGCATTGCATGTAGTATTGTGTGCAATATAGTGAGATGCCTGAGAGAAGGATTCCACATTCAAAGAACTTTTATTGTAGTTTGTTATAATTGTTATATTATTAAACTCTTGCTGGGCTTGATTTTATAAAATATACATCATATAGTCCTCTTTTCTTTTTCTTCATTTTCCAGTCCCTTTTTTAGTTTTTCAAGACAGGGTTTCTCTGTAGTTTTGGAACCTGTCCTGGAACTCACTCTGTAGACTAGGTTGGCCTCAAACTCACAGAGCTCTGCCTACTTCTGCCTCCCAAGTGCTGGGATTAACGGTGTGTACCACCACTACCCATCATGTAGAGCATGTTTTTATCCACTCATTAGTCAATGGACACTTGTGGTACCTTCTTCTGCCACTGAGAATGATGATGCCATTATCATGGGCTTATAATGATCTCATTGAACTTTGTTGAAATTCTCTGGGTGTTGTATGCATTTGTATGCACACATATAGACCAGAGGTTGATAGTTGCTGTCTCCCTATAGTCTACTCCACTTATTTTATTTACATTACATATTTATTTTATGAGTATGAGTATTTTTCCTGTATGTATGTTTGTGCACCATGTGTGGGCTTGGTACTACAGAAGAGGGCATCAAATCGCCTGGATCAGACTGTTGTTTCTCTAACTGAATGATAAATAAAGGTGTTTCAGCCAATGGACAGGCAAGATGTAGCCAGGCAGGAAGTATAGGTAGGGCTACCATACTAGGAGAAGGTTGCAAAGAGGAACACAAGGAATGAGTTGGGAAACAGTATGTAGCTGCCAAGGAAGTGACCCAGGCAACACTGGTAAGCTAAGACCACCTGGAGATACATAGAAATTGGTTAATTAAGACAGAGCTAGTCAATACTGAACCACTGCAGGACCAGGTAGGACAGAAACATCTGTCTACATGATCCTGCAGGATTATTAAATAAATCATGTTGTTTTCAGAACTCTGAGTCTCTAGTGTTCATTATAAGTGTGTGTGTGAGTGTGTGTGGTGTATTCCATTGTTCCATTCCCCACATTACCTTTTTTTTTTTTTTTTCTTTCTGGTCCCCAAACCGAGTCCTTTTCCCTCTGGTAACTGTGGAACCAATAAGACCAGCCATCAGCTGAGCAGGAAGGGAAACTCAATCTTGACTAGGAATGGGAGTATTCAGAGTTAAACTGCAAAAGTTAGGAGTTTGTAAATGCACATAAAAGAAGTGACCTGCAAGAACAGAGTGATCAATGGGAGTGGTTGTTACAGTGTTGATGTCTTCTCTGAGGGTGCAGGTTTGCTGGGAATTTGGGTGCTGCCTCAGACGATGGAGACTGATCTCAGGGAGAGCCTTGCAAATCCCAGCCGTCTTTCACAGTTGTTTTCAGTCACTTGTTGCGACAATTGTTGACTATCATGCCGTTAGAACTGCTACCACAGCCTTGGGATATGTCAGTGCTCTGTTGATATCAATTAGGGAAAGCTATTCTCATATCCACTTCCATCTACTCCCCCACCCTCTCAAGGAATGGACTCTGCCTCTGGCCATAAACAAAGGACATTCTTCCGTTATCTTGGCAGTACCCGCCCACCCCACCCCTACCTCTGCAGCTGTCATGGCCGCCTGGCGGTTAAGTTTGTGCGCCCGCAGTCTTTCGGCGATTCGAGGGCTCCAGGCTACCCACCTACGCTGGAAATCGAGCTCCTTTAGGGCTGTGATCGCCCGGTCCGCTGTGGAGCGAAAACAGCAGAGAGAACCAACCGTGAGCTGGATGGAGGACCCAGACACCGAGGATGAAAACGTCTACTTGAAGAACCCCAACTTCCATGGTTATGACGATGACCCAGTGGTGGACGACTGGAACATGCATGCTGTCTTCTTCTTTGGCTTTTCCATCGTCCTGGTCTTGGGAACCACGTTTGTGGCTTATATTCCTGACTACAGGATGGTCAAGTGGGCCCACAAGGAAGCTGGGATGCTCGTGAAACACCGAGAAGCCAATGGCCTCCCCATCATGGACTCCAACTGTTTTGACCCCAGAAAGATCCAGCTGCCAGAAGATGACTGATAAATTACTGAGTGGGATGTGAGAAGCACTACCTTGGCCCCATTCCCTGCCAGCTTTTCTGCTCACTCCTTAGAGCACCTATCAAAGGGGCTGAAAGAGAAAGCATGTTACTCCAGCTAGGCCTGACAATTATTTGGCCAAGGACCACACCTCAAGAGGTCTGACTCACCTAAAATTGAGTTGAAAAGAGACTGGAGGAATAATTATCCCCTTAATGAGATAATGAACTGTCCTTCCCAGAAACCCTGTCCTGGGTGTAGATGGATGGAGGTTCCAGAGCTCAAGGATGAAAATGTCTACTCGAAGAACCTCGACTTCCATGATGATGACCTGTAGTGGACGACTGGAACATGAACGCCATCTTCCATCAAAGGTCCACCTGTGGGCCTTCTGCTTTGTGTTCTGTCCACTTGCTGAGTCCTGGCTCACAGAAGCATAGCTGTTTCTTTTCCCCTTCTTCCTTTGGGATACTTGCCAATGCCTGGGCATTTTTTTTAATGTTCTGGGTTCTTGCTCTTCCTGTATTTCCCCTCCCCTGCTTCTCACCGGTCTACTTGGTCAAACTTCATTACTAACCTTCATGTCTAACTCGAAAGGCACGACTCTCTCTTCCTCTTCTGTCTTTCTTCTGGCATCTGCCAGGATGTTCAGGATGCTTGTTATGCTATTTTTCTTTTAAATTCTAATAAAATTGTTCTTAAGGTCCATTCTTTTTTGTTGTTGGTTTTTTTGTTTGTTTTGAGATAGGGTTTCTCTGTAGCTTTGGAACCTGTCCTGGAACTCACTCTATAGACCAGGCTGGCCTTGAACTCCGAGATCTGCCTGCCCCTGCTTTCTGAGTTCTGGGACTAAAGGCATGCACCACCAATGCCCGGCTTCTGAGTCCATTCTTAAATCACTTTACTTTTGCAAGGTTTACGTTAAATAATCTGTATTCATGTGTCTGTGTGTGAGTATATGTGAGTGCAGATGCAGGGGAAGCCAGAGGCCTGAGAGTCTCTGGAGCTGGAGTTGGGAACTGAACTTGGGTTTTCTGCAAGTTATATGCATTTCCATTGAGTGATCTCTCTAGCTATGTTCTTTTATTAATGAACCCAAAGAGAGGGCTATAATTTACCTGGTAACAGAATTACTATTTAGGTAGAAGTCATCTGGCAGATGCTCTGGCAGTCATCTTAGACCCAAAAACTCTGGCCAGAACTTCTAACCAATAGATATATTGTTCTCAAAGAGAAACATGATCAGAATGAGGTAGAAATGTAGCTAGGCCAGCTATCTTCAGAAATACTCAAGGTGCCAAACATGGTGGATCTCTGTTGAGTTCCAGGACAGCTCAGTCTACGTAGTAAGTTCCAGTATTCTGCCGTATGTATGTATGTATGTATGTATGTACTCACACACACATTTTTTTTTCAAGATAATAACAAGACTGTAAATGTGCTGGACTGAAAAGCACAGAATGGAGGAATGGAGTCTGGCAAAAGGAAGACTTGGTTTTATTTCCAAGCCCTGTAGCAGTTCTTCATTCAACAAATGTGTCAGTTGCTATTACAGATATTGGGAGCAATTCAGGGAACAAAATAATGGTCCCTTCCAGCACTCAGGAGGCAGAGGGCAGGTGGATCTCTGTGAGTTCGAGACCAGCCTGATCTACAGAGCTAGTTCCAGGACAGGCTCCAAAGCTACAGCGAAACCCTGTCTTGAAAAAACAAAAAAACCCAAAACAAAACAAAAAAGCAAATAATGGTCCCTTCCTGTAGCTACCACCGGGCCTCAGTGCATATACTCAGCTAATGCAGTACATCTCCAGCCCTGCAGGCAGCCAGCAAGTGTTCAGAATCATCTCTGTGGAAGGCATGTTCTAACTCTCTACTGGACTTCCTGCAGGATCCAGATAGATCTCTTAGATTTGGTACCACAAAGCTCAAGACTTTTCAAGGACCCATTTTCTTTAGTGCGTGGGCTAAAGTTTTGTTAATTTTTTGCTTTTTCTGAGACAGGGTTTCTCTGTGTATCTCTGGCTATCTTGGAACTTGCTGTAGATCAAGCTGACCTGAAACTCAGAGATCCACCTTCCTCTGCCTCTTTGCAAGTGGGATAACACTATGTGTTAGGCTGGAGGCTTCTGGACAAAAGATCCCTGTCCACCCACACTCCAACAGGAAGCTGAGGCTTACAGAAGTCCACGAATGGGACAAAGAGATTCCCCAAAAGCCCACTCAAAACACTGGACAAAGTGGACACTTAGTTCCTGATTCCAAGGGGACCACCAGACTCACTCAGGGTACACCTAGCAGACCCCAAGCCCAGGCGATACTCCCAACACCCTATCAAGCATGTCACTGCTTCCCACCTCCTACAAAATGCCCCAACCCAGCACTCACAATCACTTCTCAGCACTTGGACCAGTTATGAGTCTGCATTAAGCACAGCCCATTGCTCTCAACCTTTGATCAAGGTTGAGAGCAGCATACATTTATGGAGTAAATTGCTGACACAAGTGTCCTGAGTTGAAAAGTGAAGTTCTGAAATCACTCTGGCTCTAACAGGTTTTCAGGAGGTGCTATGTTGGAGAGAGGTGAGTAGGTGCCTTTGTTCTTTGCTATTCTGAATTTAGAGTTTTAAAACATAAGGAAGCTGCTGGGCAGTCAAGGGTATCTGTGAGTTCAAGGCCAGCATGGTCTACAAAGAGAGTTCCAGGACAGCTAGGACTGTTACACGAAGAAACCCCTTCTCGAAAAACAAACAAACAAAAAAAGATAAGGAAGCTGAGTATGTTGGCCCTGCCTTTATTCACTTAACATTATTTTATTATTATTACTTTTTTGAGAAAGGGTCTTATTGTGTCACCATGGCTGGCCTGGGGCCTTCTTTTTTCTTTTTAGTTTTTCCATTCCAATCCCAGTTCCCCCTCCCTCTTCCCCTCCTGCTCTCCCCACCTTCCCCCTACCCCATTTCCCATCTGTTGCTCGGAGAGGGTAGGGCCTCTCCTAGGAAGTCTAAGTCTGTGTCCATCATCTTCTTGAGGAAGGACCAAGGCACCCCTGTGTCTAGGCTGAGCAAGGTATCTCTCCACACAGAATGGGCTCCACTAAGTGAGTTTGTGCATTAGAGTTAGAACGTGGACCCTCTGCCAGTGGCCTGTAGGCAGGATCTTGCTACCTACTCTTGGCTGGCCACTCCAGCCTCTGCCTTTGGGGCAACGGGATTATTGGTATGTACCACCATGGTCAACAGTAGGGTAGTTTTATTACTGTTTCTCCTATAGCAGTCCTACCATAATTCTTCAAGGATGAAGCCACCGAAACCCAGAGGTGGAATGATTTGCTCTGAGGACAGATCCATGTTGGAGCAGTCCTTGTGGCTCCCAGTGTGTCTCTTTAAGAGGAAATTTTTGTCCCTGACAACCTAAGCTCAGAGAGGGCCCTAGGGAAACTCTGGGCAAATAAAGAAACAAGCCTGAGGGAGGGGAAGGCTGGCCAGTGGGTAACTTTGAGAACCAAACAAGGCATGACTGTGGGCTGAGGTCCTGTAACTTCAGTCTGGTGAGATGATGGGCTCTTCTGGGTCAAGGCTGAGGGTCTGTGGTAAGTGCCTTCCATAATTTTGCGTAGTGTGGCTCCCACCTAGAGCACTACTCATTTCTTTACACCCCAGCTCTCTCCTGGCTGCTGTTATTAGGAGGCAGCACATTAACAAGTCCGAAGAACTAGATCAGGGCAAGGTGGTATATTCTTTACGTACCAACACTCAGGAGGCACAGGCAGATAAATCTCTATGAATTTAAAGCCAGCATGGTCCACATAGTAAGTTCCAGGGCAGCCAAGACTTACATAGTAAGACCTGTCTCAAAAAACCCAAAAAGATAAAAATAGTTATTTTTGCATATGTACAAATGCTTTGCTTGATTGAATGTATGCGGAGGGGGGTGTGTGTGCCTAGTGCCTGTGGAAGCAGAAGAGGGTTCGGATCCTCTGAAACTGGAGGTGGCTGTGAGCCACCATGTGGATGCTCGATCCCGGATCCTCTGCAACAGAAACAAGTGCTCTTAACTACTGAGCCATGCCTCCAGCCCCAAACATTTTCAAAGTAATAAAGAATTTAGGGGCCACCAATGGTTTCCTTTTTCTCCACCAGGAGTGTGACCTTTCAAGGGTGGACTTTGTCAGGCCTGAAGGGGGGGTTGTTGAGACTGACAATTCAGGAGGCTGGTCTTCCTGTCTGGTCACCTGGGACAGCTGCTTCTTCTCAGTCAGCTCCTCTTCTTAGAAAAAAGTCACCAGTGCTAGCCTAGGAAGAGGGGGAGTAGGGAGCCATAGGCTTACAGAGGCTCTTGGCAAGACCAGCTGGGAATCAGTGGCCTGGGACGATTTGGTATTTTTTCTTTTCACAATGCATTGTCTCCCAATAGGGCAGTCCACTGCATTTAACTAAGAGCTAAGAGCACATGCTCAGATGGTGTTTACTGCAGTGGAGGCTGTTGCTGTGTTGTCTTGGGTCCCTTTGGGACTTCTTCAGCCAGTGGGGACAAAATCGTGTTCTCTATGGATCAAAGGGCAGCCTTGTAGTACTGGAGACAGGGTGTGAGTAAGCCACTCTCAGCTCAGGCCAGGTCTCAAGAGCTGTCAGAATGGATGGGTCCTAGAGAAACCTCATTCACATTCACGAGTCTTCCAAAGATGAACAGGAGGCCTAGACAGTGGAAGGCCTAGACCAAGGTCAGTCAGGCTCACTCAAAATCCATAGGAATTCCAGCCCAGAGGGGTTTTGTTTTTGTGTGTGTATGTATGTATGTATGTTCATTGTTGTATATTATCATAAGGGGGTGCATGTAACAGGGCCCATGCATAAACGTCAGAGGACAACTTTGGAATTAGGACTGTCACTCCACTTTTACAGTAGGTTCTGGGATGAACTCTGGTCTCAGGGTTATCAGCAAAAACTCTGTAAATTGGTGGTGCACACCTTTAATCCCAGTGCTCAGGAGGCGAGAGAGGCAGGTGGAGCTCTGAGTTCAAGGCCAGCCTGATTTACAAAGCCAGGACTGTTATACAGAAACCAAAAAAACCAGAAACCAAACCAAAACAAAACTAACAAACGCCCAACTCTGTAGCAGTACCACTATCTGATGAGTATCTCAGTGGCCCCAGAGGGTGTTTGTCTGTTTAAATGGCCCTACCCAATGCAACCCTAGTCCTGGTTATTCAGTTGATGCCCTGGTGGAAGTGGGGGGTGGGGGATGCACCCTCAGCAGCGGGGGGTGGGGGGTGGGTGGGGGTGGGGTGTCAGGTCAGATTAGGTGGGAAGAGATGAGAAAGGCTTTGGGGTGGGTTTATTGATGCTGGTCTTTAGTGATGAGTGAGAAGTAGAGAGTGGGATCCAGCTTGCTGCAGATGTGAACTGGGTAATGAATGGACCAGTTAGGGACCAGTGTTTGCATCATGGCGCGGGGGTTGGTGTCCTGGGACAAGTTGGGCTTCGCTAAAATGGTGACAAAGAGCTTGGTTCTTAAAAGTTAGGACGGTCTGGTTCCAGGAGCCTGGCAAGCCTTGGAGTTTGGCTGAAGCCTGGGGACCTTGCAGGTCTATAGCGCCACCTGGTGTTTATATTTCTCCCACAGTATAAACAAGTTATGGGAAGAGGGCAACATTGCACAGGACCTGACCCCAGGCCCAGCAGCGATTCCATTCAATGTTGTAGCAGGTTCCTGCTGGCTTGGCCAAAGCCCCTGAGTGTGAGGAGGCTCGGGTCTCCATGTGCTCCTTCCTAACCAGCTCAGCAGTGGTCTTCTACACCATCACCACCCCACCCTGGTCACATTCCTCTCAGCCCTAGGATGTACAGCTACCCTTGTGCCTATTACCCAACATCCACAGAGTTCCCAGAGCAGTTAGCAGTGATTTCTTAACGAGGGACTTCCTGGTGACTTTCGTCCTTTGTCTTTGTGCTGGTATTGCTTAGTGTCTTAGGGTTACAATTGCTATTATTAAACACCATGATCCAAAGCAAGTTGGGGAGGAAAGTCGGCTTACACTTCCACATCATAGTTGATCATTGAAGGAAGTCAGGACAGGAACTCACACATGGCATGGACTAGGAGACAGGAGCTGCTGCAGAGGCCACGGATGGGTGCTGCTTACTGGCTTGCTCCCTCTGGCTTTCTCTCAGCCTGCTTTCTTATATAACCTAAGACCACCAGCCCAGGGATGACACCACCCACAATGTGCTGGTTACTTTCCCATCAATCACAAACTGAGAAAATGCACTACAGACTGGGCAGTGGCGCACACTTTTAATCCAGCAGAGGCAGAGGCAGAGGCAGAGGCAGAGGCAGAGGCAGAGGCAGAGGCAGAGGCAGAGGCAGAGGCAGAGGCAGAGGCAGAGGCAGAGGCAGAGGCAGAGGCAGAGGCAGGTGGTTCTCTATGAGTTAGAGGCCCCCTAGTCTACAGAGCTACTTCCAGGACAGGCTCCAAAGCTTCACAGAGAAACCCTGTCTCAACCCTCCCTACCCCCCCCCCCAAATAAAATAATGTCCTACCGTCTTGCCTACAGCCTGATCTTATGGAGACACTTTTTTTTTTTTTAAAGATTATTTATTTCATGCACATTGGTGCTTTCCCTGGAACTAGAGTTACAGATAGTTGTGAGCTGCTACGTGTGTGCTGGGAACTGAACCAGGGTTGTAGTGAGAGATACACCCAGTTGCACCTGTGGCACTGACCACGCCCACTTGGGCGTGGTCACAGGTGCATAGGTGTGTGGTATTTAGTCTGGGGTCCAGAACAGGCTTGCTCTGTCTTGGTTCTGGTTGGGTCACAGAGAGCAGCCTGGGTTTGGATCCTTGGAGTGGGAACTTGTGGGTCATTCACTGGGTTCTCATGTGACTTCTCCCAGAATAAAACATATATTTCATCCTTGTCCCGAGTATCTTAATTTGTACACCATCATGGGGTCTCCAGCCCTCCAACCAATAGAGACATTTTCTTATGGGTCCCTCCTTTCAGATGACTTTAGATTGTGTCACACTGACATAAAACTATCCAGCATGCTTACATTTTCCCCAGTTATTCCCCATTATTGCTATTACATTCTATCACAATTTTCTTTTTTGAGATAGGGTCTTGTTCTGTAGCACAGGCTGGTGTGCAATTCACTATATAGTCCAGGCTAGTCCCAAATTAGTGGCAATTTTCCTGCCTCAGCCTCCCAAGTGCTGGGATTGTGTTAGCAAGAATTTTGGTTCGGAAAAAAATAACCTAAGAAATAAAAGCATACCTCTTAAATCAAAGTTAGGCTTAGTGAAGCTCATGGAGTCAAGATAAATGGCCCTGTGGTGCCATAGCTGGTCTTTTATTTATTTTTAAAGATTTTTATTATGTATACAGTGTTCTGTCTGCATGTATTTCTGCAGGCTAGATTTCATTACAGATGGTTGTGAGCCATCATGTGGTTGCTGGGAATTGAACTCAGGACCTCTGGAAGACCAGCTAGTGTTCTTAACTGAGTCATCTCTCCAGCTCCCTTAGCTGGTCTTTGAATGTTTCACAAGGCTCTCTAATGTGCCCCTGTACTCACTAGTATTTCTTTATAGATTTGGGCATGGGACACTGACTTCTCACCACTTAGCAAATCCCTGTAGCCAGCCCCATCACCTCCCACTCGTCTATGTGCAACCCCTAGCTGCTTAGTCTCCTGTTCAGCCACAGTAGCCTCCCTTTTCTAGCTCTCCAGTATCTTTGCTGGCTCAGCTGCCTGGGGTGAACACCCACTCTACCTGGGTTCTACATCACCTAGGTTACAGGTAGAGTCCTCATCCTGAGAAACCTCCTCTATAACCTCCTGACACCCATCCTGCCCCGAAAACTGTTGTCCCCTAGGTTCTCCTGTCACCTGTGTTTATGTCCTAGTTTTCTCCAGAGTGTGACTCCTGACAGGACCATGCCTTGCCTTCTCTATTAGCTGCTGTGTCCAAGCACAGAGCCCAGTGACCCCTGGGAAATGGGCAGGGGGTGAAGGATCTTGGGTCTGGAGTTCAATGAAGATACTAAGGTTGGATAAATTTAACCCAGATTGACTTGCCATGATTCTTAATGTCTAAGGTGGGTACACACCTGTTTCCTCCCCCCCCCAACCAGAAGCAGGTCAGGAGGCTAATACCCCAACAGAGGACTGGCCTGTGTACATGACACTGATTTAAAGCTTGTCTTAGTAACCTGAAATTTCCTGAGCATATGATCTGTGCCAAGCAATGGGTAGAGTGCTCTTCACGTAGTGTTTAGCACTACCCTCCAAAGGTGGGTAGCCTGGGCTGTTATCTGAGTAGGGATCTCAAAGATTCCTGCCTAATGTGTTCTTATGAAGCTGGTGTGTCAGGCAAAGCCAGCACACTGGAAAGACTCCATACCTCAGTGATGATGTGTGAGAATATGACCTGGATTCAAAGATGACTTTGCCATTTGCCACCTGGACGTTTCTCTGCCCTGTTTCCTCCTGGATACTGGGGCCAATCCCCACCCCTCACCTGTTGTTGGGAAAGCATTATCACAGGTCTGGCCTACTGGATTTTGCATACAGCCAGCCAGGCTGCACACCTGTGAGAGGGGCTTCCAGAAAGCTGATCACCAATCACAATGTTTGTTCAGGACCATAGATGACAACAGAAGCAAACACTTGGTAATTCAAGAGATCAAATACCCCTTATTAGGCAGCACTACTGTCCTTGGAGCCAAACTTGACTGTATACATTCCCTCAAAGAGGGGCCATTGGATCCTTACCAGAATAAGCACCCTTCCCAGCTAGTTGTATGCAATTCTGCCTTAATTGCACATTGTCCTGGGGACTCTAGGAGGTGCTACAGTCTACAGGCTGGGAAGAACTCCATCTATGCAGTGATGGAGAACCCAGCATGTGTGCTGGATACAGACTTTCCAGTGTGGCTGCTTAGGGCTACTCATGTTTTTGTAACTCATTACCTATGGCCCCATGAGCAGCCCAATAAACTCATTCAATTTCCAGGGTGACCTTTGGTAGAATGGAACTTCAGTATGTTATTGGGACCTTGAGAAGGGGGTTAGACATTGCTTGGTTTCCTCTCAGGGATAAAATTCTTGCAGTATCTAATAATGGTCAGGTCCTAGAGGAACACCTTAGAATGTGAAGCTACTCTATTACCAGTTGCAAACCAATCTGGGGCAACACACATACACACTTTTTTTGGGAGGGTCTGACTATTCATGTAGCTAAAGCTGGGCAAAAGTGGCCCCATGGCCGTCCTGCCCTGCTCATTGCATTCTCTGTGGGCCTTCCCCATCTTTATATACCAGTAGCGAAAGCCACACCCTTCTGTGTGTGTTTTCCAGACAGGGTTTCTGAATTTTGTAGCCTGTCCTGGATGGAACTCAACTCTGTAGACCAGGTTGGCCTCTAACTCAAAGAGATCCACCTGCCTGTTTCCAAGTGCTGGGACTAAAACTACATAAAGGCAGCACTCGTGGAATCTGCAAGGAAGTCTGTCAGAGACAGACAGATGGAGAAACCTGGGGTTGCTTCATGCCGGGATTCAAATAACATACCAAAGCAGCACAAATGAGTTTATTGCATTAGAAAAAACGCCAATGAAAACCAGCAAACACCTCCATATTAGACAAAATTTGACTCCAAGGAAGTAATGACGGAGTCTCAAAGGAACACACTTCATTTTGTCTAGGAGAGGACTATAGTCTCATGCCTCCACTTCCCTTGTCCCTTGACCAATGGAACTCTACAGGGTATCTGTCATATGACATGAACAACATGACTCAGGTCCTTCTCTGCTGGCTGTACATGCTCAGGAGGAGTCAGCTGGTCATTAGTAGTATGCTCCTGAGATATGTTCAGGTGGGACATGGGGTTCGTGGCCTACGATTCTGGTGTCGATGGGATTTGCATAGGGGAGGAAGAGCTTGCCTTCCTGCAGAGGTCTGAAAAGCTGTCCAGTCCTCCTATCTCCCTGCACAGGCATCAACATGGATGGCTGCTGGACATGACAAGAGGCTATACAAGCAACCAAATAACTAAAATTCTCAGGCAAACGTCTCAGAGTATCATGGCATCTGAGATATTGCTTTGAGGAGAAAAACCAGATGAATCTGGTCATGTGGGAAAATCAGCCCAGCACCTGTTAAGTGTCAGGAGAGCTATAGGTAGAGATGCTAGCAGCTGGGACCAGGCAAATGAAAAGGTGCTGGCTTCCAGCAACCTCTACCAACCCAGAAGCCAAGCTTTGAACACTCACCCTTCTGGCCCCATTCTGTCAACCGACCAATAGTAAATAATCTCTGTTGGTTTCCACTCTAATTTGTCATTGTCATGCACACTTGCAAACAACTGAGACTCATTTGATCCCAACCTTCAAGTTCCAAAACATCACCTGACATCCCAACTGGACTTGGCCCTGGTTAGAGAACAGGTCAGCGCTTGAGGCAGATCCTGATAATGCCAACTGATAGGGCTACTGGCAAAGACAGGTGGGTATGGGCAAGTATGAGCCAGCAGCAGCTTTCAGGGAGGAGAGGCCTGCCCCAGAAAGAGCAGTTGAGCTCAAGTTTTAGAAGTGGTAGGGAGCCATGGCAGGGGCTCCCATGGATGTGGAGCTGAGTCTCAGGTGCTTGCTATGAGTCCCCTACTCCACATCCAGTCCCCAAATCAGCTAGTAGGAGGCTAATACCAATAAAGGGAAACAAGTTCCTTCTAGAGTCTACATCATAGACTTCTAGATGATTCCTGCTGAAGAACCCTAGCAGCACATCACTAGGAAAATGCCCAACACCTCTTAAATGTCTGTTCAAAACACTTGACGGATAATGTGAAAATCTCTATTGGAGACAACTCCAAATTTTCTTGCCACCTATAATCTACATCACTGTGGTATTCTCTCTACATCAGAGATATGTTCCTGGAGGGAACAATCATGTCCCCTTGGTACCTAGCTGACAAATTCATACTGGTTTGGGTGGCTGGCTCTACTAACTATAAATAAACTGATGTCATTATTTGCAGAGAGAAGGCCCAGGTCTCTGCCACTGCTGACCTTCATTAATGGTGACAGGTCAAGTTATTGCTGAGGAAAAGGAAGAGCAGCTTAGAGGCAGGCAGAGAGGACTGGTACTGAATCTAGTTGTAGGAGGAATGAATGGCTTTATCCTGTCTTCTCTGCCCTGAGCCTTGCTGCCACTGTCCTTTGATCCTGAGGCTACGGCTGCTCCAGCTTGCGCCTGTATCCTTGTTTGGGGGTGGGGGTGGGGGTGGGGGTAAAATTGTGGCTAAAGAGTTCACTTAGGTTGAGTCAGTCAGTCAGCCTACAGGTGGCTCCATGTACACCAAATCCTTTGGTTCACTTGCTGCTACAGGGTGACTGCTCCAGGGTTATGGTCAGTAAAAAACTCACCCACGCTGGGTGGTGGTGCACACCTTTAATCCCAGCACTTGGGAGGCAGAGGCAGGCAGATCTCTGAGTTCAAGGCCAGCCTGGTCTACAGAGTGAGTTCCAGGATAGCCAAGCTACACAGAGAAAATCTGTCTTGAAAAACAAAAAACAAAACCCCCCAAAATACCTTACCCAGGTCCCACAGGCGTGGCAACCTAGGTGGAATGTGGGTATCCTTTGGAAAGAGGGTCAAGGACGGGATTCTCCCAGATTGTGACTCTTGCTTTCTATTTAAAAAGCGCCCCCTCTCTCTCCAGTGTAGAGGACGCTCAGGCAACAGCGTCAAAAGTGAACTCACAGACAAGACAGCCTTAATAAATTAGTATAATACTATTAGAAGGGGTGGCATTTGTTCTGTTTCTTAGGAGCATTGTCCTACGTGCAGCCTGACAAGCTCCTTCCCTGGGAAATTTAAAAAGCCGTCCCCATTAGCTCTGATGTAAAATTATAAAATAGAAATCTGGTAGGGTTTGTTTTGTTTAAAAAGGAAAAGCCCTGGAGAGGCGGGCGGTCCCGTGTAGTCCTGTTAGCTTTGGCCATTGGGTCTGCCCACAGAGTTCCCTCCAGGAGGCTGGATCTGGATGGAGTCCAGGAAGGGCCGAAGTGCTTGTCCAAAGGGCCTGTGGAGAAACAGACACCAGCTGGGAGAGCTGCAGTGCAACCTGCCCACAGACAAAGCAGAGCCATGCACAGTGGTCATTGTGGAAACCCCAGAGCAAAGTTAGCATCTTAACAGCCATCTTTCCTGCTACTCTCTTAGATACTAACATACTGGTAATGTTCCATTCCCCTATGACTGTTCTCTTGTTAAGCATGATGCAGCCTGACCCTGAAAGAGTCCCAGCTGCAGGCTTATCCTACAGCAACTTATCTTATAGCAGCACTCCTGCATTCTGCCTCCCTCACATCCTCCCTTTGGCCCATTCCCTCAGTTATCCACTACTTAAACCCTGTGGTTATAGTCATTAAACAAAACAAGACTTGATCAGAATATTGTCTTGTCTCCATCTCCTGAGTCTCTTGTCCCCTCCCTCAGGGTCTCTGTGGACTGACTCTGTGGGCCAGTGCATTTGGCACCCAAGGTGGGGCTTGAGCCCACGACCCTGGGATTAAGAGTCTCATGCTCTACTGACTGACCCCATGGGCTGGGGCAGGTCATGGCAGCAGCACCACATACTGCCTTTCTTTTCTTTTGAGACAGGTGCCTCTACAATGTAGAGAGTGGTTCTCAACCTTCCTAATGCTACAACCCTTTAATACAGTTCCTCCCGTTGTGGTGACCTCAGCCATACAATCATTTCATTGTTATTCCATAATTGTAATCTTGCTACTGTTATGAATTATAATATAAATATTTGATGAACAGTATAGCTGAAATGGGAACCCCAAAGAGGTCGAGACCCACAAGTTGAGAACTGCAGCTCTACATAGTTCTAGCTGTCCTGGAACTCACTATAAGACCAGGCTGGCCTCGCACTCACAGAGATCTGCCTGCCCCTGCCTTCCAAGCACAGGGCTTAAAGGTGAGAGCCACCATTTCCAGCCTTTTAAGTATATACATTTTCTTAGTTCTTTGAGTATTTTTATACAATGCATTTTGATCCTATGAGTCCTCCCTCCCAAATTCTTCCTAGATCATTCTACCTCCCTGCACGCCCACCTTTGTGTGCCCGTCTTTTCCCCCACCAAGGCCATTCTGTGCTGTCCAAGTATTCTTGGATATGTGGCTTTCCATGGGGGCATGACAGACATATTAAGTGTTAACACTCTTGAAGAAAACTGACCCACTCTCTCCCAGCAGCTAAAATCCCCAACAGCTCCTTGGGCAGGGGAGGATTTTCATGTCTAGCTCCCCTCTCCGTGCTGGGTTTTAGTCTGCTGTCTGTCACAAGCACTGGGAGTTTCTGAGTGCATCTGCCTTGCAGTATCCAGAAGACAGTGATTCTTCATAAGCATCCATGGTCTCTGGCTCTTACACTCTTTCTGCCCCCTCTTCTGCAATGGCTCCTGAGCCTTGGGAGTAGGGGGTGCAGTACTGGATTCTCCAGTCTCTTACCTGGCCAGTTGTGGGTCTTGGTAATCAGGATTTACTACCACACTGGTCTTCATAAGGGGGCCTCTCTGGCTTGGGAAGTGTTCCCTATGGTCCATGGGTTAAAGACTTGGTCCTCAGCCTGTGAAACATGTGAGAGGTGGGACCTACAGAGGTCTTCTGGTCACTGGGACACGACCTGCCTCTTCTCTTCTTCTTTACTTCCTGGCCACAAGTAAGCAGCTCCTGCTCTAACATGTGCTCCCACCGTGAGGGGCTTCTTCATCACAGGCTCAAAGGGACACTATCAGGTGACTAAGGACGGAACCCTCTGACAGTTCGTGCATGCCAACATAAAGTCTTCCTCTTTATAACCTGATTAGCTCCAGTATCTGTTCCAGGAGCAGAAAGCTCACTAATAATCTTCCAAATAGCTTGGTTTATGGGTTTTTGTTTTTTATTCCCATTTTTTGTTTTGGGTTTTTCAAGACATGATTTTTCTATGTAGCTCTGGCTGTCCTGGAACTTGTTCTGTAGATCAGACTGGTCTTGAACTCATAGACATAACCTGCCACTGCCTCTTGAGTGCTGGGATTAAAGGTGTGTGCCAGCACGCTGAGCTTTGTTTTATGGTTTCAGTCCCAGTTCCCCTCCTCTGTGTAGGCTCTGTCATCTTATTACTGACCCCTACCAGGCCTGCTGAGCTGTAGGGAACAAGCTGGCTACCCATAGGGAACCAGAGCTCTCTGGACTTGATGTACTTGTATCCTAGTTGAAGGGGTAAGGTTTAAGACAGGTCTCATATAGTCTAGGCTGGCCCTAGACATATATAGGTGAGGTTGACCTTGGACTCCTGATCCTTCTGCCTTTACCTCCCAAGGGCTGGGATTACAGGCATGCACCAAAACCACCAGTTTAATTGTATCTTCAATTCTTTTGAAGAAGACAAAAATAAAGGTAAAGTTGAGGAAAAAAGGGGGAAGCTAAGGCAAAAGGAAGTCAGGATGATGACATTGGATGATGATATTAGGAGTGAGGGTATTCCAAAATTAAGATTCTTCTAGAAATGGAACTCTGCACAGGGAATAGGACAGTCACGTGAGGTAGCCAGGTGTTGGGTGTTACTTTCTAAAGGGCACCTGGATTGTTCTTGTAATAATTTAGCTGGGTCAGGCAGTGGTGGGGCCCGCCTTTGATCCCAGCACTTGGGAGGCAAAGGCAGGCAGAGAGAGTTCTGTGAGTTCAAGGCCAACCTGGTCTTCAGAGTGAGTTCCAGGACAGGCTCCAAAGCTACACATAGAAAACCTGTCTCAAACAAAACAAACCAACCAACCAACCAAACCAAAACACAAAACCCTCAGCTGGAGAAACACTGTAAAATTGTTGTCTGGGGACTTTTCAAAGTCATTGTACTCTTAAATAAAGCACCTGAGGCCAGGGGCATATGGATCTCTGTGCATCTGAGGCCAGTACAATCTATATAGCCAGTTCTAAGCTAGTTGGGGCTACACAGTGGGGCCTTGTCTCAAAAAATAAAATAAAGTGGCTCACGACATACTTCGGGCATAAGCTTCACCCTCAGAGATTGCTGCCTAACAAACCCCCTTTTTCCTGACTGAATATGTAGCTCAGCCTGGCCTCAAACTCACTATGTAGCTGAAGCTGGTCTCAATTTCATTGTGCTCCTCTTGGCTCAGTCTCACACATGCTAGGACTGTCAAGTGCATACCACTGTGTTTAGCTGATACAACCACATTTGAAGATCACCTCTAAGACCAAGAGAATAAAGTACCTGTAAACTGATCCAAGTTCAGACAAGCTCCAGCATCCCACCCATTAAGTAGCAACAGCAAAAATGTTTGGCTACTCAAGGATGCTCAGGGTCTCATGACCTAGATCTCTCTCGGCAGGGAAGTTGGGTTCCACAAATCTATCAGGAGAAGGTGGTTGGTTCCAGGCCTGGGAGACTGGACTCCTTAGCGGGTTTGCTTTCTAGATTTTTTTTTTTTCTGTGTTTTGAGACAGGTTCTCTCTGTGTAGCTGGCCTGGAACTCACAGAGATTTGCCTGTCTTTGCCTCCCAAGTGCTGGGATTAAAGGTGTGTGCCACCACTATCTGGCTGGCTTCTTTTTTAAAAACTGAGTTTATCTGCTGGGGATCCCTGTTAGTCAGGACCCCAGTTCAGGAAAATGGAGTCAGAGGCAACAAATGGGCACCCTCCTAGAGTGGGCAGTGGCAGCTTGGTACAATGAGAAAATGGGGTGATATGATATGCCTTTGGGAAGCTTGTGTCCTTTCAGGGATGGCAGCTGAGTGACGGTCCATAGGCTCTTTCCAAAGCTGGGACCCCATCAGGGGCAAAGGAAACCTCTGCTGAGGGCTTTCTGCGCACTATAAGTTCAAGGACAAGCTGAACTTATCTTATGAGGGTGTCAAAGAGCTCAGGGTGTGGTTAACAAAGATAACAGTAATGGACTGGGTTGTCCTGTTTCTCTGGATTCGGCTATCTACTGAAGTCTACATTCTAGATAAGCATTTCTGGGAAATGGCTTTGTGTATGAGATACCAGGATTTTATGTAAACATCCAAGCTAGAGTCAAGTGGATTTCTAAGTTCTGTGGTGAAACTTAAGTCAAGCTCCAAGGAGGCCTATTGCACACTGGTGGGTAGAACAGTGCCAGCCCTCTGTGGTGGAACCACCACCAACAGGTTCTACTGGCTAGAAGAACTATGCTGCCATAGGGGAGGGGCACTAAGTATGAGGTTTTCCTGTCTCTTTTCTTTATGAGATATGGTCTCACATAGCTCAGGCTCATCTCAGGAAGTTCACTGTGTAGCCGAGGCTACCCTGATCCTCCTGCCTGCTGCCAATGGGGATTTTCAAAGCTGTCAGGGGCAGAAACAGTGGTCACTTACGTTGAGAGAACTTCAGAGGGCAGGTCAGTGATGTAAGAAGGGATCTTCCGCCCAGTCAGGAACTGTGCCACTTCATTGCTAAAGGTGTTACAGTTGTGTTCAAAGAGGTTGTAGGCTTCTCCTCTGTACATGGAGAAAGGTTTGGAGAGCAGATGAGAAAGCCAACAGCTTTGTGTAGTTACTGTCATTATGGAGTGGGAAGGTGGGCAAAGCCTTATGTGAAGACTATAGCCAGTCCTCTTAGACATTCCAGAGGGACTGCTGTCTGCAAATCTCAATCTCCAAGAAGTGATTTACAAGGAAAAGATGAACCAAAAATGTATGCTTTCTACATAGTTCCAGAATTTTTACATTCCAAACAGGACAAGGATCAGAGGTGAACCCTTAATGAAACTAAAGCTTATTTTAGAAAAGATTTCCTTATTGTATGTATGAGTGTTGTATGAATGTATGTGTACCATGCGTGTGCCTACTGCCTGTGAAAATCAGCAGAGGGGGGTTCAGACATTCTGTTACTAGTGACAGTTCATTGTGTGCCTCCATGTGGGTACTGGGAATGGAACTCATGCTTATCCTCTAAGCCAGTAGTTCTCAACCTTCCCAATGCTGTGATCCTAATTGTCATCATGATAACCCCCAACTATGGAATTATTTCATTGCTACTTCATAACTGCAATTTTGCTTTCGTTATAAATGTTTTTGTTTGCTTGGTTTTTTTTTGTTTTTTTTTTTTTTTGAGACAGGGTTTCTCTATGTAGCTCTAGTTGTCTTGGAACTCACTTTGTAGACCAGGCTGGCTTTGAACTCAGAGATCCACCTGCCTCTGTCTCCCAAGTGCTGGGATCAATGGCTGGGAAAATGAATGAAGTCAGACAGAGGACAGTTTGTAAGAGCAGGCTCTCTCCTCCCACAGTATGGGCTTCAGGGATCAAACTCAGGCTGTTTGGCTCTATGGCAAATGCCTTGCCTGATCTTACCAGACTTTTTTCCCCCTGAGATAGGGTTTTTTCTGTGTAGCTCTGGCTGTCCTGCAACCCACTCTGTAGGCCAGGCTGGCTTTAAACTCATAGAGAAGGCATGTGAAACCACCGCCTGGCTAATTTTTTTTTTTTTCTTTTGAAGCAGAGTCTCTAGTTCAGGTAGCCTTCCTTTTACTCCTTATATATCTAGAAATGAGCTCAAACTTCTGTTTCTGCCTCCACTTCCTGAGTGTAGAAATTACAAGCATGTACCAATACACTAGCTTAGGTTTCTATGGTGTAGGGGATTGAACCAAGGCTTTGTGCACAATAGAAAAGCACTCTACCAACTGAGCTACATCATCATCCTGACTAAAGTTGGCATCTCATTCCCCTTCTCCTACAAACCCTGCTTTCAATATTTAGGAAAAACCACTTGGCCAGAGGATGTGGGCAACAGCATTCACTGGTTCTAATCAGAAGCCTCCCTTTCTTCTAGAGTGCAGCAGAAAGCGTGCTGGGATGTATGTCATCTGTTGAAGAGACTGGGCTCAAGCTGGAGAGATGGCTCAGAGGTAGGGAACATTGACTGGTCTTCTAGAGGACCTGGGTTCAATTCCCAGCACCCATGTGGCAGCTCACAGCTGTTTGTAATTACAGTTCCAGGGGACCCAGAAACCCATTGCAAAACACCAATGTACATTAAAAAGAAAGCAAAGAAAGAGAAAAGAAAGAAAAGGGGGAGGCTGGGCTCTTTCTGTAGCACAATAACTGCTTCTCTCCATGCAGTAAAGAGCGAGGAGGCCAGGGCTGAGTGTCAGGCATGGCTCCCAGAGTGTGACTGTCTAGTAGGGGAGCATACAAGTGGCCACCACTGTCCTTACTCACCGGAACAGAGACTCCCCCAGGGAGGACAGGTATTCCAGAAAGATTTCTTCTGTGACTTCTGTGCTCCCCACATCAACCACAGTGTCTGGGGGCCCAAGCAATGTCCCTCCCTGAAAGAGTCAACCCAAGAAAGTCACTAAGTCACCATCTCTATCGCTTTTGCTTTCTTTGGCTGTTCTGGGGATCAAACACAGGACCTTATGCATGCTAGACAAGTACTCTTATCACTGAGACCCTCAATGCCCTCTGTTAACTTTTAAGAAGGGACCTTATGAACTCCAGGCTATCTTCCCCATCTGTTAAGTTATTATGTAACCCTGGCTGGCCTTTAACTCACCTGCTTCTGTGTCCTTGTGAGCCTCCATGTGGGTGCTGGGAATTGAACTCAGGACTACTGGAAGAGCAGTCAATGCTCTTAACCTCTTGAGTCATCTCTCCAGCCCCCCCCCCTTAAAATTGTAACTTCCCACACAAAACTACAAAACTCTGTTTCAACAGCTTCATTTTTAACTGCTGGAACACTCTTATCATAGGAAGAGGGCTATTTTCTGTTAGTGTTAAGGTTATAGAGTTTAGAGTTGGCCTTCTGGTTGCTTGTGGGGCCTGGAAATCGATTCCTGTGCACTGTGTAGAGACTGGCTCTACACTGTCCATTCTGTTGTTAAAAAAACAAAAATCTGAGTGTGATGGCATACACTTTTAATCCCAGTACTCTAAGGGCAGAGTCAGGAAGATCTCTGAGTTTGAGGCCAGCACAGTCTACACATTGAGTTCCAGGACACTCAGGACTGCATAGAGAGACCCTGTCTCAAAAAATATAAACAATAACAAAAAGAGGGAAAGCTGGAACTTGTGGTCTCCTTTTGTCTCCAGTAGATGATCACAAGGACAGACCATGACAGCTGGGCTGCCATAGGAGACGAAAGAGTGGGAACAGCAGCCAAAGGGTTACACAAAGGACATCAAGAAGGGTAGACTCAAGAAAGCACACAACACTCCTAGGAGTTTGCCTATAAAAGCCATTGACTGACTGCCCCAGAGTACTTCCCTTGAGGCTGACATTGTTTTAGGCATCAGGAAAGGCATGGTAAGCAAGATCAGTAGCTATGGCAGCCAGAGGAAAATTACCTAATGTTGCAGAGACTAAGAGGCCACTATTGCAATTCCTATTGTTCATCCATATGACAATTATTGTATTGGGAACTTAAATGCTACATCTAATGCTAGACACTGGGAGTACAATGTATACAAACATGAGATTTCTGTCCTGGTGGACCTTAAAAGTTTATTAGGGAAGGCAGGTAAAAAATTCTCTACACCAGTGGATCACAAGAAGCTGAAATAAGGGCCATGCTGAGAAAGTGTACAATGCCATTCCTTAGTTTCTGTGTCAAGGAGGGACAGGCTGAGATTTGGAGAGAATGTACCCAGCTCAGACCTGAAGAATGGAGAGGCACATCCAGGTGAAGGATTAGGGAGCTATACTGAAATTGGAGAATAGGTTTAAACGCCCAAGCTGGAAGACGGCAGAGGCGGGGAAGATACAACCAGAAAAGAGGATGGCTAGAGAGGGACCCAGAGACAAGGTCAGTGGGAGACCCTGCTGAGGCTTCTGGCCAAAGCAGGGGAGTATTTGAAAAATGAAATTCCTGCCGGGTGGCGGTGGTGGCGCAAGCCTTCCATCCCAGCACTCGGGAAGCAGAGGCAGGAGGATCTCTGTGAGTTCGAGATCAGCCTGGTCTAGAAGAGCTAGTTCCAGGATAGCCTCTAAAACCACAGAGAAACCCTGTCTTGAAAAACAAACCAACAAACCAAAAAAAAAAAAAAAAGAAATTCCTTTAAAAAACACTCTAACAAAAAGAATCCCAGCACCTCAAAACTCACCATGTAGGGCACAGTAGCACACATCTTTAAAAACCCCAGCACCCAGAAGGCAGAGGCAGTAGGATCTTTTTTGAGTTCCTGGACAATCAGGGCTACATAATCCCAGCACTAGTGTGGCAAAGAGGACATCTATGGCTTCATGGTGAGTCTGATGCAAGCATGGTTGTGCATATCTTTAATTGGGAGGCATAGGCAGGAAGATCTCAGAGATTCAGTCTTCAGTCTTTAGAAAAAAATTCTGGGGCTGGAGAGATGGCTCAGAGGTTAAGAATACTTGTCTGCTCTTCCAGAGGTCCTGAGTTCAATTCCCAGCAACCACATGGTGGCTCACAACCTTCTACAATGAGATCTGGTGCCCTCTTCTGTCATGCAGGCATACATGAAGACAGAACACTGTGTATGTGTATATTATAAATAAATAAATAAATAAATATTAAAAAACAAACAAACAAAAAAACAAAACAAACAAACAAAAAACAAAAAACCCCCCAAAACCTCTGTCTCCTAAATGGAGGACAGAGGGAGGTCAGACTAGCTTCACAGGTCTAGCCTAGACAGGAAGTAGTCAGGACTGCAGTGAAAAGCTCTGGAGGGATAGGGAGATATGAAGAGAGATATAGACTGACTTAAGACACACTGACAAGGCAGAACTGAGCAGACTTTCTGGGAGCAAGCAAGCCTGTGATTCTAGAACTTGGAAGGTAAAGACAAGCATCAAGAGGCTCAAACTGAAGATACTTAGCTACAAGAAATCCTTTTACCCCAAAAAGCAAACACACAAAGAAGTGGCCAGTGAAAAATCAAGAATGACTTCCTACTTATGATATCAAAATGGATGGCTTGTCTTTGCTTGAGTACATCCCATGACAATCCTGAGATGGTTCTGAGAGAAATGTTCTGAAAAGGACATGGGTATTGGAATCAGAAAGATCATGTGAGAAAAGGGACTCACAGAAGCAGGCTGACTGAAGGAGGAGGACAGCTGACTGGGTTAACTGAAAGGGTGTTACTAGATGAGGATTCTTCCTGTCTCTCCTCTCTTTCTCCCCCCTACCTCCCATGCTGAGGGTGAAATATGGGACTTTCAATGAGACACACCTCCAACTACTTACTGAAAGCATCTTAAAAGCCTTTATTCTTTCTTTGATTTAACATTGTTTTTGAACATTTATCTATTTGTGTATATGTATGTACATAAACTGGTCAGAAACAACTTGCAGGAGTCACTATATGGGTGGCAGGGACCAAATTCAGGCCATCAGGATTGGTGGGTAGCAAGACACTTTTATCTGCTAACCATCTCATCAACTCTACTTTTTAAAATATATTTTTAATTTAAAATTTATTTCTATGTGTATAGGTGTTTTGCTAGCATGTATGTCTGTGTACTACCTGCATGCGGTACCTGAAGAGTGCATTGGATTCTCTGGAACTAGAGTTACAGATGGATGTTAGCTACCATGTGGGTGCTGGGAATCAAACCTAGGTTCTCTGGCAGAGCACTGTTCTTGACTGTTGACTAACCTTTCCCCTGAAAGGTTATTTTTATTATATCATCTATTACAGAGATGAATTATGGAATGGTTCTCTACTTCTTCTGTGTATGAATTCAGGTTTTCAGGGTTGGTGCCAAGCACCCTGACCTGCTGGGCATTTCTAAGCATCACACTAGCCCTTGTTAGGAGTGACTTTTTGAAATAGGGTCTCATGTAACTCAGGCTAGCCAAGAAAGACTTGAATTCCTGATCCTCCTGCCTCTACTCACAAGTGTGAGGATTATAAAACTGCTCAGTTTGTCCGTTTTTTTTTTTTTTTTTTTTTTTGAGAAAGTGTTTCTGTAGCCCTGGCTGTTCTGGAACTCTCTGTAGATAAGACTGGCCTTGAACTTAGAGATTCGTCTGCTTCTGCTTTCCAAGTGCAGGGAATAAAGGCGTGTGTAGTACACCACCATGCCTGGCTTATGTACTAATATAAGGAACTACCACAGGCCAGAGGTATATGGTGGAAGCCAAACTTCTCAGGCTACAGGAACCCCCCAGAAGTCTGCAGGTCAGGGAATGACACTCACCGGGGGACAGCTGGAAATACCGCCACTGCCGAAGAAGAACTCATCCTTGTGTACAACTATAGAGGTGTGCCTGCCACAGAGAGGGACAGTGAGCCAGGAAACTTCATAACTTCTCCAAGAAAAAGCAAGTACCATACTGTAGTCAAAGTAATTTCTGCCCAAAGATGTCACCATGGTAGCCAATTTTATTATATTAGCCAGATGAAGACATGAGTAAGACAATTCAGTGCCCCTCTAAATCTGGGATGATTGAACTGGAGCTGTCCTCACCCCCGCTCCCAAATTCACAGATGCTCAAGTCCCCTGTCTAAAATGGAATAGGACATATGCAGAACTTATATACACCCTTGAGTACACTTTGAACCATTTACAAATGACACATAGGATTGTACATGATGTAAATGCCACACAGTCATCACACTCTACTAAGGGAATAATGATAAATATCTGTACGTTCAGGACAAGCACTTTTTCTTTTCAGGACAGTTGACATTTTCCTTTTTTTTTCCTCTTTTCCTTTTTTAAGATAGGGTCTCACTATGTACTTGGCGGGCCTGGAGTTCCCCACATAGACAAGACTGGCCTCTACCTCAGAGATCCATTGCTTCTGCCTCTTGGGTACTGGGGTTAAAGGAGTGTGCCACCACTCCCAGCTAACATTTAGGACTTTGATGCTGCTTACAGGAGAATGGATAACACAGTAGTATACTCTTTTTTTTGGAACATTTTCAACTTGCAATGGGTGGAACTTGTGGGCAAAGAAGGCAGACAGCACCACAGATTAGGTGTCTTCCCTCTGGGCACTGACACTGAGGGTGGATGACTCTATTGTAGGAAGCATTAATAGAAGGTGATTACCCAGGAGGTGACAATAGCACCCCTCCTCTAGTTTTGACAAAAAAAAAAAAAAAAAAAGTCTCTAGACATGGCCAGTATCTTGTGAGGTGGAGGGATAAAATCAGCTCCATGGAGAACTGCTGTCTAGGATATGGGAAACTGGAGGCTGGAAAGATGGCCCAGCAGTTAAGAGCACTGCCTATTCTTCCAGAGGATTCAGGTTCTGTTCCCGGCACCCACATCGTGGCTCACAACTGTCTGTAACTTGAATGTCATGGAACCTGAGGCTCTCTTTTGGCCTCCTGAGCAGCAAACATACACAGTAAATAGACATGCATACACCCATACATTAAAAAAAAAAAAAAACTTAAGGAAGAAACAAAAGGATATGGGAATGAACAACAAGAGCTGGGCTTTGAGCTGGGAGTTGCCCTGGTTCACCAGCAGTTAATATGAAGAGTCTCCATCTGCTTACCAAATGCCTTCCAGTTGTTTCCCTGTGGAGAAAAGGAGAGGTTTAGCCATTTGGGACAAGAATGAATGCCCCCCTCAGCCTGAGTAAACTCAGAATTCACACAAACCAGGATCTGGAGGACCTTCCAAAAACCCAGCTATCCTCCATGGCAGCCCTCTGGTTGTGACAAGGGTGCACTATGTTCAAGAAGTTCAGGAGCTTTTTTTTTTATTTTGCTTTACCAGAAAGCAAATAAAAACACTGGCACATGTTTGTGTCTGTTCTTATTTCCATCTGGGATTAAATCAACTCAGTCTTAACTTCTCTGTGTCATCTACAGCAAACCCTTAGTAAAACAAGGAAGGATGTTACCTAGTTCTTTAAGGCGCAAGTCTTCAGAAAAGAATGGAGCCAAACTAAATGCTGTGTGTCTTAAAAAGGCAATGCATATTCATTTGGTGCTGGGGACTGAATGAACGCAGGTATATGAACACACTAAGCACATGCTCTCCCACTGACCTATATTTGGGACCTATTATCCTGTTCTACCCACTAGCTGCCTTCAGAAGCTTCAAGTCAAGTTGAAAGAGACACAGATAATGAACTAAAACACAATTCTGATAAGCTCTGAAACTGGTGAAAACAGGGTGCTATGTTAATAAAGATGAAGAATGACCTTCAAGAGCTTGATTTCAGCCAATGAAGGAGCAAGCAGGGACAAAGTTGGGTGTTATGTGCAGGGAGAACAATCCTTGCAAATTGAAGACTGAGGTTTTGTAGGGCAGAGGGCAGGAGTGGTGGTGCTATGGAGGAGCCAGCAGGCCTGTGGTAAGGCAGGGGGGTCTGCACTGGTCAGGACGGTACTTTTATTAGATTCACTTAAAAAAAAATTTTTTCCCCATGTATTTACTTAGTGTGTTCATGTGAACATGCCATGGTGTACACATGGAGGTCAGAGGACAGTTTGCAGGAGTCAATTCTCTGCTTCTCCCATGTAAGGTTTGGGAATCAAACTCCCACTGAGCTATCTTCTGGCCAAATATAAGACTAGCATTCTAGTGTTCTATTTTTATTTCATTTTAGTGCTGGGGATCAAACCTAGGGCCTTATGTATGCTAGGCAAGCATTCTAACACTAAGCCACACCATTAGGCCTATTTAGTTTTGTTTGAAGTCGCTTACTATATAGCTCAAGCTATATAGTAAGCTCAAACTAAAAACAATCCTCCTAGCTCAGATTCTTGATGCTGAGATTACAGGTATGTGTCACCTAAATCTAGACTCCTCTCCCTTCCCGTGTGTGTGTGTGTGTGTGTGTGTGTGTGTGTGTGTGTGTGTGTGTGTGTGTGTGTGTAGGACAGAGGTTGACATTAAGTATCCTTCTCAATCACTCCCCATATTCTTTTTGACAGAGTCTCTTAATGAACCTGACATCCCTAATTCAGATTCCTGAGCCAGCTAGAAAGCTGCAGGAATTCCATTTCCACTTCTCCAATGCTAGGGTTACAAGTGTGTACCACTACACTTGGCACTTACTGCACTCCTAGAGGATTCAAGTTTGGTTCCCAGAACTCATACAGGGTGATTCATAACCACCTGTAACTCTAGCTCCTGGAGATCCAATGCCCTCTTCTAGAGTTTCAAGCACCCATACATATACACAACACAGATGTACACACTCATATATGAGTAAAAATAAATTTTTAAAAAGATGCTGTGGTAAGGGCCAGCAAGATGATTCAGCAAGTAAAGGCACCTGACACTCTGCCTGATGACCTGAATTCAATTCCTGGTCATATGGCAGAAGAAGAGAGCCAACTCCTGAAAGTTGTCTTCTGATCCTCCACACGCAGACACACACTCAATAAATGTAAAAAAGAAAAAAAGGCCAGGTAAGAGACAGGCATGGTGGCACATGCTTATAACCCAGCATTGGGGAGGCAGAGGCAAGAGGATCAAAAGTTCAAAGTCATTCTCAGCTACAGAGTGACTGAGGCCAGCCTGGACAATAAATTGCTATGAGAGCCATGACGGAGAGGATAAGCAGGTTAGAGGTCATGGAAAAACACAAGGGAGATAATACACAAAACATTTGGAAGGACGAGGAAGGCAATGAAGGAGGATGGGACCTCACTCACTCACCAGGGTTCATATCAGTTCAAAAGAAGGCTTACTGACTGCAAATGTCACCCTCATTGTTTGCTCTAGACCTGCTCAAGGACAAAACCCATGTTGCATAAAGGCAGTAGCATGCTTACATATACTTCTGCTCTGTTATATAAATTATAGAATTTAAAATATGTATCCCATAAAAAATGTTTATTTGTACTGGGGAATGCATAGAGCCTTGTGTATGCTAAGCATGGATTCTACTACTGAACTATACTCCAAGGCCTAGGTTTTTGTTTTTTCCTCTTCTGAGACAAGGTCTCATGTATTCTAGGCTGGCCTCTGACTTGCTATGTAGCCAAGGACAATCTTCCCTCCCACTGCCTTCCACCTTCTGGGATTAAAGACATTTAACACCATGCTTGGTTTATGTGATACTAGGGACCAGCACTTTGGAGGCAGTCGCAGGTGGATCTCTGAGTTTGAGGGCAGCCTAGTCTACAGAGTAAGTTCCAGGACAGCCAGACCCATGTTTTGTCTAGTATAAAAAGATGAGGCAAGAGGTGAAGAGTTTGTTGGTGATGCTCAGGTAGAAATGGAAGGCTCAATGCATCAGAGCCTACCCTTGGGAAGAAAAGAACAAGGACTATGGTCTTGGCAAAATGGTGGTGGGGGGGCGCGCAGATGACACGGGGGACAAGCTGAACTGAGTTTTAACTTTTTAGGCAAGATTAGGATGAAAGAAGGTAAGGTGGAGTAATAGTATGAGCTATGAAAGTAGGGCACAAAGCCCTTTGGGGACATGAATTAGACTCAATAGAAATTAGCACTGAGCGGATTATTTCCCACTGGGATTTTCTCAACAAGCTGTAGTCGGGTAGTCACATGGCTGTGTGTTTCTAAGCTTATTGGCACACCCAATACACTCATTCTGAGGCCTATGGAGTATGGATGTAGGAAACAGAAGACATGGGTGTCAGCTCACATATGACAGAAAGTGTAGGGTGAGGTGTATGATTGTTAGCCGTCACTATCTAGGAGTAAAGAAGCACCCAAAGTTTTGGAGTGAGCACCCCACCTGCTCTTATCCATGGAGCTGGAAGGAGTGTGAACAAACAGACACACAGGCCACCAGCCACAGCATACTGCTGATGCTATGCAGATGCTTAGCAGTAAGAGTTAAGTGGATGGCGAGTGATGGAACTCCCAAGGCACAAGCCTCTTTGCAAGTGGCATTTTCTGTTTGTAGGAAAGGGAAAGACATTAGCTCTATGGAATAGATCAAGTACAGCCCCAGTTCACTCCACATAGCCCTTCCTTAGCAACAAAGTATTTTAACTGGCACTTTGCCAACAATGAGATGCTTCTGTGTTAACTGGGAAACTGCTTATTTTCTGGGAAAGAGTAAAAGCAAGTGTGTATAATGTAGCCCTCTGCACCAATATTGAGAGAAATGCATACTAGCACAAGGGCTTATTGTCTTTGTCTAAGAGGAGAGAGGGGTGCCAGGAAATCACCAAAAAAGACCTGGGGGTGAAGCTCAGTGGTAGAGAATTTGCCTTACACCACACACAAGGCACCAAGTTCTAACCTGAGGACCATAAAGTAATAAGTAAAGTTTTAAAAGGTAGGCTTAAAACAGCAGGGTAGTGGTGGCACTAGTCTTTAATCCCAGTGCTTGCTCTGGAGGCAGAGGCAGGCAGATTTCTGTAAGGTTGAGGCTAGCCTGGTCTATAGAGCAAGTTCCAGGACAGCCAGGACACAGAAAAACTCTGTCTTAGAAAAAAAAAAAAAAAAGTTTAACCCCTGAGAGATGACTCAGGGGTTAAAAGCAATGACTGCTCTTCCAAGTTCAATTTCCAGTGCCCACGTGGCAGCTCACAACTGTCTGTAATCTCAGTTCCAGGGGCCTGACATTCTCACACAGACAAACACATAGGCAAAACACCAATGCATATAAAAATAAATAAATCTTAAAGACAAAGCCAAATAAAGCACTCAACAGTGTAGTACAGATTCTTTAGAGTCAGTGCAGGATTTTTTTTTCTAGTGTAAAAATAGTCAGATGTGATAATACACATATGTAATCTTAATTAACACTTGGAAGGCTGAAGCACAACTGCTGTGCTACAGCCTGAGATACAGGATATGCAAGCCAAATAAATAAACCCTTTCCTCCCTAAGGTGCTTTGGTCATGAAAGTGTTCACCACAGAAATAGTTACACTAACCAGAACACCATTTTTTTTTCTTTTAACAACAGAACTAGACTTTGTTGTAGAATCCAACATAGGAAGGCTGGGTCTAGTGTGTTGTATTAAATGGGAGGTGGCCGGGGGCCATTAAGCAGGAGTACGCAGAGTTGCAAGCTACATTCATTTGCATTTGCATAACAAAGATGTCGGATTACTATTCCTTCATTCCTTCAGTGGCTAAAAAACAGTGAGCACACAATGAACAATACAAACAAAAACAAAGCACAATAGATTGCATTAAAACATAAAAGAAAAACAAAACCCTCTCTCAGATTTGAATTCTAGTTAATCTCCAAGTCTGAGTCATTCCTATAATCAATACTGGAAAACAGGGTATAGTTCAGTGAGGCCTTGGTTTCCTGCCCAGCACCACCCACTTGGGTGCTCAAGTCTCTTAAGAAGCACCCACTCGATGACCTGAACAAGGGGGAGCTCATGCACCCCTGTCTGATAGCTGGGAAACCAGCATAGGACTGAACCAGGACCCCCTGAATGTGGGTGTTAGGAGGACTGGGCAGGCTATGGGGCCTTTAGTAATGGATCAGTGTTTACCCCTAGTATACAAATGGACTTTGGGAGCCCATCCCATATAGAGGGATACTTTCTCAGCCTAGACACATGGGGGAGAGCCTAGGCCCTGCTCTAAACAATATGACAGACTTTGAAGATCCCCCATGGAAGGCCTCACCCTCCTTGGGGAGCAGAAGGCGGATAGGAGGGGGGTTGGGGGTTAATGGGAGGAGAGGAGGGAGAGGGAACAGGGATGTAAAACAAGCTTGTTTCAAATTTAAATAAAAACAAAGAAGCACCCACTCTCAGCAGTCACGAGGGTGGGGGGGTGGGAGTGGGGGTGTTCTCTGAGGAATGGGGTGTATCCTCCAGAAGCTCCAGACTTTTGCTGATAAGACAAAAATAGCTGCTGCATTTATCCTGGAATGCAACTGTCAGCTCTTTTATATGGTCATTTAATTTTATACATGCATGTATATTACTTTTCAAGAAATTAGATAAAAGAGGCCCTATTGCATTGTTCTAGGATCTAAAAATATAAATGCACAAATATTCACTTTTGTCAAGATGAATGCAGATTCTCTGACTGTTTTTGTTTGCAAACATATTGCTTCATACATGCTAGGCAAGCATTCTACCACACAATTTCCCAAAACTTTAACTTGAGAACAATTTGATGAGCTTCTAAGAAAAAAATAACTGTTAGGAATGCATATAAAATTTTGAGTCAGGAAAGAAACACGAAACACCTATTAGTCTAGCTTAAAACCAAGATGGGGAGATGGCTCAATGGGTAAAGATGCTTAGCATGCAAGCCTGAGGACCTGAGGCAGTACTACTGGAGGTTCAAAACCAGCCTAAGCTGCATCACTCCTCCAAAGCCTCTGCATTTATCTCTACATGCCTTTTCACAAAAAGAGGTCAGGAAATTTAAAGAGTAGCTAAAATTATTAAGAGCTGAAGGACAGTTTTAATAGCTAATTATATTAGCCAAATAGTGATATGGGGAGAAAAGGTGCAATTAAGCTGTCTGCTCAATTAGAATGCTAAGGGTAACTGTGGCAAGCGCAGTGCTGCAGAACACACACACACACTTTCATGGGAGGCACATGTCCTCAAAATAGGGCAGGATAGGGGCCAGAGGGATGACTCAGTGACTAAGAGCTTAAAAGAGCCCAAGCTTAGTTCTCAGCCCCTAAATCTAGTTTTAGGGGATCCAATGCCCTCTTCTGGCTTCCATAGGCATCTGCACACATTCAAACTCAGGTTCTCATGCATGTATAACTAGAGCTTTTATTCACTACACTATTTCCCCAGTCCAGAAAAGTATTTGTTGTTGGTGTGTGTGTGTTTTGGTTTTTTTTTTTTGTTTTCTTGAGAAAGGGATTCTCTGTGTAGCTAGGCTATCCTGGAATTCACTTTGTAGACCAGGCTGGCTTTGAACTCATGGAGGTATGCCTGCCTCTTCCTCCACTTGCTGTGTTTGGTTTTTTTTAAGTTTTACTTATTACTGTAGTATATAGTATGTATGGCATATAGGCACACATAAATAAAACTAAGTAATAATAATAATGATAATAATAATAATGATAATGATAATAATAATAATAATAGGATAGATTAGCCAGGCAGTGGTGTCACATGCCTTTAATTCCAGCACTCATAAGGCAGAGGCAGGTGGAACTTTGTGAGTTTGAGGCCAGCCTGACTTACAGAGTGAGTTCCAGAATAGCCAGGGCTATGCAGAGAAACTGTCTTGAAAAACAAACAAACAAAAAATAAAAACCAAAACAACAAAAGGGAAGGATAATTTGGTGAAGTCTAAATCTGTGTTACTTAAGCCAATCATGAACTGGAACAGAATTGGATAAGGTCTTGAAGTCATTATTTTTTAAAGATTTATTTATTTATTATGTACATAGCTTTCTGCCTGCATCCATGCAAGCCATGAGAGTACTGCTCTTATTACAGATGGTTGTGAGCCACCATGTGGTTGCTGGGAATTGAACTGACGACCTCTGGAAGAGCAGTCAGTGTTCTTAACCTTTGAGCCATCTTTCTAGCCCCAAAGTTATTATTTCTAAAAGTAACTTTATTGTTATTTATGTGTACAAGTGTGCACCTGTGGAGCTCAGAGGGGTGTTGGATCCTCTGGAACTGGGGTTACAGGCAGCTGTGAATTAGCTGATATGGGTGCTAGGAACAGGTCTTTTGCAAGAACAGTATGTGCTTTTAACCACCCAACCATTTCTCCAGCCTGTGGATAAGATCTTATAATACAAAATTTACATGACTAAAGTGTGACATGAATTTGCTTTGGGAAAGAGGGCTAAGAGGGATGGGCACAGTGCTAGAAGAGTAATACACACATAGAGCCCAGATTTTTTAAGTCAATCTTGAGATGTCTAAGGACATCTTTAGATCTTTGAACAAAGAACCCACTTTAGTCATAAGTGAACATTACCTTGGAAAGCTGGTATTAGCAAAATGGTGGGGAAATAAACCGTGTCTGTAACCCAGCTTTGCCACCACCTGCTGTGTGACTTGGGGCAAATAACAAGACCTATTTTACAGAGGATTCTAGTGTATGCAACTCAGGAAAAGTTGACAAGTTCTCCACTACTCTGATATATAATATGTACGTACACACACACACTTTTTTTTTTTTTTTGGAGACAGGGTTTCTCTGTATTGCTTTGGAGGTTGTCCTGGAACTCACTCTATAGACCAGGCTGGACTCTAAGGCAAGAGATCCTCCTGTCTCTGACTCCTGAGTGCTAGGATTAAAGGCATGAGCCACCAATGCCCAGCTTTCCTATGTTCTTTTAGAAAATAAGTAAACATGTTTACTTATGTGTATGTGTGGGTACAGAATGTTGCACATGTGATGGTGAGAAGGCAACTTGCTGGAGTTGGTTCTCTCAAGTTTTAGGGACCAAAGGCAGTTTGTCAGGCTTAGGGCAGTGTCTTAATCCAATGAGCTGTCTTAGTGGCCCTTACATTTTTTTTTTTTTTAAAGTTTAAATATATTTAGGGATGAGAAATCAATATACAGGAACTAACTAAATTAGTTTAAGGTTGGTGGTAGCTGAAAGGGAAGAACAGAAAGTGCCTATTCCCACCTTTTTTGGGGGGTGTGTTATTTTTGCTTTTGTAAAAAGTATTGTAATTTGTGTGTGTGCAAGCACAAGCATATGTGTGTACAAGCCACAGAGGCCAGAAGAGGGTGTCAAATCACCCTGAATTGTGGTTGTGAGTGCTAGATGTGGGAACTGGGAACTGAACTCCAGTTCACTGCAGGAACAGCAAGTGCTGTCAACTGCTGAGCCATTTCTCCAGCCCTCTTGTTTGTTTACTGATTTACTGGTTTGTGTGTGTCCACTTGTCTGTACTTATACTACATGCTTACAAAGGCTAAAAGAGGGTATCTTGTTCCCTGCACCGGGAGTTACAGACAACTGTGTACCCCCCAATTCAGTTGGTGGGAACTGAACCCATTCCTTCTGCAAGAGAAGCAACTTTTGAGCCTATTCTGCAGTTGATTCATTTTATTTAAGTTTTATTTTTTTGAGACAGGATTTCTCTTCATAGTCCAGGCTGTCCTGGAATTCACTATATAGATCAACTCAGTCTCAAACTCACAAAGATTCACCTGTTTCTACCTTCCCAGTGCTGGGATTAAAGGCGTTCACCACCATGTCCAAAATCCAGCAGTTTTGTTTTTTTTTTTTTTTTTTTTTTAAATTTTTTTTTCCAGCAATTTATTTTTAAAGAAGATTTTACTGAGTACAACTAGAGTATTGTCTGAGCACACATTTACCCCCAGCACTCAGGAGGCAGAGGTAGGAGGATCTCAAAGTCAAGAATAGCCTGGTCTATAGCACAATAAAAAAAATCAACAACAACTCACTGTTTCTAGGCCTAGCCTGCCTTGTGTTTGCTTCTCAGAGACAGGTTCTTACTCTGTAACCCCTGCTGGCCTCAAACTTGTGCTAATCCTCTTGCCTCAGAGTGCTATGAACTACCTTACCTGGCTTTTCCTAAATATCTTAAACTTTAGAAAAGTAATGACTATCATTTTTACTAACTCTTCCTTCATTTTGTAAAAGGAAATAAAGTACAGGAAAAGGGAAAATTAAATTTGTGGCAAGGCAATAACCTCTGATGTGCCAATTTAGTGAAGTTTCAGGTGTGGCTAATGCCGTCTAAAGAATCACATCTATTTAAAAGGACAGGGGTGCTAAGGATGTAACTCAGTGATGGGACGCTTGCCTAGTATACTTGAAGTGCCTGGGTTCAAGCCCCAAAGGCTAAGGGTGGCAAGTCTATTGTTTCACCTGCTTATATACTTCCCTCTTTACAACCACACTTCAAAGAGGCATTTTTCAGCCCCTCCACACCAGGCTCTCCTGCTCTAGATCTTGGCTAGCCAATCCTTTTATCTAGAGTAATCTAACTTCCTTATCATCTTCCATGGATGGTTGCTTCTTCCTCATCTTTTATTTTCAGCTTAAAATCACAGCTTCTGAAATTTACTTAAAACTGAGTTTCTCATATTATTTTTTATCTTGGTATTCAGCACAGATCAGAATTTGTTTTGATCTATATCCATCCATGATTGAAAACATCTCTGTTGGTTCTACACATCTCTGTTAAACATTAACACATTAAACATCAGCATATGCTAAGCCCTTCCTTCAATATTTGCTTAATGAATGAAACAACAATCTCTTTCAAGTTAAAAATAATATTTCTTTTGGTATTAGAACAAAAGAATAGCCAGTATAAGGGGTGGGAGGAAGGTTTAGAAGACAAACATTATGCCTTCCTGTGATAAAACTAAATAAATGGCTGCAGCCCAATGTTTAGGTCAAACTTGACTGATATAATCTACTAACAATTCAAATGTCCCCAATCAATAAAGAAGACTGGGAATTTTGCTTTCAGATTTGCCTTACTTTTTTCTTACTTGTGCTGGAGACTGAACTCGGGCCTTATGCATGTTAGGCAAGGCCTCTACCACTGAGTCATACCTGGACCCTAAGCCCTGCCAACCCATGACTTAGGTCCAAATATTTGGGTTAGCAGACATAAGAATAATCTGAAAAACTCATTAAAAATACAGATTTCCAAAAATCTTGGTTCAGTGTTTGTGAAGCATGGATCTATGATTTACGAATTTAAAATTTACAAATGTGCTTAGGTATTTAGACAGTAAGTAAAGCTTAGGGTAAAGTTTCCCTTTCACTCTGTGTTGGGTTTCATAAGCCGCCAGTTACCAGATTCTTTGGTAGAGAAACTGTTTTAACCTCATCTCTTTCTTGTTTTCTTTTCTTTTCTTTTTCACACTATGTAGGACTAGGCTATGTTGCTTACCTTATTGGTCTTGAACCCACAACCCTCTTGCCTCAACTTCCTTAGTACTACAATTACAGGTGTGTTCCACTCAAGGCCTGAGTTCAGTCTCCAGCACATTTAAGAAGAAAATAAGGCAAATGTGAAAGCAAAATGTCCCAGTCTTCTTTATTGATTGGGGGACATTGGAGTTGTTTAGTAGATTATATCAGTTAGGTTCTATCTAGCTAACAGTTTTCTTTTTTTTTTTCCAAGTACATTTGACAATCTGCATTGAAAATGAATGCATCTGTTTTTTGTTTCAGGGCTAGAAATCAATTCTAGGGCTTGAAGCATGCCAAGCAAGAACTCTACTGGCGAGTGAGCTATGTACTTAGGTGTGTTTTTAACAAACATTCTAGGTGATTTTGATGTGAAGCCAAATTTAGAAACCACTCATTGGCCCAGGGTTGAAGGATTAAGTTCAACTCAGTGACACATCACAAATGATGCCCTCAAAAGTTGCCAAGCTTCCTTGATCCCTGCCCCTTGTTCTCCCTGAATAATACTAAGCTTTTAGCCAGGAAATACTAGCTATTCAAATGAATGATACAAAACAATGTTATTTTCAACCCCCGAATCCTTTTCTGTCCATCATTACTTGAAATGACAAACCTGACAAGTCCTATATGACACAGACATTTTGGTATTTGACTTGAAACGAAGTTGGACCTACATTGAAGGGCTGCTTTTAACACTAGAACTGAACACAACCGATAGTAATCCTGATACAACAGCAACAGCATCCCTTCCTCCCCCAGAATACCTTTTTTTTTTTTTTTAAACCATCTGGTCAAAAGCAACGAACTCTTGAACGAAGACCGGATTGTCGAACAGAATGTGATTAGTTCCAAGTTCTGGCTCAGGATAACTTAACTTGACCTAACCTGGAACAGGGCGAGCGAGGGCTAGGGCGCTTTGCCGCTCCTGCGCTCCCTTCCCATCCACTCCAAAGACTGCAGAGGGAGTTTCCTTTTGGCGCGGAGGGCAGTGACTCCGAGGGCCACCAGAGAATCTCCTTTGCAGGGTTGCTTCCACCACCAGGGACGCGCGCTGGAGGCATCCCCACTTTCTCGACTTTGAGCCAAGGAAGGAGTGTAAAGGGTCCCACAAGAAGCCAGGGAACCCGCCAAGATCAGTCCGCTTATCCTAGAGCCTAGCTGAAGGGCTTGCTCCCAGCCAGAGCCCTGCAAGGAGAGCGCGTGTGTCTCCTTGGATTCAAGAAGCTGGAAAGGTGGCTCAGGGAGCCCCACTCCACTCTCACCCGAGGGCCCCTCTTCCCGTCCTGGCAGGGCGCTGCGAGCGACCACCTGCCTTCTTCCCACTGACCCCGGCCCCCTCACCCAGCATGATGGGGCTGAGCCGCCGGGCCAAGCCCTTGGACAGGTCGTACACGTAGAGCTTCACCGGATACAGATTCGGCGGCTCCATCAGAACCCGTGGCGGCGGCCACGATGGCCCTCGGGCACCCGGCAGCGGCTTGGACTTTCCGGTACCCGACCGGGGAGGGGAGAGGAGAGAGAGGGGGACCGAGCCCGGGCCCGGCCTGAGGGCGGGGGAGAGGCGGCCCTGCGCTACTCGCGCCCCCGCGCCCGCAACCAGCAACGACTACTGTGAGGTGACAGAGAGAGATCGCAGAGACTCCGCACGGAACCGGGAGCGGGGGCGGGGACGCACTTGCGCGCATGTGCGTTCGGTGCTGACGGGCTTCGGGGGCGGGGCTTCAACGAGGGGGCGGGGCTTTCCCTGCCCGCGTGCGATTCAGTTTAGGAACAGGGGTGGAAGCCCGGGCTGGGGATGGGTGTGTCCGCTTGACGGACAGAAGAGCGTGTGCGTGATGACGTGTACGTCGTTGATTGGGAGAGAGAGCTGGAGCCCGCGTGGACGTGGTGCCCGCCTTCTGTCCCCTTGGCTCGCTCACCTGCTGCAAAGGTAGGTGTTGGGTGCGGTCTGCTGTGGCCAGGCCTATCACGTCAGTGTCCGAAGACACATACTGTGGGTCCTGCTCCTTTCTCCCCAGCATGTGGGAGTTCCTGGCTGAGGGTGGGGGGGACATGTGGAGAATGAAGACGAGTATTTTCTCCGGAGCACCAAGTACCCTCGCAGTCTAGTTGGCGCTGTAGTTGAGACCTTCAGAGCTGGGCCGCTCCATTTTACCCCGCCCCCTACTGCCAGCCACTTTGGTCCTACAGTTTCCTTAAGAGATAGCCAGGGGGAGGTTGTTGCTGTAATGATCCTCATGCTCATTTCCTCTGCTCCCTCCAAGCACCAAGAACTCTCTGTTGCAGGAGCCGTCATTCACATTCCTCATTAGTGACCTGAGCATTTAGAGCAGATCTAGAAAGAACATAGAAGTCGATTTTCTTTTATTTGTTTGTTTGTTTGTTTGTTTATTGTGTGGCACAAGACCTACCTGACACGCGGTAGGTAAGTGCTCTATCACACAGCTACCTTCCTCGGTATTTTTTTTCTGTTTAAATTTGTTTGTTGTTCATAATTTCTCTCACATAGTGAGCAAACCAGTATGTCAGGGTGGGAATCCTACTACAAAACCGAGGGTGAGGAAGAGGAAGAAGAGGAGGAGAGCCCTGACCCAGGTGGTAGGTAGCTTCATCATGTAGTGTGGTCTGTGTGGAAGACTGTCTACGTTTTTTGCTGGGAGCACTTTGCTGTCTGATAGTTCTTACTTTTCTCCCCAGATAATCAAAACTACTTACTCTCCTTTGGGCTTTGCAGAGCTATTCAGGTCCTATTCCAATCTGGGAACATTGCTAACCCTAATTTTTTTACTAGTCACTAATAGATTTTTCTATTACTCTCCAATCAGTGATTATGTCTGGTAATTTTTGTTACTTGGTTTACATATTTTTGGTTGTTTTGAGAAATTTTTATTTTATGTATGTGTGTACACCATGTGTATGTCCGATGCAAAAAGGAATCAGGTGAGGAAGCTGGAACTGAAGTTATAGGTGGTTGTGAGCATCCGTGTGGGCACTGAGAAGGGGAAACTGGGTTACCTGCAAGAGAACAGCAAGTGTTCTTAACCTCTAGTTTTTAACTACTGAGATACTTCTCTGGCTCCTATTTATTTAGTTATTTAACTATATATTTAGTTATTTAGTTTTTCAAGACAGGGTTTCTCTGTATAGCCCTGGCTGTCCTGGTACTGGATCTGGAGGCTACCAGATTAGCCTCAATCTCAGAGATCCACCTGCTTCTGCCTCCTGAGTGCTGGGATCAGAGGTGTACGCTATCACTGCCCAGCTATTTATTTTTGAGATGCGGTCTCATGTAGACCAGACTGTGTAACTGACATTAAATTTGAGCTCCCTATGACTCCTGGGACGTGAGTCTACATAAAGTGGCTGCTGGTAGCTACACATCCTACTCTCCACCTTTCCTCTTTCCTCTTACCTAGGATCAGGGCCCAGCTTCAAGATTGTGCTATGAAACCTCCCTCATCTTCAGAAAGGTTAAGAGACTCCTGGGGCTGGACAGATGGATGGCTCAGTAGTTAAGAGCACTGGCTGCTCTTTTGGTGGACTTGGGTTTATTCCCAGCACCCACATGGTAGTTCACAGTCATCTAAAACTCTATTTCCAAGGGACCTGATTCTTTCTTCTGACTTCTGAAAGCAGACTAAGCATGCACATTCTTTATATACATACGTATAAGCAAAACATTGACACATAAAATGCATAGATTTAATAAAAATTTTTCCAAGGAAATAAAAATAAGAACTCGAAACTAATGATTTGAGATATATACTTAGATGTTTTTTTGTTTCTCCTTCTTTTTTTTGTTTGAGACAGGGTTTCTCTGTCTAGCCCTGCCTGTGTTGTGCTGGGATTAAAGGCTTGTACCACCACCTCTCGGCTACTTAGATGAACTTTGTGTAGTGCATGTACTTTTGTGTTGGAGATTGGGCCCAGGCCCCCTCATGCATGCTATAAAGAAAAAAAAAGGAAAAAAAAAAAATCAAGAGAGTAGTTTCCTTTGGGAAGACATTAGGAAGAATGTAGGGAAGACGGAGGATGCTTGGCAGGACTGGTGTCCTGACAGGAGTGGTGGGTTTAAGAGTGTTCACTGTATAATAATTGTCAGGTTGCAGTTTTGCTCTGGGTTCTCTGTGAGTGATAAGCTTAATAAGTATGATGCAAGAGGTAAACTTTTATTCCATTTGTTCCTCCATAGGAGAATATAAATATTCAGGAAGAGATAGTTTGATTTTTCTGGTTGATGGATCCAGGGCTATGTTTGACTCTAAGGGTGAAGATGAAGTCACACCTTTTGATATGAGCATCCAGGTAAGACTGCCTGGTTACTGAACTCATAAAATTAGGGGTGGTTGTGGTGGTATGAGCCTTATATCCTATTACTCGGGAGGCAAGGGTAGGCAGATCTCTGAGTTTGAGACCAGCCAGTTCTATATAGCTAGTTCCAGGACAGCCAAGGCTATATAGTGAGACCCTATCTCAAAAAAGTAAAACAAGAAATAGGAAGAAGTCCATGGAGCAGAATGTGGGTGGATAAGGCGCTATGTGGTAATCAGGTCAGAGCCCTAGGAGTGGAACAGTCTTTGTCTCCTGACTGACTGGCTTAAGCCTACAGTATCCACACTGCTCCCAGGCCTGTCAGCTGTTTCTCATCCACAGGCCTCATGTGGGATCCAGATCCCCTTTTTGGTGAGATCATACTTAATTTGTACCCCCCACCCCCAAAGAAGGTCTGTGAATGGTAGCATATGCCTGTAGTCTGCACCTTGGAGGCTGCAGTAGGAAAAGTGTGACTTCAGAGGCAGCTGGGGTGACATAGTGAGATTCTGCCAAAAAGGAAAAGGAAAATTGTTTTCCGAGACAAGGTTTCTCTGTGTAGCCCTGGCTATTCTGGAACTCAATCTGTAGACCATGCTGGCCTTGATCTCATAGATCTGCCTACCTCTGCCTCCTGAGTGTTGAGATTAAAGACCTGTGCCACCACTGCCTGGATAGTTTTAAATTTTAAGAGAGAGAGAGAGAGAGAGAGAGAGAGAGAGAGAGAGAGAGAGAGAGAGAGAGACAGAGAGAGAGAGAGAGAGAGAGAGAGTGTGTGTGTGTGTGTGTGTGTGTGTGTAGGAGGTCAGAGGGGTATCAGATCACTGGGAATTAGGTTTTCAGGCAATTGTGAGCTGCCTGATGTGGGTGCTGGGAATTGAATTTGTATCCTATGCAATCACTGAGCCATCTCTCCAGCCCTAATATACTTGTTAAAGTTGAGTGTCTCATGTAGCCTAGGCTGGCCTCAAAATTTACTTTGTACCTAAGGATGACCTTAAAATCCTTTCTCCATCTCCCACATACTGGAGTTATAAATAGTTACCACTATACCCAGCAAATACCACTTTTATTTATTTTTAAAATTTATTTAATTAAATTTTTATTTATTTTGTGTATATGGGTATTTTGTTTGCAAGCATATCTGTGTACCACTTGTATGTTTTATGCTAGAGGATGCCAAAAAGGGCTTAAGATCCCCAGACCTGGAGTTACAAATGGTTGTGAGGCACCATATGGGTGCTGGGAATAGAACCTGAGTCCTGGAAGGAGTAGCCAGTTCTTTTAACTGATCACCCATTTCTCCAGCCCCCACAAATACCACTTTTAAGTTTGTATGTTGATGGTGGATTGTTCCCCCCAGGTTACCTGTCCTTGCATCTGATAAGAGTGGCTATGTTGGGGGACACCCTCCATTTTATTCTGGGTACTCTAGGAATACATTGCTCCCACCTTCTGTGTTAGCTTTGGGAAGGTAGAAGTGGGTTCTCAGAGTTGGATTGTAAAGTCAAGTGCTGCTGTTATAGTATGGATGAGGTCCTTTTGAGGCTGGCTCACTGGTTGACACCAAAATTCACTCCCCAGTATCACCACTACCACCATCACCACTCCCCTCCTCCTCCCCCGGTACACAAGTCTTATTGCAAGTGAAACCTGAGAGTTGAAAATTACTTGTAGTTAACAATTAGGATGCAGTTTTAAAATGGGCAAAAGAAAACTAGGGATATAGATCAGTTGGTAGAGTGCTTGCCTAACAAGATGCTGCATTGGTAATGTACACCAGTATTTCCAGCATTTGGGAGGTGGAAGTGAGAGAATCAGAAGTTCAAGGTCACCCTTGGCTACATATTCAAGTTTGAGGCCAGCCTGAGTTTCATGAGATCCTGTCTCTCAAAGGGAGTGGGGGGGGGCACAAAGGACTTGAGTAGACATATCTCCAAAAATAATAAACATAGGTTGCTGTTAATAATGCTGAAAGAGGCCAGCATGGCGCCACACGCCTTTAGTTCCAAACACTCAGGAGGCAGGTGTATCTCTCTGAGTTCAAGACCAGCCTAGTCTACATAGTGAATTCCAGGACAGCCAGGACTAGAGAAACCCTGTCTCAATAAAACCAAATAAATTAATTTTTTTTTTTTTTTTTTTTTTTTTTGAGACAGGATTTCTCTGTGTAATAGCCCTAGATGTCCTAGAACTCACTCTATAGACCAAGCTGGCCATTAACTCATGGAGATTCACCTGCCTCTGCCTCCCAAATGCTGGGATAGTAATTCTGCTCTTAATGTGTATGGCATGTAGAATGAAAAGCATCCTGGGTCCTGGGAGTGTAGCTCAGTTGGGAGAATACATGCCTACCATCATAAAGTCATGAGTTCAGTCACAGAACTACATAAACCCACTATGATGGGTCATTCTTACAACCTCCTGTCTCCGCCTTCCAAGTGTTGGGGTGACAGGCATGTGCAACTATGCCTAGTTTATGTGGCACTTAGAATTGATCCTGTGCCCCTGTGAAAACCAGGTAAGTACTCTCCCAGTTGAGTTACATTTCCTAGCCCCAGCTCATAAATACTAAGTGCCTGCTTCACCCGGCACTTACAGAAGCTCAGTGTTAAATAAACCCTCACAGAATTTTTATTTTTTCAGTGTATCCAGAGTGTGTACACCAATAAGATCATAAGCAGTGACCGAGATCTCTTGGGAGTGGTGTTCTATGGTACTGAGAAAGAAAAAAATTCAGTGAATTTCAAAAATATTTATGTCTTACAAGATTTGGATAACCCAGGTCAGTAATACTCAAGCATGGTTCCTTTGTGTGAGAACATGACTAAGCAGAAACAAAAGAGGGTTCTGGAGGAGGAAGCAGCTTTGGTCACGGCCTCACACAAAAAGTCCCTGCTGGACCTCCATGCTAGTTACATAGCGGTTGGGTGAAGAGGCCTCTGGTAGCCCGAGATGATGGTGCTAATGGTCTTGTTTCTCTGCCCTTTTTGACTCATATCAGGTGCTAAACGTGTGCTAGAGCTTGATCAGTTTAAGGGACAACAGGGAAAAAAATATTTCCAAGAGACAATTGGCCATGGATCTGATTACTCCTTGAGTGAAGTGCTCTGGGTCTGTGCCAATCTCTTCAGTGATGTCCAGGTCAAGATGAGTCACAAGAGGGTCATGCTGTTCACCAATGAAGATGACCCACATGGTGATGACAGTGCCAAAGCCAGCCGGGCCAGGACCAAAGCCAGTGATCTCCGTGACACCGGTAGGCATTTTCCTTATTCTTTTATTATTACTTTAAAGATATTTTATGCATATGTATGTATTTATGTACACCATGTGCATCCAAGAGCCCATGGGGTCCGTACAGGCATCGAATCCCCTAGTATGGGAGTTACAGATGGTTGTGTATAACCACGTGGTTGCTGAGAACCGAACCCAGGTCCTCTGCAAAAGCAGCCAGTGCTAGAGTTGGTGGTGGTGGTGTATACCTTTAATCCCAGCACTTGGGAGGCAGAGGCAGGCGAATCTCTGTGAATTCAAGGCCAGCTTGGTCTACAAAGCTACACAGAGAAATCCTGTCTGGGAAAAAACAAAAAACAAAAAAACTAGCCAGTACTCTTAATCAATGAGCTGTCTCTCTACTTTTGTTTTCTTATTTGTATTTTCTTTCTTTAATTTTTTTTTTTTTTTTTTTTTGTCAAGATAGGGTTTCTCTATGGCTTTGGAGGCTGTCCTGGTACTAGGCTTTGTAGACCAGGCTGGTCTTGAACTCACAGAAATCCGCCTGCCTTTGCCTCCTGAGTGCAGGGATTAAATGTGTGTACCACCACATTCCGGCTTTTTCTTTAATTTTATTTATTTTATGCATATGTTTTTTTAAATGCATGAATGTTTGTGCATCTATCTCTCTAGCCCTGAAGGAACATGTATTTTAATTTAATTAATAAGAATTTTATGTATATGGATGTTTTGCTTACATAGATGTTTGTGTATTATTTTTGTGCCTGATTCCTGTGGAGGCCTGAAGAGGGCCCCGGAACTGGAGTTAGACAACTGTGAGCTACTATGTGTGTGCTGGCAGTCAAATCCAGGTCCTTTGGAAGAGCAGCCAGTGTAACTGCTGAGCCATCTCCCCAGTCTTTTTAATTCTTTTAAATGGCTCCTAACCTATTTTCTTTATAGCTAAGATCAAGCATTGCTTTTGCCATCAAGAGACAAAAGAGTAAAGTGAAACCAGGGAGACATTAGTGTGGCCTAAATGGCCTGGCCAGCTATCTAATCTAGTAGAGCAAGCTTGTCTTGACCTCAGTGCTGCTCGGAATGTTAGTCATTTGAGTGTTGTTTGAAGTAGTATGACTGCCACTTTCTTTAGGTCCTGATAATGCTAATAGTCAATCTAGATTTTGTTTTGGGTTTGTCCATTTTTTGAGATATCCTGCCTTAGCTTCCCAAGTGGTATTATTCCTGGTGTGCACTATCATGCCTAGCCTAGGGAGGCATTTGAAGGACTTAAGCTTAGTCTGGAGAGATGGCTTAGTCAAAAGCACTGGCTGGTCTTCCAGAGGATTTGGTCTCCATTGTCAGCACCCACATGATGGCTAACAACTGTCTCCAGTTCCAGGGGATCTGATACTCTTTTTCTTCTGGCCTCTATGGGCACTGCATGCATGAAGCACAAGACTTGCAAACAAAATACAGATAACATATAAGTACATCTTTAAAAAATTTTTGTAAAGAAGCTGGGCAGTGGTGGTGCACATCTTTAATTCCAGCACTGGGGAGGCAGAGGCAGGCCAATATTTGTGAGTTTGTAAGAGCTAGTTCCAAGACAGGCTCCAAAGCTACAGAGAAACTGTCTCGAAAAACCAAAAAAAAAAAAAAAAAAAAAAAAAAGAACCCCCCTCCCCCCAAAAAAAACAACAAAGGAACAAAACAAAAACAAATATAAAGAAGCTGGCTGGTGGTGGTGCATGTCTTTAATCCCAGCATTCCTGAGACAGAGACAGTTGGATCTCTTTTGAGTTCAAGGCCAGGCTGGTCTATAGAGCCAATTCTAGGATAGCTAGGGCTGTTACATAGAGAAACCTTGTCCTGAAAAAATCAGTCAGACAAACAAACAAATAAAACCAAGTAAATGATGTTTGGCTGCCCTGGTGATGCATGCCCCAAATCCCAGTGCTTTGAGGACCGAGGCAAGAGGAATATGAGTCCAGCCTGGGCTACAGGTTGAGATCCTAGCTCAAAAACAATTCAGCAAACAAAACCCATTTGAATTTAACTGAAAATAGATGCTTGAGTTGGGCACAGTGTCATGTCCCATAACATCAGATGCTGTGGAGCCTGAGGCAGGAGAGCTGCTTAATCTACGAGTTTCTGACCACGCTATGTTACAGGACACCGAGCATTGCCTGTCTACTTGTTTGATAGATACAAGATACAAATTCTCTTTTCACCCAGACTGGCCTGGAAGTTGCTATGGAGCTGAGGATAACCTTTAATTTCTGGTCCTAATCCTGACCTCCCACCACTGCCCTTGACCGAATATATATACTATCTATCTATATCTATATAAAATGCATATGTATTTGGTTTTTAAGATAGGGTTTTTCTGTGTAGCCCTGGCTGGCTTTGAACTCACAAAGATCTACTTGCCTCTGCCTCCTCAGTGCTGGGATTAAAAGCATGCACTACCACTGCCAACTAATTTTTCTATATTTTTGAAACAAAAAAAAAAAAAAAAAAAGGCTACACTATAACTCACTATGGCCCAAAACTCAATAGGTGGCCCAGTGTAGGCTCAATTCATAGCATTTCTCCTGCCTCAGCCTCCCAAGTGCTGGGATTATTTGCATGTCTAGTGTAGACATGATTTTTCAAATGTTTCTCTTTCTGGAGATAGGGTCTCACTATGTATTCCTGGCTGGCCTGGAACTTGCCATATAGACCTAGTGCTTGTGACTTCTAACTTGTTTTATTTCTCCTGCCTCTGTCTCCCAAGAATTAGGATTATCCATAAACATTACCACATCTGGCCTGACACTATCTCTCTTAAAAACATTTAAGTACCCCCATTAAAACCAAACTTAGCTGGGTATGGCGGTGCATGCCTTTGATTCCAGTACTGGTACTACTGAGGGAGATGGATATCTGAATTCCAGGTCAGCTTTGATTACAGAGTGAGTTCCAGGCTAGTCAGAGTTATATAGTATGATCCTATCTCAACTGCCCCCACCAAAAATAAATAGGTAGATAGATAAATAAATTAAAATATTTGGGTTTATGCCAGGTAGTAATGGCATACACCTTTAACCCAACTGAGAATCAGAGGCCAGCCTGGTCTACAGAGGGAGTTCCAAGACAGCCAGGGGTACACACAGAAGTCTCATCTTAAAAAAAGAAATAGAAAAAAATTGCATGTACTTATTTTATGTATCTGTATGTGGGCACATGGATGTCACTTTGCAATTTGTTCAAGGGCATCTTGTAGGAGTCAGTTCTCTCCAACCAGTGTGTAGTTCCTAGGGATTGAACTCAGGTCATCAGGTGTGGTGGCATGTTCCTTTACCCAATGAGCCATCATACTGACTTAACATCTCTTTGTAGGACATGGGGAGATATCTCAGTGGTTAAGAGTATGTAGTGCTCTTTTTTAAAAGACTGCAGTGGAGGGGTATGGGATGCTCGGAGGCAGAGCCTTGTTGTGAGTCCCAGGCCAGCCAGGGCTGCATACTGAGAGCTGTTTGAACAGAGAACGGTAATTTTCATTTGCTGTATTTTGTTGCTCCTGGTTTTGCTCTTTCCTTACATCAGGGATCTTCATTGACTTGATGCATCTGAAGAGACAAGGGGGCTTTGACATATCCTTGTTCTATAGAGACATCATCAGCATAGCTGAGGATGAGGATCTCGGAGTTCACTTTGAGGAATCAAGCAAGCTGGAAGACCTGCTAAGGAAGGTTCGAGCCAAGGAAACCAAAAAGCGAGTATTGTCCAGGTGGGCACCCAGCCTGTGTGAGCCTCCCATTCTTCCCTAACAAATTGCAAACAGTGCGAAGATTAGCCTTCCCCACCTACACTTCTACCATACCGTTTTTTTACCTGCTTTACCTAGGGATAGCATGAGCTGTGTCTTTGGCCAGGAATGGTACTGTGTGTATTCTGTTTCCTTGATGTGTAAGTCCTCTGCTGCTCTCCTTAATACCTCGTCTGATCTCATTAGATAGCAGATGCCTCATTAGGTTATGTATTGTAAGGAGTAAGTAAAAGACATCTAATACACACAAAGGAGCTTAACTGATGTTACCTATTTATTTTTAAGTTATATGTGTGTGTGGGTTGTCTGTAGGTAAGAGGCACTGGATCCCTTAGAGCTGGAGTTACAGATGGTTAGGAGACACCCAATGTGGATGCTGAGAATCGAACTCAGGTCCTCTGGAAGAACAAGTGCTTTTAACCACTGAGCCATCTCTTCAGCCCCCAGATGTTAGTTATCATTGTTAAAATTATATTATTATTAAGCCAATGAGATAGCTCACTAGGTAAAGGTGCCTGCTGCCATGCCTGATGATCTGAGCCCCTAATTCATTGATTGATTGATTGATTGATTGATTCATTCATTCATTCATTCAGGGCAGGGTTTCTTTGTGTAGCCTTGACTGTCCTGGAACTCACTCTATAGACCAGGCTGGCCTCAAATTCAGAAATCTATCTGTCTCTGCCTCCTGAGTGAGGGAATTAAAGGCATGGGCCAATACACCAAGCTTTATTTTATTTTGATTTCTTATAGCATGAGTTCAATAGTAACCAGGTTGTCAGACTATCACTTTTTCCTTTTTAAGACAAGGTCTTGCTATGTATTCTAAACTGGGGTTGCAGGTGTTTATTAGCTGCATTCCACTCCCCCCAATCTCTCCACTTATTTATTTATTAATTATTGTTTGTTTGTTTTTATATTGCTTGTGGACAGAGTCTTGTGTGTGGACATGTCTAGCCTGGTATTTGGTGTGTTCCCCTTTCTGGCCTTGAACTCATGGCAATCTTAACTGTCTTAGTTCCTCAACTGCTGGGATTAGATACTTGCCACCACACCCAGTGCTGTATTCAGTTTATAGTCTACACGCTTTTTGTATTCTAAGTGATTATTGGAAAGAATTAAACAAATGGAAACTTGACTGCTATGAAAACATTTTACATAGAAATGTACAATGATCCTATCCATGCTTGCTTTTTTTCTTTTTTCCCCCTCCTCCCTCAGGTTAAGGTTTAAGCTTGGGAAAGACGTATCACTCATGGTGGGTGTCTATAACTTGGTCCAGAAAGCTAACAAGCCTTTTCCGGTGAGGCTCTATCGAGAAACAAATGAACCAGTGAAAACCAAGACTAGGACCTTTAATGTAAACACTGGCAGTCTGCTCCTGCCTAGTGATACCAAACGGTCTCAGGTAGGTGGCTAACTCTGAGTCTTCTGTTTCAGGGTTGACAGGAGGTGGGTGTAGCCTGTATGTTTTCCACCAGCCCGCCTGGTCCTGCTGCCACACCAGCCCCCAATAAGACGCAGAGACTCTGTATTTGATATAAGGCTGTTGGCCAGGTACTAGTTTGTTACCAGCTAGCTCTGTCTTAATGATTAACCCATTTCTACTATTCTAATTATTTCCATGTGGTTCATCATACTCTGGCATCCTACCTCTCCAGGCTCTCCATGTTGACTCCTCCTAACTACTTCCTTTTTCCTCCTCCTAGTCTCCTAGCCCCGCCTATCTTGCTTTCCTATTGGCCAACAGGGCTTTATTCATTAACCAGTATGAGAAACATATTTACAGAATAACTTCTCCCATCAGGTGGGGGCTGGAGATGGTTCAGCAGTTAAGAGAGCACTTGCTGTTTTTGCAGAGTACCCAGGTTCCATTCCCAGCATCCCCATGATGCCTTACAACCATCCATAACTTCAGTTCTAGGAGTGTAGACCCTTCTTCTGACCTCTGGATGCACCAGGCATGTGTGGTGTGTATATATGTAATGCAGATAAATAAATCTTGAAAAAAAAAATACCAGGAGTTGGGCATGGTAGCACATGACTTTAACCCCAGCACTTGGGAGGCAGAGGCGTGTGGATCTCTGTGAGCTGGAGGTCAGCCTGGTCTACAGAGTGAGTTCCTGCACAGCCAGAGCTATGAAGACCCTATCTTAAAACAAAACAAAACAAACAAACAAACAAACAAAAAACAGAGGAAAAGGGAGGAAACACATTAAGCAGCCTAACCAGCTAAGTCATTCTTCACCTGCATTTTTCTAGATAAGCTGTTTCAGCAGGAAGCTGCTGGCCTCAAAACACCTGGGTCTGTGAAGCAGAAAGCCAAATAAGCCGGGTGTTGGTGGAAACTTTGGCCTTAATTGCTCAGCACACACTGCTGCAACTGTTTAAGTACAATGACGGGAAGCTAACCCCAGGCTCTGAAGAGTTAGGGTTTGCAGGTGCAGTGGACTGTTTTGTTTTGTTTTGTTTTTTTTTTTTGTTTTTGTTTTTGTTTTTTTTTTTTTTGTGGGCTGTTTAAGGGTGAGGATTTTCTTACTATTTTTTATTTATAGCATTCTATAGTTTATTGTAAGTTTTATATAACTTAATCCTAATAATCCACTGAAAACATCAAGGCAGGTATAATTCTACTTTATGTTTGAACTGAGGTTATGAGCATTAACTGACTCACTCATTGGGGGTATATCACATAGCAGAAGAGGTTGCATGAGGCCTATATCTAAACCTAGTGATCTCTTATAAGTCAGTGAAATACTAGTAAGAGCAACCACAGAGAATTCTGTTTTTTGCTGGACTATTTTGCACTGAACGATGCACCTCTGTTTTTCTGAGCAGTGCAAACCACATACAACCTCCTCCCTTCTTGTCCTGTCCTTGCTGTGTACTTTTTAGAAGGATGTGCTATTGAAAACTGAACACATCCTTTTGTTAGTTTGAGACAGGTTCTCACTGTGTATACCAGGCTGGTCTTGAACTCAGATTCACTTGCCTCTTCCTCTCTAGTGCTGCAATTAAATGCGTAAACCACCATGACTGGCTGAACACATCCTTTTTAATTATATAAAATGTGAGAGATGATCAGATTTTTATATACGTTCAGGATGTAACTGTCTGACTAATTAGGTATTTTTATTTAACCATTACACACACGCACATGTACATTTGGAGTATAAATTTCACACTGGAGGGTCCCTCCCTGCAAGTGTGTTTCTTGCTGCCTCCCTACTACCCTGCTACCAGTCCTCAATCCAGAACCTGATGTGGGACCTCCCATCCCATAAAGTCCTGTGAGACAAATGCTCTCCCACTGACTGAGCTATCTCCACAGTGCTTGGTTTGTGTAACTGTCATGGATAGGTCTGGGAGGAGCATGGCCTTTGGCATCTGAAAGATCTAGATTTAAAGACCACTGTAAACCTAGCAGTTGTGGTGCATGACTTTAATAGAGGCAGTCAGGTCTGTGAGTTTGAGGACAGCCAGGGCTTTTGGGGGGTTGGAGTGTGGGGGATTGCCACTGTAGTTGTAAAATCTGGAGTATGTTGCCCAACTTCTGGCCCTCAGTTCAGTTGTCTGTTAAATAGGTTTTGCTTGTTTTACTTCAGATCTAACTCCGGGCCTTCTAATTTCTAGACAGGCACTGTTGAGCCATCCCTGCAGCTCCTGTTAAACAGCCTTTAATGCCCATCTCCCAGGATTGCTACAGAAGACAAGTTAGATGGCACATATAAACTACCTGGAGGTCTTTAAGTAAATGCTCAAGCCTGGGTTGTATGAGGAGGATGTCTCTGGCGGCCCATCTCCTGCTCCTTGAAGCAATCTGGTCTGTGTGTACATATATAACTGTGCACCATGCACTTGTATGTAGAGGCCAGAGGAGGACATTGGTTATTCTGCTCTGTCCTCTTCCTCATTCTCTTGAGAAAGGGTTTCTCACCAAACCAAAGCTTATTGTTTTCTTAGCCATGTTGGCTGGCTGCAAACCTCAAGATCCTCATGTCTCCTCCCTCAACCCAACAGTGGGGTTCCAGGAACATCTGGTGTTACATGGGTGTCAGGGATGTAAACTGTGTCCTCACAGTTGTGTAGCAAAGGCTCTTATCCAGTAAGCCATCTCCACAGACCGCACAGAACCAATCTTAACTTGATGTTTGGTGGCTACATATGCATCTCTACATAGCCCTTTTGTGGCCCTTGTTATCCCTATCCTTTCTCTTTTAGACCTATGGGAGTCGTCAAATCGTGCTAGAGAAAGAGGAAACGGAGGAGCTGAAGCGGTTTGATGAGCCAGGTTTGATCCTCATGGGCTTTAAGCCCTTGGTCATGCTGAAGAAGCACCACTACCTGAGACCCTCCCTGTTTGTGTACCCAGAGGAGTCCCTGGTAAATGGTGAGTGCATAGTCCCTGTTCTTGTACCCAGAGGAGTCCCTGGTCAATGTAGACCAAGGGAGAGCCCACAACTGTCACTGGGTTTATTGAACCATGTATCTTCAATGGAAGCTTCTTGGATACTGTGAGAGATATGAATGGGGTATTTTAAAAACGTCTCATGTTCAGAAAGAAGAAAAAGGTAGTATATGTTTTTATTTTGGAAATATGAACTGAGCAAAGTTAAGTTTATTCAGGAAATACTGATATGCATTGTGAAAAATCCAGGTAGGAGGGCTGTGGAATTTGAGTTTGGTGTTTTTGTTTTGTTTTATATGCATTAGTGTTTTCCCATGGGTTTTAGGTCCCCTGGAACTAGAGTTGCAGACAGTTGTGAGCTGCCATGTGGTTGCTTGGAATTAAACCCAGGTCTTCTGAAAGAACAGACAGTGCTATTAACTGATGAGCCCTCTCCAGCCCAGAATTTGAGTTGTTGGGGTTTGTTTGTTTGTTTGTTTGTTTGTTTATTTGTTTTAAAGATTTATTTATTATATATACAATGTTCTGCCTACATGTATACCTGCAGACCAGAAGAGGGCACCGGATCTCATTACAGATGGTTGTGAGCCACCATATGGTTGCTGGGAATTGAGCTCAGGACCTCTGGAAGAGCAGCCAGTGCTCTTAACTACTGAGCCATCTCTCCAGCCCTGTTGGATTGTGTGTGTGTGTGTGTGTGTGTGTGTGTGTGTGTGTGTGTGTGTGTGTGTGTGTGTGTGTGTGTCTGTTTTCAAGACAGTGTTTCTCTGTGTAAGAGTCCTGGCTATCCTGGAACTCACCTTTTAGACCAGGCTGGCTTCGAACTCACAGTGATCCACCTGCCTCTGCCTCCCAAGTCCTGGAATTAAAGGCATGCACCACCACCACCACCTGGCTAGAATTTTTTTTACAGCTTTCATCTTACGTAATTATAAGAGGGGCCAAATAATAGAGCCGAAACCAACCCAGGACCTTCCTCTGCTTTAACTGTGAGCAGTTCAAGGTGATGTGACCTTTGCCTTTGTGTGTACTTGCACTTCACAAGGAGTTCTCCCCATACCTGATTGGTTTCTGTTAGTGCTGGAAACTCATGCCATTAGCCTAACATTAGTGCAATGAGATGACAATGATTCATACTCCCAAAAGGGAGTATTTGGTTGCTGTTCTTTCTCTTTTTCTGCCCCTTCCACCCCTACTTTCCCTCAGCTCTGGTTCTTCACCTTTTACTCATTGAGGTATAATGGCCCTTTAAGTGAACAAAACTGTGTGCCTGGATATGTTGGCACACTCCTTAAACACCTTTAATCCTAGCACTTGGGAGGCAGAGGCAGGCGGATCTGTGAGTTCCAGTCCAGCCTGGTCTACAGAGCTAGTTCCAGGACAGGATCCAAAGCTACACACAGAAACCCTGTCTCAAAAAATAAAACAAAACAGACTATGCTTATGCTGGGATGAGGGGGGAAAGAGGGTGCTTTAGATTGCAGGCCAGTGACATTTGTTTTCTAGGGAGCTCAACCTTATTCAGTGCTCTGCTCACCAAGTGTCTGGAGAAGGAGGTCCTAGCAGTGTGTAGATACACACCCCGAAAGAACGTGCCCCCTTATTTTGTGGCTTTGGTACCCCAGGAAGAGGAACTGGATGATCAGAATATTCAGGTGACTCCAGCAGGTAAGTGGCAGAAAGATCCGGACTCTTGAGCCTTGCATGTGCTTTGGAATCCCTTTGGGGGTCTGAAGAGCCCCAAGAATCAGTCTTGGGAAATGTGATTTTAAGGTATTGTAGGTGGATGTGATCCTGTGATAGGCAAGGCCACCATAGATGGTGAGAACAGTGTGCACAGTCACCAGGTTGTCAGGCTTTAGAATTGTCTCCATCGTTACTGTTTGGACACTTCTGATGCAAGATTCAGGGCTTCTCTGTTGACATTTTTCTTCACTGAACATCTCTGGTCAGCCTCTATTCTTGGTTTATGTCCTGTAATTGCCAAGGCAGTGTGGTGTAGTGGAGATGACATGTATAGTTTGAAGTCAGGTTTGCCTTTATCTTTTTTGCCCCTGTATATAAGGTCTCAGGATGTAGCCTCGGCTGACCTTGAGCTTGTGTTCCTGCTGCCCCAGCCCCCTGAGTATTATACAGGTGTGCACCACCATACCCAACTGTGACTTTGTCTTATCCTCTACATCTGAGAGCTCACTTTATTTTGTTTTGGACTATCTCTGCCACTTGTCAGTTATCCATCTTGGGGACAGCTGGCTCTAGATCATCTGGATTAATGATGATAATAATAATAAAAACTAGATACTGAACCAACTGCTGTTGCCTGGCTGTTGCTCCTGGTTGGGGCACCCCTCCTTTGTCACGTTTCCCATGTATCCCGAGTCGGTTAGATTGACTTCCACAGGGGTCCCTGGTAAAGGAGAAACTGGATTTGTAACCACCAGCCACAGCATCACAAGCTTCACAGGACACAGAGGGATGAACCTCAGAAGACCTGTCTCCCTTCCTCAGGCTTCCAGCTTGTCTTCCTCCCCTATGCTGATGACAAGCGGAAGGTGCCCTTTACTGAGAAAGTGATGGCCAACCCGGAGCAGATAGACAAGATGAAAGCTATTGTTCATAAGCTTCGCTTCACATACAGGTGAGTGCTGGGGTGTCCTTGGGCTTTCTTCTGGAGCTGTCTCTTGACTTGGGCCATATTAGAAATTCAAGTTAGACACAGACTAAGACGGTGTGTGGTTCTTGTCAGTTAGTCAAAAACAAGAGATCATCACTTAAAACTTAAAAAGTTAAAAAGAACTTAAAAAGTACATGGGTCTGGCAGTGGTGGCTCATACCATTTATCCCAGCTCTCAGGAGGCAGAAGTAGGTGTATCTCGTGAGTTCGAGGACAGCCAGGGCTATACACAGAAAACCTGACTTGAAAAGCAAAGCAAAACAAAATACATAGAGAATGAAAAGCTCTACTTATCTTGAGTCTCAGAATGCTGGGAAACCTGGAAATTCAGATGAGAAGCCATGTGTGGTGTATATACCTGTAATCCCAGTAGTTAACCACTATGCCATCTCTCTAGCCCAAGATTATTTTTATATGTTTGTTTAGCCTGTGTGTGTGTGTATGTGTTTGTATACTGATATATACATATATGTATATGTGTATGTGTGTGTGTGTGTGTGTGTGTGTGTATCAATCACATCCATGGCTAGTGTTCAAGTTATCCTTTAGGCTTGGCGTTAAAGTCAGTTTGAAATGCCATATGGGTGCTGGGAGCTGAACCCAGGCTCTCCATGGGGGCACTTAGGAACTCCATGGGTGTTCTCAATTGCTGAGTGCTTTCTCCAGCCTCCAAGTAACTTTTTTTATTTTTTGAGTGTGGGTTTCTCTGTGTTACAGACATCCCTGGCTGTCCTGAAACTCATTCTGTAGACCAGCTGTCTTGAAGTCACAGAGATTAGCCAGCCTCTGCCTCCTGAGTCCTGGGATTAAAGGTGTGTGCCTACACCCATTCTCAAGTCACCTTTTATAAACAGAAAAGAGAATAGCTTATAAAGCCTACACACAATGTGTCTACAGACCTAATATCACATGTCCTTAATAGATTGTCAGTGCCCTGTAAAGAAACTGTGGGGTGCCTTCTACTGCATTTTGTCATTATGCACAGCTGCAGTGTGAGATCTAATTAGCAGCTGCCCCTCCCAGCCCTTGGTCTCTACCACTCTGGGTTCCTGAGAGTTTGATTGTTGCAGATATGCACACAAGTGGAATCATGTGGTATTTGTCCTCCCGTAACAGCGTGCTTTTCCTCAGCATTTGTCTTCTAGACTTAGTATTGTTGCTGCATGTGTCTGCTGGATTCCTTCCTTCTTTAAAAAATCTGTAAAAAAAAAAAAAAAAAGGTGTCTTACCTAAAAGTATGTTTGTGCATCTTATGTGTGCAATCCATGAGGTCAGAAGAGGGCATAGGATTCCTTGAAATGAGTTACAGATGGTTGTGAGCAGCCATGCGGGTGCTGGGAATCAAACCCAGGAACTCCGGCAGAGCAGCAAGATTTATATCACTGAGACATCTCTCCAGCCTCTTCCTTTTTTTTTTTTTTTTTTATTTTTTTTTAAGGCTGACTAATAAATATTAATATATTTAATATAAATATACAATATACTATGTTCTTCATCCACCTGCTAATGTATGTGAGTTAGATTTTTTCTTTGTGCTTCTAGCTCATAAATAATGACACGGAGACTTATGAAAGCTTGGCCTTAGCTTAGTCTTGTTTTTAACTAACTCTTAACTTAAATTAACCCATTTCTGTTAATCTACGTTCTGTCATGTACTACCCATCCTGGTTCCTCCATGTCTCCTTCTGTCTCTCTTGTGCACCTAGATTATCCCTCCTACTTCCTGTGCTCAGAAGTACTACCTATCTCTCCTGTCTAGCTATTGGCCATTCAGCTTTTTATTATACCAATTCACAGCAATACATCTTCACACAGTGTACAAATAACCCACAACATATGTATAAGGTTCCTATGTCTTGGCTGTTGTGAGGAGGGCTGTAATGATGTTGGGGATGTTGGTATATCTTTGACATCTTAATTTCAATTTTTGGATAGTCCTACTTTTAATTGAATTTTTTTTTTTACCTTTACTATTCCTTTTTTGTGTGCCACAGTACATGGGTAAAGATCAGAGGACAACTTAGGAGTTGGTTTTCTCCTTCCATCATGTGGGTCCTGGGGATTAAACTTCAGGTTAGGAAGCTAGCACCTTTGTCTACTGAATTGTTCTACCAGCCATATATTTTTAAATTTTCGCGTATTTATTTGTTGCATATATGTATAAGTAATGTACATAGATGAGGGCAGGACAACTTTTGGGATTTGGTTGTCCTTCAGTGCAGCAAACCAAGTAAGCCACCTCTTACCCACTGGGCCACCTCACTGGCTTTCTTTCTATCTGTAATTTTTGAGGAACTTACATACTATTTCCCATAGGTCCTACCCATTTTGTATTATCACCAAACGTGTACAAAGTTTTCAATTTCTCCCCATCCCCACACTTCTTGTTTTGTTTTTGTTTTTAAAGATAGTATCTTATTACTGTGATGCATACCTATAGTTCCCAGAACTCTGAAGGTAGAGGCAGGAGGATTAGGAGTTAGAGGTCATCCTTGAGTTCATAGCTTCCTTTGGGACCCATGAGATTTTTTTTTTTTTTAAGATGGAGGAGACTGATTATGTAGGCCACGCATGTGGTTTTCAGACTGTCTCCTGAGTATTGGCCTCGAACTTGCTATATAGTTAGGAGGAATTTGAACTTCTGATCCTGCCTTCCCTTCTGCAGTGCTGGGATTACAAGCAAGTGCCACGATGCCTGGTTTGTGTGATGTTTGGAATTGAACCCAGGGCTTCATGTTTACTAGTCAAATGCTCTCTCAGCTGAGCTGCATCCTGAGCCCCTGTTTTGTATTTTTTGAGAGATGTGAAGAGATATTTCATTGTAACATCATTTATATTTCCCTAATGATAACAACAGCTGAACAACTCTTAAGTACTTCTTGGCCATTTGTATGTCATTTTAGGAAACATGCTTATCAAGATCTTAGTTGTTTAGTTAAGATTTTGAGACATTGTCTTGCTATTTAGCCCAGAGTGGCCTGGGTGTTGGAATTAGTGGCATACATCACCATGCTTAGTTTGTAGTCTATTTTAAAGTCAGTTTATAAGTCTTTTCTTCTTTTCCTTTGGCCATCAAGTTAGTTTTTTTTCACAATCTATCTTTTGTTACTTCTACTTTTGGGCAAATGATACCTTTCATTGGGTATGTGGCATACATCTGTAATCCCCACACTTGGGGAAGTGGGAGCAGGAGTATGAAGAGTTCAAGGTCATCTATGCTGCAGAATAAGTTTGAGGCCAGCTTTGAATATATGAAACCCTGTCTCAAAAAAACAAAAAACCCAAAACCAAAAAGATGCCTTTTTCCTTCAGCTACTACTTCCTGCTAGAGTCCTTTCCTAAGAAATGGGAGCACTAAGAATATACCATGTAGGATTGGGGATGCACTTTCCTAGCATGTTCAAGGCTCTGGGTTTAATCTCAGGCACATGTCTTACACACATACACCAAGAACAAACATGTACCATGTGTTAGACAGTGTTCTACATACAATACCGACATTATGTCAATTGTTTTTGTTAATATTTGGTACTGGATTGAATCTGGGATCCCCAGCATGTGAGGCAAGTCCTCTATACTTAATTATATCTCAATTTTGTCCTTTATTCTCCATAAGAAATCTGAAGAGAACACTAAAGATGGATCAGCAGTAAAGAGCATCTACTGCTATTGCAGAGCACTGGAATTGATTCTTAGCACCAATGCCAGGTGGCTCACAGTCACCTGTATGTCCATTGCCAAGAGATCTGACACCTTTGACCTCTGTAGGCTCTGCTGATGTCTGTAAACAACCATACTCATACCTGTGTGTGTGTGTGTACACACACAAGTCTGAAAGAACTCTGAAAGGTTGGTTTTATGCCTGTTTTGCAGATGAAGCAGGATATAAGCTTGGAGGCCTTTTTAGTTTCATTCAACTGGAAAAGCTTAGAGACCAGAGACCAGGCTTCAGCTCTGTGTGTGTGGCTCTGGGTTCAAATGCTTAACTCCTGTGCTGCTCTGTACACAGGAAGCACATTCGATTTTCTACCTCTCCATCCAGCTGTCCTTTGTTTTTTTTTCTTTCTGCTTTAGTCATTCTGTTTTCTCTATTCTTGTCTCAGCTTGAAGAGGCAAGAGGCCAGGTTTGCTTTGCAGTTAATGTCCCAGCATCCAGAGATAAATTGAAAACTGGAGAGAGAGAAGTTGATTTCTGGGGTTTCCATTCACTTGTGGTCTTTCTCTCTGACCGTAGACCCACGCGGTCTTTGCTGGATATTTAGTTTTCTTCCTGAAAGTGCTTATGTTTTGATGTTGTCTTAACAGGAGTGACAGTTTTGAGAACCCTGTGCTGCAACAGCACTTCCGGAACCTGGAGGCCCTCGCTTTGGATATGATGGAGTCTGAGCAAGTGGTAGATCTGACATGTAAGAAACATGGACTGAGCTGAGAAGGCCTTTGTTTGTTGGTGCTGGGGATTGAACCCATGGGGCTCACACCCTATGGGGAGGCAGCCTTCCACCTTGTTTGGTGAGCTACATCCTTAGCTGAGAACTTTCTTTAAATTCAAATCTGAGGCCTGGGCCTGTCTCAGCTCCAAGTGGTGTTGCTGTTGTGTGTGCTGGGGGAACCACAAAGGAAGATTTCTTTTGCTTTTGACCCTCTGCGCAATGATTTAGCTGTCTACAGACCTCCTCATCTAGACCATCTCTGCTTGAGAGAGGTTTTCTAGGTCACCTTAGACTTCCTGGAACAGATTTGGCTAGCTCTGCAGTGACAGGAGGAAAGAGCCAGGCTCCTGAGACCTGACTCTGAACTAATTAGGTCACCCCATGTCTGTGTTGGTGAAGGTTAATGTTGATAATATTCACTAAGGCCTACAGTGAGGCAGGCACACTGCATGCTGACTCAGTTAATACTCATAGTTCTGACATAGGGACCACTGCTGTCCTTACTTTACAGAGAAGGGGATGGTTTCCCAGAGCAGTCAGAAATGGCTACATTAGTAAACACTGAGTCCTGCCCTCGCCCTGAACCACTGTGCTTACTGCTTTTCTATTAGGCTGGGCACCTCTGGCCTTGCTATTAGATCCCTTCTTGATGCTGTTTATGAGGACACAGACTGTGTCAGGGAGATGAATAGTCACTGGAAACAGACTGGATTTAATGAAGGTGCTCCTAACAGTTAAAAGGACCAGAACAATTAGTTTGGGCTGCTTAGCATTCTAGTTATCCACAGCCTCTTACACCAGACAAAATAGCTGTTATATTGAAAGCAGGCGTGATTGTGGAGACCGTCTAGCCCAGTCCAGCAGAAGATGATCAAAGCTTAAATTTGTAGCCGTGAGGAAGGACTACTTCTATATCCTCAGTTCACTTGAAGTAGGCAAGAGGACGTGTGTAGATATATGTAGGTGCTATGCCATTTAAATGCTGTACTGGCATTTTCCAAGACTTGGGAATGTAAGGAGGTCTTAAAACTTAGATTGAGGTGCCCCTCAATCTCAGGATGCTGGAAGGATTCTGTCCATGTTTTCATGGTCAGCTACCTTGTATCCAGCCCTTGCCCCACCTGACTCAGTGCCCTCTCTCATGTTCCCCACAGAACTGGAACTGGACAGGTCACTAGGATGGATGTGACTCACCTGACCACTGTATTGTTTTGATTTTCTAGTGCCCAAGGTTGAAGCCATAAAGAAAAGACTGGGCTCCCTGGCTGATGAGTTTAAAGAGCTTGTCTATCCCCCTGGCTACAATCCTGAGGGAAAAGCTACCAAGAGAAAACAAGGTGAGGGGCTGGGTCTAGGTGTACAGCATGTTCCTTTAAAAAGTACCTCAAGGTCGTTATGATCTTACCATAGAGAACTTATTTTCTTTCCATTTTTTTTGGGGGGGTGACAAGTATACTGGGGGTCAAAGTCAGGACTGCACATCTTTAAGTGAGCACTGTATCACTGAGTTACATCCCAGCCTTTTTAGAAATTTGTATACATGGGGTGGTGGGGCTTAGTGTTAGAAAGGTGCCTAGAAATTTCTGTACAAATGTGCATACTTCAGCACAAATGGAGAGTACTTACATTGTTTCTGTGTGTGTGTGTGTGTGTGTGTGTGTGTGTGTGTGAGTGAGTGTGTTGGGGGGCAGAGTGTGGACACATGCATGCTGTGGCATGTGTGTGGCATGTGTGTAGAGCCCAGAGGACAATTTTCCCTTTTATTTATGCCAGTTCCGGGGATCAATCAGGTTTACTTGGCAAATACTGGGATCTGATGAACCATTCACCAGCTCTCTACCTTGTTAAAACTTTTTTAAAGATTCATTTTATTACTTTATGTGTATGAATGTTTTGCCCTCAAGCATGTATGTGCACCATCTATATGTCTGGTGCCACCAGAGGCCAGAAGAGTGTTGATACACTCGTCCTGGAAGAATTCTCTTGGAGCTGGAGTTACAGGTGGTCAGGATCCATGTAGGCTCTGGGAACCAAACCCTCGTAGTCTTTTGCAAGAGTACAAAGTGTTCTTAACCCTTAAGCCATTTCTAGCCCCTCTACCTTACTTTTAAAACCAGACTGAGATGGCTCAACCAGTGGCCACTTGCCCTATGCAAGCCTAGTAGCCTGAGTTCCTTTCCTGGGACCCCAATAAAGATGGGGTAGAGAACTCATTCTACAAAAAATTTTCTTACATCCACATACATCCTCCTGGGTCCTGGGATCATAGGCATGGATCATCACACTGGCTTCTATCCTCTGAACAGTCTTGTACTTTACACCCATTATCTAAAATTTTCTAAAATTTATTTGTGTTTTTGTCTGCACATCTACACAGTAGAGAGCACATCAGATCCCAATTATGAGCTGTAATGTCGGTGCTGGGAATTGAACTCAGGCTCTCTTGAAGGAACAGCCAGTGCTCTTAACTGATGAGCCACCTCTCCAGCCCAATTATCTAAATTTCCACAAAGAAAATGGCAAAGGGAATGTATGTTCATTCTACTTTGTATGTATAGATCTGTAGTCAAGAGTATAGTCTGTGTCCCCCCTCTCCCTTTATCTGTTCCTGGAACCGATCATTTTCCTTATAGGACAGCCCTTTTTATTGCTGATGGACCCCCAAGTTTCCTTTACTTGTATAAATGTGAGGCTTACATTTATAAAGAAGCACCAGGTACACTGTAACTATTTTGGAATGGTTTGGGTTTAGGTTTTAATCCTTTTGGCTGTCTTTGGCTAAGTAAAGCCATATTTAAGCCTTTTTGCCTAGTAGACAGGAGTAGTGAGAGATTGGTGGCCATCCCCATTGCTCCATTTTGTTTCAGAACCAACTCATTATGCACTAGAAGATGCTGCCAGAGCATGGCAGATATTGTGTTACCAATGAATTTGTCACTTGCCCTATTTTTATTGCCTGGTGCTTCAGACATTAAAATGTTTTTTTTTTTTTTCTTTCTTTTGAGACAGGGTCTCTCTGTGGCTTTGGAGGCTGTCCTGGAACTAGCTCTTGTAGACCAGGCTGGCCTTGAACTCACAGAGATCCATGTCTTCTGCCTCCCAGAGTGCCGGGACTAAAGGCATCCTCTACTACTGTCCAGCAAAATGTTTTTTTTTTTTTTCTTACACCTTGGATTTTCTGGCATTGAAGCCAGGGCCTTAAGCATGCTAGGCAAGTACTCCATTGCTATGCTATATTTCCAGCTCCTGGAAATTTTTGTAAAAGAAAAAGTGATAGGCTCACACAGAATGAGCAGCTGTTTTAGGTAAGCGGAGAGTCCTGTGTCATGTAGCTGGGATACCACTGGAAGAATTTCTAGGTTGTTCCTTTCTTGCCTTTTCTCTAGATGATGAAGGTTCTGCAAGTAAAAAGCCCAAGGTGGAGTTATCAGAAGAAGAGCTGAAGGTGCATTTTGCCAAGGGCACACTGGGCAAGCTCACTGTGCCTACACTGAAGGAGGTCTGTAAGGCCTATGGGCTTAAGAGCGGACCGAAGAAGCAGGAACTGCTAGATGCTCTCACCAGCCACTTCCAGAAGAACTGACTGAAGGCCACACTCCCAGCCACTTCTACATTGCGGCCAGGCTACCTGTTTATGTTTTCACCAAGTTAGTTTCTTAGCTACAGAGAGCTGCCTGACAGAAGTACAAAGGACTTACCTCATAGTGGAGAGTGCAGCCCTACCACTTTGCTGTGCCTTATTTGAATAAAGAGCTCTAACTTTATACTGTGTACTATTCAGTAGCTGCCTCCAACCCAGAGGTTACCCTAATTGGCTCTTAGTTTAATTTTGTTCCCTATGAAGTACATATCAAAGTGCAAGCAAACATCTTAGAGGAGGTTGGGGAGAAGAGTGTGACATTGATGGATAAGTGGTCATACAGGTACTTCTGGAGTGACAAGCTTTAGCAAGATTGTATTTCCATATACCCTCCCACTTGTTTTCTTTAAATGTATGATGCGGGGCTGGAGATGGCTTAGTGCTTGTTGCTCTTGCAGAGGACCGAGGTTTGTTTCCCAGCACCCACATAGTGGTTCACAACCATCTGTAACTCTACTTCTAGTGGATCCAGTACCTTCTGACCTCCATGGGCACTGAGCATTTACATGGTGAATGTACACACATGCAAGCAAAACACAAATAAAATCAGGTCAAATTCCTTTTGGATTCTGTTTAACAAAAAAGCTTACAAAGACAGCTCTCTCTGAAATCTCAATCCACAAATCCCCACTTTCTTGGGATGACAATGACTGGCCTGGGGAGGTAAGCGGTCCCTTAGCAGATGGGTCTCAGGTGCCTTTGTCTTCAAGTGTGCTTCCTGCTGGAGTGGGAATATAGGAGAGAAATGAACACAATCTATCCTCAGTCATCTGACTTCTATGATAGTTATTCGCAGTGGTAAAGCGTTCTTAAGCTAAAAGTATTGTGTGATACAGGTATAAAGCACAAGAGGTAGGAGAGGTGGCTGTGATTCAGTTTCCAACACTAATTCCACATGTGCCCAACAGACAGCCAATAGTAATTTCCAGCTGTGGGTGATTTTGTTCTCAGGGCATATTGATTAATGTAGAATCATTTCTGGGAGGGAGTCACAGAATGCTACTGCCATCTAGTGTGCAGGCCTGCAAGGCTGCCCTACAAATGGGCCCTTGTGTTATTAGGAAATCCTGTTCTAGACTGGTAATACTTCAGTGAGTCTGTACAAGAGAATTTTGAATTACCAAGCCAGAAACTCATGTGGTAGGCAATAGCTTTACACAGCCTTAAAAAGAAATAGGCCATTAATCCCAGCAATAGAGAGGCAGAGGCAAGCGTACTCTGTACGCAAGCGTACTCTGTACAAAGTGAGTTCCAGGTCAGACTCCATAGCTACAGAGAAACCCTGTCTTCAAAAACCAAACAAAAAGTTATTTTTATGTGCTTTGGTGTTTTGTCTGTCTGTATGTGTGAGAGTATTGGACCATGACCTTATAGACAGCTATGAACTGCCAGTCTTTTTTCTCCCCCTTGAGACAGGGTTTCTGTGTAGACCAGGCCTGCCAATGCCTCTGGAGTGCTGGGATTAAAGATGTATGCCACCTTCGCCTGGCTCTATGTGGCCTCAGTGAAGTTAAGGCTGGAGGTATAGTTTAGCGATAAGTGTGTACTTGTTACTTAATATGTGGCACCTAGTGAAACATCAGCTGGGCTGGGGGCGGTAAGAGTACTTTCAAAAGCCCTGGGCTTGATCCCCAACACCAACACACATATCAAAACAAAATACAATTGTAGATGGTAGTGCATGTCTGTAATTACAGCATGGGAGGCAGAGGTGGGGGATCTCTTGAGAATTCAGGCCAGTCTGGTCTATACACCCAGAACATTTCTCAAGATTCCCCCACCCCCATGTCTCAACTGCCCTAGAAATGCTAAGCATATTTCACATATTAGCTGATAAAATTGAAAATCAGGCACTGATGCCACATTTCACTTAAAATGAAATATGGATATATTTCTTTATTAGTATGCTCAAGAATGAACATTATTTTCACCCTCTTCATGTGATAAAGAATACATCTGATCCATGTTGTGGGAGGAAAAGGATAAGGGCTACCAAAGTGAGTGTCAAACAGCTTCACAAGAAATCCCCATTCAACCAAGGACAGGATGCTCCTGATAGCATGTCTCTGCTGTAAGCTTCAGCCTGAAATCCTTTGTTCCAGCATGAATTGACTATTTTGTCCTTGCTACTCTTCAAGATCCAAGCAGTCAAACTCACCTATGCTGCCTCTGAGTCTGCAGACCATCCCTTTGGATCATTACTGCCTTGAAACCCTCAGTAGGGAATGGGGTGAGAATAAAAGGTTACACACATCAAAAACACATCAATAAATGGCACTTAGACATAGGCTTAATATTATCAAACTTCCTCTTCAAATGATGGTGGGCGGGCACAAGGGGACCAGTGTTAACGTCATCTTGATGAAAGTAGACACTATCCCTGGCTTGAGTTTTTCCTGTTCTGCCTCTCATCTATTCTCACCTATCATTTTTTTTTTAAAGATGAAAAAATTGTAGAAGAGAAGATGAGGACAAAACAACCCTGTAAGACAATAAAAATACAAAAAACCAGATGTAGTACAATATTTATAATAGAAACTGACTGAAAACACTACATGCTAACAGACATTATGATACACAAGTAGGATGGGGACAGACAGGAAAGAGCAGAGGCCATAGGCCTACACCAAGAGCCTTTCAATGGACTGCTGAATGGACTGGATCTGCTGCTTTAGCTGAGAGCCTTCTTTGATGGTAACAGAACAGGCGATGACAGGTCTGGACACCCCACAGGCCCGTCCTAGGGCCTGCTTGGAGCGCACAAATACATAGGGGACATTCTTGTCTTCACACAGTAACGGGAGGTGCAGGATGATCTCCAAGGGCTCAGCGTCTGCTGCCATCACAATGAACTCAGAGATGCCCCTGTTGAGGGTTTTGGTAGCTGTTGAGACAGGACATGAAGCCAACAGATAACATGGGGCTTGGGCAGAGCAGCCACAGTAAAGCAAGGAAAAAAAATAATAGGTACAAGGAAATGGGCAAAATGCTTAGGAACAAACCAGGCAACATGGCACACTCCTTTAATCTCAGCAGTTGGGAGGCAGATCTCCAAGTCTGAGGCCAGCCTGGTCTACACAGTGAGCTTGAGTTTTAGGACATAGTGAGACCCTGTCTCAAAAAAAGGCAGGTGGAGAAAAAGCAATTTTCTGCCTGGAGCAGCCCTGTAATGTAGTAAGGCACCCAGACCCTGATCAATTACTTAATCCTTAATGTCTTTCTCACCCACTCAGCATTACAGGGTTTTTCTGTATTGCTTTGGAGCCTGTCCTGAGCTCTGTAGACCATGCTAGACTCAAACTCAGAGACCCGCCTACTTCTGCCTCCTGAGTGTCACCAAAGCCCGGCTGCTTCTACAGTTTTAACCTGTCACCAAGGCCTCGGCTCTCTGCTCAAACTTCACTTTCTGAGGAGACTCAATACAAAAAAAAATCTTCACACAGCTACACACCCCATTTTCTTCATAGCACTCCTGTCTTTGACATGTTGTGGAGGACACAACAGTACATGTTTGCTTTGCTTTCTGCCAACAACATAGGTAAAATATAATTTTTTCAGGGTTCCCCTAAAATCTCAAACATGGTATTTCAATTAATAGCTTTAAAAGCAAAACAGCTCTACTACAGAAAATTACTTGGCTTTATTTCCTCTAGTCAGAAATGTCATGACACATAAAATAATTCACTGAAAAATTAACTCATCCCATAAACCAAGCTATAGCCAGGCATGGTAGTGTACCTCTCTAATTCCAGCAATTGTGAGGTGAAGACAGTTCAAGGTAGGCTACAGAGTAAATTTGTGAGGCTAGCCTGAGTTCTTGAGGCTCTCCCAAAGAAACAAACCAACAAAAACAAAAATTCTTAGCCCCAGTCTGCCCCTTTGTTCCATATACAAAAGGGAAATGTTTCTGAGAACCACTGAAATTCACGCATCCCACCAGGTGGTGGCGGCATACCTTTAATCCTAGCACTTGGGAGGCAGACAGGCAGAGCCTGGTCTACAGAGTAAGTTCCAAGGTAGGCTCCAAAGCAACACAGAGAAACCTTGCCTTGAAAATCAAAGAACAAAAAAGAAATTCCAGAACCCCACAGTGCCAGATTCTGAAAAGCATTAAAATCCTTTTTTGCTTTTTGATGGTTCTAAGGAGTAAGTACAACTTAATACATAAAGTTTTAACAACTGCCTTCCAAATGGCTCCACAAAAATAAGTAAAATACATTTATATATTCAGAGAGAAAAAGCAAATACAGCAAACTATTAAGCACTGATGACTCTACTTCCTCACCACACACACTTTAGCATCTAATGCCAAATATGTCTTATTGGTCAGTAAAGAATTTCTAGAGTGCACTGTTAGCCCAACTATTTTAGGACGCTGAGGCAGGAGGGCTGCTCAGGTTGGGCAGTTTGAGGCCACCCTGGGAGCACAGTAACACCTGCCCCCACAAACTAAAATGGAAAGTGGAAGATTGAGGGAGAACAAAAAGAAAATGTTTAGCCCCTCTTCCAAGCTAGAAATTCAGGAGACCCCTGTTGAAAACAGGGACCCTATGATTGGTTGTCTTACCTTCATTGGCCCCTTTCCGAAGCTGCTTGTAGTTACAGGACTGTTGAACAAGGTCCAGCAGCTTCTTGGTGAGGTGGGCATCTGCGAGGGGATAGGCCTTTGGATTCACATCAGCCTCCGTCTATAATGAAACAAGAATCAAAATGGAACATAAAGTTTTCCAGATAAATATTTAACAATCTAGACAATGACCAGCTTGGACCCCCCCCCCAAAAAAAAACAGGCTGGAGAAACGAAACAAAAAACCAACTAAGTACAGACAGAACATGCTTATTAACATAGGCATGACCACTCTAATGTTACCTTTTGGACTCCAAGGCCAAGAGCAATCATACACACACACACTCCCCCACATACATACTCATAATTACAAAATGAATTTTTGTTTTGTTTTAGAGACAGGGTTTCTCTGTGTAGCCCCGGCAGGCTTGGCAAACCTTTAGTCCCAGAACTTGGGAGGTAGAGGAAGGTGGATCTTTGTGAGTTTTCGGCCAGCCTGGTCTATAGAGGGAGTTCCAGGGCAGGCTCCAAAACTACAGAGAAACCCTGTCTTGAAAAAAAATGAAACAAAAAAAGAAAAAACCAAAACAAAACCTTAACGATAGCTTACATACTTTTATCCACATCTACCACCAAACTCACTAGGTAAAGATTTCCTACCCAAACTAACCAACATCATACTCAAAAGTTATTCAACCTGTGTTATTAATATATAATTGTTTGTAATGATTATTTAAAAATCCTTTAATTTTATTTTTCAAAAATACAAAAAAAAAAAAAAAAAAAAAACAACCATGACTCAAAACTCCAATTATGCTATGCAGGCCCTGATGTGCCTCAGTAGGAATACTTCACAGCACATATAATATAGGCACAAGGCTCCATCCCCATCACTGGGCAAGGAACTAGGATGGGGATGGACAATATACTATGCAGTACTTCGAAAACTGACAAAGGGAAATAGACAGGCACCTACACTATCTTTCCTACTTCAGAGAACCACACAGCAGGCAAGTTTCACTTACATTAACAATCTATCGATGCAATTTGGACCTATTCAAATTGAAAAGTGCATTGCTAAGAATTTGTACTGCTGCTCTACAAGTTTGAAAGGATCAATTCAGTTTTTGTCAAATGAGGTATTGTTTAATTTTAGAATTCAAAATTAAGCTTATTAAAATCCTAAAACTCAATGGGTCCTGGTGGCAAGCTCCTTTAATCCCAGCACACAGCAGAAAGACAGGTGGGTCTCTATGAATTTCTAGGCCAGCCTGGTCCACTAAGTGAGTTCCAGGAAAGCCTCCAAAGCCTGTCTCGAAAAACATAAAATCCTAAAACTTGTTAGGCATGGTGGTGTGCATACTTTAATCCCATCTAGAGACTAAGAGGCAGGAGGATCTCCGAGATCCAGGCCAGCCAGAGTTACAAAGAGAGATCCTGTCTCAAAACAGAACAGAACAGAACAGAACAGAACACAACACACACACACACACACACACAAACACACTTAGGCCCGTTAGATGGTACTTGCCTCCAATTTGAATTTGACTCTCAGTTCCTACACGGTGGAGAATCGACTCTCTAACTTGCCTTCTAATCCTACATGCACATCCATACCAGTGGGCAGTGTTGTGTGGTTGTTTAGACCTGGGAGGAACTAACTTGTAAGGAAAGGAATATATCCCAATAGGTTTCCTTATATACTATTATTAGCTACCAAGTTTGATGCTAGTCAGGGACACAGTGAACTTGCCTCAAAAGACAACAGACAAAAAAGAAAGAAAGGTTAACTACTGAATTCTACTCGAAACCAATGCACTTTAGGGCATTGAACTGGAACACTTAGACTCTATACTTTTAAGTATAAAAACATAGTGGGTTCAAATCTTCATCCCGTGCTGTTGAGTGTCCTGTTTCTTTCCTCTCTTTGAATTTATTACTGTTTTTCACTATTTCCCCCTCCACATACATTCATTCATTCATTCATTCATTCATCAAACTTGCATGGATTGTCCCTGAATTCCTGGGCTCAAATGATACTTTCAAATAATTGAAACTCCAACTGCATGCTGAGCTTTACATCCACGTTCTCAAATGTTAGAAAACAATTCAAAAGTTAGATCACTTTATTTCATAATATTTTTGTGATGCTGGCAACTGAATTCAAGACCTTGCGCATGCTAGCAAAGCACTAACCTGTTATTATCAGCCTACACCTTTTTTGAGACAAGGCTTGCTACACAGCCCAGGCTAGCCAACTTGAACCCCTAGCTTGATCAAACTGGTCTCCTTGTATACCTGACAGTCTGATTTTGACTTAGCAAATACATAACCCAATGTATTTGTATGACTTAGCCAAGCATAACCTAACAATGTCCGACTAGCTTTGGTCCGACTAGATATGGTGGTGGCACATACTTGTAATCCCCACACTCTGGAGGCTGAGGCAGGAGGATCTCGAGTCCATAACCAAAAAGCACCCGTCCTTAAGGTGTGATTGCACTGCAAGTATTAGAGCTAATTATCCCCATTTCACAGCCGATGCAAACTGCTACGAAATTCAACCTGAGAGCACCGGTTGAACATCGGGTTTCAAAACTTTCCACTAGTTCAGCACTGACTTAGGGGCTTTCTCAAACTAGATGCAAACAGTTATTAAACCTCGGAGGTGGGGGCTCGAAAGTTATCAAAGCAAAGAACCACTACAAAGGGCTGGGCCAAACTCTTTCCTCCTTACCAAGTTCCAATCCCAACTAGTTACAACAGGAAAAACGATCTGAAACCCTCTCTCTGCCATTAAAGTGGAGACGATCTAGCGTTATCGTCACGTGTTGCTACCAGAACCTCAGTTTATGAGGCGTCGATCCCACAGTAGGAGTCTTTGTTGAGTCTCCAGCCGACATCACTCCCTGACTCCCAAATTTAAAAAAACCCAAAAAAACCCTTAATCGTGAGGACACACGCCTTTAATCCGGAGGCAGAGTGAGACGGCTCTAAGACTTTGAGGCCAACCTGGTTTACGTAGCGGGTTTCAAGCAAACCAGGGCTACATACTGAGTCCCTTAAAAAAAAAGTCCCTGAATTCCCTAAGCCGTGTTAGTTCCCGACAGACAGTGGGTGCAGACCCCACTGTCTGAACCCCGGGCGTGTGGAAGGGGTGGGTAGTATTGGACTATCCCGTGATCTCACGCCATCTTCTATAGATTGTTTGAAAAGAAAAAAAAAAAAAGGAAAGGGAATGGAGACCAAGTTTCCATAAAGCTCCATCATTCCACGTGGGGCGGTCATTTTCCCACGCTGCGCATGCCTCTCCCCTAGCCACGCCCACCGCTGCAAAGCTGATCCGGCCACAGAGATCCCGGCCCTACGGTCCAGTGAGTCCTCCACTCTGCCACCTGTGACCAAGCCGCGGGAGCCCGAGTTCTAAGCCGGAACCCGAGGCCGGCCATCGCGGGCGGGCCTGGCGAGATGGCGCACGCGCTTCGCCTCCCACAAATGGAGCGAACAGAAGCCCGCGTCTCCCGCTTCCCGCAGCCCCACGCGCTCACTCACCATGGCTGCGCTGCGCCGGCCTCGCCGCGATCCGAGAACACCTCACCTCAGTCAGACCGAAACGCCGCACAGAAAGAGGAGCGGAAGTCACCTCCTGCGCGGGAGGAAGCGGAAGTGATGTCACTCTGAGCGCGCAGTGACGTCGCCCCGCCCCCTTCCCACAGGAAGCAAGGATTGAAATCGCCTTTGAGCTGGGCTGTGGTGGTGCAGTTTTAATCCCAGCAGAGGCAGGAGGATCTATGAGTTCAAGGCCAGGGTGGTCTACAAGGCGAGTTCCAGGACAGGCTCCACAGCTATACAGAGAAACTCTGTCTCGATAAAACCAAACAACAACAACAAAAAAGAAATCGTCTTTGGGTGAGGGGATGCGTTTTACTGGTTCTATTAGCGTCCTAGTTTGACTTTGTCAAAACTGAATTAAACATTCGAAAAGTGACACACCAAAGGGCTTCAAGGGTCACCATTTCAATGCCTTCTCTTTATCCCCGCCCCCACTTTTTTTGTTTCTGTGTTTGTTTGTTTTGTTTTTCAAGACAGGGTTTCTCTGTGTAGCCCTGGCTGTTCAGGCACTCTCTGTAGACGAGGCTGGCCTGGAACTCACAGAGATCTGCTTGCCTCTGCCTCTTGAGTGCTGGGATTAAAGGCTTGCGCCACCACCACTCTGCCATTGCCTGGTACTTTTTTGAGCACATCATGTACCCTTGGAAAATCGTCTTCTCCAGGCCTGAGTTGGTGGCCTGCCTGTCACCCTAGCACTTGAAAAATGAGACAGGAGAATAAGTTTGAGGCCAGCCTTGGGTTACATGAGACCTTGTCTTCCTCCTCAAGAAAACAAAACAAAAAAGTAAACAAACAAAACAAAAACAAAAACACACCTCTCTAACCGCTCAGTGTTAAGACAAATTGCAAGTGAATATTTTCTTCCTCTTGAGATCTGCCTCATCAATGTTTCTGGAGGGGCGAGGTGTTAGAATCCACTTAGGTGATTTCTACAGTAGGTTAGGAGTAGGGGCTTAATTACTGAATGGTAGTGAGGTACCCTTTAAAAAACACCTTAGTGTCTTAATAATAACACACCTCCTTTCTTCTGCCTAGCACCTTGGCTCCTCCCCTCCTTCTAAGCAGGGTTTGTCTGTGTAACAGCTCTGGCTGTCCTGGAACTCGCTCTGTAGACTAGGCTGGCCTCTAACAGAGATCTACTTGCCTCTGTCTCTCCCAAGTACTGGGATTGAAGGCGTGGGTCATCACCACCCTGCATGCTTTCTCCTTTCTTAATGCCTCACTAAAACTCCGTTATTAAAAGATAAACTCTTTTTGTGTGTGTGTTGTTTTGGGTTTTGTTTTTGTTTTTCCAGACAGCTTCTCTGTGTAGCTTTGGAGGCTGTCCTGGAACTTGCTCTGTAGACCAGGCTGGCCTGGACCTCACAGAGATCTGCCTGTAAAAGAAATTCTTGTCTAGGACTTGTCCTTCGAGGTCTGCAGTGATCCTCATGGCTCCTCATTTTTTCCCAACATGGTGCCACACACATTTGTGGCCATTTAAATCTAGCCAAGATCACACCGTTCAGAGCCAATTCCAGTTCATTGCTTCAGAAGTGTAGAAGTTGAGACCTGAGGAGATCTTTAATAACCATGCAAAATAGTTTATCACTTTTACAGATAAAGAACAAATGCCAAGAAAGGGAAGCTTGCCCACCATGGAGTAAAACAGAGCCAAAGCTAAAACTGGGCCGTGAGATTTTTAGCTATTGACCTGGCTTGTTTTCACCACATGTGGCTATGTGAGCACTGTTAGGGGTCAGGCAACTGGAAGGATTCAAACTGCCTATAAGAGTGAACATTTACTGAGTCTGGAGAGATGATTCACTGGTTAAGCATACTGGTTGCTCTTCCATAGGCTTCTATTCCCAGCTCCCACATGGCAACTAACAACTGTTTGTGACTTCATTTCTGGGGAATCCAACTCTTCTACCCTCCACAAGCACTGTGATGCACAGACTTACATTCAGACAAACACTCATACACATGAAATAAATAAATACCTTTAGAAAAGTGAATATAGAAACTGAATGGTGATGGCTCACTCCTTTAATCCCAGCACTCTGGAGATGGATGTAGGTGGATATCTGAGTTCCAAGCCAGCCTGGTCTACAGAGTGAGTTCCAGTTCATCAGGGCCACAAGGAGAAACCTTGTTTCTGAAAACCAAGTAAATAAATAAAATGATAATAGCAACAACAATAAGAGTGAATATCAAATTAGATCCTCATTCCAAACACCAAACATTATCTTGTACAAATATGATAAGGCTTGTTAAAAGGAAACAAAACAAAAACCATCTCCAAACAAGTCCGAAGAATGCCTATTGATTGTCTAACATGGACTCTGCTCCTCATCTCTATTGGATGCTGTTTTATATCTCTGACTTGTTTGGTATTATCACCTTCCACTGTTACATGTATTCCAATTCACAGTCATAGGTATGACCTTATTGTTGGCTTCTTAGATGTGCTTTATGAAAATTTAGTTATTTTTTATCCTAGCTCACCACCTCACAGATATCTCTCTAATAGTGACTGATGGTTTTGTTAATTTTATTTGCTTCTTCTTAATAGGATATGTTAATGTATATAATGAGTTGGTTAGTTTGGTTAGGTTTTTGACATAGGCCCACACTAGCTAGAGCTGGTTTGAACTGGTTGAAGTCCTTCCACCTTTGATTCCTTCTACAGTGGGTAGTAATCAATTAGCTCTGCCTTGCAGGAAAACTCATATGTAGATCAATCTATCTCTGAACTCACAGAGATCCACTTGTCTCTGCCTCCTGAGTGCTGGGTAGTGCTGGCTTGTATAGCCTGATTTTCTTTGAACTGCCAGATCCCAAATAATGACATGGAGACTTCTTATTAAGTATGAAAGCTTGGCCTTAGTTTAGACTTATTACCAACTAGCTGTTATAACTTAAATTAGCCTGTTTATATAAATCTACATTCTTTCACCTAGCTCACTATTGCTCCTCCATACTGTATGTTCAACTGTAGGAACTACTGTATGTTCAGTTCTTTATTAAAAGAATCAGAAGTTACCTTGGCAGATAACGTAAAACAGTGACACATCTTCACAGTATACAAAAAGATTATCCATCCCACAACAGGCCTGTTCAACCATGCATTTGTGTGTATGTATGGTTTCTTGAAACAGAATTTTTCTGTGTAACAGCCCTGGCTGTCCTTTAATTCACTTTGTAGACCAGGCTAGCCTCCAATTTACAAATATCCCTCTGCCTCTGCTTCCCAAGTGCTGGGGTTAAAGGCTTGCACCATCACTGCCATGCTATGCATCATTTTTCTTTATTATGACCCCAATGGGTTTCATTAGAGTTGTGTACAGTAACATGCATACCTCACCAGCAGCTACAATACCAAAGGAAACGTCTGTCTTTTTAATTTTGGGTGTTTTGTTTTAGAATGAGGCTTATGTTACCCAGGCAGCCCATGAACTCCCAATTCTTTTGCCCCACCTCTAAAGTGCTGAAATGATAGGCATTTGTGCTACCACTCCTGATAGGACATGGCATCTTTATAACCATAAGGAGTGAGTCAGTACACCATACCTAATTATCTAGTTAATTTATTCCCTGGGCTTTTTTCAGAATTATCTTGTCCTTTCTTCTTGTTGTTTGTTTCGCTAACAACTAAATAAGTAGTGACATATCCTGGAGACCAATTTATTTTAGAAATAAATTGTGGATGGCTGGTATTTCATCCACAATTCTGTCCTCTACCCTCAGGTTATAGTCTTACCTACCTTTTGCTTTACGGAGCACATGCCAATTTAGTCTCATTCCTGTTGATCACTGTTTTGTTCAGAATATGCTATGGGTCGAATATGACTTATTTTCCTGAATTTATACAGAAGTTTGATTCTTAAAATCATGTTGATAGTATTAAGAGGAGCCAATATCCTACACCTATCATTACAGCATTCAGGAGGTGGAAGAAAGACGTTTGGAAGTCTGGTCATTCATCCTAATGAATTTGAGGCCAGCCTGGGCCAGCCTTGTCTCAGAAAAACAAAATAAAAGGTATTAGTAAGAGGGTGGGCTATAACCTGATTTTAGGGTTTAAAGGTGGGATCCTTGGGAAATAATTAGGATTAGATTAACCACTAGATCAGAGTAGAGCCTTCATGACTGAATCCTGATAGATTAATTTATTCATCTTATTTTAGGTGTTTTGTTTGCTTGTTTTTTGAGACAGTCTCATTATGTAGCCTTGGCTGGCTTGGAACTCACTGGGGAGGCCTAGAAGTCACTATGTACACCAGGCTGATTTGAACTGATAGAAATCCACCTGCCTCTGCCACCTGAATGCTGGGATTAAAGATTCATGGTGGTATGTAGTGTAGAACCAACCTAGGTTCTGTTCAAGAGCAGCAAGTAGTGCTGAGCCATCATGCCCGGCAGTGATGGTGCACACCTTTAATTCTAGCACTCCTGAGACAGATGCAGTTGTATCTCCAAGAGTTCAAGGCCAGCCTGGTCTACAGATCAAGTTTTAGCACAGGTTCTAAAGACAAGGTTTCTTTAACCTTGTCTCAAACAAACCAACAAACAACAACCAACCACCAACCAAACAAAATGCAGCACCATCTGTCCAGACCCCAGGGATTTTTGTTTGGGTTTGCTTGTTTTTTTTTACTTTTTTTATTGTTTGTTTGTTTTGTTTTTTGTTTTTGAGACAGGATCTCACTACTGTAGATCACTGGCCTAGAACTCACTATGTAGCCCAGCCTGGCCTCAAATTCAGTAATCCTCACTCAGCCTGCCACTGCTGGGTTTACAAGCATAAGTCACTATGGCTACTTTGACCTCTGCCAGCAAGAAAGCTATGAGTGGATGAGGACCTTTAACCTTGTATCTTTAGAACTATGAAACGACACAAACTTTTTCTTTTTTTCTTTTTATTTTATATGCATTGGTGTTTTGTGATGGGTGTCAGGTCCCCTGGAACTGGAACTACAGACAGTTAAATGAGCTGATATGTGGGTGCTGGGAATTGAACCTGGATCCTCTCGAAGAGCAGTCAGTGCTCTTAGCCCCTAAGCCATCTCTCCAGCCCACAAACTTTTTCAAAGAAGCCTGTCTGGGTATTTCATTATAGAAATATAACACAAAGTGATTTACTTTGTTCAGCTAACATTTATTAGAGCCTCTTCATTGGAACCTTGATTCCTTGACCAAGTAGTTGTCTTTGATAGAATTATAGCCTTTTTGCATTTGCTGTTGGGATCATTTGTTGACTTTATAGTTATTCAGAGTCCAACTTTGCAAGTGCACTGAGAGCTTTACCCTGGCCCTTTTGAATCCCTTTCTTCTGGTACCATGCCTGGCCTACAGGAGGAACTTGTGTCACTAAGGTTCTTTGGTGATAGCAACCAAAAAAGGATTTTGGACAGAGTCTGGTAGCACTTACCCAAGGGGAGCTAGCTTGAGAACAAACAGTCCTGATCGCATTGTATTGTCAGTGTTCTCCAGGCAAAGAGCACTAAGAACATACCTCTAATGCTACTGCTCGTTCCAACAAGAGAGAACAGAATCCACAGGAAACTGTGGCCCATGTTCTTAATCCCAGCACTATGGAGGCAGAGGCAGGTGGATGTCTGTTTGGGGCCAGTCTGTTCTACAAAGTGAGTTCCAGGACAGCCAGGACTACACCTTGTCTAAAAGCGATGACATTAGAAAAGCCTTGTTATAAGATTTAAATTTATTTTTTAAACGTTTGGAGAGGGTTACTTGCTACCAGGAACATTTTCTCTATGATTGGGCAGGTTACATCACTCTATCATTCATGTCAGGTAGGAATGTGACTTCTTTACTCCAGAGTATAGAAAGGCTTAAGCAGAGCACAAGTGGAAATGCCCAGCATGTTCTACTGCAGCCTTCCTTCTCCCCAGAGTTCTCTTTTCTCAGGGCCAGTATTTCTCTAGACAGTTCTGTCCTTATTGTTGCCTAGACACTACTTCCCCAAGGTCACCTCTGTTTCAGAGAAGTAAAGACCCCACAAAGTAGAGCAGAAAGGCTTATAATAAATAAATAAATAAAACAATAAAACAATAAAACAATAAAACTATTTATTTTATTTAATAAAGTAAAGGCCTGGTGACTTGTGCCTATAATCCCAGCATGTAGGAAACTGAGACAGAAGGATTGTTGTGAGTTTGAGGTCAGCCTGGGTTATCCAATGATTTCCAAGCCAGAAACTTCAGAAAAGCAAATGTAGGAGAGGGGAGGGGAAGGAAGGGGAGGAGAGGACAGTGAGTGATTTGGAGATACAGTTTTTCAAGACTTCGTGTGATGTGATGGAGCCTGGCCTAGGTGGTTTTGCACCTAGAGTCCTCTTACCAACTTATTCAGGCTAGGTATGGTGGTGTACACCTTTAATTCCAACACCCCAGAGGCAGGCAAATCTCTGAGTTCAAGGTCAGCCTGGTTTGTGTAGTTAGTTCTAAATCAACTAGGGCTAGGTAGTGATACCCTGTCTCAAAGGAAAAAAATAAAAATAAAAATAAATAAATGCCTGTATTCCCATCACTCAGTTTGAGGCAGGAGGATCAGTGTGAATTTGAGGACAGCCTGAGCTATTTAGAAAGGTCTCAAAACCAAGTTACAGGAATAAAAAATTCAATGAGTCCTTACCAATCATAGTTATCCTGCTATGGTGTAAGAACATTAGAAACTATTCCTTCTGTCCAAATGCACCTAACAACCCATCATCTAGGCAAGCTTTTAGTATACCACTGAGTGTTACGAGTAGTTTTCCCACCAGACTGGTCCCACAGTCACATCAGCCCCAAATAACACACAAAGACACTGTATTAGATAGAAAGCTGTTGGCCTGTTATTAGTGTTTCTTATTGACTAGCTCTGTCTTAAATATTAACCCATTTCTATTAATCTACGTGTTTCCACATGGTCTTATCTTACCGGAGAGAGGGTCCAGACCTTCTCTCAAGTCCCTACATCTTGACTCTCCTCACTACTTCTCCCAGAATCCTTCTTGTTTCCTAGTCCCACCTATCTTGCTTTCCTATTGGCCAACAAGGCTTTATTCATTTACAGAATGGCATCTCCCATCAACTGAGCTCCTTTAAAAGTTCTCTGTCTAGTCATTATTTCCATGAGGGGCCAAGGGATCACCCTAACCTATCAGTCTCTACCTGGGCACAGAATTTTTTTTTCCCCTCAAGACAGGGCTTCTCTGTAGCTTTTGGAGACTGTTCTGGAACTCTCTTTGTAGACCAGGCTGGCCTCGATCTCACAGAAATCCACCTATCTCTGTCCCCTAAGCTTTGGGATAAAAGGCCACTACTACCTGACTGGGCACAGGTTTATGACCCTGAGTTAGAGACTTCTCTCATTGTCCTTGGTGACAGTTTTATAACCAGTCAGGGAAAGCTGAGCAGGTCTGATTTGTACCCAGCCTGTTATTTAGCCATTTGTCCACATGGGGGCATAACACTCCACCAGCTCCTGTCTGAGGCTAGTTTCCCCTACACAGGGCCTGCTAGCCAGAACTATAGCTAGAGCTGAAAGTGCAGCAACACAGGCTCCTTTGTGAGGTGGCCTCAGTGACAGGGGTACTATGAGGTAAGGGATACCCCACCCCAAAGTGACTGAGCCAGTTACACCAGTGTTTCCTTCCCACTCCCCAAAACACCATCTACCTGACCTAAGCTTTGCCATGTTGCTACCACTTCTGGGAGCCTGTGTCCTGGTGGGTCCATTCCAGGGCCCTGAGTGGGAGCCAGTAAGGGGCCTCTTGCCTCAGGATCGAAGCTGCAGGGATCCCCGGTGCTGTGGTAATCTACTTGTTTTCTGCCTCTTTCTGATCTGGCAGATCCAACAATATTGGTACCAGGTCTTCAGGACCAGCAAGAAGAATGCCACCAAGGTAAAGGGACCACTTTCTTAGCATCACAATCATTAGTCACTGCTACATGGACCCTGTTCTGCGTCTTCTGTATCAAAGGTCAACCAAGGAGCTTCGGCTGGTCTGTATAATCACTGTCTAGTCAGCACCTAAGCCTTAAACCCAGGAGTCACTCCAGACCCATCCCTGCCCCTCACTCAATACACTTAATCCATTTGGAAGGTTTAGGAGCCCTGCATACAATCCATAAGTCATAGCTGATGACTTCTGGGGACCTCACTAACTACCCAGGCAGAGCCACCAGCATGTAGCTCTAGACCATAGATAGTAACAGCTATCTGCATCTGCCTGGTGTAACCTCCTTTCTCCTTAAAAAAAAAAAAAAAAAAAAGCTATAATATGTACACACAGTTACAAGTGTATAAATCAGCGAACTTTAACAAGCCAAACACACCCATGTGTAGCATCCACACTAAGAAACACCATCAGGGGTGATCAGGATGACTCAGTAAGAGTAATTGCTGCCAAGCCCAATGACCTGACTTTGATCCCCAGAACCCACATGTTGGAAAGAGAAAAACAATTCCTACAAATTGTCATTTGACCACACCTATCCTATGGCATGGACACATAGGTTTGTGTGTGTTGTGGTTGGTACAAGCCTGTAATCCCAACATTTAGGAAGCAGAGGCAGGGAGACTGTCCTACGTTTGAAACCATCCTGGTCTACATATCTAATTCCCAGCCAACCAGGGCTACAGAACTCTGTTTTAAAAGATATAAAGGGAAATATAAAAGAAACGAACCATCACATTAGGAGTTGATTAGTGATAGAATGTTTGTTAGCTTGTATAAGGCCTTGGCTTCAAACACTAGCAATGACAACTGGCATGAGGCTGGGCATGGGCTACATCCCTTTAATCTCAGCACCCAGAGGCAGAGGCAGGAAGATCTCTGAGTACAAGGACAGCCTGATCTGTGTAGTAAGTTCCAGGACAGCCAGGGCTACATAGAGGGACCCTGTTTCAAAAATAAATAAATAAAAAAAATGGTTTTTGCCTGTAATCCTAGCACTCAGGACAAATAATGCTGATCAGGAGGAGTGAGTACTACTAGACTCTGTTTCAAGGCTTGCCCCCCCCCACTCCCCACCAAGCAACAAACAAAAGGACCACCTCTCAAAAAACCTGGACCAAGATTCAAGTACTAGAAGATCCTGGGCTCAAATTCCCCGACTAAAAGTAGCCCCAAAATGTGCACTCATAACCACTGACTGATAGTGCAGACCTGTGTGAAATACATGGCAAGTATTCTACACTGACCTTCCATCCAACACTGTGAGCCAGACAGATGTTAAAGCTGATCAAAGCTCCCCACTACATAAAACCCTGCACTGCCCTCTGTGAGTGCACTCCCTACAAAACTCAACAAAACCAGAACTTTTGCCTCAATTCCAAGGCCTGAGAGGATCTAGCCTGCACCTGTTTCTGATCTCATCTTTTAGGGTTCTTCTTGTTGCTGGCTGTGTTCTGATCACATGGGTGCTCCTCTTTCTTCCTGGTCCCTTCCTCTTCTGCTATTGAACAGCATTAAGTCCTCACTGAGCATCTTTGCTGCTCCTATGGACATACTCTTCATTGTTCTGTTCCCGGGGTCTTTACACTTAGGTCTCCTCTTCCTATAGTACTCGTGTCACTTGATTTGCCCCTAACTTCAGTTTTCCAGCCAGATATCACTGCCTCTGAGAGGCCTTCTTTGACTCTTCTGTTGGAGTTAACTCCAGTCCCTTACTTGCATTTATTTACATTTAACTGTCTTTTTTGGGTATTAACATGAATTTTTGTTTTAAGATAGGGCCTCATATAGCCCAGCCTGGCCTCTCAAGGATGACATTGAACTTCTGATCCTCCTTTGTCTGCTTTCTGAGTGTAGAGATTATTGGAGTGGATTCTTTCCATACTAGGCACCGGCTCTACGGACTGAGCCACATTCCTAGCCTGGAAGTTATGTATTTGGTTATTGTCTTCTCTGTGTCTAGAATATAGCTCCCAGCAGGGACTTCGTCTTATTCACATTGGTACCCAACACATGGAATGGTGCCTGCTCAGAGCACTCTCTCAGTTTTTCTGGGTGAATGAATGCTGTTTGCTTAGGGGAAGTTCCCTCTCCCCACTTAGCACAAGCACCTTCACCCAGGTACTGGGGTATTTAGTCAGATCTGTAAGGAATATAGGAGATAATTTGCATGCTAGAGTTTTGCTTATCAGTCTTTACTTTACAGGTGCCACAGCAGAGATGGGCAGTGTCATCCACCAGATATGGAACTTTCTTTGGGATGATTCCTGAATTCTTTACTCATGGAAATATCAGGGACCTGGATATTCCTGTCCAACAATGGACACAGAAGCAGAGATGGGGATACAGAAAAAGCCTCAGACAACAATGGGCCACTCAGTACTTATTGTCTCCACAGAACACATGCCAAGGCCTCTCTTGGGTTGTCCGCACCCCTTCTGAGCCAATGTTTTTTACTTCTTCCTTTTCAAGCACTTGTCTTCTCCCTCAGGACAATTCTTGGGACATATGGGAGGTCCCCTGGTATCCCAACAATAACCAGTCCCACCCTTCCCTGAACATATGCCAAAGAATAGAACAGCTGCTGGCTCCCTCCCAGGAGGAGTTGGTGCCAGTAGAGCCTGTTAGCCTGAAGTACACCTCCACCTCCACAGCTTTAGCCATCTCTCCCCCAAACTTCCCTTTCATTCGGAGGTCAAAGTTCTGCCTCAGAAGGTTTCTGCCTGGTCCTCTTAACCAACAATTGGAACCATCCACCAAGAAGTCCCTGGAGAGCCAACAGGAGCCCTTAGAACCACTGAGTAAAACCCAGACAGTAGGCAAAGGATATAGTGACGAAACCCCACAATATACAAACAAGAGAGACAGCAGAAGGGAAGTTGCTTCAGAAATACAAACATTCCTCCCAATAGACTTTGGAGTAGAGAAGGATGGAGAGGCTAAGGTCCTGGGTTGTGGAAACCAGAGACTACTAAGGGAAACTGATGGAGAGATCTCAATGCCATGGTGGGAGAAGCAAGACCAAATGGGAATTGAAGATAGAGAACAAACTGAGAAAGTATGGAAGAAAACCCAGAAGGAGCCTGGAAATAAGAATCCTTCTTCTACCCAGGCTTCTATGGGAGAGAATCAAGAACAGTTCAGATGGAAAACTGACATAGCAACTCAGACACCAGAATGGGGGAACCAGAAGGATGCTGTGGAGATTCTGGCACTGGAGAAGGAGAGTGAAAAAGAAGCCAGAGGGAAGGAAGAGGCAGAGGTCCAGGACCAAGGATTAGAAACACAGAGCTGGACTAGAAGTAAGAATAGTGAGAACTCCCAAATGCTAAATCAGGGGATGCAAGACCAGATCGGAAATAATACTGGTACAGAAACAGAGGCAGAGGATGGAAGAAATGAGGGTCAGACTGGAAGCGAAGATGGTGTGAGGGAGAACCCGAGAGAAGTCAAACCAGAGGGCCATGAAGAGACCCAGGCCCTAGAGAGGGAGAATCAGGGATGTGTAAGAACTCAGAATGAGGTTCAGACTCCAGCAGGGGAGATGCGAGGGCAGATTGGAAGTGGATATGTCAGGAAGACCCGAGCATCTGAGAAAGAGGACCAGAATCTGTCAGGACATGGAGTTCAGGTGGGGATGAAGAAGCTCAGGGAGATAAGAGAAGAGGACTGGGTGGTGCTTCAGGCACAGTGGTGGGGAAACCAGAGACTAGTGCTGGCTGCAGTTGACAGAGGACTCAAGATACCATGTTGGGGAAATCAGGATGAGATTGGAGGGGAACACAGTGCAGAAATCCAGTCACTGGAGAGTGACCGAGGACAAGGTGGAGGTGATGGGACAAATAACGTGACACCTGAGGCTGAGAATCAGTGTCAAGAAAGAGGTAAAACTGATCTGGAGACTTACCCAGTAGGGAGCAAGAGGGAGGAGAGGACTGACCAGGAAAGTGGGATGGAGAAGCTGGTATTTGGGAAGAGAAACCCAAGGGGGGCTCAAGGTAAGGATGAAGCAAGGACCCAGAAACTCAGGGAAGAAGATCAGGATCAGTTAGGAAATGAATTTCATAAGAAGATTCACATACTAAAATGGAAGAATCAGGAAAAGACTAGAGGCAACAATAGTATAAATATGCAGACATCTGAGGCAGAGAACTGGGAAGAAATAACAAGTAAAAGCATGGATGGTTCAACCCATGCAGCAGGGCACAAGGCGGCAGAGAAGGCTGGAGGTGAGGATGGCGCAGAAGTTCTAATACAAGGGATGAGAATCCCGGTAGGAGCTGGAGGACAGGAAGAAAGAGAGACCAAGGCAGGCATGGAAGAAAGCCAGAGCCGGTTAGGAAGTGGCATGGGCACAAACATTCTCTTGTCAGAGTTAAATTACCAGAAGTGGGTAGGAAGGGAGGATGGAAGAGAAGTTCAGGCCCTAGAGAAGACAAGCCAGAGAGAACCTGGAGATGATGATGTAAAGAAGACCCAGAGGCCTGAGATCAAGAACCAGGGACAATTTACTGAGACTGAGAGAAGCCGTCCTACAAGGTGGAGGGGCTGGGTACAGACTAGAGAGGAGGAGGCTTCAGCAAATGAGGCATTGGAGAAGAAAAACTGGAGCAAGGCTAGACACGAGGACGGTAGCAAGATCCGGAGAGCCAGGAGAAAGGATCAGAGAGTGCTAAGTAAAGGTAATGGAAAGACCTACTTGTTAGAGTGGAAGATTCAGCAAAAATTCAGATATGGGAATGAAGCAGAAATTCAAAAACATGGGAAGAGGAACATGAGAAATTTCACAGGTGATGGTGGCCCAGAGACCCAAGCCTCAGTGGGAGAGAACCAGAAGCATTCAGTGTGTGAAACGGATGGAAAGATTCACACACAGGGGCAAAGAATCCAGAGCAAGGGCAGAGATGCTGCTGCAGAAATCCAGGATGTAGGGGCCCAGAGAAAATGCAGAGCTGAGGATTCTGAACCATCTCATACATGGAGGACAGGAGACAAGGGCCAAGTGAGAAGAAAGGGTGCTGTCAGGCGCAGTCTCCAAGGCGACTCTTCTGCAAGAGTGAGGCCCAGCGACAGGAAGTACAGCTTGGCCCAGCCTGCTTCTCTCGTTTTTAGGCACAAGCACCCAGTAGCTGGAAATGGTGTGGACTCCGTTCCCTGTCCCGAAGAACATCTAAGAAGCCAAGGCACAGTCCCTGTCCCGAAGCACAGAGGTCTGGTCAGTGAAAGCTCCCAGAGGGCCCAACCTGGCTCTCAAAAAAGACAAGAAAGGGACGAAAGGGTGGACCCAGGAAAGGCTCCCAGCCTGCCATGCCAACACCCCCACCCACAGTCTCAGGCATCCTCTGTCTTTCCCTCTCTTTTGTGTCCCCAAGTCTCCCAAACTACCCCAGCTCTAGCAACTGTCCCTGTTGTCCTCACCACTCTGGGAAAATGGCCAGCCCTCAAGAAGAGCAAACATCTGCTCCTGGAATCCCTCATGAAGAGGAGGATTGCGCACCTAAGGTGGGGCCTCCCTCGACGGATCCTGGAGTCTTACTTGCTTTTTCACTTCTTAGAATCTTGCTCTTTGCCACGGGCTGGAGTGAGCCTGCCTGGATCACACACAGACCGGGAATGCCAAAGGCCACTGGAACAGCATTGTGAGTCCCAGGGATCCACGTTAGACCCTGAGTCTCCAGGCAGGTTTCAAAGCCGTCCAGTTCTTGAAAGAAAAAGCTCAAAACTTTCCACCCAAGACCAGGCTCTGGAGAAGTGTAGGCCACTCAAGTCAGAGCCAATGGGACGCCCCATTCCGCCTAAAAAACCCAGGAGAACTAGACCACCAGGGGGAGCAAGAGAACCACAGATCCAAGAGGAGGCCCCCATGGCCAAGATGCCCGCTCCGATGAATCCTCAGCCAGCAGCAGAGTCCAGGAGCTGGTGTGGCCCAGGACAGGTCCAAGAGCTTCCCACTGAAAGCAGCAGGGGCAGGAAAATGGTCAGGTCTGGAGTCTCCTATGCGGAACACAGAGTCTCATCCTGTACAGAAGGCCACAGTCACCAGAAAAAGGAATGTGTGCCCAGGGAGGCCTCTGAGTCCCCCAGACTGAAATGCCAGCAGCCCACACACCAGAGAAATGCAAACATGGGACCTGCGGAGGGCAGAGGGGCCTGGCAGCCACCGCCCCCCTATTCTGCACATACCCCCAGCTTCAAAGAGCATGTTCACTCGGCTGCAGCCAGGTTGAGCATGACATTCTTGAGCAAGATGCCATGGTTGTCACAGCCAGCTAAGCCCCAGCACTCAGCCTCCTTTCTTACCCTAAGGAGTTCTACCCCATTTTCTAAAGTGAGCGCCCCATGTACAAGGGAGTACAGCACCAGAGTCCCCACTGCTTTGGAGAGGGACCTTGAGCCACCAGGACATTTCTGTACAGGGTTAACTGTTCCCAAGACAGAGAGCTACCAGGAACATGAGACACCTGGGAAGTCAGATAGGGCTCCCCGAAATCCAGCAGTCTCACAAAGGTTTGGTTTTATGAGGCACTGGAGATATTTTCTCACACAGTGTGGCTTTAAAAAGTAGGCCACAGGTCTAAAGTGCTTAGGATGTGTGTCAGAGAAGGCATAAGAGTGACCTGCTTAGGCCCGGAGCCTCTAATAAAATCGGTTATTTGGATCCTGTAGGGTGGTTGGATCCTTTGGTCTGTTGTTCAACTGTTCGCTCTTGGAATCTGGGATACTCTGTGGATGGATATAGATGCCATTTCTATCTTGCAGTTCTGAAGGTTAGCAGAGTGTAGGGCAATCCAGTGTCATTTACTACCAACCCCAGCCTTCTCAGCCCCTCTCCTCTAGGCTCCCAGCTCCTCACGGAGCTACATTGGACTACACTGAGGATTTACCATGGCTTTGTCTTGCCTCCTTCCCAAGCTAACCCTGACTGAAGCAGGGTACTCAGCCTCAGTTGTTTGGAGGGTGGGGGAGAGCTCTGCATGAGACACTATTATTCAGACTCCTTTGATTGCAAAGAGGTGAGGTCCTGTCATGGCTGAGAAACCATTGAGAAGGCAGGGACAGGATGGTAAGAGACAGAAATGGAGGAAGAATAGAAAAGTGTCTTCTGGAGCTGACGCATTGCTATCCTTATAAACACACAGCAGCTGTGATTGCCTATACAAGACCTGTGCAAAATTGAGCCAGTCAACATCCTAGCATGGAGTGAGAAGGGACTGAAGAACCCCTCCACTCCTGGGGACTGTGGATACTTGATGCGGAAGTGGGAGAGTCAGTTTTCTTTAAGGTGTACCTCTTGATAGGTCAACCACACTCTAACAGATGGTCCTGTACCCAGGAGTTATTCAAAAACAAAATCTCGGACCCAGGAGTGGTGGCTTATGGTAATGAATCTAATTAACCCCCATAAGCTCACAGGTAGTGGCACTATTAGGAGGTGTAGGTTTGTTACAGTAGGTGTGACCTTGTTGGAGGAAGTATGCCACTGTAGGGGTAGGCTTTGAGGTCTTTCATATTCGTAAGCCATGCCCATTGTTTCAGACTATTTCCTGTTGCCTGCAAGCCAAGATGGACTCTCAGCTACTTCACCAGCACTATGTCTGCCTGCGCACCACCATGTTCCACCATTATGGTAATGGACTAGTCCTCTGAAAATGTAAGCCATGCCAACCATGCCAATTAAATGTTTTTCCTTTATGAGTGGCCATGGTCATGGCTTCTCTTCAAAGCAATAGAAACCCTAAGACAGAAGTTGTGGCTCGAGCATAAATGAGACCTCAAAGCCCACTCCAATAGTGATACACTTCCTCCAACAAGGTAACATCTACTCCAACAAAGCCACACCTCCTAATAGTGCCACTCCCTGTGAGCTTGTGGGACCATTACATTCAAACTGCCACAGCTCATGTCTTTACTCTCAGCACTGGGGATCTAGAGGCGAGCAGATCTCTGAGTTTGAAGCCAGCTTGGTCTACATCACAGGTGTTAGTAATTATATATAGTTCTGGGGCATTCAATGCCTCTTCTGCCCTCACATGGTACCATAGTAGAATAAGGTAGAAAAGACCAAACATTAGATATTAGATATTTATTTGTCTATTTACTGGTTATTTCTTCTTCTTCTCCTTCTTCTTCTTTTTCCTCCTCCTTCTCCTCTTCTTTTTAAAGACTTATTTATGTAGTGTTCTGCCTACATGTATGCCTACAGGCCAGAAGGGAGCACCAAGTCTCATTGTAGATGGTTGTGAGCCATCATGTAGTTGCTGAAAATTGAACACAGGAGCTCTGGAAGAGCGTTCAGCCAGTACTCTTATTAACCTCTGAGCCATCTCTCCAGCCCCTAGTTATTTCCTTAAAGCACAGCTTGTACTGCCCATTTGCCAAGTATTATTTTACTTGCTACCTGGAACAGAATGACTTGTAGGAATAGTTAAAACAATGGATGGTTGTCCTTAACTACCTGCAGACCTGTCATGCACATTTCTGTAAAATCTTGCTTGCTGGGTGCCCCACCTTGTGCTTTTAAGAGTATAAAATAAGAATGCACCTGGGCAGTGGTGGTGCAGGCCTTTAATCCCAGCACTCGGCGGTTGGGGGCAGAGTCAAGCAGCCTGGTCTACAGAGTGAGTTCCAGGACAGCCAGGACTGTTTCCCTGAGAAACCCTGTCTCAGGAAAAGAAAAGTGTGGAGGCAGGAGGGTTGAATCCTGGAGTACAGACTTCATGGACACCATCCACACCGCTTCAATTCTATAGTATTGCCCACTGTAATTATTTGTTGTATTAGCCCACCATGGGACACCCCAGAGCTAACAGCTTAATCAAGTGCAAATCTTCAGAACCTATGGTGCTTCTTGCCTTGTGCAAGTGCTGTACCTACTTAATCCACTATAAAAACCACCATGTCCATTGAAGAACACTCAGAAAATGCAATCTCAGCATTTGGGAGGTGGAGGCACAAGGATTAGGATTCAAGATTCCTCCACCTGCTTATTTCATAAAAACAATAAAATCCCATAATTCCATCACCTAGTTAAAATTTTCAGTGTGTTTTTGTTTCAACACCACTGTCTGCAGGATGTTCCTGCAGCAATCTCTGTTGGGGAATATTTTAAGATGTGTGACTTTTGTTTATTCTGCATTTGTTTAATTCTGTGAAGCTGTTACTGTGCCTGTCTAAAACACCTGTTGGTCCTAATAAAGGGCTGAATGGACAATAGCAAGGCAGGAGAAATGCTGGGGTTGACAGGCAGAGAGGACAAATAGAAGGAGAAATGAGAGGGAGAAGCAAGAGAACAAGGAGGACTTCAGGGCCAGCCAATCAGGCAGCCAGGGAGTAAGAAGGAAAGTAAGAAATACAGAAGAAAGATAAAAGCCTGGGGGGGGGGGCGGGGGTGAGGAAGGTGGATGGGATAACTTAAGAAAAGCTGGCTAGCAAAAAGCCAAGCTAAGGCCGGGCACTCATAACTATGAAAAAGCCTCCATGAGTGATTTATTAGGATGCTGCGTGGCAGCCCCCACCAAGGGAAAAACTTTTCTACAAATCTCTCTACTTTTACCATATCGAGCACACTGTGGTAAACCTGTAAAACAGCTTCCAGTGATCTCTACCTTCTGGTGTCCATGCTTGTGAGATGCCCCCTCCTTGAGTGTGTTTTGACACTACTGATTTCCAACAATTGAAGCACAGCAGAAATGATGGAGCAGTCCTCCTGTCTCAGTCTCAGGGGAATCAGGAATTTAAAGTCATCCTCTGCTGCATTTCATGTTTGAGACCAGCCTGACCCACACGAGAGCTTAACTCAAAACAAAACAGGCTGGAGAGATGGCTCAGGGGTTGAGAGAACTTCTTTCTGCATAGGACCTGGTTTTGGTTCCTGATACCCAAATGTTGGCTCACAAGCCTCCCTAACTCCAGGGTATCCCTTTTCTGACCTCTGCAGGCTCCAGGCACTCACGTAGTGACATGCAAACACGCCGGAATACTCATGCATAAAATTAAATCTAAAAAATCAAACCCAAGTAAATAAAGCAGAAATTGATTTTCTTTCCTTCCTTTAAAGTCTGTCGGCTACTTCATAAATACTTCTCAACTTCCGATGTACTGAGCACCAATTCTTGCCCAGATCTACTCACAGTCCTTTTGGGTTTAGTTGCACACAATCCACAGTCCTTGCCTGCATATCCCTCCCTAGCTGCTCACTAGCTCAGTTGTAGCGTCGGGGGCACGGGAGACACGTGCACGTACACGCACACGCACGCTGCGCTGCGCGCGCTTCCAAGTGCGCTGGCGCAAAAGCTGCGCGGGAAAACTTGAGCTGCAGAGGATGAACCTGGCGATAGCTGTGTTGTAGATGACCGCTGCTCACCACCCCGCGTTTGGGAGAGATGAAGAAGCGGTGCTGCTTCTCGAGAGGACCCATCACCGGCATGATCCACGCTGGCTGCTGCCCGTGTCCCCTCACATCTGCCTGGCCTGCGCACTGGAGCTGCTGCCGGAGCCCGGCGTGTCGGTGCGATCGAAGCCCTCCCCCCCCCCCGAGGATCTGGCTCAGCCATTTCCCTCACCCTCCTCAGCAAGCCAGCTTTTCTAAACCAGGCACACCTTTCCTGAAGTGGGGACAAGTCTCCCCAAGGCTCGCCCCTCTCCCGGCTGCAGCGGCCATTGCTGCCCCCACCCTTAGCCTCCCCTGCAACCCACTTCCTCACCCTCCTCCTCCCAGGTCGACCTTCCCTCAGCGGGTCATGCTTGTCACCTGCTGTGTCTCTATTGAGCCTGTCCCTTGGTACACTGAGTCTAGAGGACCCCGGGAACCCCTTACACCTCCAGAGCTCAGCACTGCACACTCCCTATAGGCTGCCCCCGTAGTTTAAATGGCTGCTGTAGTATCGTCCTGTGGTTATATTTGGAAATTACAGTTGTGTGAATTCAGAATGACCCTGCCTTGGTTGCTATTGAATATTTCTCTTCATTCACTCAAAGTTGGTGCGCAAGAAGCATGTGGTGTTCTGTTTCCAAGATGCTCTCGTGAGACACACCTCCTTGGTCACACAGCTGGTAGCTCAGGACCACGGAGTCTGTATCCATTTTGTACGAGTGCTTTTCGGTGAGCTTCAAAGGGAAAACTGGCATGAACTTTGCATGTGTCGCATATGTTTTTCCCTTGGAGGACCTGGAAAGATGACTTAGACGTTTTGTATTGTGGCAGTTTATTAGCAAGTTGTTTTGTTATAGTCATCACAATATGGCCCCCTCTCTAAGCTACACAGATCATTTCATGGTAACTGTCCTTATTAGATCCAAGAGGCTAGTTAAAGTGGAAAGATAAATATGGGAAGTGGGCAAGCCCTCTTGTCCAGTTGAGGTTCCGCTCAGGACCGGGAGCCTGGAATGGAGTTGGCTGACCTTGGTTGTTTTCCTTCTCATGTGCCTTGGTTTCCTTCCAGGTAAAGTGAGGTGGTTCTTTCTGTGTATGATTGCAATGTCCAGTGGAGTGAGTCCCTGTAGAGAGAATGGTTAACACCATTGAGTGCTTTTCTGTGACTGAGTCTTTCAGCTGCTGACATAGGCCTTTATGAGAGATAGGATGATCTTTGTAGAAAATAATAGCCAAAATGTTTTGCCCTGAGATGTGTCAGAGCCCAAAGCATACAGTCTATTTGCTGTCCACATGGATTATCATCCATGTGATTGTTGAAAAGTCTAGGTGTTGCTGAGGACAGAATTTAGTAAGGACATTACTTAAAACTGCTGGTTTTAGAATGATCTTGTCTTTGTAGAACTGTTTGTCTTGAAATAGCACTGTTAATCAACCTTTTTCTTTCCTCACTCTGCTCCAAGGCCTGTTAAACAATGTGGAAGATGGGAGTGTAGCAGACCTCTGTATTGAAGGTAAGGTGTACCTACTGAAACGGTTGTATTTGCCATTCTAACTGGGGATTATTAGCCTGAATTGCAACCCTGGTTGTTGAGGATTTAGTGAAATGGCCCACTTCAAAACATAGGAGGGAACTCAGTCGGTTTATAAGTAGTTCTCCCTCAGTTTGCAAGTAGTTTCTTCTTGGGCATCAACTCTTTGCTAAGTCCTGCATTAGGTATGAGATATGTAGATGGCTAAGATGTGGCCCCTGCTGCCCAAGAGTTTACAATCTGGAGAAGAGATTGACTGGTCAAAAGTGAGGTTGATGAGTGCTGCAAAGGCATGGATGAAGTGCCAGGCATAGTGGTGTATGCCTTTGATACCAACATTCTGCTGGCAGAGACAGGAGGATGTCTATGGCCTTGAGGCCAGGTTGGTCTGCATATTGAGTTCCAGGACAACCAGGACTATATAGAGAGACTCTGCCCCCCGCAAAAATGGCCAACAATTTTTTTGAGCTATGTATGGTGGTTCATGCCTGTAATCCTAGCACTTGCTAGGTAGATGATGATGGAGTTTCTGTCCTGTCCTGTTTCGAAGCAGTTTAGTCCTAAATAAACACACAGAGGCTTTTATTAATTATAAAATGTTTGGCTAATAGCTTAGACTTCTTATTGGCTAGGTCACTCTTAATTATGAATCCATTTCTATTAAACTATATATTGCCATGAGTCTGTAGCTCCGGTATCTTACACTTAGTAGCTACATGGCATCTCTCTGCATTCCTCTTCCCAGAATTCTCCTAGTCTGGCAGCTCTGCCTATACTTCCTGCCTGGCTACTGGCCAATAAGCATTTATTCATCAACCAATAATAGAAACATATATTTACAGCATACAGAAGGACCTCTCTCATCAGGTAGAGGCAGAAGTATCAGTAATTCAAAGGTCATCTTTGGCTACCTACCAAGTTTGAAGCCATCCTGGCCTATATAAGGACCTGTTTCAAACAAACAAAAACAATAGGGCTGGAGTGATGGGTTAGTAGTTCAGAGCACATGTTGTTCTTGCAGTGAGCCTGGGTTAAATTTCCAGCATCTACATTGTAGCTCACAATCATCCATAATTCCATTCCAGGGAATCCAGTGCCCTCTTCTAACCTCTGTAGGCACTAGCCATGTGTTAGTAGTTATTGCTGTGAAGAGGCACCATGACCACAGCAACTCTTATAAAGGAAAACATTTAATTGGGGAGGCTCACTTACAATTCAGAGGTTCAGTCCATTATCATCATGGCAGGGAGCATGGCAGCGTGCAGGCAAACACGGTGCTGGTGAAGTAGCTGAGACTCCTACATCTTGCAGGCAACAGGGAATAATCTGAGACACTGGACAGTATCCTGAACATAAGAAACCTCAAATCTACCCCACAGTGACACTTCTTCTAATAAGGCTATACTTACTCCAACAAAGCCACACTTCCTAATAATGCCACTCTCTATGAGCTTATGGAGGCCAATTACATTCAAACTACCACAGTATGCATGTGGTACAGATTATATACATCAATAAAACATTCATAAACATTAAAAACAAAACCACCAAAACCTCAAACCAAATAGTTCTGCAACAGAACTTTTTAAATTACATCTCATATAAATGTCTTTAAAATTTTTTGAACTTGATTTATAGTTTTAAAACTTTGTTTGCATGCCATATATGCTTCCAGGAGCTGTAGTTATAGATTTCTAAAGGAACAGACGTACTGAATGAGTCTGTCTATCTCTATCTATCTATTTATCTATCGAGAAAGAGGATTTACTAAATTGGCTTACAGGCTGTGATCTAGCCAGTCCAACAATGACTGTCTACCAATAGTTGGCCCAGTCCATGAGGCTGGATGTCTCATCGAGGCTCCAGAATCCTAAAGAAGTGAGTTTCTAATGGCAATGAATGAATGGACTTGCCAGTAAGAGCAAGCAAGCAGAGAGAGCTTCCTCCTTCCATGTCCTTTATATAGGCTAGCAGAAAAAGATGTGGCCCAGATTAAAGGTGTTTCTCCTACCTCAAAGATCTGAATTCTGTATTACAAGTGAGTCTTCCCACTTCAAACAAATTAATTAGGAAAAAAAATCTCCCACAGGAATGCCCAGACACTTGGGTGTTAGTTAATTCCAGATGTAGTCAAGTTGAGAATCAAGAATAGCCACCACAGATGGCAAGAGTACTGGGGTGTAAAGATTCTTGCTGAGAGAGAATTGTACCACTTAGGCGAGAAACCATTTCAGTTGTTTTAATAGAGAAACAAGCCCCCCCCCCAAAAAAAAAACTTTAAAGAATTTTTAAGTAGGTAACTGAAGACACAAAAAGTTTTCTTAAAGATAGTTACTATAGAAAGTAGCTTCCTGTCCTGGGGCTGCATCTATGAAGGGAAGAGGTTAGACTTGTTAAAACAGAAGTTTGGAGGGTGAGTCCTGTGTATGAAACAGTATCCTATTGAGATACTGCCAAGCCTTGGAGTTTGTCTGGGACCCAGGTCTGAGGAAGGAAGGAGTTGACTGGAAGTGCCTATCACTTGGTGAATTCTAGGGAAGAGGGATGCATAGAAGCTAGTTCTGGAAAAACCGCAAGCTAAGTTCAGTCTTCGGTATAGGAAACAGTGAACAAATAGACATAGAGGAAGCAGAGGGGAAATACTAACTCCCTCTACTACCTATTATTGCCAGATCTTAATTCAGCCTCAGTATTCCCAAATAACATCCAAAAGGGTAGGTTTGGAGCTAAAAGACCATATATCGTGGGCTGAATTATGTCACTCCTCCAACACCCAAGTTCATATGTTGAAGCCCTAATTCCCAAGACCTCCCATCTACTTGGAGATTGAGCCTTCAAAGAGAAGAGTTAAAGTGAAGATGGCAGGTGGGATCCTAATCTAGTCTGATTGGTGTCTTTATAAGGAGGATGGGGAACACAGAGAGGCACTTAGCATGCACTTGTACAAAGAAGAGGCTTTGGGAGGACACAGGCATGTGTCTGCAAGCTGAGGAAGTCAAGGAGTGGGTTTCCAGCCTCCAAAACCATAAGAAAATTAACTTTGGTTGTTTGACTTACTTCATCTGTAATCTTTCTATTATGGATTCCTAGGTAGCTAATACAGGATGTAAACATTCTGCAAGTGCGCTGTGAAGCATAACAGTGAGAGAGGTGTTTCCTGCTTCACCCTTTGGTTCCTGACCAATGTTCTGTGGTGATGATGGTGCTTTATGCTCCATGTAAGAAAGGAGCCTGCCCTTTTAAAGTGGTGACTTCTAAATGGTGCCATAGCTGACACTTTATAGGCCGTTCCACATTGTTAGTTGGTTCCAGGTGGTGGAATACAGGACAGGATTAGTGATTTCGTGGGTTTGAGCCCCTTTCTTTATTTCCTCTGCTGTGAAATGAGCCCCCTGATCAAGGTGGTGTCATGTGGGATGCTACAGTAGTGAACAAGTATTGTGTGAATTATAGACGGGCTGCTGGTAGAAAGTGCATGGACGAGGAAGGTAAATCCATATTCAGAACATGTGTATTCCAGTGGGGACAACTCTGTGCCCTTCCATTATATAATCCACCCGAAACCATGTGACTGGTCCCTTCAGGGGATAGTGCCATGCTGTGAATTTAGTATTATTCTCTGATTTTGGTGGGTTAGGTATTTATTCAGTCGTAACAGAAATTAGTTCAACCTTCAGGAGGAAAAGTCCACATTGAGACCATCTGTACACAGCCTCTAAGTTTGCCACCACAGCCACATTATAAATGTGTCTATTAAAGGAACCCCGGGTGGTTCAGCAGGGAGGAGGATGGACACCCACATGTGCCATTTTGTCACCTTGGGAATCAGAACCTCCTTTGTAACAGATGCTCCTTAGGAAGTGCTGACATGGGACCCAAATCTTGTCAGCTGATCTACTGAAGTTTGTGAACATTCCATAAATCAATGTGATCGGTGTCTGTTTCTGAACACATCTGTCCAGACAAATATGTGAACAAATGTGCATTACTTGAAGTTCTGGCTCCTCCCTCCCTCCCTCCCTCCCTCCCTCCCTCCCTCCCTCCCTCCCTCCCTCCCTCCCTCCCTCTCTCCTTCTCTCCCTCCCTTTTTTCTTTCTTTTCTTTCTTGTGTAGTCCTTACTGGCCTTAAACTCTTGTAGCTGAGGATAACTTTGAACTTGGGATCCTAACTAGTGCTGGGATTAGAGGGTGTGTCATCACACCCAGTTTTATGTGATCCTGTTAGGCAAGTATTTTACCAACTGAGCCTTACTGGGGTGACTCACTTTTAGGTGATGCCAGTGTATCTTGCAGAACCGTTATCAGACCCCTAAGAACTTCTCTGAGGTGCTAGAGGGAAATTAAAAAGTTCTAGGAGGACCTGATGCTTTTTCCTGGTCCTTGTTTGCTTCCTGCTGCTTCCTGGCTTTCTGGATGCTGATTCATACTGCTTCTTCATTCCAACATGGTAGAACATTCCAGCAATGACTGCAAATCTACATTACAGTTTTTCTAACCTGTTTATACTTCTCAAAAGTGCTAGCAGAAACATCTCAGTTATTGTATAGCAAAGCAGATACAGGCTTGAGAGACATGTTAATAATGGGCACAAGAACTCAACTTATAATTATCTTTTCTTAGATATGAAGGAGAAAAGCAGTTAATACAAGGTAGTTTTCAGCCATGCCTTCACAACAGATTTACTAAAAGAATTCAGCAATGTACTCACATTTTGTATTAAGAAAAATGTTTTTGGGGGGCCGTGAGATGGCCCAGAGAGTAAGGACAAAGCCTGAAGCCCGAGTTCAATTCCTAGGACTCACATAATGGAGGAAGAGAACTGACTCCCAAAGATTGATCTACACACACACACACACACACACACACTCACTCACACACAAACACAGACACACACACACACACACACACACAAACACATACACACACACAAACACACACACTCACACACAAACACAGACACACAGACACAAACACACACACACACAAACACACACACTCACACACAAACACAGACACACAGACACAAACACACACACACACAAACACACACACTCACACTCACACACAAACACAGACACACAGACACAAACACACACACACACACACACACTGACACACACACACCCATTAACACACACACTCATACACACACACACACAAACACACACACACACCACACATACACACACACTCTCATACACACACACACACAAACACACACACACACAAACACAGACACACACACCCATACACACACACACACAAACACATACACCACACACACACACTCACATACAAACACAGACACACACAGAGACATACATTAAAGTGTTTTAAAATTCAAAATATATAAATAGTAATTATATATAAATACATAAGGAAATTTAAATAGAAAAGTTTTGATATACATTTATATGTACTTAACATTTGTTCACATTAAGAATTGTTCACATAAAGTACTTGTGGTGGTTTGGTGGTACATTCCCATAACCCCAGAATTTGGGGAGGTAGAGGCAGAGGATGATGAAGGGTTCAAGATCAAACTTGGCTACTTTGTCAGTTCAAGGCCAACCTGGATTACATCAGACCTTGTCTCAAAGTAAACAATAAATAAATGAAAAATAAGGGTACTTAGGTTTTTTTGTAGACTCTCATTTAATGGTCTGGAATGGAATTTGATACTAGCGCTTTTCCTCTTTTTGTTTCGGTGGTTGAACTCAGGACATCACACATGACGAGCAGGCATCCCGTCACAGCCATGGCTTCAGGTCCATATTAGTATGTTTTAAAAGCCTGGGTGACCCTAGTGTGCAGCCTGAATCAGGAACTGCTAATACACTGTCTGTCCCTTAATGATGGTGATAGGAAAACTGACACCATTTGCAACAAGCAAGTTACTGCCATGCCCTTAATTTGAGTAGATGGGCTGTGATATTGGGGTTATGGGTACGTGGTTGTCTTCTGATTTGCAATGCTGTTGTGTCCCTTCAGTCCTTATCCAGCTCACCACCCAGCTGAAGCTGGGGCAGATCATCCACTGCCTAGTGAATGAGTGTTACAGAGAGGTGAGTATAGAGCTTTGGGGTTTTGAGACCCTTCTCAGATTCTCTGGGACCTAAGTCAGCCCTTTGAGTAGGTGGGTAAATTGAACTCTAGAGATTTGCCTAAGGTCCCACTGCTGGTGGTAGAACCATGGAATGGCCCTGAGGCCTCGAACTCACAGAGATTCGTCTGCCTCTACCTCCTGAGCGCTGGGACTGAAGGCCTGTACCACCACTGTCCACATTCTAGAATCACTTTTTATTTATTTTTCAGAAGGAAGACAAAATATTCTCCTTAATCTCATTAGGGGCAATATTTAATTTTATGTTGTGTTTAAATTAGATAATTAATTTGTATGTGATTAATAGATTAAATTTATAGTTATGTGTAAATAATCACCATGATGATGCCATTAACACTTATTGAGCACTTGCTCTGTATTAAGCACTGTGAGATGATTTATTTTTAGTTTTTCTAGACAGGGTTTCTCCTAGCTTTGGAGCCTGTCCTGGAATGGAACTTGCTTTGTAGACCAGGCTGGCCTCAGACTCACAGAGATCTGCCTGCCTCTGCCTCCAGAGTGCTGGGATTTAGGCGTGTGACACCAACATCCGGCTGTGAGATGATTTGTATGCAAGGCCTTTTTCTTTCTTTTTCTTTGAGATAGTCTCCCCATATGTAGTTCAGGCATTGAAATGTGATCCTCTTGCCTCAGCCTTTCAAGTGTTGGTATTATACACCACAATACTCAGCTTATATAAAATGTTTTTTTAAATTAAAATTAAAAATTTATTTTATGTGCATGGGTGTTTTGTCTGCATGCATGCCCTTGGAGACCAGAGATGGTGTTGGATCCTCTGGCTGGAGTTACAGATAGTTGTGAGCTGCCATGTGGGTACTGGCAGTCAAACATGGGTCCTTTGGAAGAGCAGCTCCTACTGTTTTAACTACTGAGCCTTCTCTCTAGACTCCCTCCCCCTTTTTGAGGCAGGATCTGATTAGTAGACCAGGATGGCCTTGAATTCAAAGATCTCACACCTCTGTCTCCTGAGTGCTGGAATTAAAGGCATGAGTTGCCATGCCTGGCCCATGTACAATATCTCATCCAGTCTTATCAACAAACGCAAGAGAGTGCTGCTGCTATTGCCTTCCACCAGAACTGTCTATGCAGTAGAAAAGGTTACTTATTCTCCCTGCAAAGCACAAAACATAGTGCTTGCCACACACAGAGTGGTCAATAAAAACTGAGCATGATGGTGCAGCCTGGAATTCCCAGCCACGGCAATAAAGAGAGTTTGGGCTAGCATGGGTAACACGAGATCTCAAACAACAAAACAGTAAAGGTTCACATCTATCATAAGGTCAGTAAAATAAAAATGATTTCCCAAGTTATGTGACATTCATTCATTATGCTGGGGATATAGTTCAGTGGGATAGTGAGGTCCTGTGTCCAATCCCCAGTACTATGACCACAAAAAACGTTAATTGCATGTTCAGTCATGGTAGCTAAAATATGTATGTATATACATTTAGAGTCGGTATTTTATCTTTATGAGGCTTCCAACTTTTATCCTCCAGTTTCTGGTTCTAAAGGAGGCAAAAATACTTATTTACACATTTTGCATTTTAAAACATTTTAGTGTGTGTGTGTGTGTGTGTGTGTGTGTGTGTGTGTGTGTGTGTGTGTAGACTGAGTCCAGGACTTCAAGCATCCTAGGCAAGTGTGCAACCACCACCTACATCCCCAACCAGAATAAGTTAATATTAGTAAAGTTTAACAAGCATTAAACTTTACTGGGAGAGGAATTTGACTTGGTCCTTTCCTCTAGGAGCTCCCCATCAAATGGAGGCGATGGAGACTTAGCTAAAGCTAAATGTGGTGAGAGACAAGCATAACAGACAGACTTGGGTAGGACAGTGCCATCACTGGGAGGTTAGGTTAGCCATGATTCCGACAGCATGTGTTCACTTTCTGTAGCTGTGTAGCATGCCCTCCATGGGAGGCAGCCTGTCCACCATGACTCTTCTTGGCAAGCTGGTGGATGCCATTCCTGGTTTGGCAGATGAGCTTGTAACAGAGCATGGTAAGTTTCCTGTGGCGGGGGTGGCTCTTATCCTTTACGTTATTTGGTCATGTGCCACATCAGTGCCCTGCTTACTGTGTGTGCACATTTGGGGAGGCATTACTTTCCTCATGTACTCTTCAGTTGTTTTTGTTGTTTTCATCTGCAGAATGTGCTCTATATTGGTCAGTCTGAAAAAAGCCAGTTTCTGTCTGACCTTGGACTTTTTCCTTTTTTTTTTTTTTTTTTTTTGAGACAGGGTCTAGCCTGGCCTCAAACTCCGAAGTTTTCCTTCGGTCTCCTGAGGTGTGCACTACAAATGAACTAAGGGCTTATCATGACATTCCTTTCAGGTGGAAAGATAAATTAATTCTGGGACATAGAAGCACTTTTAGGTTTAATTTATTTAATTTACTTTATTTAATTTGTGAGGGTGTACTTGTGTATGCAGGTATGTACATGTCACAGAGAGTTTGTGGTGTTCAGAGAACAACTCTGCTGGGCGTTGGTGGCACACGCCTTTAGTCCCAGCACTTGGGAGGCAGAGGCAGGTGGATCTCTGTGAGTTCAAGGACAGCCTGGTCTACAGAGCTAGTTCCAGGACAGTCTCCAAAGCAATACAGAGAAACCCTGTCTCAAAAAACAAATAAAATAAAACTTAAATGATTTCTTGCTTCTTGGTTGTTTCTGGACAGGCAACTTGATGGACCATCTGTTGAGAGGCTTAGTGTACCCCAGTGAGGGAGTGCAAGCTGCCATTTGCTATCTCTATGGGAAGCTGTACTCCTCAGTAACTGCAGCTGAGATGCTTTCAGGCCATTTCCGGGAGAAGCTGTGTCCCCTCTTCCTGTCCATCCTGGACAATGCCCAGACAAAGGACCTACAGTTCAACTGTTTGGGTAAGACAGTGTTGGAGAGTAAAGGAAGAAGCTCTTAAATTTGAGGACTTACGATATTGGTTGTTGCAGGTGTAGTAGAGGTTTGCTGCATTGGGAAGGCAGAAAGCAAGTTTGGGAGAGATTCATAGAGTGAGTGATGCCTAGATTTGGTGAGGCATTTTAAGAACGTTGTCTTTGGAAGAAAACGATGAAGAAAAATAGAGGGTTTTTTTTCCTTTGAGACTTTGCTGCCAAAGTTAATTGTTATTTACCACAGTTTTCATCTCCTATACAATCACTTTCCTAGTCAGAAAAATCCTCTGTGTCCTCTGTGGCCTCCAGGGTAAAATTCAGATTTCCTTGCTTCCTCCTCCTTCATTTGGGACATTGTCTCAGTAGATTGCCTAGGCTGGCCTTCAGCCCTGTCTTCCAGGCTTGTGGCACCATGCCTGGCTGTTGAGGATTTTAGGAGCCTCAGCATAGCCTTCAGGTCCCTTGTCCTGCTCCCTGCATGAATGCACACGACAGTGAGCTGTCTGTTTTACTGTATTTGTTGGTAGCAGGGACTGTGCTCTACCCCAGCTCCAGTTTTCGTTTTTCAGAGGGTGTGGATTGACACTGCTGGTGACTGAGTGTGGGCTGGTTTCAGAGCAGGAGCTCTAAAGGGAAAAACATAATCTGTTGTGACACAGCTTCTTTTCACAGTCTATGCCAAGAGCCCTGCCACTCACGAGTATTCATTCGGAGCCAGGTTGTGTGCTGGGCTCTTAGATCACAAAGATGTCCAACCCAGCCTCTATCCTGTAGGAACTCACAGGCCACATGAAGGACGAACATGGATGGTTAGAGTACAATGTGCTACCCTGACAGAGAGATTCAAAGGGAGATGAGGGGAGCACAGGACAAGAGAGACTTACTATAGGGAAAGATGCTTAGACTGAGGCCTGAGTGTGTGGGGGAATTGGAGGGAGGGTGATGGTGTACACATAACATGGACACAAGCACCAAGCATGAAGCAGCCTGAATAGATGCCTTGTGACAGGACAGTCTTGGAGTCAGAGAATATTAGTGTTATGAGGAGCATTAAGTTGAGATCCTGGTCAGTACCAGGGCTGACCTAGGTAAAGAAGAGGGAAAGCTCAGCTGATGATATATTTAAATCCTATCTCTTCTCTGGAGCCTTTCTCTCCAAGCAGGTATGCAGTTATATTCTTATTTTTTAAAGTTTTTTCAGGTGTTTTTATTTTTATTTTCAGTGTATGGGTGTTTTGCTTCTCTGTATGTCCATGCAGTGGCCAGAAAAGGGACTCAGATCCCCTTGAACTGAAGTTACAGATGGCCACTGTGGGCAGTACCACCTCTGAGTAGGTGGTCCTGGGCTGTTGGAGAAAGCAAGCTGAGCAAACCCTGCAAAGCAAACCCTACATGGTTCCTAACTCTGGTTCTGCCTGAGTTCCTGACTGACTTCCTCAGTGGTGGATTCTGACATAGACGTATAAGACACATAAACATGTTCCTCCCTGAGTTGCTTTTGTTCAGTTTTATCACAGCAACAGGGAACCAGACCTGGACACAATTGGATTCCTAGACTAGTAGGCCTTATAGTTAGTAGATTCTCAGGTGCTTGTGAGAGAAATCTGGGTTGCAGAAAGCAAACTGATGACTAACCATACTTCATATCTACAGAGACCAGAAGAAGCCTCTTAAAATGTCTGAGAGGCCATCTTGGGAGGACTCTGGTGCCCTTCTGACCACACTCCACCCCTCTGCATCCTAGGTTTGCTAAGGCAGTTGCTGAGGTATGATCTCTTTGTGTCCATGATCATGAACAAGTCTGTGCTGGTGGAGAGTGCCGAGAGTGTTGAGCGGCCATCAAGAGAGACCTCGCTGCCTTTGGTGCTCAAAAAGGTAGTGGTGGACCAGGGATCATAGCTCAGTTGTAGAGGATGAGCTTAGCATGTGAGGCAGGAGGATCAGGAACACAAGATTATCTGGGCCACGTGGGATCCTGACTCAAAATAACAACAAGCAGTAACAACAACAACAACAACAAAACCCCTAAAGACCGAAGCAAAACTAAAACAACCTCCCTCAAAACAAACACATTTTGATGAGACAATTTAGTAATGGGTGAACTTCTAAATTTACAGGAATTCCTTCTTTGGCTTTGCCTCTTCTCATCTGTATGACCTGGAGTTTGATGATCTGTTGAGAGGACATTTATATGGCAATGGCTCCTTACACTGAAAGGCTACAAAACAAAATTAAAAAAGGGGAAAGTTACAGGTTCAAGGGAAACCAGACAGAGGTTTCTAGAGTCTTTTCAAGGGGGCTCTTCACTCTGTCATTCACTTGTGTTAGACATGCCTTCCCATAATCTATAGTTGTTCTCCTTTTGCCTGGTACTACGACATGGAAGCCATGATGATTTGGGCTTCTACCCTGAGACACTTAGGTCTTGGTGACGTGACAGGGGCGTTTTTTGCTGTTTCTCCAGTTTCTCCTCTCCAGAGACGAGATCCTGCAGGTGGCCAGCTCCCACTGTATAACTGCGGTGCTGGTTCACTCCCCTGCAAAGCACGCCGCTGCCTTCATTCATGCTGACATCCCAGGTATGAGAGCCTCTAATCTTCTCCCCTGGGGACTCCAGAAGTCTGACCAGAGCTGTGAAGTCGAAGCCACAGCAGCAGCTCTGTCAGAGGATCTCTGATAACTCTCCCCAGAGGGTCAGGGCAGGGCTCCCTAGTGTCTGATGGACTTGAACTGTTTGTTACTGACATTTGTCATTCACTTCGGGAGTGGCAGAAAGACCCAAAACGAGGAAGGCAAACATCTGTCTAGGAACTTTGAGGAGCCAGGAAATAAGTCTTGTGATTATTGCAGGTGTCAAACATGTTGGTGTCCATCTTGGTTATTTTACTTTTTGTGAATCAGATCAGGGATTCAAACCAGGGCCTTGCACATGTTAAGCAGACACTCTGATGGACATTCCAGTCCATCATTATTTTATGGTTTAGGAAACTGGTTTTTTTTTTTTCTAGAAAAGACACAAACTTATATATCTGGAAACAATTACATGGTATTCACCAGACCAATGTGAATATACATACATTTTTCATAGAGGAAGTGGGAGAGTGTGGAATGTACACAATTTTGAAGGGTTGTAAATGATTACAAGGAGAATTAAGGTTCAGAGAAGCGAAATGCTATTCCAAATCAACATGAGTAGTTGTTGGTAGAGATGGGACGTGCAACGAAGGCTGATTCCCCAAGCTCTTCATTGTGCTGATGACATCTGCCCTTCCTGAGAGTTTTAAAACCTGAGGTTCCAGTCTTTGCCAAACAGAAATGGCCTTCACTGTTACTGTGGTGTTTCCTGGTCCTCAGTTTTTACCCTTGAAACCCTGAGGACACTTTGAAAGTTTATCTGGGAATTGGCTGTTTCTGAGTGAGAAGGGTGTGTGGTCAGACAAAAGGAGAAAGAAGTGACCTTCATGACCATGACCTCCAGCTGTCATTTATTGTTCTCTCATCCCCTGGCCAGAATTCCTCTTTGAGCATCTTTCATCTTCCAGTGAAGTACTTGTCTGGTCCAGCTACAATTGCTTGATCCTCCTGGCAGAAGAACCGCTCTTCTTTTCCAAGTGTCACACGGTGTATGGTTGGTAGTGTGGGCCCAGTGCTGACTCTAGGTTCACGGACAGAAGTTTAAGGTTGGGTAGCAGCAACTGTGAAGGGACTGGCATCCATTTTAGGGGGTGGAGCTCAGACTCAGTCCACGTGTAAACATTGATATCTAGGTGGCTCTGTTAACACTTCATCAGGATGGGGATTCTTGTTACTTGCTAAATGATGTCTAGCTTCACAGCAAGGACAATGTCAAACAGTTAGATTCAGCCTTGACTTCAGCCCTCTGTATGCCCTGGGTATTTGTCCACCTAGCTAGTCTCAAGATTTCTTAGTTCATCCTTTCAGAGTCTTGAAACAGTTTTTTTTTTTTTGCCTTCCATACTAATGATGATCCTTATTTGGGAATTTGGGATCTATAAAACCACATCCACAGTTTTAGACTCAATGCAATAATATAATATAATAATATAATACATCCATACATATATTGGTTTCTCTGTGTAGCCCTGGTTATCATGGAACCTTCTCTGTAGACTAGGTTGGCCTTGAGCTCATAGAGATCCTACCATGTACTGGGATTAAAGATGTGTACTCCCATCTGTGTTGGGCTTTCAAAGGAAGGTAAACCTTTGGTGTGGATCCCTCCATGACTGGTGAGGTTTGAGCTTTCAAAGAAGAGAAGGCTAGAAGACCAGAGAGACAGTGGGACAAAGTCAGAGGCCCATCATGGCAGGTGACAGGAAAGCATGTTAGGTCCTGTTGAATAAGTCACCAGACCTCTCTGAAGTCTCTTGGTAGGCTGGTCACCATGGCTCTGGCCTGCAGAAGACCTTGGTTTGGGAGTATGACTGACAGATTCTGGCAGGGCTGACTGGGCTGACATGACACATGCTCTCCCAAGTGCCATCGAGAGGTCCCTACCTGGAGTTAGCTAATGTCCTGTCTGATGAGTGTGTGTGACTCTGAGCCACCCTTTTTTCTGAGCCCCAGTGCCTCCATCTGGAGAGGAGGGGCTGGTGAGATGTCTCCTTCTGGCTTTGGGGCCCAGGACCAGCCATACTCACCCAGTGGGACAGTGCCTAGAACTGGAACTCAGGCTGTCACCCATCTAGACTGACCATCTACATTGCTGACTTGTTGCTTAAATAGGGCATTCCAGTCACTCTGCCCATTGGCTTCATCCTCCCTGTCTCCTCTGCTCAGTGAGTCCATTTGGAGTAGGACACATTGGAGCTGGCTTGGGAGGGAGAGACGGGGGCTTTGGTGGAGCTGGACAAAAAGATGTGGTGGCTGGAGAGATGCTCAGTAGGTAACAGTGTGCGCTCTCTTGCAGCAGACCCATGGACAGCTCACAACCACTTGCAACTCCAGCTCTTTCTGGTTAGACCTTTGTCAACTTGATACAAACTAGCATTTGGGAATAGGGGACTCAACTGAGAAAATACCTCCATCCAGATTGCCTGTTCACAAGTCCGCTGGCATTTTCTTTTTCTTTCTTTTTGGTTTTTTGAAACAGGTTTTCTCTGTGTAGCCCTGACTATCCTGAAACTTGCTCTGTAGACCAAGCTGGCCTCAAAATCAGAGATCTGCCTGCCTCAGCCCCCTGAGTACAAGGAATTCAAAGCATGTGCCACCACCACCTGTCTAATTTTTGTATGCTATTTCTCATCTAAGTTTGGTCTCTGCTCCCAAAGAGAGGTGTGAACAGGCAATTTTAATACAAGTTAACTCAAAGTCTTCTAAACAGAAGCAAAAAGAGCTCAGGGGAGGTTCACAGCTCTTCATGGATGGAGATGGAGGGCCTTCTGGAAGAGCCAAGGCTGGACCTAATTCTTCCAGGAAGAAAGGAGTGTGCTAAGTGGGAAGATGTGACTTAATCAGTAGGGTGTCACTAAATCCCTCATGTGCTTGAGTCTGTGTGGATGTAGGGGAAATAGAATGAAATAGATGAGGACATGCCCTTGGAAATCTCACACTTGGGTCTCATCTCTGCCTCACCAGATGCTGGTGATTGAGCCCATACTTTTAGCATGCTAGGCAAGAATCCTATCACCCAGCAATATCTGTATGTCCCAGTCTTACAGAATCAGTTCAGCCCTGTCAGTGTCAGCTCACAAGGGTCCAATAGCTTGTAGGTCTGTTTAGAGCCTGTCCCCTCTCTTGGGTGGTTAATGAAGGAACCACAGGGCACTGAGCCCTTGTCTGTGACCTGTTTTCCTGAGGTAGGGATTGAGGCTGTGGTCAGGAGCCTCCAGGGAAGCCTGCAGATGACCAACACAGAGCTGCAGAAGCATGGCCTGCTGCTCTTCGCAGAAATTCTGAGTCGGTAAGCAAAGACATGGGGTGGGGCTGGTAAAGGACAGGTGAATGTTTGTTCCTGGTGAGGCCAGGCATGATTCATTCATTCCTCCTCTACCATTTCATAGGCAGCCAGAAGAGATCAGGCTGTTCACAAGTTCAGCCATGTGCAGAGATGCCGGCCGTGCCCTCCAGGAGGCGGTGAGCAGTCCTGTGTTAGATGTGGCCAGTGAAGCACTGAGAGCCATTTCGGCTTTTCTGAGGTGAGAGGCTGAGGCAGGCTGAACGGAACATGCCTGAGGTTCTGCGGAGGCCAGGGAATTCTTGGGGATGCTGTCATCATTATTTGTTGTTACTGTGTAGCCCAGGTTATCCTAGAACACACTATGTACCCCAAGTTGACTTCAATAATGTTCCTGTCTCTACTTTTTAAGTGCTAGGATTAGGTCTGAGTCCCATACCTGACTTCTTTATTTAGTTCCTTCCTTCTTTTCTTTTTTTCTGAGACAGGCTTTCTCTACATAGTCCTGGCTATCCTGAACTCACAATGTAGTCCAAGCTAGCTTTGAACTCACAGAGATCCTCTTGCCTCTGACTCATGTGTGCTAGGATTAAAGGCTTTTGCCACCATACCTGGTTTCTGTTTGTTCCTTTTTTAGATAAGGTCTGGTATAGTCCAGGCTAGCCTCAAAAGTTGCTGTGTAGCAAATGATGACCTTGAATTTCTTAGCATTCTGCCTCGGCCTTCTAAGTCCTGGGCCTATACAAGCATGTGCCACTTTGCTCAGCTAATTGTGGCTTTTGAAGCAATATTTATTGGTTCTTATTCTCTTAGCCCCCACATCCCCTACCAAGCCCTCTCTTTTACTTTTCAAGTTCAGTTAGCTGTAACTTTATTTTTACATTGTAAAGGTTGTTAATATTTATAGTTTCTTCCTTCTTTATATTTAAATCTTTGTGATTTGACTCCAGGGTGGTTCTAAAAATTGAAACAAAAAAAAATAACATTTACATTACAATAACTTGGGTCTATCTGTTTTTGCTTTTGTGGCATCCTGGATTTGGATCTCTAAATCTGGAGCATGAGTTCCAGGGTGGATGAGATGAGTAAACCCACATGGTGCCAGAGGCACAGAGAGTGAAAGTGATGGCAGAAGTCTCCCACAGGAGGTCTGTGCTTGTAAGAGGCAGGAAGCAGCTTTCAAGCAGGTGGTGATATTTGAGCTGTGCTCAAATAAGGGAATGCAGGTTGTGGAAAGACAGGGTGGGTGAAAAAGCACCTGGGGGTGGTCCTGAGGGGCCAGTAGTTGGTCCAGTTAACAGGTTATAAGAAGCGGGCAACACCAGAAAAAGTTGTTTGGTCCGAGATGTGGAGAGAGTTGGGGAGGGAGGTGATTGAGCCATTAATATTGGCATGATGCTGAGGGACTGACTTTATCCCCCAGAATGTAGACCAAGTCCCTCTAAAATGGAATGGTTCAGAAGCTTGGAAACACAACTAGAGGGAAGATTAAAAAAAGTGAGCTGCTAAAAAACAAATAGACAGCAGCCAACAAATATAATGGGCCTGGGGCTTGATGATCAATGTAGGGAAAAAGATTAGAGATCCAAGTTACACATGGTAGTGCACGCCAGTAACCCAGCCACCTGGGAGACTGAGGCAGGAAGGTTGCTTGAGTTTAGTGAAATCACATCTGCATGGGCTGGCAAGATGGTTCTGTGGGTGAAAGCATTGCTGCATAAGCTGGACGGCCTGAGTTCAGTCCCCAGTAAACCATGTCGGAGGGAGAGAACCCACTCCTGAAAGCTGTCCTCTGACCTCTACACAAGCACTCTGACATTGTTACTCACACATATATTATACGCAACAATCAATAATTTTTAAAGAAATGGTATGTGCAACATGCCAAGACCTTGTCTCAAAAAACAAAACAACAGCCAGGCAGTGGTGGTGCATGCCTTTAATCCCAGCACTTCTGAGGCAGAGACAGGTGGATCTCTGAGTTCGAAGCCAGCCTGGTCTACAGAGTGAGTTCCAGGACAGCCAGGGCTACACAGGGAAATTCTGTTTTGAAAACAAAAACCAAAGAAGAAAAAGAAAGATTTCCAGAAATGAAGGAGAAGCAGTTGATTGAGAACTTATTAGAAGGCCAAATAGATCCCTTGGTGTTCAAAGAGGACCCAGGAATGAGACATAGAATTTTCCCTAGTTAATATACTGAGTTTAATAGAGTCCTCCCAATTTCATGTCTACATAGAATCAGTATGCCTTAAGACATAGAGCTTTTGTGGACATTGTTAAGATAAAGTCATATAGCAGGGATTACAAATTCAGTGTCTACTGTCTGTATTATAAGCTTCAATGTATTACCTGTAATCCTAGTTCTTGGGTGGTTGAGATGCCCAGCTACTTGAGACACCATCTCAAAACAAAAACCCATCCAAATGTGATGGTGCAGTGCCTGTAATGTCAGTACTTGGAAGGCTGAGACAGAATTTCTGAGTTTTGGGTCAGCCTCGGCTTGAAGTGTGATCCTAATTGGTCTTATCAATAAAAACCCGGAGTCAGATATCGATGTAAATGCTGAAAGATCAGGGAAGCAAAGAAGCAGCCACAGTCACTTCTTACTTTTGAATCCTCTGGCTGAAAGGGGGCTGAGATGGTGTCTACATCCAGAGCTTATCACTTCTTGTCTCTGCCCCATTTTGTCACTTCCTGTCTCCGGTCTATACAGACCTCCAGACCTCTATGGTTAACTAGTGGCTAGCACCACCCTCTGATCTCCAGGCAAGCTTTGTCAGAACACAAACAAAATGTCACAATATGACTACAAATTCTGAGTTAGTTTAAAATAAGAGTGAGATACTGTTTCAAAAAGGTTGGGGTAGAGGACTGGGGTTGAAGGATGGCTCAGTGGTTAAGAGCACTGGCTGCTCTTCCAGAGGACCCACATGGTAGCTTACAGCTGTCTGGAACTGCAGTTCCAGGGGATCTGATGTCCTCTCCTGGCCCCCAGGGTTAACAGGCATCACATGTTGTGTGCATACAAATGCATGCAACCAAAATATTCATATGTGTAAAAACAACTTTAAAAGGGGTTGATTTAGATGCATGGTGACATGGATAAGAGGAGGGGGAAGATACCATTGTGAAGATGGGCAGAAATCAGAGCAATGCCAAGGGATGCTAGAGGTTGCTGGCAATGGTGAACAAGCTAAGACAAGGAAAGACTTCCTGATTCTTCCCAAAATGCTTTAGATTTGCAGGGCAGTCCAGTCTTCTAACATTATGGCAAGAAATTGTTGTCTACAAAGAACACACTCAAGAACTATGCCATTGAGCTGGGTGGTGGTGGCACACATATTTAAGCCCAGCACTCGGGAGGCAGAGGCAGGTGGATCTCTGAGTTTGAGGCCAGCCTGGTCTACAAAGCGAGTTCCAGGACAGCCAGGGCTACACAGAGAAGCTCTTACTTAAAAAAACAAAACAAAAAACCAAAAATCACACATAATTGAATTACAAAATACTATCTCATAATATCCTAAGTATTGTGGTTGGTTTATTGTTAACTCGCCAGAAATTTGAATCACCTGAGCAGGGTGCCGTCCCTTCTGCCTCGATGGATGTCAGTAGGAAGACACACCTCAGAGGTCTTTTTGTATCAGCGCAGATTAAAAAAAAAAGAGGTGTGTCAGAAGGAAGGAAGGCCACTTCCCTTTTTGTTCCATGCCCTTCCCTCTCGGCACTTCGTTGATTGGCCTAATATGCGATCCTCAGAGCTATTCTGTGATGTTCTCTGCTATTAAGCTTCCTTCCACAGATGAAACTGCTGAGCACAGAGGGTTATGCATCTACTCTGGGCACCCCAGTGCCCCAAACCCTGGGGTGTGGATTTTAGGGCTATCTTACCACTCTGGGCTTATTCTTGTCTTTGTGGTTGTAGGAAAGACCATCAGAGCTCTCTACCAGTGCAATACAGAGGACTTAGGGCCTTGCTTGAAGCCATGCTGAGTCGGTGCATGGAGTTTTCCCAGACCCCACTGAATAGGAGGTCACTGGTGAGTGAACTGCAAGCATGTGCCTTCTGAAGTCCCCTGCTATAAAGTCTGTCTGTCTGTTTTTGTCTGCCATGGGACTAGAAGCATGTATCACCATGCCTATATATTTTTTTTTTCAATGCTGGGACCTTGCATACCTTTGGCAAGCATTTTACCACTAAGCTACATTTCTAGATCTCCAGTTTGTTTTTTGAAAAGCAATTTGTAATCACCTCATCTCCTGCAGCAATTTATAGGCTTAAGGGTCACTGTCTTGATCATTTTGATTTGTGAGGAAACTGAAGCCCCAGGGGTTAAACACGGTTTTTCTAAAGGCCAAAATTTCAAAGTACCTTAGCGAGCAAGGCTCATACCTATAATCCTTATGTACAAGATGCCAAGGTAGAAGGGTTGAAGAGTTTGAAGCTAGATGCTACACTCAGCTGCATAATGTCTCAAAATAATTTAACTACTATCTGCATGCTGTTAATTAGACTTTTCTTGTTTTGTTTCTGTTTTTTTTTTTTTTTTTTTTTTTTTTGTTTAATTTTGTGCTGCTGGGAATCAAACCCAGGTGTTCATGAGTAAAAGGCAAGTACTCCACACTAAGCCACATTCCTAGCCCTATGTTTTAGGTATGGTAAACATTCTCACAAAGACTGGATCTTTAGAATCTTAGAAAGAATCTAACTGATGTTCACTGTGTTGTAATTATTGGCTTTTAATGGCTCATAGACTTATGATACCAGGAAAGATACTCTCAGTATGAGTGTTATGTTTTTCAGGATTATAGTTCTCAGACCTGCTGGGGTGAGGATTTTCTTGTGTTATGGAGCAACAATATGGACATTACAGCTACTTGGGCTATTGTGACAGCTTTCTGTATATAAGAGACCAAGAGCCATTCCTGAGGTTAAAGTTACCCCCTCTATTTTTAAACGAGCTACTCAGATCTGCGAAGCTACATACCTGAGATCCCTTGGGAAGTTAGGGCAGACTGTAGCAAAGGAGGACGTCTGTGCTGTCCAGGCCTAGGCTGGCACATGGAGTGGGTATGTGACTCATAATTTCCTCTCTGCTCATTACCCCAGGGCCATGCTTGCAGTAGAAACTCAGAGAAGGCCTGTCTTCGAAAGGGGAAGTTCCTCCTGAGCACTCTGGAGGGGTTTAGGAATGCCTGCAGGTAAGGGGCCCTCTGCAGCCTAAGGCTGGAGAGCAGGGGCTGGCGGGTCTTAGACTAAGGACAAAGCAGTACTTGGCCTCTGTTGCTCTTAGGAATTGTGAAAGGACTTTGACTGGGGTTGGGGTAAGTGGAGGAAGTCTGAGGATGGGTAGCTAGGGGTAGGACAGTTCTAGGTTCTCCCAAGCATCCTGATGATGCTTTTACTACTGTACCATGAGTTGATTTTAAAATCATCTTTTAAGGCTTATTTATTTTTATTTTATGTGTGTGTGTGTGTGTGTGTGTGTGTGTGTGTGTGTGTGTGTATGTGTGTGTGTGTTTTGCATGAATACATGTATGTGTAGCATATACATGCATTGCCCATGGAAGCTAAGAGAGGTTATCAAGCCGCGTGGTGGTGGAGCACACCTTTAATTCCAGTACCCTGGAGGTAGAAGCAGGTGAATCTCTTGAGTTCAAGGCTAGCCTGGTCTACAGAGTGAGTTCCAGGACAGCCAGAGCTATACAGAGAAACCCTGGGGTGAGAGAGGAGAGAGAGGAGAGAGGAGAGAGGAGAGAGGAGAGAGAGAGAGAGAGAGAGAGAGAGAGAGAGAGAGAGAGAGAGAGAGAGAGAGAGAGAGAGAGAGAGAGAGAGAGAGAGATATCTCATGGAATTACAGAAGATTGTGAGCCACCATGTGGGTGCTGGGAATTGAACTCCGATCCTCTAGAAGAGCAGCTCTTAACACTTGATCCATCTCTTCAGCCCCTATGAAGTTGTGCCTTATTCCCTTTTGTTCCTCCCTGAAACTAGCCTAATGCTGTCACTCTTCACTGAACACACTTCACACTTCACACATCCTTGTCAACATCTGTGTGCCAGACCTCGGGATAGATAGATAAGTCAGAATGACTCCTGCCCACAGGGAGCTGACAGTCTCTGAGGGAAGGGACACCTTTGAGTGTGAATTATCTAAGTTGTATAGACTCCAAGGAAGGTGTTTTAGGCAGGGAGAGGAGCATCAGGTCAGGTAAAGAGACGAGATGTGCAGCAGCATACCTCATGAGATGTGCAGGGATACACATAGGGTATGGAAGAGCCATATGTGATGGGGCAGCAGAGATTTGGGAGGCTATTTAAACCCCAAGCTTCTCCTCATCGAAGACTCTTAAAAGTGCCCCCAGCTGAGGGTGGGAATACTTTCTCTGACTTCGGAGCTCAGTCTCAGAGGGCACATCCTCTCTTATAGTACCTGGGTGTTAATATGCATATGTACTGGTTTCTTAGGCTGGCTGTGGAATTCCAAGGCGAGCCTTCTGCCCAGGAGAATCCCTTCACAGCTCCTGGTGCAGAGAAGGAAGACACGTTGGAGGCCTTCTCAGAGTTTCTTCTCAGTGCCTGTGACTCCCACTGCATCCCTATGATGATGGTAGGCTCTTCTCCACAGGCAGCATGGACCATGCGGGAATACTCAGCTAGTCCTTACGCCCTTAGCAATGTCCTCCTGCAGCCACCTTTACTTTGGTTGTAACAAGAAAGTATGTTTCATTGTAAAACTAATAGGTTCATCTGAAGAAAGAGTTGAAATCAGTAACAACAAAATAATATGCAAGTAATGTTTGTAACGTGGTACCTGTCTTACAGTCACTATGTAATTTTATCTCTGTGACCATGACAGAAGGGTATTAGAATTTTTCACTACTATATCTCCCCTGCCTCAGACCTTACACATCCTAACAGGTGGCTGCTACTAAACTACTCCTTAATTTTTAAATGGTGTTCTTCTACTGTTAAAAAGCACATATGTGCCAGGTGTGGTGGCACTTGCCTTTAATCCCAGCACTCAGGAGGCAGAGGCAGGAGGATCTCTGTGATTCTTTTAAACAATTTTTTAAGATTTACTTATTTATTCTGTATGTACACAGTATTTTGCCTGCAGGCCAGAAGAGGGCACCGGGTTTCATTATTATAGATGGTTGTGAACTACCATGTGGGTGCTGGGAGTTGAACCTGTGTCCTCTGGACTAGCAACCAGTGCTCTTAACCTCTGAGCCATCTCTCCAGCCCTGGATCTCTGTGGTTCTTGAGGCCAGTCCAGTCTACATAGTGCATTCCAGGACAGCCTGAACTATGTAGAGAGACCCTGTCTCCAAAACAGAACAAGTACATTGTGGTGCTGAGAAAGGGCATGTGATTTCGTAGTCATAGCTTTTCTTGTCCTCCACTTCATAGTTAACAACAATGAATGCCTATGATCCTAGCTTCAGTAAGGACAAGTGTGCTCCACAGGTCAGACACACCTGTCTGAAATGAGACCTGGTCCCACAGAGCCGTGTTTATGGTTGATCTGTGATTAAGATGATGGGATTAAGCCCAGGGTAGAATGGTTGGCTCTGGGGTCACCCTGAGTCCTCTCCTGAGGGTTTGAACATCCTATGAATCCCTTGTTAGTTGGGATAGATTATAGAATTGTTATATTATTTCTGCTTTCTATTTCCTTCAGGCAATCTATTTGTTAGAGTATAAATAAGATATCACTACATTTTGTAGCTTTTCCTTTAATAAATCCTTACTACTTTATTTATTTTTGATCTTGTGTTTTTGAGACAGTCTCCCTGTGTAGTTCTGGCTGGTCAGGAACTTGCTATGTAGACCAGACTGGCTTTTAACTAATCAGATCTACTTGCCTTTGCTTCCTAAATGTTGGGATTAAAGATGTGTGCTACTACCCTCAGCTACTACTTTTATAGTAACATATAAATATATATATTAAAATGAAATGATTGGCCTGCTTAATGATAATGTCTCAAAGGTCCTGGCTGTTCACATGTAGGAGCTGAGACTCAGAGAGGGGAGAAGGTGATTGTCTAAGGGTGTACAGAGATGGCCCTAAATTGAGCTTGATAGAAGACGAATTCCTTTAACCTTAATCATGAGGTACTGTATCAGTGTGTCTCACGACTGCCCAAGGACCGCATGAATAGTGAAGGTGGAAGCTGGGATATGTTGGCACACTCCTTTAATGCCTTTAATCCCAGCACTCAGGAGGCAGAAGCAGGAAGGTCTCCGAGTTCAAAGCCAGCCTGGTCTACAGAGTGAGTTTCAGGACAGTCAGGGCTACACAGAGAAACCTTGTCTTGGGGGAAAAAAGTGAAGCAGTTGAATCCTATATTACTGTTAAAATTGTAAGTGCAGTGAGAGAAATGAGTCACCTTGCATTATGGCCTAGGAAGTGCCTTTTGTACATTATAACTCATCTGTTCCCTGGACATAGGTGTTTTTGTCCTTATTTGGGGGAAGGGAATAGAACAGAGGTCAATGAGGTAAAGTACTTGCTACCATCCTTAGGTGCAGGTTTGTGAGTTCAGAGTCCCTAGATTTTCCTTGGGTTGGTGAAATGAAAGGGGTCATCTGAACCTGGTAGATTGGATGCCAGTTTGTGAGGATGTCTTTTCTTCTTTGGAGACTCAGGTTGGTGCTATGTTGTATTCTTACTTCTGGTACTTTCAGAGGTACTCGGAGGAGGCCACACATCCAAGTCTGATGGAAGTTTTCCTCTCAATTCTGCACAGCCTCTTTGTCATCGTTCCCCACATGAAGGTGAAGTTCTCCAGGAAGCTTGGTAGGTGGCAGGTCACTATGGGTGTCTGTAGGGAGACAAGCACAGTCAGCAACTGTTGAGAGTGCTCAAGGAGAGCATTAACGAGAGGGTGGACATCTGGGTGTCTGTTAAGCGGTATATCCTTTTCTCTGTCCAGTGTTGAGTGGTAGGAAAATGATGGAGCAGTCACAGCTATTGAAGTCACTTTTCCAGCTTACTGATATTTTTAGTGTTGTCTACAAGTCCAGCAGGTTCTGTTAAGTGTTCTCAGCACAATCCTTTCCTGTTTCTTTCTTTTTTTTTTTTTTGAGACAGGGTGTCATAAATGATATTTACAGTCTCTGGTTTCTTTTCTTTTTGGTCAAGATTTACTTTTAGGTACATGTAATAAAAAATATATAAAAATAATAAAATATTTAATTAAATTTAATTATTTTATTTATTTTTATTTTTCAAGACCAGAGTTTCTCTGTGTAGCCCTGGCTGTCTTGGAACCCACTCTGTAGCCTCAAACTCAGAGATCCACTTGCCTCTGCCTCCCTGAGTGCTGGGATTAAAGGCATGTGTCACCACTGCTTGGCAAAAGTATTTTAAAGACCATAAAAAATAAATTAATTGTGTGGATATGGGGGTATGGAGTTATGTGCGTGTGAGTGCAGGTGCTTGAAATAGCCAAGCAAGCTGGAGTTACAATCAGTTATGGGTCACTTGACAAAGGTGTTAGGGACTGAGCTTAGATGCTCTACAAGAACAGTATATGCTCTTTACTGCTGAGTCATCTCTCCAGCTCCAGGATCTCTGATTTCTGGATACTGGATGCCAGGGTACTAGTCATTGTGAAAGGTCTTATATCTCCCAGTGCCTTCTAAGCGAGCAGTTGCACTCTATATAGAAGCTACTGTTTGGTGGTCTCCTGAGATTCCTTCCTATTTTTATTAGCCATCTATCTATCTATCTATCTATCTATCTATCTATCTATCTATCTATCTATCTATAGTGTGTGTGTGTGTGTGTGTGTGTGTGTGTGTGTGTGTGTGTGTGCACGTGCATCAAAGGACAACTTGCATAAATCATCTCTCAACTTTCCTGTGAGGGATGCAATGCAGGTGGTCAGTCTCGGTAGCAAGTGCCTTTACTCCTTGAGTCATGTTACTAGCCACCTGGCTCATTTTGTTTTTTTAGCCTTCTCCATCCTTAATAAGCCTTATAATTTAAGTTCTGACTGGTGAGACAGTGTTTGATATGCTTTGCATATATTGATTGATTGAAAACTCATAGGAATTACACATAATTCTCATTGAAGTTATGAATAAACTGAATTATCAGGGAGATGAAGCAACTTGTCTAAGGTTACACTGTAAGTGGAATGTTTGCTTTCAAATCTGGTGAATGTGTAGAGCTTTCTTTCTCCTTTAAAGGTTATTTTTGAGGTGTGTGTGTGGATGGTATGAGTACAGGGTATGTGCTCATAATTGCAAATAGAGGCTAGAAGAGGGCATTGTTTGTTCAGTTCAGCCGATTTATCTTGTTTGTGCTTAGAAGAAGGAGTATGGATTTAGGAAAGAATTAAATAAGAGATCGAGTCAGGAGGGCACCCAGTTAATACTGGGATCAGCCCCAAGTTTTTTATTACTCAAAGCTCTTAAATACCCCAGTCTCAAGGGAGGGGGGAGGCAAAAGACTTCCTTACCAAGATACAAAGAACAAGCAAGTATAATGACCTTCTCAGTACTCAAAAAACATCAAGTAACCATACCCTAAACCAAGTATCCTGTTGTCAAGGAAAGACATCAGCTACACCTTGGGTCAAATATCCTGCTGTCTAGATAGGATATACAATAGCCACATTTTAGGCCAAAGGTATTGTTGTTTAACCCTGAAGGAGCAACAATAGGCTTTTAAACTCTCTGACCTTATGCTAAGATGGAATGGAGCCACTTCCACAGGCCTTGACAATGGACTCCCTGGAGCTGGAGCTACAGACAATTGTGAGCCACTTGATGTGGGTGCTGGGAGTGAGAGCTCAGTCTTAGGGAAGAGACTGAGAGACCTTGCAGTGGAATAGCCTGGGCCAGCATCACTGCCTAAGACAGAAACTGTTGTCAGGTCTGTGGCAGTTTAGAGATAGGGATGAAGCAATGACTGCTACTTTTCTTTCCAAGTCTAAAACTAGTTTGTTTTCTACAAAGAGAAGACAAAGGATAGAAAGCAGCATTGTCCTTGGTGCCTGTAGACAGTGCCAGGTTGTATATAGTAGAAAATTGAGAGAGGGAGGAGGTGAAGGTTATCTGGCCCTTACCCTGAGGCAGGCATTTGTTAGGTATACTTATTCCCACCAGGTGGTGCTGGCACACACTTGGGGCAGAAGCAGGTCTCTGTGAGTTTGAGGTCAGCCTGGTCTGCAGATCAAGCACCAGGACAGCCCAGGGTTACACAGAGAGACCCTGTCTCAAAAAACAAACAAACAAAAAGATGCACTTATTCCCAGCCTGTGAGGTACAGATAGTCAAAGTAGTCTCAGAAGTTAACCCCTACCAGGTCCTGGTAAGCCAGGTCCCATGACTACAAAACCAATACTCTGACACCAACACCTGGAAGTTTCTGTGACACAGCTCTGCTTTCTTCTCACTCCTCCTAAGCTGACTCATCATTCATACGACTGACCCTGGAGCTGAAGGCCAAGTTCTGCAGTTGCCAGAGGTATGTATGGCCCCTGGCAGAACTGAACAGCAAGGGGCCAGAAAAATCTTTGACTGTATAAGTAGAAGTGTCTGGTTGGTGTTTTAAAAGTCATGGAACCCTGGTGTATTGGAAACAGTGTCAGTGTTGCCCAGGAAACAGTGTCAGCGTTGCCCAGCAACTGACACATGAGCTGGAGGTGCTTCTGTAAGTTGAGTTTCATCTGCTATGGAAAGGTGATGTGTAAGTGGGCAGCTGTCACATCAAAACTGTGAGGGCTCTGCCCTAGTTTCATTTTTATAGCTGCAATAAAACACCCTGACCAAAACAACGTAAGGGAGAATAGACCTTTTTTCAGCTCATAATAGGGAAGTTAAGGCAAGTCCTTCAAACAGCTGGACACTGTTTTAGAAAAGTGTGGGTTCAAGGCACCTTAAGGATGTTTAGCCTTTCCAGCTGAGACACTCTCCCTTAGCCCAGGGCTTTTTGTTTGTTTGTTTGTTTTTGGAGACAGGGCTTCTCTGTGTAGCTTTGTAGACCAGACTGGCCCGGAATTCAAAGAGATCTTCCTGCCTCTGCCTCTCGGGTGCTGAGATTAAAGGCATGCGCGTGCCACCACTGCCCAGTTTAGCCCAGGGTTTTTTTTTGTTTTTTTTTGTTTTTTTTTTTAATTGTTATCTGATTTCCACCTTTAGCAAGTTCATTTCTGTATCCTAAAACATCTAAGTCTCTCAAAGGGACAATGTCAAATGCAAATCAAGGAATATCATGGTTTGCTGGATTTTTCCCAATGAAGTTTTGCATAGGCTTTACACCTTTGGGAAACTCAGACACAACTTTCACATTTCAGATAGAAGGCGCTGAGGACAAAGGGCAGATTAAGGGTAGGTGCCTGCATTCTGGAATCAAGCCAGCTGCAGCTCTGTAGGTGTTCCTCCTACAGGTCACATTGCATCTACAGTCAAGAGAAATGAATACATACTTGTTTGGTTGCTTATGCTATTTGCTTTTTTTATTCTTGTTTTCTTTTTAAGATTTATTCATTTATTATGTATATAGTGTTCTGCCTGCGTGTATCCCTGCAGGCCAGAAGAGGACACCAGATCACACTGCAGATGGTTGTGAGCCACCATGTGGTTGGGAATTGAACTCAGGACCTTTGAAAGAGCAGTCAGTGCTCTTAACCCCTAAGCCATCTCTCTATCCCTCTTTCTTTATTATACAGTACAGGACCCTCTGCTTAGGAATGGTGTCACCCACACTGGGCTCGGTCTTCCTGTATCAGTTAGCTTAATTAACACAACCTTCAAAGATATGCCCAGTGACTAACGCGATATAGACAGCCAGCCTCTCACTGATACTCTTCCCAGTAGAGTTTGGGTTGTGTCATGTTAACAATGAAAGCTAAACATCACAGGCTCTTGGAGATTATTTGTGTAATCTCAGTTAAATGGAGAAACGGAGGCCCTCAGAGGTGAAAGGATACAATATTCATCAATTTGTAGTTGTTGCCTACCCAGCAATCTCAGAGGATCAGTTTTTATTCATAGTGGATGTCACTGTTTCATTGTCTTGCTGGTTTTCTAGAGCATCCTTCTGTGCCTTCCTATCTGGGATTTGTCACTTTCCAGAGCTTACAAAGTGACCACAGTGTCACATGTGTGCTCTCCTTCCATAGCTTAAAATAGAACACTCACATTCGAGAGTATTCAGGAACCAGTCTGGGTTCAAAGTCAAAACTACAATGTCATCTCTTCTTTTTCCTTCCTCTCATTCCTTCTTCCTCCTTTTCCTTCCTTCCTTCCTTCCTTCCTTCCTTCCTTCCTTCCTTCCTTCCTTCCCTTCTGCAAATGATCTACCCCAAGCTGGATTTTGTGGCAATCCTCCTGCCTCAGCCTTCCAAGTGCTGGAATTACAGATATGTACTACCATATTTGGCAGCCCCTTATATCTGTATGACTACTTAGCCCTTTCTTTTTCTCTTGTATGTTTGGGTAGCCTTCCTTAATATATTCTTTGAGGAAGCTTTCAGTGATCCATATGAGCGAGGTGCCTATTGCAAATATGGCAGCTGTTTCCATATTTACTTTTTTAAAAAATCCTTTTCTTAATTTTTTCTTTTAGAGAGCTCTGTATGTACACCGGCATACCATAAGAGAGTGCCAGATCCTATTATAGTTGTGAGCCAACATGTGCTTGCTGGGAATTGAACTCAAGATGTCTGGAAGAACAGCCAGTGCTCTTTACCCCTGAGCCACCTTTCCAACCAGCCCCCCCATATTTACTTCAAAATATTTTTTATTTTTATTTTATGTGTGTGTACCTTCTTGTCTGTATATGTGCTGTGTCCATGGAGGCAAAACAGGGCATTAGAACCCTCAGAACTGATTGTATGCTTTCCATTATGGGTGCTGGGAACTGAACCTGGGTCATTTGTAAGATCAGCAAATGATCTTCTGAGCCATCTCTCCAGTTTCCCTCCCCGAGTTATAGCCACTTTAGGGTCTTTTCTGCTGTAGTCATGATTAGATTTTTTACTGGGCTCTGGTACAAGGCAGCAATGTTGGGGTTAATGGTGTTGGAGCCAAAGTCGTAATGCTGTCTCTTTTGTTCTCATATCTCCCTTGAAGTCACTCATCCCTAAATCAGGTGTGTTCCAGTTTCCTCTATTACTTGTGCCTCAATCTGCTCTCAGCTCCAGAGAAGGCAGAACCGCCCTCCCAAGAAGGTAAGATGAAGTGATCTCACCACTCCTGAGTCCCATGACAGCTGATTGGCTGTCTAATGAATCAATGCAATGAGATCACTTTGCTAGAAGCTAGTGATGCATTTCTGGAATGATTTCTAAGGAGCAAGAATAGCAGTAGAGAAATTGATGGAATTCAAGGTACCTGGGATGCTAGGCTCTAGAACGCAGAGAAGGTCCCTGAAGCTCATGGGGTCTGAATCGTCTCTCCCAACTATCTCCTTTGCATCATCCCACACCAACACTCTGCTGGTCTACATCCAGCCCAGGACTCACTGTCTCTCACATAGTCTGTCCCATTTCTTTGTTCATTCATTCATGAAGTGGTTCTTGTGCATACATTGTGTATGCCAGACTACTCCGGGTGCTGGTGAGAGAATGGCAGAGACAAAGCCCTTCTCTCTTCCAGTGAGAGAGGCAGGCATTATACAGCAGATGCTGTGTCAGTGATGGATATTGGGGTTCAAGCTGAAGATCAGAAAAGCTAGATACTAGCTCTTACCTCTACCTCAGACTGAAAGGGGGATCCCATCTCCACAAATCCTCAGACCCCTGGGACTGCAGAGTGAATACAGACTGAGACCCTGAGGTCCTGTTTTATATTCCTCTCTAGTGCTGGGATTAAAGGTATGCACCATCACCACCCAGCTTCTATGGCTAAGTAGTGTGGCTGCTGGGATTAAAGGTGTGTGCCACCACTGCCTTGCCTTTATGGCTGTGGCTAGCTTTGCATTCTGATCTTCAGGCAAGAATTATTAGTTTATAAACAAAATATCATGACGCTATTGAAAGAAATAAAAGTGGGCAAGGGGATGGAGGAAGACAGAAGAGAGGAAGCTATGTAAGATAGGGATCAAAGCTGGGCATTGGTGGCACACACCTTTAATACCAGCGCTTAGGAGACAGAGGCAGGTGGATCTCTGTGAGGCCAGCCTGGTCTACAGATCGAGTTCCAGGACAGACTCTAAAGCTACACAGAGAAACCCTGTCTCGAAAACAAACAAACAAACAAAAAGATAGGGGACCAAAGGACTTGACCTTAGCAGTATGGGGTCTTCCGGCTGGCCTTTCAGCTTGGGTACCTGCTTCTAGTTGCTCATTCTCCATCCTGTCTCCACTCCCTGATGAAGTAGCTACCTGGGAAATCTTAGCATCTTGCTTCTTCTGCTCTTCATCTGTAGTCCTCACATCAGTCTGGATGGCAGTGTCAGTGAGGGAGAATTTACTGACCTTTGGTGAAGTGTGGAAAATAAGAGCAATGTGGTAACTTTCCCAAAAAGTTGACAAGTTCAGAGGTCCCTTATGTTTTCTATTCTTCCCTTTGTAAAATAAGTTCCAAGAGAAAACTAGGATCTCTGCTCCCAGTAGAAAATACAAATGGCTTTTGCTCTTTTGTTTTGATCTCCCCTCCCCCCAGAGAATGTCACTATGTATCCCAGGCTGTCCTTGAACTGTCTAACCTGCTACTTTAGTCACCTAAGTGCCATCCTGACGTGTTGCCAGTATGTGACAGGAACTGCATGGGCCGCCACACCCTGCTGATACTCAAGTTCTTTAAGCAGTATATGTTGTCTTTAGCAGTCAAGCTGTGAATTATCCACACAGATCTATAGTCCCTGATACCCCATACCTGTTCATACGGAACAGAAATGATGTGCCTCCCCACCCCCCCGCCCCCTGCCGCTGTACCCATGCCTCTGGGTCTCCAAACTCCTTGCTTCCTGTCCCATGGGGTTTTTTTCTCTCCCTTCCCTGCCTGTTTTCTGCTTATCCTCTATAATTCTCTGCCCTTTAAGGTTGCCCTCCTCATCACAGGTGACCTGATTTACTCTTTCCACACTGGAAAATGGCACTGGCCACTTGTCCTGCAATTGTCTGTGCTATTGATCTTTCCCTTCAGGAATTCCAGGAGGTTTCACAGTCTGATCTAGAGTAGCCACTCAGTGAACATTTATCAGAGGAATGAATGAATGAGTGAGTGAGTGAGTGAGTGAATGAATGAAGGAATACTGCCTGTGTCCTTCCACATGTTAAGTTTAGTCTCTTCAGACAGACTGAGAGCTCCGTAAGGGAAAAGGAACCTGAAATTCTCTTGGTACTACCCTTTGGTGCCCTGTGTGCCATCTACATGCAATGGTTCTCAGGTGCCATTACCTGCTTTCCTGTGTTCTCTTTGTGGCCTTCCCCTACCTGCTCCCTCCCAGAACTCTCTACAGTGTCTGAGTTCCTGCAGCATGGACTGCCCCAGATAAGCAGCAGGACCCAGGAAAGTCTTGCCTTCTTGTCAGATCGCCAATATGTGGAGGTAGCTGCACGCCAGAGGCAGTACTGCATCCTGACCCTCTTCTACCTGGCTCACATCCATGATGACAGGTCAGTTCTCTGAGATGGTGTCTGGTGGTGAGTCCTGGGTCTTTTATCTGTAGTCCAGTTCCATGGAATGAATGTGTGTGTGTGTACATGTTCATCTGTGCACATGCATTTGAGTGCATTCGTGTTGTGCCTGTGTGACAATGCTTTGAAAGGATTTACAACACACTGTTTGTGCATGGTATTATCAGGCTGTGAGCATTCTGGGGAAGGACCCTGAGTTGAGGTGGGATAGGGCAAGCAGGATAGAAGACTCCACTGGCCTGGCATCTCTGCCTTTCTCACTGAGGTTCTTCTTGGTCAACAGGTTTGTCCCTGAGGCTGAGTTATTTGTGGCTGTGCAGAGCTTCCTTTTGTCTCTGCAGGACCAGGGTGAGTACCCACCACCAGTGGTCTGCAAAGCCTCCATCTATCTGCTGGCAGTGTGCCAGGACAAGGACAGTGCACTGTGTGAGGTAGGAACCAGAATGCCTCGGGCTGTCCTGTGCCTCTTTGCACTAATGTTCTTTGGGAGATTGTGATGATATGTGTAGACAGGTTTGACAGAGAGGGCTGAGTTGAAGTGCCGTGGAGTGAGAGAGGAGGACAAGGCAGACACACAGTGAGCCTATAAATGAGCTATTCTCTCAGCAACCCTGGTGCTGGAGTTTGTTATTTCCATTTTATCGGTAAGAAAACGGAGAGAGAAGTGACATGGATCACACCTGTAATGAGGTATAGACAATAGAAGCCAGCCTGGGTTCCTGGTAACCTCCCTCAAATAACTGCGCCCCCTACAAAGTGAAAATAACTTTCTCTAGGGCACACAGGTTCTATCCTTGGTGTCACCTCTGTGCTGTGAGAGTTGTGATGACAATTCATCAAACTGAGTGATCATTGTTAGCTGGACTGATTGTGGATCTCTGTGTCTCTCTGTCTGTCTCTCTGTCTCTCTCTGTCTCTCTGTCTCTGTCTCTCTCTCTCTCTCTGTGTGTGTGTGTGTGTGTGTGTGTGTGTTTAGGGGGTAATTCTGGAGATTGAACCTAAGATTGAACTTCTGCACTCTATGTTAAACTACTCAGCTATATTCCCAGACTTTTTTTTTTTTTCTTATTTTATTTTGAGACAGGGTTTCACTAAAATTGCACAGGCTGATCTCAAACTTGGAATTCTCCTGTCTCAGTCTTCCAAGTAATTAGAATTAAAATGTTCTACCATACCTGGCTATTGGAGTTTCTTTTTTTTTTTTAACTTCTTGCCTACTTTAATGATGGAGAGCTCCGTTGGCTTGTTTAGCCTGTATTCTTTCTTTTTAACTAGCAGTTTTCAGAAAAGAAACAAAAGAGAGTTTCTTATACTTTCACTTCTGCTATATCTTTTTATGTGTATTGGTATTTTGCCTGCGGGTATGTCTGAAGCGTCATACATGTAGTCTGCACAGAACCTCGAAGCACACATGCTACCAAAGTTGTGTGGAGGTCAGAGGACAGTTTGCAGGAGTAGGTTTTCTCCTTGCGCTGTGTGGTCCTCAGGCATTGAACTCAGGTAGTAGAGGAGAGGAGGCATTCAGAGAAGTTTGAAAATACAGAATTTTTCAGTAACTGGTTTTCAGAGGGCCCAGCGCTGAGTTTGGGGAGCTGAGTAAGATACAACAGGAGAACAGGAAAGGCGTGTCTTGAACCCAGTGGGGATGATTCTGGGCTTCTGTGATTGCCAGAGACAAAAGAGAAAGGTATGATGGGAATAGTCCCAGTGGCTTCTCAATCCACGGTGTAGCAGGGCTAGATTGCAGGGGCTTCACATACATCTGCAACTGGTGTGGGAGCCGAGCAGGAAGGGAATGGGACTCAGGCTTTCACTTCCCTTCTAGGCATGAATCCACAATGTTATATAACAGGTAAAAACCTACAGCTTTGTACATGGCAGGCGAGCACTCTACTATTGAGCAATAGTCTTAGCTTAACTTTTACATAAATATGTACATGGTGACATACAATCACAACCTGGTTTAGGGGAATTAAGACATGGTCTCTTGCTATAATTCTGGCTGCCCTCAAACTTGAAATAATCCCCTTGCCTTAACTTTCTTAGCACACCAACATACCTATCACTAAAACCTAATTTTATTTTATTTTTAGTTTTTTTTGAAACAGGGTTTCTCTGTGTATCCCTGGCTGTCCTGAAGCTCACTCTGTAGACCAGGCTGGCTTTGAACTCACAGAGATCTGCCTGCCTCTGCCTCCTGAGTACTGGGATTAAAGGCATCTGTCACCACTGATCATCATAGCAATCCTCCCCACTCCTCCCCGACAGGGTTTTCTGGAGGCTGTCCTGGAACTAGCTCTTGTAGACCAGGCTGGTCTCGAACTCACAGAGATCCACCTGCCTCTACCTCCCAAGTGCTGGGATCAAAGGCGTGCACCACCAATGCCTGGCTTGATTCATCCCTTTTTTAAAATAATGATTTTAATTCACTCTCCCCCAATCTTATCTTTCTGAACCATTTGAAAATAATTCTCAGACAATTTTTGATATGTTCTTTTTTTCTTAAATGCTTCAATATGTATTTTCCAAGAGTATGGGCCTTCTAGATTGGTTTTGGTGGCTTATGTCTGTAGTCACAATGTTTGAGAATCTAGAGCAGGAAGATTTTGGCCAGTTTAGACTACATAGTAAGTTCTGGGCCAATCTGGGTGAGGCTCTGTCTCAAACAAACAATATCTGGGGATATTATACTCAGTCCTTAAGTCAGTAGTCTAATTTCACTTTTTTCTTTTTTTTTTTTTTTAAGTGCTGGGATTGAACCTGCTGCTTTTGTGACAGGCTATCCAAGCAATCTACCACTGAACTACAACCCTAGCCACCAAATTTTACTAGTTAATTTACTAGTTAATAAACAATGTTCTTTATAGCTATTTTTCCAGCCTAAGATACAGTACAGAACTACATATCATGTTTAGTTCCTCTCTCATTTTTTTTTTCCTAAAAAGTAAAATAGTCCATGATCTTGACTTTTTGGGTTTTTTTTTTTTTTTGAATCAGTAGCACCTGTGGTTGGCCTTGAACTCGTTATTTAGCTAATAATGTCCTTGATATTCTGATCCTCCTGTTTCTACCTCCTGAAAGCTTTGGTCACAGGCATTTGCCACCACACCTGTTTTATACAGTGCTGGGGATAGAACCTGGGGCCCCGTACAGACGAAGCAAGCCAATTGAGCTCTCTCTCTACTTTTTAAAAAACAATTAGCTGGGTGGTGGTGGTGCACACCTTTAATCCCAGCACTCAGAAAACAGAGGCAGGCTGATCTCTGTTAGTCTGAGGCCAGCCTGGTCTACAAAGCAAGTTCCAGAACAGCCAGGACTGTTATGCAGAAGAACCCTGCATAACAAAAAAAGATGTAGTTTTATTTATGTGTGTAGATGCCCATGGAGAGCAGAGAAAGGAGTTAGAGTCCCTGGACCTAGAAGTACAGGTGGTTATTCACTGTCAGGCTGGGTTCTGGAAATTGAACTCAGATCCTATTCCAGATTAGTAAGTGCTCTTGACCACTGAGGTATCTGCAGTACTCACTCCCCTGGCCCCGCCCCTTTTATGCAATAAGCTGTTTCCTCAGCCATAATCTTCCTCCCTCCCTCTCTCCCTCCTTCCCTCTTTCTTTCTTTCATTCTCTTTTCCTTTCTATTTATTCACTTTGAGGCAGGGTGGTGGGAGATTTTATCTGTCTAGTCTCAGTTCCTGTTTTCCATCCCTGCAGCCACTAAGAAATAACCACTCTGAGACTTAGCATCTATTTAAAATTGTTTGGCCATTGACTTAGGTTTCTTACTGGCTAGCTCTTTCTTAATTATTAACCCATAACTATTAATCTGTGTATCTTCATGTGGCCTTACCTTACTGGAGAATGCCCAGAATTCCTACCTTTCCAGTAAGAATAAAGAATGACATATTTATTTGGGGAGCACTCACACAGTGATGGTAAATGACTGCTGAGGTCTTCTTCCCCAGAGGCCCAGGGTCTGCAACCCAGGATGCTGAGACCACAACCCAAGAGAGCCTGAGTGAGCTCCTCCTTTTCCTTACAATGGGTCATGTCCACACACCAAAACCAGCACCTTATTGGCAGAAGAAGATGCCACTGCACCAGTGTCTCTCTGAGTAGCCCTGGCTGTCTTAGAGTTCGCTATATAGACCAGGCTGGCCTGGAACTCAGACATCCGCCTGCCTCTGCTGGTATTAAAAACATGTGCCATCACGTCAGCTAAGCCACAAATTTATAATGGATTTTCCCCTTTTGTCCCTTTTAGTCCATTTAAGCCCCCACCCTCCAGGATGGTAACACTCACTTTCAGGGTAGATCCCCCCACCTCCCCACACTGTTAGTGTTTCTGAAAATGCCCTCACAGACACACGGGTATGCCTTACTATCTCCTGATTGTTTCCCAATGAAGTCAAGATTACCTAAAGAATTTGAATGTTGATCAATTTTCTGTGGGAAGGGAGTGGGTTCTTAGTGTTTAGTAAATGACAAATCTGCGTTCTCCCTTATGAGCCAGGCCCTCTGCTAGGTGAACTTTCAGTTGAGGTGCCATGATAGGCTCCTTAGCCTTAGCACTACTTTTATCCTGCACCATCCCCCCCCCATGAGGATCTTTGCTGGGACTATAGGATATTTAGCAGTATTTCTGTATTTTCCCCAGTAGACATCAGTAGCACTTCCCCTGTGGTAATCAGAAATGTCTCCAGACCTTACCAAATATCACACAGGGAGCAAACCACTCCTGGTTGAGAACTGCTGTTAAAAGGCAAGCACTGTGGGGTATTCTCTCCAAGCCTGTTGGGATGAGCGGTGAGATGTCCTGGGATGCTAAGATACCAGCACATTTCCCTCCGACATTGCTTATGCCATTGGGGTTCCGGGCCCTCCGCGAGGTATATTTAATTGCTTTCTTTTCCCTCTAGGCTGTGATCAGTGCAATCAGAAAGTTCCTAGAGGGCATCTCAGACTTGCACCTGGTCTACACTCACCACTCACTCCTGCTCAGGTTCTTCCTGGTATACCCGGTGTTGATGAGTAGGTTTGGGCACCGTGTCCTGGAGCTTTGGTTTTCTCGGGAAGAGTGCAGCTATGAGAACCTAGATGATGACTGGTCTCCTGGCCATACCATCTTTCCTGCCAGCTTAGCAGCTCTGTTCCAGATTCTCAGAAGCATGCCTAGCAGCCTCCTCATTTTGCTGGTGGGTGCTCTCACTCGTTTCTGCATTCACAGATGGCAGGCTTTGGGAGGTGAATTCATTTGACAAGGGTGCTTGCCCATTGTGAAGGAAGCTGAGCATGGTGATGTATAAGTAGTCCCCCGCACTGGAAAGTGGAGGCATAAGAGTCAGAGGTTCAAGGTCATCCTCCGCTTTACAGTGGCTCTACTATACAGTCTGGGTTTTAAAAAAGGAGAAGGAAGAAGGAGAGAGAGAGAGAGAGGGAGAGAGAGAGAGAGAGAGAGAGAGATTTTAGTGTGAGCCCTGCTAGCTATTTTCTAGTTGCCCTGAAGGCCCTCCTCCTTTACCTACGGGCTCCTGAGTCCCTGCCTCCTGCTCTTTACGTTTTAATTTCCTTCCTTGGAACAGCCCAACTCTTAGGAGTAATTGTCTACTTCAAAATTTTTCACCTCCATCTCATTAACTCCTCTACCCTTTGACTTCAGGCCCTGATGCCCCTTTAAATCGCATCACTGTGGTAACAAGGATGTCTCTATGCCTGATTGTCATAGGCTTATTGTTAATCATCTTAAGTGACCTGTTGATACTTATGGCTCTCCACTTTCTTCTTAGTGGCACACTCTTGATTTAAAGTATGCTGTCTCTTGATTTTCCTCACCCTTCTCTTGATGCTCCTTTTCAATCTTAGAGAGTTCCCTGTGCCCTGGCTAGGTCTTAAAGGATGCTATTCTGCAAAGTTCTGTCTGAGGCTATCTTCACTCAATGCATTTCTCCTGGGTTGGCTCACCTATCCAGGGCTCTGGTAGCCTTCTACCTGTATGCTGATGACTGAAGTCTACACCTCACTTCTGACCACTCCAAGCTCAGTCTGATAATGCCAACCATTAATGCAAACTTAACAGCATGGAGCTCCTTGGAATGGAGATGTGAATCAGTGGTAGATCATGCACTTGGAACACATGGATAAATAAACATATACATCCATGATTATTATGAGGAAGGTACAGCTTGTTGTCTCTTTATGTTCCTTTCAGCTTGGGCCTTGTTAGGGTGGAGACTACTTACTTTGGCTGAAAACTGCCCTGGGCCACCAGTGTCAAAGGAAATAAGCACTTGGCAGAAGCAAGCCAAGGAGAAAGTGAATCTCCAAAGACCAAATCCTTAGACTCCATGTTCTCAGGAAGGATGGGGTGCCCCATTTAATCCTTCTGACTCAGGCCTTGCCCTTGGATGCATATCTTACCACTCATCTCTTCTTGGAGGTGGCTGCAGCAGGCCACAGGTGCCTTTTATTTCCCTTTGCCTGAGGCTTAATAGGAAGGAGCTACCTTCAGGCTGGATGCCATTTAGAGATATAGGGAATGGAGGCTTTTCTGCTTTTCAGGTAAAATGAACATAGCAAGGAGGGCTGAGAGATAGAGGAATATTAAACATATGCCACATATAGATGATCACTTACAAATCCTTGGCTCTGAGTCTCAGCTAGTTAATGCTCATGTCAGAGATGGTAATAGAATTGCCCAGGGTAGTAAGGGTCACGACTAGAACTGGAGACCAGTTACTGAGGCTTACTAAATTAGATCCTAGAAGCATCAATGGTGAAAAGAACAGCAAGGAACAACGTTGTTTTCTGTTCACACATATAATTCCCACCACTTCTTCCCAGCTTTTAGCTGCAGGAGGGAAAAGAGTCTAAAAATATGTGCTGGAACCAATTTCTGGTTTTGATATGGGTAATTAACAGCTGCAAACAAAGCTGGTAATTGCCACTCTTATCAACGGGTGGTCTTTCATGTACATTGTTTAGCCGTGAAAAACAAGGCTGTCACAGATGCTCTGTTCTAAGTCTGGACAGCTTTGGACAGTTGAAAATGCAGTGGGCCATGGGTCCGCCCAACACCTTCTCACTAACCCATGTGATGGTTACATACCAACACACAGCATTTACTGTGGACGGAAAGACCACATCATTCCTTCCTTTCCTTTTAGACCTTTAAAACTCAGTTTCTGAGGGACCAATTTTGTGGCAGTGAGGCAGGGATGGGTCAGCAAAGGACAACAGGGATATTGGCTTGACCCTAAATAAATTATTACTACTTTAAGTTTCAACCTCGCATTCTTTAAAGCAGAGGAGTTAGATGAACTTGAGACCCACCCATCTCGGTCTCCCGAGTTCTAGAATTTTAGGCTTGTGCTACACATCTTATCTCTGAAATTACCAATTTGTGATTTTGTCTTCTCAGATGATTTTTGAGTCTCAGGGAAGCCACTTCACCCCTGCCCGTCATTAACACATACTATAGCAGAATTTACAACTCTACTATTTTCTCTTTCTTTTTAAGACACATTCTTATTCTGTAGCCCAAGCTAGCCCGAAAATTAATACGTAGCCCAGGCTAGCCTCAGGCATGGAATTCATCTGCCCCATCCTCCTGTGTGCTGAGATTGTAGGTTTAAGCTACCTCCTCTGGCTCTCTACTACTTTCTTAATAGACAACTAATCAATCTGCCTTAGTTTTTCCATTTGCAAGTTGGGGTGACATGTAACTGGAGGATTTATCAGGAAGATGTACAAATGTAGACATCTGGGTAGTGGTGGCTCACACCTTTAATCCCAGCACTCGAGAAGCAAAGGCAAGTTGATCTCTGTGAATTTGAGGTCAGCTTGGTCTACAGAGCGAGTTCTAGGACAGCCTGGGCTACACAGAGAAACCCTGTCTGGAACCCCCATACCCCAAAGAAAATATATAAACAAATGTTTGGCTATAATGTAAAAACAGGACAGCACCTATGTTATTAGGTTCTTAATTGCTGATCCCTCTCTCCAGCCCATGTTTTTAGGTCTAATTGCTGATGTTGTCCTTGTTTCTCCAAAGACCAAGCCCTATGCTCATGTTTCCCCATCCTGCCTTGCCTGCCCAGTGGTCATCACATCAGGATTTGTTTGGCTGAGGTGCCCTGTAGTCATCTTTCTCTGCACTGGGAGCTGTTCTCTCTGTGCAGTTTGTGCGACCTTGGATTCATAGCACCCTATCCTAACTGGCCCGTCACATTCACTTGTCCAAAGGCATTGGCATATTGGAGCTGGTTGGTGCCAGGAGCTATCAGGGACAGATACTGGTACCCCTTCTGCTTGTTTTGCCTTCACCATACGCTCATTAAAATAATTCTGAAAGCAAAATAAAATGTCCGTTTCAATTTCCTGAACCTAAGACCTTCACTGCTTGGGGCAGCGATGGGCAGATGCCATGGGAGAGAAGGGGCCTGACCTGGTCCTCACTGTCCCCTGTCTCCTGTCCCATGCCCCATGCCCTGAATCTCTCCCAACCTATTCTTTCCCTGGCCTATGACATCTCTGCCCTCTGTGTAGTCTCCTGGCTCCCAGGTTCCTGGTCCTAAAAATAACCTCTTCTTGACCCTCATACTTTAAGTTAGGAGAGAGACACCCTGAGTCTAGAGGCCCGTGTTCACATCCTTGGTGTCACTTACTGGTTTTATGTGACCTCAGACAAATGTCCCTGTCTGTTTGCTTCTTGATGTAATAGGACTGGACTGTTCTCCAGGATTTGTGAGGAGTCTCTGTGTCCACTAGGACATTTGGTACAAAATTAGGTGCTAAATGAGACTTCACTCAGCTTTTATGAAACCATCATCCTGGGCCAGTTCCCTGACCCTTTCCTGCATTGTTTACCTGTCCCTGGCTGTGTGCTCTCTGAGCTCTGGCTTCCTTCTCTTCTCAGGACCTCGTCTATTCCAGTCCTGTGGACACAGCCCGAAAGGTACTGATTGTCTTGAGGGCCTTCATTCGGGAGAATGAAGATATTGAAGTGGGTGGTCTCATCCGAGGCCACTTCCTGCTCATCCTGCAGCGCCTGCTGGCGGAGTGTGGGGCTTGCACCTCAGGAGGTCAGTTTTCCTTGGACATGTTTTGACATGTAGAGTGGACCTTTCTGTTTTGGTGACTTTTGCTCTAAGAAAGAGGATTCAGTGTTGCAACAGAAGAAAAATCAGGCCAGTCCCTAACAAAACACACACAGCGTGTGTTTTGGGGCCTTTTGTCACAGAAATGGCAACTCCCAGAGGGAAAAAGAAAGTGGAAATCTGGAGGAGGCTGGAGAACCAGCAGGGCTGTGGGAGTAGGGTGGGTCTGTGATGTGCTGAACCCCCAGTGAGCTCCAGGAAGTTATGCTAGCAGTCACAGAAGCTGGCTTTTCAGTTTGAAGAAATTCGTACTTGGAGTTGATTTGCCTTCCAATAGTTTTAAAGAGGCTGGAAGGTTTTTTTGTTTGTTTTTTGTTTTTTGAGACAGTTTCTTTGTGTAGTGTTGGAGCCTGTCTTGGCAGTTGCTCTGTAGACCAGGCTGGTCTCGAACTCACAGAGATCCACCTGCCTCTGTCTCCTGAGTGCTGGGATTAAAGGCAGCGTGTGCCACCTGCCCAGCTGTTTTTAGTTTTTTTGAGAGAAGGTCTCATATTGACCAGGCTGGCCACAAATTTAGAGAGATCATTCTGCCTTTTGAGTATTGGGATTAGAAGTATGTTCCATCATGCCTGGCTCAAGAATCTGATGTTTTAAAAATAGGGACCTGTAGACCAGAGATCCACTGTCTGTGTTTGCTGAGTAGTAGGATTAAGACTATCACTGCCACAGCTGGCCCAAGAATCTGATCTTTTAAAACTAAATTTCTGAGCCATCAAGGGCAAGTGGGAAGAGGTTTGTGGCTCCCAAATTTAGTCCTGAAAAAACACTGGAGTTTTGAGGGTCCAAGCACTTGCTCTCTTGGGAAGGACAAAATGTATCTGGATGATAGTACTGTTTCCAGTTAGGTTTGGGCCAGTGAAATGGCTCAGCAGGTAAGGCACTTGCTGAATAGCCTACCAAGCTGAGTGTGATTCCTGGAACCCATGTAAAGGTGGAAGGAGAGAGCTAATTCCTTGAAGTTGTGTCTGATCTCCATGCATGTGCAGATGCACCCTACTGCCATTACCAACACACACACACACACACACAGAGAGAGAGAGAGAGAGAGAGAGAGAGAGAGAGAGAGAGAGAGAGGGAGGGAGAGAGAGAGAGAGAGAGAGAGAGAGAGAGAGAGAGAGAGAGAGAGAGAGAGAGAGAGAGAGAATAGTAACAAATATAAAAATTTTAGGCCAGGTCTAACAGTGTGACAGAACTGGAGAGACAACAAAGGGAGGCAGATCTCTATGAGTCTGAGGTCAGCCTGGTTTGCATAGTGAGTTCCATCCAGGACAGCCAGGGATACAAAACACAACCAAATTTTCTTTATTGTAGCCAGGTAGTGTGGTACATTCCTTTAATCCCAGAACTTGGGAGGCAGAGACAATTAGATCTCTGAGTTCAAGGTCAGCCTGCACAGAGAAACCCTGACTTAAAAAAAAAAATTATATATATGTGTATATATGTGTTCAATTTCTACCTTTGTTTGTTTCAGTGGTTATAACAGAGTGCTATAAACTAGGTGACTCATGAACAATAAGATATTACTAACAGTTCTTGGGAAATCCAGAGTCCAGATAGCAGCAGATTTGATGTCTGGTGAGAATCCACTGTGTTTAGACAGCTTGTGTCTTCCTGAGGCAGAAGGGACAAGCGAGTGACTAGTTCTTTGGAGTCTCTCTTACGGGCATAGTGATGGTGCCCTATGACTCAATGCATTTCTAATGGCCCCACTTCCTAGTACTCTCATATTGGATTTCAGCATAGGAGTGTGGGAGCTTTACAAAGATCCCGAGCACAGCACCCTGCCTTTCAGTAGCTGTGGGGCCTTTCTGAGAAATTGCTATGAGCTTTATTTTTGTAATTGCAAACTAGGAATAAAAGTCCCTGTCTCATGTGTTTTTTAATGGATTTCAGTGAAGTAATGAATTCCCAATGTATGAGCTACTACTACTGTCCCTCATGAGAACACATGAGAATCAAGTGCCCTAACTTAGGGTTATTTGTGGCAGGGAGGTATCTGACCTTTGGGTGGGCTGAGCTTAGCTCTCTGAGCAGCCCATTCCTGTTTTCCATAGCCTCCAGGAACCTGCCACTGCTACTGGACCTCCTCTCCTTGGTACAGCTGAGGAGTGAGTCGGAGCAAGAATTGGACAGCATGGCCATGAAGCTGCTTCATCAAGGTGCTGTGACTGCTTGAGACAGTGCCCACAGGCCTGGGGCTGAGTATGGAAAATGTGAACAGCCAGTCTGTTCCTGGGGCTGTCTTTTGACCTTCTCTATTGGTTGTAAAGGAATATTTGGGAGACACCACCCTAAAAAACAAACAAACAAACAAACCCCCAAAATAACAAACTAAAAAATCAGTGTGTGATAGGCACCAGTTCTAGTTAAGTCAGAGAGGCCTGTGTATGTTAGCTATTGACAGCTGTGTGGACAGCCACCTTGCCTGTATTAAGCTCACAGATAAGAATGGATGTCTCTCATGTAGGGTTGAGATACAAATACATGTTTTGGCAAAGTGTAGTGCTTGCCACACAAAGGCCCTCTGGATACAGTCTTTGTCAGGTCATGTTTCCTGGTCAGCTGTCTTGCCTGTCCCACAGTTGACTCAGATCTCTGGCCATTTAATTCCCAGTTCTCTGGGCAGCTTTCTTCTTAAAGATATTTTTATTTTTTATTATTGTGATCCTTAAGAGGGAGGAGGATCAGGAGCTCATGGTCATCCTTGGTTATATAGTGAATTCTGGGCTATCCTAGACTCCATTAAATTCTAACTCCTGTCTTAAGTGTACACACACACACACACACACACACACACACACACACACACACACACACATACACACACAGGATGATTTTGATTATTCTAACAAAGAATAACAAGCTGAAAACCTACATGTGCAATATAGTAGACATTTACATACAATTCTTGAGTCACTCTGTCAGAGAGAGGAAAGGACTTTATTTTTGGAGTGAGTGGTGCTGTTGAGGGAAGACTTGCTTACCCAGTTGACCACCGACCAGGGAGAAGTCAAAGTGTGATATGGCTGCCAAAATGGGGGAAGGGACTTAGGCAGGCTTAGTGGAATGATGGTGGAGAGGTGAGTGGTGCTTCCAGGATGAAAGGGAAATGTTCTCCGGAGCTCTTTGGTGTCATGACTGCTCTGTTCAGGATGAGCCACCCAGCTGGGCACAGCCATTACAGAGATAATCTGCCAACTGAATTTTTTTTTTTTTTTGTAGAGACAAGCTCTCAGTAGATAACCTATGATGGCTTCAAACTTGGAATTGTTTGTGCTTCAGCCCCTTGAACACTAGTTATTACAGTTGTATGCTATCATGTCTGGCCTGATCCAAATCTTTCTGAACCAATGTTTCTTTTTTGGGGGGGTTGTTTTTTGGGTTTTTTGTTTGTTTTGTTTTGTTTTTGAGACAGAGTTTCTCTGTGTAATAGCTCTAGCTGTTCTGGAACTCCAGGTTGGCCTTGAACTCAGTGAGATCCACCTGACTCTGCCTTCCAAGTGCTGGGATTAAAGCCGTGCACCTCCACTGCCTGGCTATGAACCAGTGTTCTATTGCATCCTTCCTCTTAGCCACTTTTTTTGCCAAATCAGAGGCTATCATGGAGGATTCCATCTTTATGGTATTTTCACATTGTATTTCTTCCTTAAATGGGCATGCTCCCTCTAGGCAGCCTTAATTGTGTGTCTTATCACTTGTGGCAGGAGCCACTAAACTGACATTTATTATTACTCAGTGTACATGATTTGTATGTGACCACAGGCATGTGTGGAAGTCAGAAGTTAGCTCTGTGGAGCCAATTCCCTCCTTATATCTTCTTGTAGGTACTCAAGTTTTCAGTCTTTGTGGCAGGTGCTTACTTACACCAAGCGGTCTCATCAGTAACTCTCTCTTTAAATTTTTATTTATTACACCACTGCTCATTATAATCTTGCTCCATATGAGTTTTCAGGGGTTGCAATATTGTCTGGTCTGTCACCCATTTAGGGGACATCCTGTACTCACATACATTGTAGACCACATTTATCAAGGAAGCGTGCTATTCCACATGGACAAAGATGGCTACCCTGGGATTTCTTTGTGGATGCTCTGCCCTCAGATGGCTTAAGCCTAATTGCGTATCTTAACCACCCTTAGCAGAGGCCATGCAATTTTTCTACTTTGAGTCATCTTTGGCTGTATAATGTTTGTAATGCTGCATTCCTCTTCCTGGGGAGATGTCAAGAAATGTCTGTTCAGCTCAGATGGTACACTGATAGACCAAAGAGGATTCAATCCCAGTTCAGCCAGTGAGATTAGTGGAATTAAGAAATGAATGACTTGCCAAGCAGTGGTGCACACCTTTAATCCCAGCACCTGGGAGACAGAGGCAGGCCAATCACTGTGATTTTGAGGCCAGCCTGATCTACAAAGTGAGTTCCAGGACAGCCAGGACTACACACAAAGAAACCCTGTCTAGAACCCTCCCCCCAATAAAAGAATGGGTGACTCAAAGGTAGCAGCATCACTGAAAAGCCTAGCCAGGTGTGGTGATGCACGTCTTTAATCCCAGCACTTAGAAGGCAGAGGCAGGAGGACCTCTGAAGTCGAGACCAGCCTGGTCTATGTCTACATGGAGAGACCCTGTCTCCTAAGAGAGTGGAAGAGCAGTCCTGCCCCAGCATAGGCATTTCATGGAAGTCTACAACACTAGAATCTCCAACCTGAATTTTGGTGGCTGAATAGGAATTGAGTCAGCCAAAAGCAATGATACAAGAAAGAGAACCCATCAGATATAAGGGTTTCTGCCTGGAACCATAGAATTCTAGAGAGTGAGGCAGGAAGACTATAAATTCAAGATCAGCCAGGATTTTACAGCAAGATTCCATTTTTTTTTTTTTTTAAAGAAAGCTTAGAGTGGTGTTGTGTACCCATAATGCCAGCGCTTGGAAGACAGAAGCAGGAGGATCACCATCGTCAGCAATGTGAATTTGAGACTAGTCCAGCATACATGAGACCTCCTCTTAAAAACCAGAAAGGGAGAGGGGAAGGAAGAAGAAAGAGGTGGAGGCAGGAGGATAGCAAATATAGGGGAATTGTTCATCCAGAATAACAGAATTTCCTTGGAATGCAAAGGGGATGATTAATGGCCAGATGGCCTCAGGGAATGAGGATCATTGCTGAGGTAGCAGGTTGACACAGTGGGACTAGTCCCTTGACAAGTGAACTCATAACTGTGTTCAGATTGCCAGTTGGTTTGGGGGTTGCTTATGTGGCTTATACAGATGGAGGATGTGAATAAACTTACCTTCAAGTTTGTCACCATTGTTCTTCCTACTGGCTATGACATAATGTTTATGTTCTCCTCCAAGACTGGCATCTGAAATGAGCCAGTTGCTGGCCAGCGTCTGTGTGAAGTGTAAGAGTGCTTAAACCGACCCCTGGACACCAACAAGGCCACAGGATTCATGTGGTCTTTGGTGACACTGTGGGAACATAGGCATCAATTAAAAAAAAAAAAACCCATGAGTGCTGTGCTAGAGGCTACCTGTGGATTCTGGTTCCTTGTAGTGAGCAAGCTGAGTGGGAAGTGTAGCCCTGCAGATGTGGATATCCTGCAGCCCTCCTTCAACTTCTTGTACTGGAGTCTTCATCGGACCACACCCAGTAGCCAGAAAAGAGGTACAGGAGCCCAGGCAGAGTCACTGAAGAGGCCAGTGTCAGGGTCCATGGTGCCCTTGGATTTTTTTTTTCTTTAAAAATACCTAGGTGTTTGTGTGTGATCAACAATGATGAGACTCTCTGATTCTGATAGTTTGTGATTCTTCACTGTGCAAGGCTCCTTTGGTCCCCTTGATGAGCCATTTGTTTGTTTTTATATGCTCTAAGCCCTGCCAGGTACTCAACACCATAAAGTATTAAGCTAGAGGACTGCCCTCCCATCTTGTCCCCGCAGCTGCTGCTGTGCTGCTGAGCTGCACGGCCTTGGTTGAGCTTCTGGAGAAGATGCTAACCCTCACCTGGACAGAAACAGGCTCTCCCAGCACGCCACTGCTCTGCTCTGCCTGGCTGCTCATTGCCTCCTTATCTGCCCAGCAACACAATGGCAATTTGCAGGTTAGTGCTTCTAGTGCCCTGCCTTTGGGACATGAGATAGCACTCAAAGAAGTGGTAAAATTCTGAGTTCTGTCCCCAGTCCTGTGGCATATTAGCTGTGTGACCTTGGCAAAATACTCAACTGTGCTGAGTTTCAGAGTTCTTACATACAAAGTGGGAATTGAAGGGGTTTGAGTTATTGACAAGTTGGTTTAAATTCTTCCTCCTCCTCCTCCTCTTCTTCTTCTCCTTCTTCTTCTCCTTCTCCTCCTCCTTCTCCTCCTCCTCCTTCTTCTTCTTCACACAAATGGATAATCTACATGTCAGACTATATTCTGGGTACAGAAAATAAAATTGCTGATAGCATTTTCCCTACCCTTAAGGAATATATTTTCTAAGGAAAGCCTTGAAGGAAGACTGTACCTGGCAAAAGCAGTGGGGACAGGTGCTCCTGGGGAGAGAGTACAGTGTGAACAAGGGCATTAAAATGTACAGATTTAGTGATAAGCTGGTGTGTGTGGCTAGAATGAGGGAATAAACAAACATATCGGGTTAGACAAGAAGGCAGGAGCCAGCTGTGACCTTGTAGTGCCTAGTGGCAAGATACAGAGTGCCACATGTAGTTAGCTAGTTAGCTGTCATTGTCACTGTTGGAGGTGGATGCAGGGAACAGGAGAGCAGTGGACATCTACACAGAAAACCTCATTTCCTCCTGGAGGACCTTGCCATCCCAATGGCCTTTGTGAGCTCCAGGCTGGGCTATTTCATATTCAAGTATCACTTCCCTACGCAGCTCCTTGTGGACAGAAACCTTCTCTGAGCTTCCCTGGTATTTGCACAGCATCCCAGCACAGCCAGTCTAATGATGGCCACACAGCTCTTCTGTTAGAAGGGAAATTGGTCTTGGCTCCTGTGGTAGTGGCAAACTGTAGCAGTTATGTGCTGTGGCAGACCCTGTATGGTGTTTGTTGTCTAGGGTCAATTTTTGTGTATTATTTATTCATTGAGACAGGGTTTCTCTATGAAGCTCGCTCTGGAGCTTGCTATGTACATTAGGTTGACTTCCACCTCACAGAGAGCTGCCTGCTGCCTGCCGCCACTGGAATGGTGGAAGTAAAGGCATGTATAACCATGCCTGTCTCACTGTCTGTCTTTCTTTAATTGAGATAGTCTGTCATGTGGCTCAGACTGGCCCCAGATTTGTTATGTAGCTGATTCTGGCCTGTAACTCATCATCCTCTGCCTCTACCTCCCAGATGTGATTTTATAGGTGTGTCACTGTGATTGCCCATGATTGATTCAGAACAGAAACCTTCCCTGTTTTTCTCTGTGAGGAGTTTGGGCCACTCACTTCTGTGGTGACATGCTTGGTTAGAAGCCTGCCCCTCCTTCTTCCCCCTTGACTGTGCCTGGCCATCAGCATGTACCTAGCAGACAGCCTGCCTCCACCCAGTCCACTTGCCTTAATTCAGCCTAGTATGTTTAAGGAATTTCTTTGTGTTAGACTGCTAGCCAAGCAGAGTAGTAGTCACTGCCTTCTGACAGCTTGTGTTCTGGTGGAGGAAAGCAGAGCAAACCAACTTTGAACCCACCACCCTGTCTAACTCCTCAGTTTGGACATTAGGCTCATGTTTACCTACGGTGCCCCTGAACCAGTCTTCCAAAGAACTCTGGAAGTAGTGAAAGCAGGAGGCACTGTTTTTATTTCATAAATGAAGAAAGCAAGGCAGGTTGAAAGAGATGCAGTACCTTACCCACTATGTAATTAAAATTTTTTTTTTATAATTTTTAATTTAAATTTGAAACAAGCTTGTTTTACATGTCAATCCCAGTTCGAGAACCATCTTGTCCTCCTCTGTCCCCCCCCCCCAACCCCCATCCCACCCCTTTCCCACTATATAATCACCATTATATAGTGATTCACTATATAATTTACACTGGCCTCAAACTCACAATCCTCCCCTCCCAAGGTGACAGTAGGCATGTGCCACTACACTTGGCTAGAGCTAAGGTTTTGATTTGGTGTGTCTGACTCTAGGTCTTCTGAGTTAGGTGAATAGAGCCAGAGAGCAAACCACAAAATTAGTCTGAAGAAGGTTTCCTGGAGTCTGTCGATGTCTGGGATGACTTCAGAGAGGAGTGAGTTCTCTGGGTTCAGGCTTGATTGTCCCCCTCAGGCTCCTCACATCAGGACAGAGGGCTGTGTGGCCCCGAGACTTGATGTAACAGGTGCAACAGGAGGTGGGCAGGCCATTTTGTTTCTAGCCACACCTCCAGAACACTTATTGGGCTTACCCCACCCCCTTTCTCTGCCAGGTCCATCAGACATTATCTGTGGAACTGAACCAAGTATTGAAGGCTCTCAGCTTTCCGAAGAAAAAATCTGCGCTGCTATCAGGTATGGTGTGGCCTTCCCAGCAGGAGGAAAAGCCTTCCCTGGGATAGGACCACCACCCAGACCATAATCTTCATCAGCACCATTTCCCCTCCTGGTAGAAGATGGGGGGGGAGGAACAGGACATCAGTAATTTCCTATTTCCAGCTACCATCCTACGATTCCTGCGGACAGCTCTGCAGCAAAGATTTTCCTCTGCCTTGGTGGCCTTGGTACCCTCAGAGGGTCAACCGCTGCTGACTCCTGAGGACACTGTCCTAGCTCCACTGGGAACATCACAAGTGCTATCCCTGCTTATTGGGCTTCAGAACCTTCTGGTGCAGGTAAGGCTGTGGCTAAGTAGACCCTGGCAGTGGGAACTCCTGTTCTCCTGACAGCAGGAAAAGATGGCTACCTCTCAGGAGACTGGTGTTTCCATCAGAGCAGCCATTGTGTCACAAATGTGAAATCCCAGCATTTGGGAGATAGAGGCAGGAAGACCAGGAGTTCATGATCATTGTATTAGAGATGTCTAGAGGAACAGAACAGAACAGATAGAATGAATATATAGTAAAAGGATTATTAGATTGGCATACAAGATACTGTTCTACAGTTTGTTTTCTGTGTTTTTACTTGTTTGTTTGTTGTTTTGTTTTTTAAGATATGTTTATCTGTGCAACAGCTCTGGCTGTCCTGGAACTCACTCTGTAGACCAGGCTAGCCCCAAACTCACAGAGATGCTGTGGGGACCCCCAACCATAACATTATTTTGTTGCTACTTCATAACTGTAATTTTGCTACTATTGTGGATAGTAACATAAACATCTGATGTTAGTGTTTAAGTATCTGTATTGGCCTGCCCTTGGGGCCAATTGAGGACAGGATATGTCCTCAATGCAGCCACTAAGAGCAACACCTGTACACATTCACTCCTTTCCCCTTTAAAAGGTGGGACTTTCTGGGTGGTGGTAGCACATCTCTCTCTCTCTCTCTCTCTCTCTCTCTCTCTCTCTCTCTCTCTCTCTCTCTCTCTCTCTCTCTCTCTCTCTCTCTCTCTCTCTCTCTCTCTCTCTCTCTCTCTCTCTCTCTCTCTCTCTCTCTTTCTCTTCCTCTGTCTGCTCCTTTCTCTTTTTCTCCCACCATTCTTGTCCCTGGTCTCTGCTCCCCTCTCTACCCCCTTCTCTCTCCTCTTCCAGTAACCCTCCCACGTGAGCCCTGTTGTATGGTATGAGTCCTTCCAACCATTTCTTTTCAGATTAGAACACCTGGTGTGCAGGATATCTGATATGTGACCCCAATAGGGGTTATGGCACACAGGCTGAGAACTGATGGCTTAGCAGGTAAGAGCACTGGCTCCTCTTCTAAAAGATTCAAGCTTCATTCCTAGCATCCACATGGTGTCTCACAATCCTCTGTAGCTCCAGTTCTAAAGGCCTTTGGGATTCTTTTCAGGCTTTCACAAGTACCAGGCACATATATGGTACACAGACATATTTACAGGCAAAATACCCATGCACATTAAAAATAAAAGAATAATTAAAACAAAACAGATAATCTTTTTAACCTCAGCAGGATAAAGTTGTGCAGGGGTGTGCAGCTGCTAAGATATCAAGTAAGGATTCAGCCATACCCACATCTGCCCCATGCCCTCAGCCAACAAGTTGTACCACTTTCTAATGAATAGAATGAAGGGGGTATGAGATTTATTATTTTTTTAAAGATTTATTTATTTATTTATTATGTATACAATGTTCTGTCTTCATGCATCCCTGCAGTCCAGAAGAGGGCACCAGTTCTTACTATCGATGTTTGTGAACCACATGTGGTTGCTGGGAATTGAATATAGGACCTCTGGAAGAGCAGCCAGTGCTTTTAACTGCTGAGCCATTTTGGGACAAGGTTTTTCTGTAGCTCTGGAGCCTGTTCTGGAACTTGCTCTGTAGACCAGGTTGGCCTTAAGCTTACAGAGATCCACCTGTCTCTGCCTCCCGAGTGCTGGGACTAAATGTATGTGCTACCACTATCCAGCCCAAGATTTATTTTTAAATTTGTTTTTACCTTAAAGAAAAAAAAAATCAAGGACAGCTAGATGGCTCATGAGATAGGGACTCTTGCCACCAAGTCTGAGATAACTTGATGAAGTTCTGTATATATGTTTCTCTTATTGGTTACGAATAAAACACTGATTGGCCAATAGCCAGACAGGAAGCATAGGCAGGCTATGAGATGAAGAGAATTCTGGGGAGAAGAGGCAGAGAGGAGCTGCAAAGAGATGTTATGTAGATGCCAGGAAGATCGGACATGCTGGGTGTTCTCTTGTAAGATGAGGCCATGTAGAAATATTAGTAGTTACGGGTTAATAATTAAGAGAGAGCTAGCTGATAAGAAGCCTGAGCCATTGGCCAAATAGTTTCTAATTAATAGAAGCCTGTGTGTCTTTATTTGAAGCTAAATGGCTTAGAGACCAGAGGTAACAGAACCTCTGTCTACAATAACTTGAGTTTGAGGTGGAAGGACAGAACTGATTCCAACACGTTGTTTTCTGACCTCCATATATACTTTGTTACATGCACTTTTCTTTCCCCCAAATAAAGTAATTAAAAAAATAAGCCTTATCTGGGAAATGGTTCGGTTGTCTGAATGCTTGGCTAATGTGTATAAAGCCTTGGGTTTGATCAGCAGCACTGCATAAACAAGCTGTGGTAGTGTATCTGTAGTCCAGTGCAGGAAGCAAAAGGTTCAGAAGTTAAGGGCATGCTCTGATATGTAAGTATTTACCAAGCCAGTTAGTTGTGCATGAGACCCTATTTTAAGGCAAAACAGTTTCAGTTGGGTGTGTAATCTCAGCAGGTGGCAGGAAGATTGAAAATTTGAGATTAACCTGGGCCATATAGCACACATCCTGTCTTAAAAGAAGCCACAAACAAAACAACAAAAATCAACTTTATTGAGACATAACTCACATGCTAAAATTTGTAACTATACAACTGTATGAGTTTTAACAAATACATGTTTTTTGTATTGATTTGATTTGATTTTTTGGGACAGTTTCTCTGTGTAGCTCTGACTGTCCTGGAACTTACTCTGTAGACCAGGTTGGGCCTGAACTCAGAGATCTGCCTGTCTCTGCCTCCCAAGTGCTAGAATTAAAGGTGTTTGTTACCACTCCTGGCTGAATACATAGTTTTGTAAACACCATCACAATATGGAACATTTCTGTCGCTCTAGAACATTTCCTCATTGCCACTCATGTTCCTTCCATGACCCTTTACAAACATTGATCTACTTTCTGTCACTATACTATTATCTTTTATAGAATTTAATATAATCATATAATATTTGGACTTACATGTCTCGGTTCTTTCATTTAGCTTAATGGCTTTGAGATGCACTTAACTTAGTATGTATGTCAGTAATTAATTTCTTTTTATTATGAAATGGTATTCCTTTAATAGTTAACTACAGTTTGTTTACCCATTCACCTACAAAGAGAAAGTTTGGATTTTTAGACTTTTGGCAATTATAAATTTGTTTGTTGTTTTTACTCTTTGCTCTTTTGGGAGTCCTGCTACCCAGCTCCCAAATAAATCACACATGGAGTCTTATTATTTCTTATAAATGCCTGACCACAGCATGGCTCGTTTCTTGCCAGTTTTTCTTAACTTTGAGTTATCTCATCTACCTTTTGCCTCTGGGCTTTTACCTTTCTCTATTTCTGTATGTCTTTTCTTCTTTATTCTGTGTCTGGTTGTGTGGCTTGGTGGTTGGCCCTTGAAGTCCTTCTCTCCTCCTTTTCTCTTTCCTTATCTATCTTTTTTTCCCTTCTGTTTATTTTCTGGCCCTGACAGCCCTACCTATACTTTCTCCTGCCTTGCTGTAGGCTGTTGAGATCTTTATTAGACCAATCAGGTGTTTTAGCCAGGCAAAGGTACACGGCTTTACAGAGTTAAATAAATGCAACATAAAAGAATTTGACAAGGGGCTGGAGAGATGGTTCAGTGGTTAAGAGCACTGGCTGCTCTTCCAGAGGACGCATGTTCAATTCCCAGCACTCACATGGCAGCTCACAACTGTCTATAACATGAGTTCCAGGGGATCTGACATCTTCACACAAATGCACATAAAATAAAGTTAAATAAATTTTAAAAATAATATAACACACCTTTGCATGATTAAATAAATGCTTCACAGCATAAACAAATGTAACACATCTTAATATTCTACAACATAAAGTTACTCTTAAATAAAAAACAGTATTTTTGAGACAAGGTATTATGCAGTTCAGGCTTGCCTTGAACTCCTGATCCTCCTGCTTCTGCCTTGCAGTGCTGGGATTTCAGGAATATACTGCCACTCCCAGCTGTAAATAAAGTAGCTCTTACTGATATAGTACAAATTTGTATGTGGATAAATAAAGATTCATTCATCTTATGTGAATACCCAGAAAGGGGCTTGTTTGGTCAAGTGATGTGTTAGAGATCTATTTCTTTCTCTGTGATGAGTGGCATGAACACCCCTCAGCAGTTCTGTTATCCCCTCACAGTTCTATAGAGCAGAAGTTTGGGTGAACTCACCCAGATTGTCTACTTAGGTTAGTGGTGTCTTTGTGAAGTGTTAGGGATCAAACCCAGACAAAACTTTTATAAGGTTCACAGGGTCTCAGTCTTTTTAATTTTAGCTCCTGGTGAGTGTAGTGACTATCTCATAGTATTATTAATTTGTATCTCCCTAATGACTGGTGATCATGAATTTTTTAGAGTTCAAAGTTTTGTTTGATAGAAGGTTCTGATGTTAAAAAAATAATAATAATACCTACTGGTTTAGATATACTGCAAAGTCTTCCAGTGTCTAATTAGTGGGTCTCAGGGTCCATCTCCGTTTCTAAAACAAATCACTCTTTCAAAAAAAGTAACTTAGGGGGTTGGAGAGGCAGTCAGTGCTTAAGGGCACCCCTCTTCTTTCAGAGACCTGGATTCAGTTTCTAGTGTTCACATAGTTGCTGACAACCATCTATGACTCCAGTCCCCAGAGATCCAGTGCCCTTTTCTGCCCTCTGTGGGCACTGCATTCACATGGTATAATTTCATACACACATATACTCAGACATATAAAATAAAAACAAATATATCTTTGGGTGTACTGCGCCTACCCTCGCCAGCAAGAAAGACAGGACTCCAGGAAGATCTTCTTCATGCAGTTTTAATCAGGATCCTTGAACATGCTTCTTCTGACCCGTGGGACCCGGGGAAATGCCTGCACAGGCTTAAATCCCCTTGTGCTAACCAACCCCAGTGAGCTACATGGACCCTGCAGATAGGCTACTCTAAAGCGGAAGCAGACAGGCTGAACAGACTTAACCAAATAAGGGCTTGTTTACGCCAGAGAGCGCTCACCCTCGGGGAGGTGGAAGGCAGAAGCCAGTGCCATCTTTAAGGCGCTGCACTTCGCAGCTCTCTACATTTGGGGGCTGGAGAGATGGCTCAGTGCCTAAGATCCTCTTGCAGAGGACCCCGGTTCAGTTCTCAGCAGCCACATGGTAGTTCACAACCATCTGTAATTCCACATCTTGACTCTGAGGGCACCAGGCACACATAAAGTACATAGGCATACATATAGGCAAAATATTTATACACATAAAATAGAAGTAAATACATCCCTTTTAAGAAGTTTGTTACAGCTGAGTGCCTTGTTGTGCCCCTATTCTTAGCATGTGAGTAGAAGCAGGAGGATTGCAACATGTTTGAGGCCAACCTGATCTCTACAGCAGAATCTAAGTCAGTCAGGTATATAATAGTGAGACTTGTTTCAAGAAAAATGAAGAGGTATGTGTTATAAGGAATTACTTAAAAGCAGCATTGCGCTCTGTACATGGCAGACTGTAACACAATAAATAAATGACCCCAAGACTGATGATATTGGGGTTCAAGATGAAGATCAGAAAAGCAAAGCAGCGGGTACTGGCTCTCACTCTACCTCAGATTGAAAGGCAATCCAATCTCCTCAGACTACTGCCTCTCAGTGTAGCTGGAGAACCCTGAGACTTCAGTGTGTTCCTATCCTCAATGTGGCTGGGGAATGAAAGCTTTTATCTTTAATGTGGCTGGAAAATCAATGTCTGATACTAACCTTGTTGCTGTTTTATATATCACCTTAATTCTGGGATTAAAGGTGTGTGATCCCAGGTGCTGGGATCAAAGGCATGAGCTGTGTGGGACTATATATATCTTATGTAGATCTGGGTGGCCTTGGACTCACAGAGATCCATCTACCTCTTAATCCCGAGTCCTAGGATTAAAGGTGTGTGCCTGGTTTCTATGGCTTGTGGCTGACTTTGCTTTCTGAATCCTCAGTCAAGCTTTAGTAAATCATAAACAATATATCACCACAGCAGACAAATCTAATAAGCTTTCTTCCTTTCTTCCTTCCTTCCTTTCATTCTTTCTTTCTTTCTTGGTTTGTTTGTTTGTTTTTTGAGACAGGGTTTCTCTGTGTAGCTTTGGATCCTGTCCTGGAACTCACTCTGTAGACCAGGCTGGCCTTGAACTCACAGAGGTCCACCTGCCTCTGCCTCCTGAGTGCTGGGACTAAAGGTATATGCCACTAATGCTTGGAAGCTAACAAGCTTTTAAAGTTATCCACAGGAATGTATTCCATATCTGAAAAACTAAAATCTAAATAACTAAAAACCAACTTTTTATTTGTTAATACTAAACCTTGGTGAATCTATTTATCATGTATCTATCTATCTATCTATCTATCTATCTATCTATCTATCTATCTATCTCCTGGAGTTTGGAGCCAGTCTGGACTACATGAGATCCTGTCTCAGAAAAACAAATGAATCCTGACCCTAATTCTGCTTTTGTTTTTCTGTTTTGTTTTACAGAAAGACCCTCTGTTATCTCAAGCTTGTGTTGGCTGTCTGGAAGCCTTGCTCGACTACCTGCATGCTAGGAGCCCAGTCATTGGTAGAAACCTTCTTTCATTTTCCCATGATCAAGATTGGAAGGGATCAACTCCTGTTATCTTACCACTCCAGTGCTTTGACAACACTGCAAAGGACACTGGCATGTCCATTGTACGGATGTGGGCACTGAGTATCTATCTAACCATGGTCATAATGCTCCTAAGTAGCAGAGACCTTCCAGTTGTCTACCTCTCATAGCTTTGGGATAGACTTTTTCACTGAGAGTCCATATAGGTGGTTAGAAGTCCAGGCCTCATGAATCCAGCCTGCCTACAGCTGAGCACAGTTTTACTTTATTTTAAGCCAATTAGAGGAACTCCTCTTTGGGCATACTCCTGGGTTCTGGAAGAACAGCATTAACCATCTGAGGACTGGTCTTTCTTGCAGCACTCCATGTGGCCTCCCAGCCCTGGAATCGATTTTTGCTGTTCACCCTCTTGGATGATGGAGAGAATTCCTTCCTCAGACCTGAGATACTGAAGCTTATGACCTTGGTAAGTACAGAAAGGATGGCCCTATGACTGGAAGATATAAGCAGGCGGAACTTAAAAAGGTCCAAAACACAATGGTATTTTAGGTGACTCTAATCTTCAAGGAGCAGAGGAATTGGGTAGCCTTCACTCTACAAGAGACCTACCTAGAGATTTCCTGTAAATAGTTGCATCTAACCTTATGACACATTTTCTCTTACTTCTTTCATGAAACAATGACCAGGGTCTAGGTACCAAGGATATGGCAGAGCCACATACTCTGCCTCCAGAGGTCCCTCATTCTAGAAAAGGAGAAAGACAAGTAAATGAATAGTTATGTTTGATGTTTTGAGTGATAGAGTATTTGGCACATAATAGTTTTTGTTGAATAAAGAACAGAGGAACAAACTCGTGGATGACAGTGAAGGCCACCCACAGATAAATCAGAGGTGAAACACAGAGAAAAGAAATTGCTTTTGTGACGTGTAGGTAATGTTTCAGCTGAAGCTTGAAGGATCAGTAGGCAGAAGGAGACAGTATTCTAGTGAGGTGAGGGTAGTAGGTCAATAGGAAGTTAGAGGAACCACACTCAGTTCATCTTGGCTGTACAAGGCTAGGGGAGGAGGGAGCCTGATGAAGAAATCCCCGAGGCTAGCTCTTTCAGGAGCTCAGTCTACCTCCTGTGCCGTGACCCTGCACTTTAGAACAGTGTTCCTGGCTCAGTTCTGAGATGGCATCTCCTCTAATTGTGGATATTTGGGGCTTCTCTTCTGGGCTAGTTTGTGCAGTACCAGAGCAGCAACATCCTGTCTGGTGAAGAGGTGAGTCGTATTTTGCAAGGTGTGGCTTTAGTGGACCTGTCAACTCTCCCAAATGATACACTCCAGGCTCTGCATGGCTTCTTCCTGCAGGTGAGTGGGAAAAGGATGCTGTGCAGTTGTATGAGGCTAGACCCTCAAGACCATCTTCTTTGTGGAGAGGAGAAGCTCTGATCACTTAAGCCATTGGGAAGTCAAGAATATGGATGGTTAGAGAGGGTCTGTCTCTCCTGTCCCTTCTCCTACAGGTCCAGAGTGTGGGTCTCCTGACGGACCGAAAGACAATCCAGACTTTGCAGTCCTCCTTGGAGGGCCTTTGCCCCAGCACCTTCCCAGCCCAGCCACCCCTTGAAGATATGCTGTATCCTTTCTTGCATTTGGGGACTTTGGCCTGGGCAACATCACTAAGGCTATGGAGGCTGTAGCATTCTGCTTTCTCCTAGTCCAAGTAGGGAGGGCTCATGACTGCTAAGTCCCTAAGGAAGCCTGGAGTTGAGACCAGTCATGATAGCACATACCTGTAAACCCCAGAACTCAGGAAGCTGAGGCAAAAGAATCTTAACTTTTCATGCGGCCTGGGCTTCATAGCAACACCTTGTTGTAGAGGAAGAGAGATTGATTGATTTTCTAGGTGGTAGTGCCTCTCACGTTTAATCCCAGCACTCAGAAGGCAGAGGCAGGTAGAGCTCTGAGTTCGAGGCCAGCCTGGTTTACAAATTGAGTTCTGAGGACAGCCAGAGCTGTTATACAGAAAAACCATGAAACCATGTTTTGAAAAGGGTGGGGGTAGGGGAGGGGTGAGCAAAGCTGTGAAGCCTAGCTGTCCTGGTAACCACAGTTCCCTAGGTTGTGATGTGCTAGAGATATTATAATACCTCTGTGTGTGGAGAAGGAATATTGTTAACCCATAGTGGCTACTCCTTTGCTATCCTTTCTCCTTTCGTGAAACAATTTTCTGGTATACTAGCAACTGCTTAGTTCCAAATTTGGAATCCATGCCACCAATTTTAAAAGCATCCATTCTCTCTCTCTCTCTCTCTCTCTCTCTCTCTCTCTCTCTCTCTCTCTCTCTCTCTCCCTCTCTCTCTCTCTCTCTCTTAAATTAAATTAACTTTATGTGCATTGGATTTTGCCTGTATGTATGTGTGTAGTATGTGTGAGAGCATCAGATCCCCTGGAGCTGGAGTTACAGACAGTTGTGAGCCACCATGTAGGTGCTGGGAATTGAACCTGAGTTCTGGAAGAACATCCAGTGCTCTTAACTGCCGAGCCTTCTCTTCAGCCTTGCATCCATGCTCTTACCTGACCGTCCTTGCTCTGGTAGTGTGATATCCCCTCCCTACTCCTTTAGGTCCATTTATCTTTTATTCCCCTCTCATGTTTCATGCCAGCTGCCTTGGAGGTGTATCTGTTTCTCTGTCCCACATCAGAGGCTGAGCCTTAAGGACATCAAGGCCCAAAAACAGAAGTTGAGACCTGTAGACAAATTCAGAACAATTGTTGATAGAAAAATGACAACCTCAGTCCTTCGTCTGTAGCCATTTTACTCCACCGTGGAAATGGAATTGAGAAATAAAACTTCGTTTATATTCCTGTGTGGCCTTTCATTCTTAACTCATCTTTCTGGAACTTGTTCCTCAGCTAGTCAGTTGGACACTGGGTTGTTTCAACAAAGGATGGAGAGAGACAGTGGAGACTGACAGCATTTAAGGAGCATGTATGGAGTGCCTCATTGTTGTTCCATAGAGAACATGAAGAGGACCTCGAGCTGAGAGGGTAGAGAAGAGTTTTGTGCTTGGAACTCTGAAAGGTACTTTACCTCAGTGGTCATGGGGAGAGGTATAAATCTCAAGACAAAGAAAATCAAACCTTCAGTCTGCCTCACTGAGCAAATCTGCCTCAGCTCTTCTCGCTCAAGCCAGCCCTCTCAAAGCTCTTTTCTCTACCCACATGGGCAAGAGGTCATTTAACATCTACGGTCGCTGGCTGCTGGCCCACACAACTCTGCCCACATCCGTTTTGTGTAGCAGCCCAGCCTGGGCCTTTGCGCTCCAACTGGTCTCCACCTGTTTTCCCCGGACCTAGCTGTCCTGACACGTCTCCAGCCCCCCCCCCTCCCCTGCGAGCAAAACTGCAGATGTATGAATAGATGGGAGAACTCTGGCTTAGACATTAATGGACTGGAGGGGCAAGTAGGGGGTGCCCGCGTTCCGCACTACGGGTTCTGCTAGTTAAAGTTCTTTGGATCTTGTGAACTGCGGTTTAAAGAAGACTTGAGATGAGACATCAGTCACCGCACTTATCGTGCCCGGGCAGCCAGGGTTTCGGGCCTGGGCTTGCTGACGCGCTTTAAGCAAGGTAAAGGCCCCACCGCAGCTTAACTTCCTCCAACTCGACCAGAAACAAGATCCGCCACGGTGCCAAGACCCAGGGCGCCTTCGCCTGAACCGCGCCTGGACTGACAGCTGCAGCGATAGGCGCCCGAACCCGGCAGGGGCGTGGCCGGAAGTGAAGTCAGGGGAGCGCAGTGGGTCGCGGCCCGATCTCATTAGTCCGGAGCAGCGCAGTGGGTGGGGCGGCCGCTGGTCGATCTCCTAGCGCGGCTGGCTAGGTGCTCTGGAGTTCCGCGCTTTCACCGGAGTTGGGTGCTTCTGGCAGTTGAGCTCCTTGCTGAGGGGCTGCCCTCACCTTTTTGCGCCGCCGGCCGGGGTAGGTGGTGGCGGGGTTGCCGGGCTCTAGTGTCGGCTTCTGGAGGGCAGTGCTGAGCTCCCCGCTCTGCGTTCGGGTGTCATGACACCTCTTACAAGGCTCACTAGCCCCTCGGAAGCCCCAAAACTTGGAACCAGCCAGCTGCCGCCCACTACCACTAGCTCTTCAAAATGAGTTCCGAGTCTCTTGCTGAGCTTGGAAGGGCTCTGGGACGCTCAGGACGGAAGCGAGGTTTAGAGGCCGAATAGTAGAGTTACAGTAAAGAAAACCAAACCTGTCCCCACTTTTTCCGCTTCTTTTTCACGTTTGCCTGTCTGGCAAATTTCTGTTTACCTTAGTTTTTCTGTGGCCTGGTTCAGGTTCCCTTGGGTCCTAGAACGCGAAGTGAAGGGAGAGGAGTCTTGGGTGATCTTGAAGTCCTTCCCTAGGCTTCAGCTGTCCCATTTAAGTCGGGCTGAATTCTAATGGTCTCTCACTGAGCAACTCTGGGGGTGGGGTGTGGCCAGCTTTGATATGAGGTACCCTTTGCTTATTTAGAGACAAGTGACAGTGCAATTAATTAAGCATCGGATTTTGCCTCAGTGTAGGAACAATTGTGAGGCTCTGAACAGCCCCTTTATTCATTCATTCGTTTATTTTTGTCCCTCCGTTCCCACATTAGTAAAACTGGGTATCTGAAGATGAGGTCTCCCTTGACTTTTGTCTTCCACCCCCATTCTATCCACTTTGGAGTTTTAGACAAGATCTCACCATGTAGCCTAGATTAGTCTCAAACTTAAGGAAGTTCTCCTACCTATTGAACCTGATCAGCTTTCTCTCATTTTTTTAAATTGTGTATGTATTCATGTCTGTACACCTCTGTATGTGTATGTGGAAGCCAGAGGTCAATATCAAATATTTTCCTTAATTGTCCTCTACCCTATTTATTGAGACAAGGTCTTTCACTGAACCTGTAGTTCTTAGATTCAGCCAGACTAGTTGGCCAGTGAGCCCCAGGAATACTTCTGTCTCCAGCTCTAGGACCACAAACATGCACCATGCCCAGCTTGTACATAGATGCTGGGGATCAAACTCAGGTCCTTATGCTTTCAACTTTACCAACCAAATCACCTCCATAGTACTGTCTTTTTTAAAAAATTATTATACATTTATGTATGTTTGTTGATTATCTCTTACCCACACAAGGAACGAAGTACGGGCTGTTTGGCTTGTCACACTGTGTGTGTGTTCCCAGCTCTAGAATTCTCTGGAACTGTACGTAGTTGATAATTGTGGGCTGTTGGAATAGGAATAGATGTTGCATATGGCTCCTGTGGTTCCCAAGTGAGTGAGTGGTATCTCCGAAGACTGCCATGCTTCCCTTCCCACCCTGTGTCCTTTCTTTCTGATGTAAGAAGAAGTTGTAGAAGGAGGGAAACCACACAAGTTTTGCACACTTTTTCACTGCCTGAGTCTTCCTGGTTGATATCCTCCTAGGAGGCTGTGGTTGGGAATGGAGAGGAAGGCCATTGACCAGCCCCTTCCTTCAGACATAGTACATCATCCAGACCCACCTTTCTGCATCAGGAAAGAGACTTTCTAAGCCCCATTTTATAGGTAAGAAAGATATGGTTTTGAGAGCTGGGTCAATTGCCCAGTAACAAAGGCAGCTGTGGTCAAGACTCCAACCTTGAGCTCTAGCCTCAGTCCATCCTTGTGCTTTGTAAGCATTGCTAAGGTCTCTCTTCCTCTCCCCTGCAATCCCATAAGCCTGTTTTGTGTTCAAGCTCATCAATAGCCCTGGCTAGATCTTCAGGGCCTCCCGAAGCTGGATTCTTGGTATTAGGAGGTTGGGCCTTGTCTGGGGAAGTTGAGTTTTTCACTGAACTCACTAACCTTCTTTGGTTTACTCCTCTAGCTCCAAAGTCTCAGATATGGACCTTCTTCAGTTCCTGGTGTCCTTCTTTGTCCTGTTGACTGGCACAGAAGTCACAGGCACCCTAAAGACCACCCTGGACCCGAGCCTCAAGATTTGTATCTCTTTGGGGATTGGGTAGGGTGAGTGAGTGCTGTCCTTGAAGAGCTGGTAAATGAGATCTCTCAGTGCCCATAATTCCTTGGGGGGGAATTCCAGGGGTGAGCAGACAGAGTTGCTAATAATGGGAGGGAGGAGGAGACAATCTCTAGCCAGACTGTTAGCAAGTCAGTTTTCTCCTGAGCCAGTTCCCTGTAAACTGAAGTTTAGGCCCATCTCTCAGACCTGCAAAGGCCTAGTAAGGAGTGTAGGTGTATAGTGCCTGGCTGGTGAGACCTGAGGCAGGTCCTCTGGAACTTTGAATTACTAGCTTATCTTGAGATTGGTCCTCTGAACCATACTTTGGCAACACAAGGATGAGGCAAGGCTACCCCTGGTTTTGAGACATCCACAGAGCTAGAAGGAGAAAGCATGTGTATTAGTTACTGTTCTGTTGCTGTGAAGAGAAACCATGACCAAGGCTGAATTGAGGGCTTGTTTACAGTTTCAGAGGGCTAGTCCTTGATGATTATGGTGGGGAGCATGGCAACAGACAGGTAGTCATGGTGCTGAAGCAGTACCTGAAGGCTTATATCCTGATCTGTAGGCAGGAGCAGAGAGAAAGAGACTGGGTCTGGTGTGGGCTTTTGGAATCTCAAAGCCCACCACCAGTGATACACCTCTAACAAGATCACGCTTTTACCTCCTAATCCTGAACCAGACATCTAAATATGAGCCCATAGGGACCATTCTCATATAAACCACAACATCCAAATGGATGACCTTTGTTCTCTGTGATGGAGGCTCTGGTGGATACAGGAAGTCTTGGAAGAAACACTGTACTATGGACCTTCTGAGCAAGGTCCTGAGGATAGACACTCTGGGAGAATGGTGGGGGCTTCTCAGGTTGAGGGGATAGTTTAAGCAGAATACTGGAGGGCCTAGAACAATGAATGGTCTGTAAGAGATGTCAGGAAGACACAGGAATGGGAGGGGAGATGCCAGGACTTAGAGTGTTGGGTTTCAGCTCTTTTCTGGGTATGGAGTCTCTGAGGTCTGGAGATATGGTAGATTACAGGACCTGTAATAACAGTCCATCTCTTCCCAGGGGCATCCCAGCCATGGCCATCCAAGGTTTTTAGTGGCACAGGTTAGGAAGAGGCCCCCTGAGTCAAGGCCATTGGGTTGTCCAGGTAGGGCTTTTCTGCTAGTGCCTTAACTTAATGGTGCTCAGATAAGAAGATGTTTGAGGTGAAGCGGCGGGAGCAGTTGTTGGCACTGAAGAACCTGGCACAGCTGAACGACATTCACCAGCAGTACAAGATCCTTGATGTCATGCTTAAGGGACTCTTTAAGGTGTGTCAGGGGGCAGGGAAACTCACAGCAGGACAGGGCTCCGATTTGTGCACTGATGGATGAGTTGGAGTTCTCTGAGAGGATAGTGTTCAGTGACGGAGTTGGAGTGGGAGTCAGGTAACTGGGGCTGGAGCTAGGGTGTGAAGGCCTCCACAAAGCCACTTAACCAACATGGGGTTCCTTCAGGTGCTGGAGGACTCCAGGACAGTGCTCACTGCTGCCGATGTGCTCCCAGATGGGCCCTTCCCCCAGGACGAGAAGCTGAAGGATGGTATGGTCTCTCCAACACTTCACTTTGCTTCCTGCCACCCTGGTATTCTCCAGCTGGTCCTTCTCTGTTCTTGTCATTTGTCCTCTGGGAATATCCTCATGTAATACCTGAGTAGTTGGCTTTGAGTGGATAAGGGCCTAGTTTGCGGTCCTGTAAACATCTCTTGGGTCTGGAGCCAGTTTCTCTGTCCTTAGCACATTCTCCTTTATGCTGTCCTGTGCTTAGGACAGAGGAACCAGAGAAGAGTCTGCCTACCACCACGCTGAGGGCCAGGGCAGAGTCTGCCAGTCACTTTGGGAAGGCAATAGGAGTTGTTCCTCTTAAAAGGAGAAATGACTGAGGCTCGTTAAATAGCTGAGTGAGTCAGTGTGACTGCCAGTGCTCTTTGCTACTAGAGTGAAAAACCCAAACTCCTTAAGTCTCTTTTCAGACAAGGTGAGAAAATCAAGTCAGATGAAGGGATGTTTCATGTCCCTTTGTCCCTCTTGCAAGAAATTATCTTCAATGGTAGTCCCTCCTCACTCATGCTGACTATCAGATCACATCTTGGTTTTTTTCTCACTATGTAAATGTGGCTATCCTAGAACTTGATATGTAGAACAGGTTGGCTCCAAATATATTGAGATCTGCCTGCCGTGGCTCCTGAGTGCTGGGATTAAAGGCCTGGCCTAACTGTTAGTGACAACTGTTAGCAATAACAATCTGTTAGCAATAACAATTCTTAGAGTCACTGACAGGAGGGATTGGTTTGTATGTGAATGATGACTTTTATAGGAGTCACCCCTCGTGCCTGTGATTTGCTTCTGCTTTCCATTTGGAAGAGAAAAAGTTATTAGCCTTGGCATCTCTCTCTGAACCACTTACTCTTTAGTTCTCTGGGTGTCAAAATTACTCTAAGTCCACAGGTCCATGGCACCCACATACCAACCTGGTAGATTGTTGGCTTCTGCCTGCCTTCCTGCAATGCCCAGCCAGTGCTAGGCAGGGCTGTCTTGGTCCCCTCTACTCTAGGAGTGAAGATATGGCTCTTATCTGTCATTAGAATGAACACTCTAGCCCCAGTGTAAACTGATCTGTTGACCTCAGTAGAGGAAGGACATTTGTGGGAAAACTGACTAAATTCAAACGTCAAATAGCTATGGCTAAATTAATGTATTGCTGTTAATTTCCTGGTTTAGATAACAATGACATAGGACTATAGCATTAGAGAAAGCAGGTGAAGGAGTTTTATGTTGTAGCAAATAAGTCTAGACAATTTCAAAATACGCCAGGAGTGGTGTTGCATACCTATAATCCTAAGTTTTAGAAGGAAGATCATGAATTCAAGGCCAACCTCAGCTATGTACTGAGTTTTAGGCTAGCCTTTGGCCACACAAAGACACTATTGAAAGAGAGAGAGAATAAGCACTTAACAGAAAATTAAGTTTAGTTATGGTGTGTGTTGATGGAAGTTTCTGTCTCGCCTAGTCCTCCAGCCATTTAGTCCCAAATAAATACACAGAGACTTCCATTAATTATAAACCATTTGGCTGATGGCTCAGGCTTCTTATTGGCTAGCTCGCTCTCAATTATTAAGCCATTTCTGTTAATCTGTGTATCTCCATGTCTTGGCTTACCAGTAATGCCTAGACCTCTTGCTTCTTGGGCAGCTACATGGCATCTCCCTGACGCCATCTATTACCTTTTTCTATCCCTGTTTGCAGTTCCAACCTGGCTAAATCCTGCTTGTCTATTGGCTGAAACAGCTTTATTCATCAACCAATAAGAGAAACATATATTCACATTATACAGAAGGGCATCCCCCATCAGGTGTGCACCCCTGTAATCCCAGCACTTGGTGGGTAGAGGCAGGATCAGGAGTTCAAGGTTATCCTTGGTTACATAATAAGTCTCAGTCCCACTTGGGCTACATGGGACCCCCTGTCAAGCAAAAAGAAATCAAGTGGAAAGAATATTAAAAAAACAAAAAAAACAAAAAAACACTATGACTTTACAACTTTGAAACAGAACTGACCCTGCACTGATAGCCAACACCAAGTCACTGCTGTAGATACTTGGCTGCATGGACGGAGCATCTTTGTATAAAACAGTGCCCATCTCTGATTCACAAAGTAAACCAATCTTTTTTCAAAACAAGGGGAATACCTAGGATTTTATGTATCCCAGGCTGACCCCATGACTCTGTAGTCGAGCATGACCTTGAACTCCTGAGCCCTGGTTTTGTATTGACTGATGACTGCTGTGAGTGCCCAGTGCAACAAGCTGTGAGTCTGAACACACACCCAGGTCTGCGCCTGGGTTTGACACTCATTGGTCACTACACCTCAGTCTTCCGTGTCCTGGTTTGTTCCTGTTTCTGTGATAAACACCTTGACTGAAATCAACTAGGAAGAAAAGGGTTTCTTTTGCTCACAGGTTGCAGTCTGTCATTGAAGGAAGCTAAGAAAGGAACTGACACAGACACCATAGAAGAGTGCTGCTTACTGGCTTGTTCCACATGGTTTGCTCAGCCTGCTTTCTTATATAAGCTGATAGTGGCGGTACCCACAGTAGGCTGGGTCCCCTCATGTTAATCATTCATCAAGAAAATGCTCCACAGTAGCCAGGCTGTGGCACACTCCTTTAGTCCCAGTACTCGGGAGACAGAGGCAGGTGGATCTGAGTTAGAGGTCAGCCTGAGATACAGAGTGAGTTCTAGGACAGGCTCCAAAGCTACAGAGAAACCCTGTCTCAAAAAAAAAAAAAAAAAAAAAAAAAAGAAACGAAAAGAAAAGAAAAAGCCCACAGTCTAATGGAAGCAATTCTCTGATTAAAGTTCCCTTCCCCAGATGACTCCAGTTTATGTCAGGTTGAAAAAGAAAAACATTCAACAACAAACAAAACAAACACCTAACAACACATTCTGTAAAATAGGAGCAGCAGTGCTCTCTCCCTCTAAAGTCTATCGGGGGGTATAAGGCCCTAGTGCATACTGCACATGCCATGAGCAGTCTGTGATCAATGGGTGCCGACCCTTCTCTGATGGCTGGGTTTAGCGGTGCCTTTATTCCTGGAGGAGGTCTGCGGCCAGCTGGGCGGACAAGAGAAGAACAACTACCCTGATGACTCACTAAGATTCTCTTGCCAGCTTTCTCCCACGTGGTAGAGAACACAGCATTCTTTGGTGATGTGGTACTGCGCTTCCCAAAGATCGTACACCACTACTTTGACCATAATTCCAACTGGAACCTCCTCATCCGGTGGGGCATCAGCTTCTGCAATCAGACAGGTGTCTTTGACCAGGGGCCCCACTCACCCATCCTCAACCTGGTAAGGACTGGTAAGAGGGCTGGGAACCTCTAATCTGTCTGTGGTTAGCCCTGTCAGGGTTGTCCTTGTTTGTGGGTTTCAGGGCACTTTGGGTCATGGAGGCCTAAGTCAAGGCATTCTGTGCTGACTTGGAGGGTCCCTAGGGATTGTTTCTATCCTAAATCTGCCTGGGGTCTGAAGCTTAAGTCTCTGCATGGTTGGAATGGTTCTCTGGTAATCAGGGAACAGAAGGCAGAAGATCATGACTAGCTTTCTCATCCACAGATGGCCCAGGAGCTGGGGATCAGTGAGAAAGACTCTGACTTCCAGAACCCGTTTAAAATAGACCGGACAGAGGTAAGCTGCTGGGACTGCAGGGGCTAAGGCCTAGGGTAGACTGTGAGAGCTCTGAACTTGGAACCAGACAATCCAATGAATACCAGTCTAGAAACCATTATTCAAGTCACTGAAAGTTTTCACAAGTCATTGTTCTTCCCCAAATGGGGACCATAGCTGGGGGTGAAATGGAGAATGGGGGTGATTCCTGAGGCTATGAGCATCTTTATCTCATTGCACGATATGTACCTCAAATTGTGAGTGTCAGGGTGACCAGGTGAGGTCAGATCATGTTCTCCCCTGCCCTGAGCCTCTGACACTGGTACACTGGGGCTTCTGTTCTTACTCCTACACATGCCTTTAATCTAGGACTCTAAAATTGGCTCTGGGGGGGGCTAACAGCTGCAGTTTGAGAAGACAGATGGTGACACATATAGGGAGGAAGGGATCAGAGGGAGCAGAGCAGGGCCAAGAAGGATGGGAAGGAAAGGCCTCTCCTTTGCCTAGGGAACTAGGACTGACAAGTGTGTAGAGAGAGGTGTTGAGTCTGATGGATCTAAGGTTGTACCTGCTTGCAGGCTGACAAAGTAGTCTGCTACTGTTTATAGATGCCATCAGGACATAGATGCTCTTCAGGGCAACAAAGGCAGTAACTAGACTTTTGGGCTCATCCTCTTGGGTACCCTTATTCTTCTAGGTCTTTACAAGAAAGCCCAGGAAGATGCTGCATGTAGTGGGTTTGTATTATACCTGCAGACCACTGTGCTTGGAAAGTTTGGCATCTCTCTTTATAGTGAATTAAACGGGTCTATGCTTTGTCCAGAGAAAGATACCTCATCCTTCCAAGATTAGTCTCTCTGCAAAAATAGTTCTGAAAAATAGTCTGGGCTGGGCGGTGGTGGCACATGCCTTTAGTCCCAGCACTCTGGGAGGCAGAGGCAGGTGGATCTCTTTGACTTTGAGGTCAGCCTGGTCTACTGAGCGAGTTTTAGGACAGGCTCCAAAGCAATACAGAGAAACCCTGTTTTGGAAAACCAAAAAAAAAAAAAAAGAAGGAAGGAAAGAAAGAAAAAAAAAGAAAAATGGTCTGGTAAAGTTGCTAGAAGGGAGGTGTCGTGGTATTTGCCTGTAACTCCAAACGTTTAGGAGACTGGACCAAGAGACCACCTTGACTATATAGTGAATTTGAGGTCAACCTGAACTAAAACTGCCTTAAAACAAAACAAAAATAAAATTAACCAAACAAGAGAACTTACCCGATTTTGCATTATTAGTTTGCTCAACAAGAACATAGGAAGGTGCCCAGTGCCATTGCAAATTGCTTGTTCCATAGCCTACTGCCTGAGATTAATGTCACTGAGAGGCCGTGACTGAACCCATTCAGTTTGTTTCATGTCATTTATTGAGGCTGCAGTCAGATGCATTGGTTTTTGATTGTTGATTTGATTTTTGAGAGTCTTACTCTGTAACTCCAGTTGACCTTAAACTCTCCACCTTTCTGCTTTAGCAATCCTTCTGAGTGCTGAGATTATGGGCATGAGCCACCACACCTGGCTGTTCTGAGTACCGGGGTGAGGCCATCTTGCAGAACTGACTGCAGTTACCATGTTCTCCAGGGTCCCTCACTCAACCAAGCCCGGAGGGGGGAGTGGGGGGGGCTAGTGTGCCTCATTTTGAACTATCAATGTATTATCCATTACATCCACCTAAAATTTAGATTTTTTTTACCTGCCAATCTTATTGAATGCATTTGTTAATAATTATAGGAAGCAATAGATGGGCCCAAAGTAACAGTCATCCACTATGGACAGACATTCCCGTAGCCCTTTCTCTTCCACTTAACACTTTAAGTCTTCAGTACATTGTTTGAATTTCAGTACACTGAGGGCATTTAACTGCAGAATTTTAGCCTCAGTTGGCTGTGTGGTATAATTTAAGTTGCCGAGGCATTAGGAATAAAAGAAAGGCCAAGTGGTGTTGGCACATGCCTTTAATCTTAGTACTCCGGAGACAGAGGCAGGTGAATCTCTGAGTTCAAAGTCAGCCTAATCTATAGAATGAGTACCAGGACAGCTAGGGTTATGCAGAAAAGCCCTATCTGGAGTGGGGGAAGGAATAAAAAAAATAGTTTATCTGTGAGAATAAAATAAGTTTGCACTATCCTTTGTGTGTGCACAAAGGTGTAGGACACAGACTAGTTCACAGTATTAACTGTGTTAATGTTGAGTGTTCCCATCATGTGGATGGGAATTACACACCCAGTGACGGTTAGTGGCACCTGCCACTGTATGGCTCTTTATACTTTTTAGGTCTCAAGCCATTCCCAGATAATTGAGTCATTGCTGAATTATTCATGGGTCTCATCCTGATACCTGTAATTTTTCTTTTCTGTAGTTACCCCCTCTTTCACCTAGACCTTTCAGAGGTTCAGATATGAGTGGGACAAGGGAGTTCTTCCAAGGTTATAGAGACCTGTTGGCCAATTGTAATGGTGGCATATATGATCCCAGGTTATAGAGACCTGTTAGGCAATGTGGTGGCACACTGTGATCCCTGCTATTTGGAAGGTTGACTAGGACCATCACTTGAGCCCCAGAATTTGACACTAGCCTTGACACATGGACAAAATGCAGGGAAGCCAGCTTTCAGCATTCTCTCCCAGGGTCACAGATGTATTTAATTCCCCCAGCAGCAGGTAGTAACGTGTGAGCTTCCTTTGCCAACTCACTAGAGACCTAATGCCCTGGTTTTTAACTGGGAGTTGGTTATATGAGTATCTAACTAGTATCCAGACTCCAAGCTGCTGGCAGGAAACTTATCAAAGCATATAGATTTCACAGACAGTTTGAGAATAGTGTCCCACTCTTACTGATTAAGACTGTGGTTTCCAGCTGCCAGTCAAGGGCCAACTTGAGACACATGGCTCTTAAAAAATAACAACCAGACCTGCAACTGTTTTCCTGGGGTTTCTCTGTTATTTCCTTATTTGATTTGAGACAGTGTCTCATGAAGCCCAGGCTAGCCTCAACTACTGATCCACTTGCAATTGCCTCCCAAGTGCTGGGATTATAGACATATGTTGTCACTCATTGCCACACCAGCAACATTTACTAATTTCTCTTCATCACCTTAGTTTTTAACCTAGTGGAACCACAGTGGACCATGCATGACTATTTATATCTAGCAGAACCTCTAAGGTTCCTGTTGAGCCAATGCCTGTTCTATGTAGTAAGGGTAGGGGATATGGTTTTCCCCATCACTGTAGCTGCCACTTCTTCCCAGTGTTACACCCCTCCAGGCTTCTTGATCTAATCATAACCTTGATTCTAGGTGTTCCCAGTCAGTGCATGCAGAAGTGCTCAGGGCCTTGGAGACAGTCTTTTTGCCACAAAGGGGAACCTAGGGAGATGCTTAATTTCTGCAAGTAGGCTCTTCTCACTCTGCAGTCATATATGGTTCTGTCACACAGGAGGCTGAGTTAGATAACTTTCAGATTAAATTTAGTGTAATATTATCATAATATGCTCTTAGATATGACCATAGGAGCAACTCTGGGAATGATCCTGATAGCTCCACCCTCCCACCCCTCCAGACTGGGGCTTGAACCCAGGGCTTTATGCATAATATACAAATGGTCCCCAGCCTGTCCACTTTTTGTATTTAGCATGGACCTTTCAGTAAGAGACTCTCTTAGGAGACAAGGATGACCGCTATCTGGGAGATGAGTGGACTGCCTGGTTGTATTAGTCCTTGTTAGTTGGGCATTCCATTAGCCGAATGACCTGAACACATAATTTCTTTTTCTGGACCACTCTTGGGATATCCCCCTTTTCCCAGAGGCAGGGACTACTTATGTGGCAGATAATGCCACATGGTGGCACTCTTCGTTTGTTTTAATGCTTACCTTGATCACTCTTGTCATTTTTGCCCTAAGAATATATCTCACAACCTGAGTTTTGGATGCTTTTGTGTTGTATATTCTAATGAGCCCATTCATTCATTCATTTTATTAAAAATGTACATTAAATGTTGTGGGCCTCTGTGCTTGGGACATAGTGGACCACTATATCCAGTACCAACATTCCATCTTCATATAACATGCTATATTGTAGATGACAAGCACAAAGTAGGTGACCACAAAGGAGAAACACAAGAGTAGATTACTACAAAACTGAAGAGAGGGTGCCAGTGAGGAGGCAGCCATGGAAGAGGTCCCAAGGGCAGTGGTAGCAGAGTTGGAACAAATGAGACAAAGCAGACAGAACTAGAAAGGGCATTCTGGGCCTAGACCACAGCATATGCAAAGGTCTGTAGGAATGTAGTCATGGAAACCATCCATCGGTTACAGAGACAAATAGACACAGCAATTCAGGTTTGATAGTTAATTAGCCACAGAGACCAACAGAAGCTATGGGTTAGCTTCTGGAAAGGATGAAGTAAGAAGAGTCATGACTTTGAAGTTGAAGTTGTCCTCAAATCCTTGTCCTCTCCCATCTCTGCCTGCTTGGCATTCCCATCTCTTTCACGTCTGATCCATTTTGCTCCTATATGCTCCTCTCCTGGGGACTGTTCCTCATTTACTGGTAGCAGCACCTGTTGCCTAGGACTCCTAGCTTGCTTCCCTCCTGAAGAGTGTCAAGAAGGTATTGCAAGAGCCACACTGCTCCCTCTTCCTGGAAGAGAGTCTTTGTTTTCCAAAGCTCACACCTTGGCTGCCATCTGTCTCCTATGCCTGGAATCTCCTGTCTGCCTGTCAAGTGCCTGATTATCTCAAGATCTAGTCAGCAGTTTCCCTGAGCCCTTTCATCTGATTCCTTGTCTGGGGCTCTCTGAGTGCAGGGCCTTCTCCAGGAACCTTCTTGTCTTACATCCCATGATTTATCTCAGGGAAACTCTTTGCTACTCTTGACTAAATCTAGTCTGCTCATTTCACAGTTCATTCCTAGCACTGACCCTTTCCAGAAGGCCTTGAGGGAAGAAGAAAAACGCCGGAAGAAGGAGGAGAAGCGGAAAGAGATCCGGAAAGGCCCAAGAATCTCAAGATCCCAGACTGAGTTGTAGCCCTGGAGCAGTTCCGGCTAAGAGATCAGTAAGAGGCCAGTCAGAAGTCAGAAGAGGCACAACCATGTGGCTGTGGTGTAGCAGCACCAAGCACCATGATGAGCACCAGCCACTTCCAGATGGGGACTCTGTTTACTGGGGACTCTGTTTGCGGGGTCCTCAGGAGCTGGGTCTGAGTCTTGGCCAAAAAGACTGAGCTTCTGGGGTCTTAGGGCACACCAAGGGAGCCTTGAGAGGACACTGTCCTGCAGACAGGACCTTGCAGGGAAGCTGTTGGGGTGGGGGGAACTGGCTGAAGGGGCTCCTGTTCTGGATCCTCTTGGTGAGTGAGGGCTGCAGGCTGGCTGTTGTCCTTTGTGAGGAAACAGCAGAACCTGGCTCTGACTTACAGGTGAAGGTGCCATGCTTGCAGCTGGCCTCACTATATTCCTGGGCTGCTTATCACCATTCCAGTTCTCTGCAGAGCAACAATAAAAGCCAGCAAATTCATTGGCCTCACCAAGGCTGATGAGGAGGCTGTAAGGGCACTAGTAGCTTCTAGAGATGTCAGGACCAGCCTGGATATGCTTCTGCCTCATCAGCAGGGATCCCCAAGCCTTTGCATTGTACAGATGCAAGAGCCGGGTTTAGACCTCTTCTTCACTCGCTACTGCCCTTCATGGGGGATCAGTTTGGAAAGGGGACCCAAAAGTGTCCTGGGAGGGTGTTTATTTCAAGGAGACCTTAAAAGAACATGATCTCTGTTCTCAGATAACTGGGGACAGTCACTGAGTTGGTTCAGGGGACAAACAACTTGTTGTCTCTGCTGATAAAAGATACTGCCTGTGTGTGTGTGTGTGTGTGTGTGTGTGTGTGTGTGTGTGTGTGTGTGTGTGTGTGTGTGTGTGTGTAGCGGCTATAGGGGACAGGTTACAGGAGGCTATACTTTGTAATGGTGCTACTGTGAGCTGGATTGACCAGACAGTGGGCTTCCCAGTTCAGGGTTAAAGCAGAGTCCCATGGCCATAGGCAGAAAGCTGTGGAAGGAGTTAAGCCCTCAGAGGGCACCCTGATTTCCATGAATTCCAAGGTAGGTGGCTGCTTTGGCTCTGTTGAAATTAAAGTTCCACCTCTTTGATCTTGCCAAGCCAAAATGTATCTCTTAAAGGCATGGAGACACCCATCATCCCAGTATCTTCCCCAGGTATTCTCCTACCTCCAAGTCCACTTTTCCTCTTACTGACAGTGCTCATGAGACCTCAGTCTTAGCCTGACTGACCCTGGCCTACTCTCTCCCTTCCCTGTGCTGTGCCTTCATTGGTAAAATAAATTTGATGATGTCTGAATCCTCTGCCAAGCTCTAAACTACTTCCTTGGAGACTATCCTTTTTACTGGCCAGGAGAGCAAAGGGAAGCCAGGTGTTGGGGAGGCTTCATGAAAGAGCGCAGAGTAGCCTGCATCCCAAGAATCATTCAGGAAAAGTAAGGGGGATGAGAAGTATTTGGGATGAGGACTGGAGAAGTTTTCCCATTACAAATGCTTGTTTCCCCTGTGGGGCAGAAGCAGTAAATACACAGCTGGCTCAAGAGACCTGGGCTGCATTCCCAGCCCTGTCCTTTTCCAGCTGTATGACCTAGCCAGTTCTTGTGAGGTTTATATGAGATGACAACACTAGAGTTTGTAATTTACTGGTCTGTTGAAAAGATGAGATCTACCCATCATCTGTTGAACCTGTGCTAGTGTTTGTGGGACTAGGGGCCAGAGCCAGACACTAGGGTCCTCCCTGTTCCCTTCATCTTTGAGAGAGGTTGTATTTGCTGGCTTTGTAAGGAAAAGGTTTCCTCCCTTAATTGAAGGAAGAACTTTACAGAACCAGAACAGCTTGGCTGTTGACTTTTTGTTTGTTTATTTTTTGTTTCTTTGAGACAGAGTCTCACTATGTAGCTCTCGCTGTTCTGGAACTCACTTTGTAGATCAGGCTGACTTTGAACTGGCTGAGATCCACATGCCTCCGGAGTGCTGGGATTAAAGGCATGCATCACCATGTCTGGTGGTGGTTGGGTGGGTGTGTTTAGAATACAAAAGCACAAATCCCTTGAGGGAGGGCACTTGCTTCTCCAGCTCACTCAGCAACTAGGATTCAATTATGTGGCTAAGTTCTACCAATTGTGTGTTTAGGTAGTGGCAGTGGCCTAAGTAACAGAGAGTGTATATTTTCTCATGGCCATTGCTTGGGGTGCTCATGTTGGCAACAGTGACAGTGTGGTCTTGGATGTTCCAGTCTTCTAAGTCCAGTTCATGGCACTCCAGAAAACTCTGGGAACCCCTGAATTATCTCTTAAGGCAGGTATCCCAACAGTGTCACTCACTATCCCCATTTTGGATCACTTTACTGTTGTTTGAGAAGGTTATCCTGAGTGCTGTGGATATTTAGCAGTACCACTGGCCCCACCTGACGCCAGCAGCAGTCCCACAGTTAGGACAAGTAAAAATGTCTCCAGCCATTGTTAGATGTCTCTGGGGTTGACAACCATTGCTAGATGTCCCTCCTTCCCTTCCTCAGTCCTCCATTTTCCTCTGCCCTCCCTAGTCTTTGTCCAGATAGATGCTGAGGGCTTTGGGGGAGGGTCCTTGTGGATTGTTCTTCCGAGCTCTGTCTTTGGTCAAAGTCAGCTTTGGGTCTTCTAGTGTCTTCCCTCACCTAGTCTTTAAAGCAGTAGGTATCTGCCTAACTTGCCTTCTCTGTTCTTTTCCTCTTGGAAAGTCAAACCATCTAGACTTAAATCTGCCCCACTACCACCTTACAACCATCATTATCATTGTTTCAGCTCATTCCAGCCAAACTTTTGATTCATCCAGCCAGAAAGCTTCCTAGAGGAGGTGATGTCTGAAAGATGATGAAGGAAGCTTGATGATGGAGCAGAGCTCTTAGAGGAAGTCAACGGGAAATAGTTCTATGATGTACAGCAGCTACCAAACCACAGTAGATATCTCCACGTAATACTTAGCCCAGTCCCTTCAAATGGACAACCTAGGTCCTAGGGAGTGGCTTATGCAGTCTAACAGGCTGGCCTCCTAGTTGGAGCCAGCTGGAAGAAACATTCAGTTATGTGGGCATGGCGAGAAGGAGATGTCAGGGTTTTGCTGAGGTTTGGGCCCAGTGCAGTTACCATTAAAGATCTTAGAGAGAGAGAGAGAGAGAGAGAGAGAGAGAGAGAGAGAGAGAGAGAGAGAGAGAGAGAGAGAGAGAGAGAGAGAGAGAGAGAGAGAGAGGAGAGAGAGGAGAGAGAGGAGAGAGAAGAGAGAAGAGAACAAACCTAGTTCAAGGCCAGCAAAGACAACATAAAACTTAGTCTCAAAAGAAAGGGCAAAAGAAAAGGCATGTGTTGCGAACCATTTCTTTCTTTCTTTCTCTCTTTCTTTCTCTCTTTCTTTCTTTCTTTCTTTCTTTTTTAAAAGATGTATTTATTATTATGTATACATTGCATTGTGTCTGCATGCCAGAAGAGGGCACCAGATCTCATTTCAGATGGTTGTGAGCCACCATGTGGGAGGCTGGGAATTGAACTCAGAACTCTTCAGTAGTCAGTGCTCTTAACTGCTGAGCCTTCTCTTCAGCCCCCACCATTTCTACTGAGCCTTCATATCAACTGGCATTTTTCAAGCCAGTTGGCTAAGCACACACATAAAGGACAGAGAAGTTATGGGAATTGGTTCCCTCTACTTTTTTGAGTCCCAGGGTCATCCAGCTTAGTGGCAAGCACCTCTGTCCACTGAACCATATTGCTGGCCGCAGGCCAGAATCTTAACATCACAAGTCAGGTTCCTTGTTAGTCTCATCACACCTCTTTTTCTTGGTCACTTATACCATTGTCTGTTACTTTTATGTTCAGTGTTTTTATTGTTTTACACACACACAAACACACACACACACCCTCAAGTGGCCAAGTCCTGCCTCCTTCCCCACACACTATTCTAAGGGCCCTAAGGGCAGTTTTCAACCCCTTAAGACACAGGTGGCCAAACTGCCCCGAGGGGGGGGAAGCAGCAGCCCAAGAATCCCACCAGGAAACCTCCATCCCCACCAAAAAACCCTATGTAAAACCTGCCTCCTGCTCAGTTCTTTGATGTGACTCCTAGCCACACTCTTGTGTCTTTGCCAATAAATCTCTTGGGTGAGGCTTGTTACCTTTCCCCTCAGAGCTGCAACACTTACATTGTGGAAACCTTTCCCCTCAGTGCTGCAACTCTTACACCTACAAGGTAAGAGCTGTTTGCTTGCTACAGAAATCAAATAAAAGTGAAAATTACAAGGTTGTTCCTACACTATTTTGAAGATGACAAAACAGAGGCTTAGCGACAGACAGTTGCTTAACCAACCCAGGAACACAAGTTTCTCTATACAACCTGTATGTTCTTTAGTTCTGGCCTCTAAAACAGTTGACTCACACTCACAGGAAGATTTTCCCATATATGCCATGAAAGCCTTTTTTCTGTCAATAAATACACACTTTTTTTTTTCTAATGCCCTTTCCATATTTTCTAAGGATGCCATGGTAATTTACAGTGTGGAAGTTATTTATATGGTGCCTTCCTGGGCTTCTTGGTTTTTCCTAGTTACAGAGAACTCTGTGATGATTGTCTTTGGGTATATGTATTTACCCAGCATTTCTTTGAACACTAATCTGTTTCCTCGAGAAAAATTCTTGGAAGTCTGCACCTTTGTGTATTATGTGACCACCTGTAAGATGACAGTGAGTTGACTGCTGGAGTGGGATGCTTCAGAATTCTCGGAGTCCCACCTCTAGCTAGAGCTTGGGCAAATGACCTTGTTTAAAGGCTTTCAATGATTATGTGATTCCCAAGATTGAAGCCCAGTTGTAAGGCGATTCAAGACTCTGTCCAGTCTTGGGTGGAATAAAGTGTGACGATCTATCCCTTAGTGTTGGGGTACTATGATTCTGCCAGGGGTAGGGTGAGGGAGAGGCAACTGGAAAAATGATGTAATGTGCTCACAGCGTAAAGAGGGTTTTGGTAGGTAGCGCCGGGAAGCTGTGCGTTAACCCTTCTATTCCCGTACTCTCGACGAAGTTTCTCCTGGAGCTGATCCAACGGGAAAGTAGCGGCTCCTTTAAACCAAAGGAAGGCTGGGTCGAGGGCTTGGCGGCTACTTTCTGCCAGTACTTGGAGACCGCGAGGGGTGGAGTCCCGCTATGCAAATCTGAGCTGCTGATCGACGACGCGCCATCACCCCACGAGCCGCTTCACGCGCCGATTGGCTAAGCGGAGCCTGGTCCCATTGACAACAAACATGGAGGCGCGGAGGGTGGGGGCGGGGCCGCAGTGGGCGCGGCCCGGGGCGGGGGGATCCTGCCCCGCCCCTTCCGCGGAGTCGGGGCGCAGCTCAAACATGGCGGCGGTTGGCACGGGCCGGTGAGGCGGTACCAGGTGGGGGCTGTCGGGTGTCATGGGCGGTGGCGGCGGCACCGCCTCCGCGACTCCCTGAGCCGGATCTCACGGGGGACTCTGCGTCAAGCTGAGCGATGGACGAGAGCAGCGAGCTGGGCGGTCTGGAGACCATGGACACCCTCACGGAGCTGGGCGACGAGCTGACTCTGGGGGACATCGATGGTGAGTGGCGGCTGGGTGGGAGTGCGGGGGGCGCGCGGGGAGGAAGGGGTTACGGCGGCGCTCACGGGTGCGCGTGCGCCCACCCCGCGACCGCCCTGGCGTACGCGGGAAGGAACCTGAGGGCCGGGCGCCCCAGCGGTTCCCAGTTCTTCCTGCTTCAAAGTCTGAGCCCGGGCCATGGCGCAGGGCGCCCGGAGGCTGAGGAGTCCTGGGCGCCGCGGGGCCTGAAGCGGGGCTGGGGGCGTCGCGAGTACTGCCAGAAGAGGAAGCCAGGCGGCCGCCTCCCTCGCGCGCCCACACGCGCGCTCTGGTTTGTCCAGTCCCGCGTCGCACCTGTCACTCCCTGCCTGGCCACTGGAGCGGCTTCGGGATTTCCCGGACTGGCTCCTAGGCTCGGCTCCCCACGCCCCTGCTCTTTTTGCGATTGACTGACAGCCGGGTCTCCAGGCGCTCTGGAAAACTTTGGGCAACAGCTGCTAAAGCAAGTTACTGATGGAGCGGGCAGAGACGGCGGAGTGCGGCGGCCTTGGCTGGAGACCGGGGCGCTCCTCCTGTCGCACCGCAAAGGGAGTTGAGCAGCAAGATTTTTGAGTTGTGACCCATCGGGTACAGACTAGGGAGCGGGTGGCCTTTGTTTCAGCAGCCTTTACAGCGAAGTGGACGAACTGGTAGGAGCCCAGGGATCCTCTCTTGCAATTCTCCCACTTTTTAGCCACCGGAACGAAGGTTTGGAGAGGGTCCCAGACTTGCCCGCGGTCATCATGCTGGTTAACAAAGCCCAGTTCTCCCTGTTCCTGAGCCAATATCAGTTTCTTTCCACTCCACCTTTGAGAGTGTGAAGTCCAATGAATAGTCTATAATTTAGTGATTCTCAGTAGTTGGGCTCTTGATATTCCCAGCCCCGAATACTTTGAGTTATTTCATTTATTCCTTGAACAATCCTGTGAAATAGGTCTCTCTCTCTCTCTCTCTCTCTCTCTCTCTCTCTCTCTCTCTCTCTCTCTCTCTCTCTCTCTCTCTCTTTTTTTTACAAGAGTGTTGCCTAAGGTCACTTTCGTGAGTCCAAGACTCCTAAGTAATGACTCAGTTTATGGGAGTGTTATTACATCTAGAATCTACAACATTGCAGGCAAATATGATGGCTGCATCCTCATTTTGCAGATGAAGAAGCCAGTAGAAGGTTCTCTTCTGCAGGAAAAAAAAAGTGACAACAGTTGTTTGAAAAAAGGTGTTTGCCCCTTTCCTGTTTTGTTTTTATATCATCGCCCTCCCCCCCCCCCTTGGTTTGCTCTTTTTATTCTGGTATCCAGGCAGTGTGACAAGACCCTGTAGTCGAAGTACCACTTTTAACCACAGAGTCTTCCACTATGTATTGCTAAACACGAGGGTGGGTTAACAAATGGGAGGGGCTAGTTCTTGGAACACAAGGGTAGCTAATGTGTTTTGAGCGCTCAGGTGCAAAATACAGTGTTAAGCACTCACACACATTCTCATTCTCAATCCTTCTAATAGCCCTTTCAGGTAAAGATGACCATTACACTGGTCATCTCCCCTCTCAGGTGCTGAGACTGAAGTCCAGGACTGCTCATTACCTTACCAAGTGCTCCACAGTCAGTAAGAAGTAGGTATAGAACAGCTTATTATCAGGGACACAAGAAGAAAGTCATGTGTTGTTGTTGTTTTTTTTTTTTTAAATACATTTTATAATGTTTTTGCTTGTCTTAATTTTCAGTATGTTAAATCATGTAGTGGTTGATACTATCTTTATAGTTTCTTAAATCTACGTATAAATAAAATGTATTTTCTAGAAACTACAGCAATGGGTCAGTAGTATAGGCCTCTATGCCAAGTTTGGGAAATGTTTTCCTTGCTTCAAGAGCAATAATTCAAGTGCTGGCTTTGGGGTCTCATTTGTAAGGAGCTTTGGAAGATAGGAAAGATGGTGTTTTGTGGCCACATAGGGTTGAGGTGAGAGCTACAGTGCTGAGTATATAATAGCTTAAGTTTGCATAGGGCAGTAAGTGAAAGTCAGGGGTGAGGAAGCTGGGTGAAGGCTCCTTTACCAGAAAGATCTCACCAAGGAGACAGCCATTGGCTCTTAAAAGACAAGAAGAACCAATTGGACAGACTAAAGGCCATCGGTCTAGAGACAGAAATGTCCCTTGAAACACATCTGTTCCCCCCAGCATGTTACTATGATCAGGAAAAGGACCTTTTTCTTCCCACAGTTCTCTGCACCTAGAACAGCACTTGGGACAGTGAGAATGTTCACTATGTCACTAAGCAATGCCTGTATGAATACAGGGGTACTAAATGATTAAGTATACTTTTCAGGATTGGATTAGGTCAGGGTTAGCCCACGTGCTTCTAGGATGAGGAAGAAGAGAGATTATATGAATATATTTACTTTTGTATAATTTGGGGTAATTTACAACCTAGAGATCTTATGCCTGCCTCAAGGAGGTCCTCTTTGGAGCTGTGAGTCTAAGATCAATAGGGTCTCTTCTCTCTCATAGCTTTAAGTTTTTGTTTCATTTGAGTAAAACTAATGGTCAGTGAACTGGGAATATAGTTCTGTGGTTGAGTGCTTGCCTGGGATATGCAAAGCCCTGGTGCAGTGCCCAGCACTGCAGAGACAAACATGAGTGAACAGAGTGGCACACAATTACAGTCTCACACTTCAGAGGCTGAGGCAGAAGGGTTGCCTCATGTCCCAAGACCAGATTTAGGGAGATCCTCATCTCAAAATAAAAGGTAAAAAGAAGGCTGGAGGTCTAGCTCAACAATAGCTATTGCTTAGCAGACATGTGGTGATCAGTTCAATCCCCAGTACTGTTGAATAATTTTAGCAGTATACTACATAATGAAATGGGGCTATTTTTATAGAGACTGAGATAACCTAGTTTAGATTAGGTAGTGGAGTGAAGCCTTTTTGAAGAATATCAGTGTCATTCTCTTTGACACTGATAACCATATGAAAGAATAATAACCAAGCTACCTTAGAAATAAAAGGCTGCTAGAGATTTCTTTTGTAATTAATACTATATATAAGAAAACAGTGAATGAGTTCCAAGAGGTGAGTAGAACTAAGTTTTGCTGTTAATTACAGTTTTTTTTGTTTTGTGTGAGTGTGGAATTTTAAGAAGGTAGATGTTGAGCCTTTCAAAGTAGAGAGAGAACTCTTATCGTGGGTTAAGAAATTTTTAACTCTGCTGGTAAGAAACTTCCAGGTTTAGTAAGGATGTGAACTCTGTGAAAGGTTGGCCCTGAAGACAGTACATAGGTGGAACTGTGAGATTCCATTGAGGCCTTGAGCACGAGCTTTGAGGAGGCTGAGAAGGTAGCTATACTAGGAAACTGGATGGGGATGGTGAAATGTAGTCTTCAGTGGGCTCAAGTGAGGAATAGTCACAGAGTAGGAAATGGGAAATATATTCAAAGGTCAAAAACTGGCAATGAAGAGTGAGATGCAAGAAGAGAATTGGAATAGTCAAAGGAGAAGTGTAATAAAGGTGTAACGAGAAGAGCAGTCAGTGCAGGATGGACACCATCCTGCACTGCAGAGGGCAGCAATGATGGTAAGGCCATAACAGGAGTCAGGAACTGGGGTAGAGCTGTCAAGTGGAAAGGGAGGGACCCAAAGCCAGATAGCCCAAACAGGAGTCAGAAATGAATGATAACTGTTCTCCCCAGAGAAGGCTGAAGAACTGGAAACTGCACCTAGGGCCTTGTGCATGAGAGGCAACCACTCTATCACTGAACTATATTCCCAGGCCCATTTCTATGTTTTATTTTGAAACGGGTTCACTCAGTTACTCAGGCTGATCTGTCTCAGCCTGCAGAATAACTGGGGTTGCAGACCTGTTGCTCCAAGCCCAGCGTTAATTTCCTATCTTTTTGGTTTTTTGAGACAGGGTTTCTCTGTATTGCTTTTGAGGTTTTCCTGGAACTAGTTCTGTAGACCAGGCTGGTCATGAACTCACAGAGATCCCCTGCCTCTGCCTCTTAAGTGCTGGGGTCAAAGGTGTGCCACCCACAGCTTATTTTCCTGTCTTTTTGAGTTGTTTGCCCTAAACATTTCATGAAAGAGCCTGTGGCTTCTTTCACTTAGCACATGTTCAGATTCATTCATGTTGTAGTATAGTGTTTCAGTACAGCTCATTTTGCTAACTCCCTTGTCAGCTGCCAGACCTTTGGGTTCTTTCTCCATTTTGGCTGTTAGGAGAGAAGCAACTGAGAACATGGTTTCCTGTAGACATGTGTGTTCATTTCTGTGGCATAGACTATCTGTATTGTTGTTTGTGTATCCACTCACTCACTGTCTTAGATTCCCTGGTCAGTTCTTTTGTTTCTTGGAGCTCTCCCTTTTTTGCCCATCTCCTGGGTAAGTCAGCCACCCTTAATCAACCTACAGAGTGATGTTGAAGTTCCTGTTCTCTAGTTCTTGGTTTGGGGTGGTGCTGTTGTTTTCTTCCTTGTTTTTATGCAACACACCCTACTTCTAGAAGCTGATTTGTTGTTGCTTGAATATTGAGTTTAATGTAGCCCAGAATGGTCTTGAATTGTACAGCTAAGGTTTGAACTCTGATTTTGAACTCTGCTCACTTCTGACTTTGGACCCCTCCCTTTCCATCTGACTGCTGTACTGAAGGTTAATCCAAACTTCAGGAACCACAGGCATGTCTTGGAAGTAAATTTTTGAGGACTGGCCTGTTTAAAAATACATAGTCAGATCTCATCCCAACTTAATAGTTTGGTTGGGTTTGGAGTTTTAGGCGGGACTTTATTTTATTTTTAAATACAAGGTCTTACTGTGCAGCTCTGGGGAGTGCTGGGATTAAGGGTATGTACCACAACACCCAGCTAAATAGAACATGTTTTGACACTTGGTCTTGCTCCGTAGTCCAGGCTAGGCTTGTGATATTCTTGGCTAGGCCATCAGAGTGCTGGGGTAGCAAATGTATTGTAAAACCTGATGTGATAGGTAAGATAGAGTTTGTATCAGGATTTTGAAGAGGTTTCTTGTGCTTGAGCTTCTAAAAGTTGAGAATTTTGATCCCAGTGTAGCACAAGCTGGCCTAGAACTCACATCCTCCTGCCTCTACCTCCTCTTTATTGAGTGATGGTATTAAAGACATATGCTGCTGCCCCCATTTTGCCATTTTGATGTGCAAATTCAGGGCTTTGTGCCCACCAGGCTACACTGAGCTACAACCCAGCCCCACCATTTGGATCCTTTATATTTTTCTTCCTAAAGCTCTTGAAATCTTGCAGTTGTCTGGGGCTTGTTTATTTTCTATACTCTTTTAAGTGCTTGGTTTTCTCTAGGTATATTTTCTGGGGCTTCTCAGACTACTAGACCAGTGACCTCTTGAGTGTGTCCTTTCTCTGTTTGGCCTTACGCTTGTTAAATATTTTCTGTGTTCACACCCCAGGCTTTTGGGCTAATAATATTCTTGAGCATTACCTGTTTCTCATTGAAATCTTTAAAAAACATTTTGAATTTTTTTAGAGTTCTCATACTCAGCTCAAGATTGTGCTACTTTTTAAAAAGTATGTTTTTACTTCTATCTCAGGTAGGCCTTAAGTTGGTACTTAAAAGGGAAACTTAAGCAGCTTTATATTGTTGGGGCTGGGTGTCTAGTTCAGGGGCTCATTCCTCAGCACCACTTAAAGCCACGTGTGGTAGGTGCTTCTCTGCTTCCCAGCACTTGGGAGGTGGTGCAGAAGCAGCTACAGTTTAGGCTCTAGGCTACAGAAGTTCCTGTCTCAACAACCAGCAGCAACAACAGAGTAGCAGAGTATCAGATTGTCTGTATCCATTTGCTGTCTTTTTGTTTGTTTTTGATGTTTTGAGGCACAGTTTCTCTGTGGTGCCCTGGCTATCTTAGAGGTCACTCAGTAAACCAGGCTGGTCACAGAGATCTGCCTGCAAGTATAGGGATTAAAGTTGTGCTTTAACTACCACATCTGGCTAGCCAGAACTTTTTAAAAATATACACACTACATATTTGGGTTTTTTTTTTTTTTTTTTTTTTTTTCCCCAAGGCCTGAAACAGCCTTGACTACCCTGGAACTCTCTCTGAAGACCAAACTGGCCTCAAACAAAGATCTGCCCACCTCTGCCTCCTGAGTGCTGGGATTAAAGGTGTGTGCCATTACCACTGGGCTTCATATTTTCACATACAGATTGCCATATGTTGCAATAGTTGCAGTATAATGGATGTATACTTGAGTGTAATCCAGCCAAATAGACAACTTGCATGTCTTTGCCTCTGTTGAACATTTTCATCATTTGTAATCTCAGTAGCATAAGTGCTGTTGCTGTGAACGCTTAGGGAAAGTCACTTTGGAGTTAGTTCATGGGTGTGTTTCCCAAAGGAGTCTTCAGGTAGGAGCTGGAGTCCACATTGCCAGCTGCAGCTTTTTTACTTTTCAGATTTTTCCATTGCTACAAATTACTATGGTGACTATTTTATTTATCTGGGGTAAGGAGGCATTTATATGGATCAAAATTTTAAACACGTATAAAACAGAATGTGGAAAGTCTTGCTGTCTACTAATTTTCCTAAACTACACGTCCTTAAAAGTATCACATTTGGGCTGGAGAGTCGGTCTGGTAGTAAAAGCATTGGCTGTTCTTCCTGAGGACCAGTGTTCAATTCCCAGCACCCATGACTAACAACAATATGTAACTCCAGTTCTAAGAGAGCCTCTGAGGTTACTGCACATACATGGTAGACATATGTGTAGACCAGACATCCATATGAATACAAATAAATCTCAAAAAACCTTTTTTTTTTTTTAAGTTTCTTTTATGTCCTGCTAAACTTGTTAGAAAGACAAGCAAAGACAGATGAGATGACTTAGCAGGTACAGGTGTTTGCTGCTGGAGGACCTGAATTCAACCCACAGAACCCAAGATGAAAGGAGAGAGCTGACTCCTGCATGTTGTCCCCTGACCTTCACTTGTGGGTGCCTTGGAGCATGTGCATGCGTGCGTACACACACACACACACACACACACACACACACACACACACACACACACACACACACACAAAGGAAAATAAAAAGACAGGTATGGTAGCACTCTAGCAGGTCTCTGAGTTCAAGACCAGCCTGACCACTTTTACCACAGAATCTTCAAATAATTTAGGAAATGTCCTTTTGTGTTTTTTCTCATAATACTTTTAATTTAAGGGAAAAAAAAATCTCTCTTGAAGGACTAAAGCAGTGGTTCTCAACCTGTCTGTCATGGCCTTTTTGGGGTAGGGGGGGCGGATGACCCTTTCACAGGGGTCGCCTAATACCATAGGAAAACACAGATATTTACATTACGATTCATAACAGCAGCAACATTACAGTAATGAAGCAGCATTGAAAGTAATTTTTTGGCCATGTGGTGATGAATCAGGCCTCTTAATCCCAACACTTAGGAAGCAGAGGCAGGTGGATTTCTGTAAGTTTGAGGCTAGCCTAGTCTACAGAGTGAATTCCAGGACAGCCTCCAAAAGCTACAGAGAAACACTTATCTCAACACCCCCCCAATAATAATAATAATAATAATAATAATTTTATGGTTGGGGGTCATCATAACATGAAGAACTGTTTTCAAGGGTCTCGGCATTAGGATGGTTGAGAATCACTGGGCTTGAGTGTTGGTTCAACAGTTAAGGACTGTACTGTTTTTACAAAGGACCTGAGTTTGGTTCTTAATATTCATATCAGGCAGTTCTCAAGTGCTGGTAATTTCAGCTCTGGGAGTTTAGGGGTGTCTGGTGTCCTCTTCTAGCCGCTGAGGGAACCTGCTGCACTTACATGTACATATTCATATACAGAATATATACATATTATATACATATACATACTTATATACAATTAAAGTTTAAAAATGTTTTGTTCTGATCAGCCTTGAAGTTGGGCTTGCTAGTGCACACCTTTAATCTCAGCACTTGGAAGGCAGAACCAGGTGGGTCTCTGAGTTCAAGACCAGCCTGGTGTCCATATGGGTTCTAGGCCATCCAGGGCTTGCATAGTGAGATCCTGTCTGAAACATAATGGCTTTGGTAGTTTTTCTGAGCTAGTTAGGGGCAGTCTTGCTCTTTATTTCTTGGGCAGGGTTGGACTGCAACTTGTGATAGATACTTTCCATGGTTGCGTGTGCTGGGTGGGGGGATTGGGGGGGGGGCTTTATCCACTAAGCCATCTTGCTGACCCAGGACCATTTGTTTGTTCTTGATTGTAGATATTGACATTAATGTTCTCCAGGTAAATGTGACTTGTTTTATTCCTTATTAGTTATTAGCCGTCTGCCTTAGTTTGGTTTCTGTTGCTGTGATAAAACCCCATAACCAAAAGCAACTTGAAGAGGAAAGGGTTTATTTTGCTCACACACCTGGATCACAGTCCATCACTGAGGGAAGTCAGGGCAGGAATTTAAGGCAGGAACTGGAGATCATGGAGGAGTACTGCTTACTGGCTTGTTCCCCCGTGGCTTGCCCAGTCTACTTTATTATTCAATCCAGGCCCCCTGCCCGGGTTGGTGGCACTCACGGTGGGCTGAGTTGTCCCTCATCAATTAGTATTATAACCAATGACACTAATCAAGAAAATGCCCACAGATTTGTGCACAGGCAGCCTGATGGAGACATGTTTTTCACTTGAGGTTCCTTTTGCCCAGATGATTAACTTGTGTCAAGTTGACAAAAACCAACAGCAAATTAACCAGCACACTGTCACTGTAGTCACATCAACTTTTTGATCTTCATATTTTAAAATCACATGAAAGCAGCAGCCACCATGTGCTCAGCAACTCATCTGTTCAAACCTTTTCCCAGCATCCATTTTGCACTGCACCCTGGAGTGTGACACTGTCAGAGATAAACAGAATCCCTGATATCATGGCATGACTGTGTTGGCCCTGAGTTCCAGGCACTATTCACTCTTTAAACTCTGTTGTCTTCTAATACAGTTTTATTTTTAATCTTTTCTCTAGTAACTTGGGATCTGAGGCCCATGTCACCCTATTAGAAATTGGTGTGTTGGTAGCCTTAATCTAGCCATGCCCAGTTCTAAAAGATGTGTACTTTTCCTCTGGTCCTTGCCACATTCCTGTGTGATGTAAGCAGGCTTCTGGATTGCAGAAGTCGTGTGATAGAATTCAAAACTGTAAAGGCAGTGGACATGTGTGTAATCCCCGGGCACTGGAAGGGACTTCCTCTGGTCCCCTGACTCTTCTGTGCCTTCCTTTCATGTGTTGGGTGGGGCTTGGGATATCTGTGTCTTGGATACTTGAAGATGAGGTGAACTAAAAACACATAGTTGGAGGGGCAGGAAATGATATTCTTTTAAAGGAATTGAATGAACTTCAATTTGACTCTAGAACCAAGGGCATTTTTTAGACCTTTTTTTCCTTTTGAAAGGGCTTTTGTGAGTATAGTAGGTGAGACACAGGAACAGTCAGAGTGTAGTATGAAGCCTTTTTTCCGCTACAAGACTCATGGGTTAAACTTTTTGATGTGGTGGAATTTTTTAGAGGATAGCTGGGCCTCAGGGTCAAGCTCTCTGGGGGAACTCCTGCATAGAAGCTAACCTCAGAGTGCTGAAGGCCTCATAGACTGAAGACTGCTCTTTCTGCATCTCTCTACCTTGGGAGATATCAATGATCTTCACAATCGTACTCTCTCATCTGGCCTGGGAACAGGTCTGTTGGGTTTAGGGTCTGGTGTGGAATGGTGATGAAATTCTGAGCCGCTGAACCAGATGTGGAGCTACCTTGTTAAACCCTCTGCCTAGCCCTGGCTCTTGCCATCCCACAGCTACAGGGGAAATAAGCTGTTTCCTAAGTCTTAACATTCCTGTGAGGCCTTACACTTTACAAAAGTCCTCCTGATACCTTTTGTCTGCTTAACAGTGCGGTGAGATTGACCCTTGATTTTTATCCCCATTTTTCATGGGCATTCATAAAAGCTCTGCAAAAGAGAAAGATGATGATTTATCCAGGGTTTTCTATGCTGAGCAGAGTGTACCAATTATCCTCTTCCCTGCCCTGTGTGTATGAGGTGGGAAATGTCCTGCTATAGGAAGTCTGCTTGTCTAGGACCCTTTTCTCTGGTCAGAAATTGCAGTGAATGAATACTATATATTCACAGCCCAGTGCTAGAGGGTTTTTGAAATTAATGAAAGGACTCAGGGGAACATTGTTGCCTAGGCTAAGCTGTGAAGGGTGGGTGAGCAGATTCATTCTTGATAACCATTTACCTCCTTAAACAGTTTTGATCAGGTTTTTCTTTGTTTCAGTGTATTCTTTATCTGGCTAGCTTGAACTAAAAATGGGGATATATTTGAGGAGGGTAGTATGTGTATTGACTGGGGAAGCCTTAGAAAGCTGGGCTTGGGAAATAGGTTTGAACCCAGAAAAGCTCAGCAGCACCAGAGCCCAGCCAGAGCTAAACTAAACAGCAGGCCTGCTTAGGGACCCCACCATCTTAATGATCTGTTGTCTACTTTCCTGGGTCATTCCCTAGCAGGAGCTGGCTGTTAGGAGCCTTGTCAAACATGCCTGATGGCCATTCTCCAGAGGAAGATCCAAGTGTTTGTGGACTTGATGGGCAAATGAAACAAAAATGGTAACTGTCCTTTATGCAGAATTCTACTCTATGATGATGGCATTAGGCCTTTTATATTTTACCTGTAGACAGCTCTGTCCATCCCTCTTTTGTTCTATGATTATTAGTAGCTTGCTCTTCGTTTCCTGGTTCTGTTGTTCTGTTGTTGGTCCCCCCCCCCCAACTGGTTTCTTTTTCTTGAATATTCTTTCATCCCTTTAACTAATAAAACCCTTTTTATCTTTCAATCTCCCAGAATTGATTTGTCCTTTACTCTCTGACAGCCTTTTTTTTTTTTTTTTTTTTCTCCTTTTGGTTCTCTGATGTTGAACTTTGTGGAAGTGGTTAGGTTTCTGTCCTCGTTGAGATTTTCTTGAACATGCTAGCCAAGCATTCTACCACTAATACCACTAAGCTACAATCCTAGTGTGCTCCCCTCCCCCTCTTTTAGACACTGTCTCACTGAAGCAGACTGTCATCAAATTCACAAGCCTCTTGAGTCTCCCAAATGCTAAGGATTAAACGCAGGGCCTTGCCAGGCAAGCACATCCCTGAGCTACACCCCCAGACCATCTCTGAGATTTAAGAGTGAGAACCTTAATCTTTGTCGTTTTTCTTCTTTTCTCTTTTCTTTAAATCTTTTCTTTCTTATTCGTGGCTTCTGAGATAATGAGGTTTCTCTGTGTGTCCTAGGCTGGTCTTTAGTTATCACCCTAGCCCGAGTGTTGAGATTATAGTTGTGAGGCTCCATGCACAGCTCAGTACTTTTGTCCTTGCTCTATACAGGGTCTCACATAAGGCATTTACATAAGATCTTCCAAGCTATCAACACATAGTAAACATCATAAACAAGTACCCAGTGGATGTTTATATATAATTTAATAACCTACTTTGCATGTATTTTTGGCCTTAATTTTAGGGAGATTTGAGAGTGTGATAGTGAATAGTAGAGTCTTGGTGTCTTACATTTTTCTTAATAGTTTGAGCACTAATAAGGGTTGAGGTCCTTTGTCTTGTGGACTCTGCTCCCAAGAAGTGGTTTGCAACTGACTTTTTGACAGCAAGCCATGTCATTGTGAAACACGAGGCCCTCTCAGAGCACAGAATCATGTAGGATCATTTCCTTGAGCATCTTGTTCAACTTTTACTCTGCTGTTTCAAGAGCATTAAAGAGAGAGCCATCTAACACCAGGGTGGGTGGGTGGGTGGGGCAGATAATGAGCTAGGAAAGACAGGAAAGGCCTGAGATGATGAAGTGTCCTTTTCTTCCTGAGCTTGGGTGTTCACTCTGCTCACTCATCAATGAGGCACTGAGTATCTGCCTTGTCCATCTACTACCAAACTTGATGTGGACCACACCAAACCATGTAATAATGGACCCAGAGCAGTTGTGCAGGGAATGAGCTTGATTTTAAGTCCCAGCTCCACTACCTGCTGGTTGTGTGACAATGGCCAGGTTATTTAGACTCTGTGCCTTGTTTTCTCATCTGAGAAGTGGGTGATGACAGCACCTGTCTCAAAATGTTATAGAGATCACACCAGGAAATCCATGTGAAGTGTTCAGTGGGGTGCTGTCATATGCTGCTTTTGTTACTACTCTTACTAACCAACCCAGAGCCATTTCTTTTGAATTGTCATACTCGGAGTGCAGACATGTCAAAGAAATTAGTGGAACATCATGGGGACAGCCCTTGAAACATGGGGTGCCAAGAGTCTGCAGGTTTTTCCCGCCGGCCCGCCTGCCGCCAGCCTGCCACCGGTCTGGGCCTACAGCTGCACCAGCCCCAAATAACACTCTGAGACTCTGTATTTGATACAATCCTGTGGGCCAGTGGCTAGCATTGTTAATGGACTAACTCTGTCTTAATTATTAACCCATTTCTACTTATCTAAGTATTTCCACGTGGTCATCTTATCTGGGAGCCTCAGCGGCATCTTCTTTCCTCTCTGGTCTTCATCTTGACTCCTCCTTACCTCTTTCTCTTTCCTCCTTGTCTCCTAGCCCCACCTATCTTGCTTTCTCATTGGCCCAACGGTGCTTTATTAATTAACCAGTATGAGAAACATATTTACAGAATAACAGCTCCCATCATCTCCTCTTTTCTGTCTAAAATAAAAGAAGGGTTTTAATTTTGACATAGCAAAATATATCATACAAGAGTTATCAAATAAGAATCTCAGTTAACAATATTTAGTCCATTAACATTTTGTAAGACTTTAAGAAAATATCATCTATCCTATCTTTGTGAGTCTAAAGTCCTATATGTAACTTATCTTTAATCCTAACTAAGGAAAACTATAACTATAACTATCTGTCTTCAATTCCTTGAAAGACCACAGAAGGATAATATATAAACTCTAGAAATGACAGAGACAACTCATTGCCTGATCAGTCACCCGAAGTTTTTCTGTAATATTCCATCTTCAGCCCATAGGCCATAGTGTGTCTCCATACTCCGCAACAAAGCAGCAAACTTTAAACTGTCCACCTGTATTGGCAGTTTGTCAGTCATTTTTCTTTGTGTCCTGTAGACTGTCTGGCAGGCAGCCTCTTCCATGAAGCAGGAATCCTGTAGCAATGTCCATCTTGCATCAACAGTCACTTTCCTGCGGGTTCTGCATGTCCAGTTTCTACAGCATAAAGTCAAACAGTCCAGAAGAGCAGTACCTTGCCCAAATGGCTAGTTTTGCCATATTAGAAGCAAACTCCATAACATGTTTCTTTGATGTCCATCTTCCTTTCTGACGCAGATGGTGTTACCAGGAGCAGTTGTGCCTCACTGTCAAGAAAAACCCTAAACCATTTTAAATGCCATATTCTGTAGGTCTTTGAAAGGTTTGAAGAATGCCTATCCATCTCAAATATATCTCTGTATATCTAGAAATCCTAACTAACTTAACTCTAAGTTTTAATTATCATAGGTAACTCTCTAATCTGTACTAAATTATACATTACATTTTCCAGTGAGCTATATAAACACAATACCTAAACAAGAGGAGAAATATACATATCACAAAATGGACCTTAAATTGTATCAATAAAAGAAAATCCATTCCAAAGCAAAGTATTCATATCTATACCATAATTCCCTTTTTACCTTTAAAAAGATTGCCTGTGGTTATAGCCATTTGTAACCAAGCCCATTTAAATGAAAACAAACATTTATAAACAATATTTGGGAATTTGGGCGTCATTCTTTCCAAACTACTTCCTGCTGGTAGGGGGCGCTGTCATGGGGGATCCTAAGATGCACAAATCTTGGCTGTAGACATTGCTTCAGAGGGTCTTGCTTGATTAAACCACATTAGTCTGGAAAGAATCCACAGCTTTTCATTTTCTGTGGAAACAAAAATAGAAATCCTTTTCCCCAGTAACTTGTCCTTAGGCTTAAATTTTGGAGTCAAAGCATTTTTAAAATATATAAATTGAATTAATTCAGCAGCATTTCTTTTATCAGTAGTTGTTATTTTCTCAGCAATCAAATAATTGAAAGACAACAGAAGAGCGTATAGTATCCAAAATTTCTGGTGTCTCCTAACAGCCTTAGAACTAGAGTGCCTTCATAGGGTTCTTGCATGGGTAGAAACTCCCATGAAACATTCTAGAATCCAGCTAGAATCCTGGTGAAGGAGTTCTTCAGGAAAACCAGTGTATATGTTTATGGGGATAGCTTCTGCAGTAGGGTACTTGGGGGAAAAGCAGGACTTCCCCAGGAAAGGCTCCCACCCCCATCTTTCTCTCTTCTCATTTATATATCTGATTTTATGCGTAAAACTCCTCTTTGGACTTGTACTTGTTTTCTTAGACACAGTCAACTCCACATTCAAGCACTTGAGAGCCAGGCAGTATGGAAAATGCCTCACGCATCAGTACTTGAAAGAGGTACCTCTCGGGGTGATGTTGAAGATTATATAACAGTGTGTGAAAAGTGCCTAACAAGGCTTCACATGCAAAACAACAGTGCAATGCAAATGAAGTTGTTTTCCGGTATTAAAAAACAAGCATGTTTATACTTGGCTGATAAACTTATATTAACTCATATACAAACACAGGTTAAGAACAGCAGTGAAATGCAATGGACCCCTTTTTACAATCCCTATGCTTTGTGCCCAGTCTTAACAGATGTTTACATAGACTTTCACCACCAGAATCTGCCTCTCAGATTTTGCGGCTGACATGTAATAGGATTTCAATTAATGTTTATTCCATTTGTGTCTGTCTTGGTTTGTTGTCTATTAAAGCAGAAAGGACTACAGAGAGAATGCTTTGGAAGGAACAGCTTGTCAAAGCAGATCTCTATAGAGCAGGCATTTGGATAGGAAGTATACCTGTAAGAAAATTACAAATAAGCAGGCAGAAATAGCTCCGCCTGTGTTCCTCATGACTCAGTTATACACATGCTTACCTAAGGTTGGTGTTCTTCCAGTTAGCATGGTGGGGGTGATGCTTTTATGATGCTGAAGATGGAACCCCAGGTTTTACTGAACTTCATTCCCAGATCTCTTCCATTGACATCGAAATCAACATTGAAAGCAGTATACAGATTATTTCCTAAGTGCCTTCTAACACACCTTTATTTTGCCTTTAGTATCACTCGGGTCTGTATTGCATCTTTCTCCCAAGTTGTGATTCATATAAATGCAAAATATAAGACATATTTGGGAGCCAGGTGTGGTAGTGCACACCTTTAATCCCAGCACTTGAGAGGCAGAGGCAGGACGGTCTGGTCTACAGAGTGAGCTCCAGAACAGCTAGGGCTACACAGAGAAACTGTGTCTCGAAAAACCTCTTTACTCACTGGGCCATCTTACTAGCTGATATTATATTGTATGTATGTTATTATTTTGCCTGCATGTATGTGTATGCACCATGTACACAAATGATAGGTACCCACAGAGGCCAGAAGAGGGCATTGAATCCCCTGAGACTGAGGTTGTTGTAGGTTATGAGCCATCATGTAGGTACTAAGAATCAAACCCAGCAAACACCCTTTGGAAAAATCCTTTGTATATTGTTTTTCACAGAGTCTTGCTGTGTATCCCAGGCTGTTTTGGAGCTCTTGCCTCAGCCTCCTGAGTGTTGGAATTATAAGCATGCGTCATCACACCTGGCTTGTCGGTCTTTTGTTTGTCATCATTGCCAGGGTAGAGCTGGAACCTCTCTCTGTTAGCCAGCTGCTATACCACTAAGCTATATCCCCAGTCTAAATTCTTCTAGAAGAAATCTTGTGTGTTCAAGAGCTAGCAGGTAGTTCGATGTGAGGAGAGTCCTTGGTGGAAGCCAGCAAGTAGTTTTGAAATAGAATGGTGAGGCAGAGCTTAGAGGAATAATGTAGGTTATCTCAAGCAGAAATCAGAACACCCAGTCTTACCCTGAGAATGATTGTCTAACCCCAAGCATGTGCAGAAAGGGAAGTGGGTGTTTTTCCTGGGTAGATGAGAAACTAGTGAGTACAAAATGAAATCTTTTAAGAGTTGGAGAGAGTGAGGCTGGAGAGATGGCTCAGAAATTAAGAGTACTTACTGCTCTCCCAGAGGATCAAAACTCAGTTTCAGCACCCAAAATAGTTGGTTCACAATCACCTGTAACTTAACTTGGATGAAGGGAATCTGACTGGTCCCCTGCAGCACCACATAAGGTGAACACCCCCTCCCCCCTCCCACACACACACAAAAATCTTAATAGAAGAAAAAAGGAAAAGAGCTGGGCAGTAGTGAGTGGCTCACACCTTTGATTTCAGCACTTGGGAGGCAGAGGCAGATGGATCTGAGTTCAAGGACAGCCAGGCTACACAGAGAAGCCTGCCTCGAAAAAACAAACAAGAAAAGGAGTCAGTCAGAGCAATTGGTAGAAAACTCTGAAGCTTGTGTTCAAGAAATTTGATTTGGATCTAGAGAGATGGCTCAGCAGTTAAGAGTACTTGCTGCTCTGTAGAGACCTGAGTTCCGTTTCCTGCACCCACATGGCAGCTCACAATCATTTGTAACTAGTTCCAGGGAATCTGATGCCCTCGGCTGACACCAGGACACCAGGCATACATGTGCAGGAAAAAGAGCCAACCCTTGGCTGATTTTGTGGAGGACCTGGGTCTGGTTCCCAGCACCTACATGGCACACAATAGTTCTTAGCTAAAATTCTGGGAGACCCAGTACCCATTGTTCTCCTTGGTAGGCACCAGGCACACCTGCAGTTCACAAACATACATTCATTGAAATCAAACACTCATGCACATAGAATAAAAAATAATTTAAAAATTGTAAACATGATTTGAAAGATGGTTCTACCAGTCAGATTCTCAAAGTTGATTGAGACAGGAGCCTGGTTGAACTCAAAGCAAGGTGTGGGATTGGAATGCTAGCTGCTGCAGAGGTGCCTTCCAAAAACACATAACAATTTCAGGGTGAACTTGTGGCAAAGTAGAAACCATTGAAAGTGGTGTTAAAAATAGCTCTTCCAGGTGAGATGATTAGAGCTGGCTTAGGTCTTGTGCTGTGGGGACTGGAAAAGCCCAGACTTTTTTTTCCCTGCAGAGCTGCAGAGGTACCTGGGAAAGAAGGGAGAGTAGAGAGTAACCAGGAGACCATAGGAGAGAGAATAGGGAGAGAGAGAGAGAGAGAGAGAGAGAGAGAGAGAGAGAGAGAGAGAGAGAGAGAGAGTTGTGCACGTGAATGCACTGGTCTGTGAAAGCTGAAGTAGGGCCATGCATGTATTCCTTCCTGTATTGACCTCTTAATAAACTGGGAGCCAGCTGTGTGGGCTAGGCTGGAAGCCAGTGAACTCTGAGATCCATCTGTCTCTACCTCCTAACTCTAGGGTTATAAGCACACATAGCCATGCCTAGATTTTATATGAGTGCTAGGGATTTGAACTCTGGTCTCTGGTCCTTATGCTCAGAGTGAGCACTCTTTTACACATTTAGCTAGGCCTTTTTTCTTAATTTTTAAAAATTTTAGTGTAATATATTTGTAAAGGAATCCATGATTTTAGCATGTTATAAACTCAAACATTTGAGAACCTCTGTTTCCCCACCCAATTTCCTTTTGTGGTTTCTTTGCTAATTAAAAAGAATTCACTCATCTGTCACTTAAGTCCAAGACATTTAGCTGAGTACTATAGTGCAGGACTTTAATCTCAGCACTCACGAGGCAGAAGCAAGTGGATGTCTGTGAGTTTGAGACCAGCCAGGGCTACCTAGTAAAACCCTTAATCCAACCCATCATGACAAGGATGACCTTAGTTTAACCTTGAACTCCCTTTGTCTCCTTTCAGGTACAAGATTGCAGGTATGTACCACCATACCCAGCTTTTCATGTTTTTTAAATCTTATGACCCTGATTCATTTTCTTCATAAGCCCTATGTTTATAAAGATATCTTCTTCAAGATTTATTAATTTCATTTGTGTGTGTCACACTTGTGTGGATGCACATAGAGGCCAGAAGAAGGTGTCAGATCATCTGGAGTGGGAACTGGAGTCATAGGTAGTTGTGAGTTGTCCAGCATAGGTGCTGGAATCAAACTCAGGTTGTCCGGAAGAGTAGCAAGTGATCTTAAACTGCTGAGCCATCTCCAGACCCCAGTTTTTGTTGAAGTTTTATTATTGTTGTTGTTTTGTTTTGTTTTATTGTATGTCTGTGTGTGATTTATTGCATGTCTGTGTGTGAGATTTGTCAGGAGAGGAAGACCATGTCACTCTGTGTGTGTGTGTGTGTGTGTGTGTGTGTGTGTGTGTGTGTGTGTGTGTGTGTGTGTGTGAGTAAGTCAGAGGACAACTCTTGGGGGTTGGTTCTTTCCTACCTTTAAATGGGTTCCAGAAATCAAACTCCAATCTCAGGCTTGCATTTTTGGGTGGAACGTACTTTTACCTGATGAGCCATCTTGCCAGCCCTTGTTAGTAATGCTGGAGACTTTAAAGCAACCATCTATTTTCTAAATCTAGTACTGTAGAACTCTTCTTTCTGTTGTTTTGCTTTTATTTTTTGAGACAGGGTATCTCTGTGTAGTCCTGTCTGTCCTGGAATTCACTCTGTAGATCAAGTTGGCCTGGAACTCAGTACTAGGATCTGCCTGCCTCTGCCTCCCCAGTGCTAGGATTATTAAAGACAGGAGCCATCGCCACCTGGTCTATAATGAATAAATTCCTTTTGTGATTTGAAACATTGTCTAGGGATGGCAAGATATGTCAGTAGGTAAAGGCATTTGTCACCAAAGCTGATGATGACCTGAGTTTCATCACTAGAGCCTACATGATGGGAGGAGAGAAGTGACTCCTAAAGATTGCCCCTGTACCTCTATACATATGCCCTGTCCCCCAGGCAAATAAGTATAATAAAAAACAATAAAAATAATGTTACCCTAATACAACATTCATAATAAACATAAAATTATAAATAACATTGTATGAAAGTCTCAAAGAATTAATAAAATATGTATCAAAGAAGAGTAGTGGGGTTGAGGAGCTTTCAAAGGACCCATGTTGAGTTCCCAGCATCCACATGGCAGCTAATAACCATCTGTAATTCTAGGGGGCCCTATGCCCTCTTCTGTCCTCTGTGTGTACTGCATGCACATGGTGCACAGAGTCAGGTAAAGTACTCTACAATGGAAATAAATAAGTGACCTCTGCTGCATGCGGCCACTCACATTGTAATATCAGGTCTTAGGAGGGTAAGAGAAATGTGAGCCAAGTTACATGGTAAGTTGTGTAGTAAGACCCTGTCTTGACGCTTCCTCCTACAAGAAGTAAAGAATAATGACCTCTGTAAATCAGCCCTTCCCTCACTTCCCAGAGATAGATAGCAAATACCTAAAGGATTAAGACATTGTTACTCCATCTTGGAGCTTTGGATTTATTCCTGTTTAAAATTAATCAGGGACCTAGAGTGATGGCTCAGTGGTTGAGGGCCCTAGCTGCCCTTCCGGAGGACCCATGTTCAGTTCCCAGCCACCCACTCACACACATGGCAATTCACAACCATATCCAGTTTTAGGGCATCTGGCACCCTCTTCTGGCTTCCTTGAGCATGATGCTTACACTTGCTGTACAGATATACACACAGACCAAGCACCCATATGCATAAAATAATAAAAATTTGATCTGATCATATTTCAAGCTATTTTATGTGCACTAGATGCTATATGGCTAAGCCAACCAAGATAATTTATGTTGCCTCTAGGTCATAAGCTCCTACAGTGAATACGAACTTGTGACTCTTTGAAGCATGAACCTACTTGAAATGCACAGGTGCTAAACAGTGTCTCAAGTTTGTTTCTTTGCTTTTAAAGAGACAGAACCCGGATGTAGTTTCTTGGTGCCCCAAGTAACTTGCCTCTAAATTTTAGAGACAGCTAAAGCTAGGAATGTGGTATAGAGGGGGTGAGGCAAGCTTAGGTGTGCCGGTCCACACAAAGGAAGCCTCTTTGCCCCTGTGTTGTGTGAACTGCAGCTGGAACACACACTCCATTTTCAAAGCTTCATAAAGCCTTTTCCCAGGCTTCCCTTCCCAGGTCTCATGGCTCTCTGTGGAAATGAGAGCCTGTGTAATTGCCTGACACAAAGCGTGGAGCAGAGAACAGAAGAGAGGCATTATGATGTTCCCACACAGTGGAGCGTGGAGCTAAAGAGCATGACTCTTCGTGGAGCCTATACCTTAGCTCACTGGGATACCCTCTGGGTGTCTCTGCATGGCACTCCTTCCCACAAATGTTCATCTTTCCTTACTATTTATTTAGGGCTTGCTGCCCAACTGTCTGGAGATAGTCTCACTGGAGCTGTCATGTGAAAGTTAAAGGGATTTTACTTTAAGAAAAAAAAAATCAGGCATTTCAATTCTATCTTCCTATACACTCTTAACCTGCCTTGTCAGCTAAAACCTTGTGACTTTTTCACACCAGACTATATGTCCCCCAAGCAAAGGGTTTTGAAGAACACTTGTTGAAAAACCCAGTGGGCCCAGGTGCCTGTATAGTGGGTGCTCAAAGGATGCCACTAATGCAGGGCTTCATAAGGACCTTGCAAGCACTATGCATAAATTACCTTATTAGTTTTCAGAGCAAAGAATCGAGTGTGTCTTTCCCAGACAGCCTTCTGTGATGAGGAAGTTCCCTGGCTGCCTTCCTGAGACCCAGGCCCACATAGCACCAAAGCCCATGTCCCTATATCAGATTGCTCTTTTATGCTGGCTTTATGGGAATTGTGAAAGACTCAACATTGTTAGGATTCTCAATGATTTCCATAAAGTTTTCTATAATAACATGTTATGTTTGGAATGTATGGACATTAGATTTGTATTTGGTTCATATTTTATTCTGGGGTTAAAGATGACTCTTGGTTATATTGTGTATAAGGAATTGGCCTTAGTTGACAGAGTTGCAATATCTGTGACATCTACCCCCTTCTCTACCCACATATAACAGGCTAGTGACAACAGAGCAGAGTTTGTAAGTACTCAACACTGTGGGAATTTAGCTTGGCGAAAGTTATGCGCATGGTTAAACTGGCTGCTCTCTTTCAGTGTTGCAATCTAAATGCTAAGCTCTAGTTACTCAATTTGGACCACACTGGGAATCTCCAGTAACAAGCTGCTTGCTCCACATACACTCTTCTACCTCAGACATCTCCCTCAAGGCCCCTCCCTCCTTTAAAGACTTGGAAAGGACTTGCTGGTAGGGATTTGGGGGAATGAGTGGAGATGGTGCTTTTCTGTTTGGGTGACTGGTTTTGTCTTTTTATATTCTTATTTTCATTATTGTTTTGTGTGAGGGTACACACTCCATGGCACAAGTGTGGAGATCACATGGAAAGACCTGATCTTTCCAACATGTGGATTCTGGGGATCAAAGTCATGCCAGCAGGATGGGGGGCAAGTATCTTTTCCCACTGAGTCATCTTGCCCGATATGGTGGGTGTTTTAGTTGTGATGGTTTGTTTGGTGTCCAAGTCAGAGCACCAGTGGCCAAGAGAATTGGAAAGGGGCTCCTGACCACTTGAAAATCACTACAGTGACCCTAACAATCTCTGATTTCATGGGTACATGTAAGGTATTAGAGAAGGAAAGAAATAAACAGTGAAGTAGAGATCTGAAAGTACTAGGACAAAGGAAGCTCTAGGCATTTAATGAGGAGCAGCCCTAAGAGCAAGACGCAGTCATGAGGAACAGGTGGGTCGTGGGGTAAGTGAAGTTCCTGTAAGCCTTTGCAGGCTTGAGACTGGAGGGCTAGGGATTCAAGGATCATAGTCATTTGAAGTATGATCTAGAAAGGGGGACATGGTTTCCAAGTGCACATGTCTTCTTGGCCCCACAGTCTTCTTTCCCAGAGGGGAAAGGACACAGCCAGAAGTCCAGAAGGGCCTTGAAAAGCATGGAATCTGGTGCAGGATCAACTGCTGTGCCTAGGCCTTCAGGCAGGGCACTGTGATGCCATACATGAATGAAATGGTATGACAGAAAAATGGATCTGAACTTGGCTGTGTCGTGACAGTTCATGTCACCATGTACTAGTTATTTCTAGGGCTTTACATATGAACTTTTCATCTTTTCATTCTTTCTTCCTCTAAAAATTCCTGGCAATTTCATTGATGAATGTAATGTAGGCTGGCCTCGAACTCATGAGCTGCTCCTTCTGCCTCTGCCTCCTGAGTGTAAGAATTACAGGCACACACCACCAGGCCTTGTGCTTCTGAGGCTACCAGTGATACCCAGACATGTGCCTTGGTTGAAGCAGATGACCAGAGCTCGTCTATTGAGGATGAAAGAGGTTGAGAAGGAGAGTTCTAGTACCTGGAGGTTGCTTCATGGCCAAGGATACTGTACTCCAAAGTGTTATGACAGTGATAACACTGTAGACCCATGCTGATCAATTTCTGCTTCACTCTTAGAAAAGTCATTGGAGAGATGGAAATGTGGCTTACACCTGTAATCTCAGCACGTAGGGGGCCAAAGCAGGAGGATTGATGCAAGTTCTTGACCAGCCAAGGCTGTGTAGCAAGACCTTATATTAGAAAAGACACTGAATTTTCTTTTTTTTTCCAGACAGGGTTTCTCTGTGTAGTCCTGGCTATCCTAGAACTCACTCTGTAGTGTAGATCAGGCTGATCTCAAACTCAGAGATCCGCCGGCCTCTGCCTCCCAAATGCTGGGATTAAAAGCATGCACCACAGCCTGACATTAGATGTTCAGTCCCTATATTTTCTTGTTTTGTGTTACATTGCTTATGGTACCAGGAATGGAGCCCAGAGCTTTGCACATTTATATAATTGCTGAGTGCCACCCCCAACTTGAATGTATCAACTTCTTAATCAAGTTTAAAAGTTAGTGTTTGGGGAGCTGAGGATGGAACCCACTGTTAGAACACATGCCTCACATACATCAGGCTCTGAGTTCAGTTTCCCAGCTCCTCAAAAGAAATCACTGAGTAATAATTTGAATCACATTAAAAACAAATTGGCTTTCAGTTCAGCTGTTAGTCAAGGGCTCTAGGCAATAGGATTACTCTACTCTGCCCACAAATTACATACAAATCCATAGGGCCATTTGAAGAAGAAAAAAGTACAAAATAAAGCCTACTTTGGTGGCACCTGCCTGTGATCCCAGAGCTTGCTGGGGATGGAGGTGAGGTGGGGGATTACCAGACCACCTGAGTCTATATGGCAAGACCCTGGCTTAAAAGACAGAACCAAAAAAGTTTATATTTAGGATAGCAATAAAATTACTACTTTTCTTTTGTTCACAGAAATGCTACAGTTCGTCAGCAATCAAGTGGGAGAGTTCCCTGATTTGTTTTCAGAGCAGCTATGTAGCTCCTTCCCTAGTGGCAGTGGCGGCAGCGGCGGCGGCGGTGGTGGTAGCGGTGGCAGCAGTGGCAGTGGCAGTGGCGGCAGCGGCAGCAGCAGCAGCTGCCGAGGCAATGGTGGTGGAGCCACAGAACCTGGAATACAGCGGTCATTCAGCCAGGTCTCGTTACCTACCTTCTCCCCCTCAGCTGCCTCCCCTCAGGCCCTAGCCCTGCAGGTCAAAGTCTCTCCTACCCCACCGAGGGCAACCCCTGTTCTCCAGCCCAGACCCCAGCCCCAACCCCAGCCCCAGCCTTCAGCTCAGCTTCAGCAACAGACGGTAATGATCACCCGACATTCAGCACTGCTCCACAGACGAGGATCATCCAGCAGCCTTTGATATACCAGAATGCAGCAACCAGCTTCCAAGGTGACTCAGAAGTCAGTGCAGGGTGCATGTGCAGTGTGTAAACTTTGCAGATCTTATCTGGGCAGGGTGGAGTATTTCAGTATGGTCCTGTCTGGACATGTTTCTGGTCATTGACAGAATGGTACAGGAACATGTCTCCATCCTCAAAGACCTTAATGTCTATTTAGACCTACTTCAGAGTCCAGCAGGTGTGGTAGATGAGGGCTATTGATAATCAAGTGGCGTTCTAAATAAAAGTAGGTCTGAAACTTACGTAGTTAGCCATCAGATCTAGGCATCACTCACAGATGAGAACTGTTCCCTCAGTAGATAACTCCTAAACAAGCACTGTGGAGATAAATACCATTTTTAAAACAGGTGCTCCATTACTAAATAGCAGCCCTCAGGATGGGCATTCAGTATATGTTGAGTGAATGAATGATTGAAGCACTTGTTCTTTCTGGGATGTGCTATATCCAGTGACAATGGGGGGCTCTGGGTAGGCTCAGTATTGCTCCCAGTTTAAAGACACATGTAGTTTTCTGGTGGGGTTTGAGACTTTGGGGGAGGCAGTATAAAACAGAAAGCCGAGTCTGTAATCCCAAAGCAGATTTTCCATCTAGAAAGGATGGGAAGCAATGAGACTCTAGGGGGTTGTTGGTTCTCAACGGCTATTAACTCCATCGCGGGTGCAGCTATTGCCAAGTAGCTTCCCTTACTTTCATTCCAGTACCCAGAGTAATAAAACAATTTGTACTCATTCTATCAGAAATTGATGCAGCCCTTACGGGATGTTCCTATTCTCTAAACCAGCTTGTAAATGGCTGTGCACATCTTCTTCAGCAGCAGGTGGGAAGTCAAAGTCATTATGAGGCACTCCATTCTCAAGTTACGCTGCAGCTGCAGTGACATTGCACATTCCTTATCCATGTAACTTTTTTCTTCTCTTCCCCGAAGTCCTGCAGCCTCAAGTCCAAAGCCTGGTGACATCCTCGCAGGTACAGCCAGTCACGATCCAACAGCAGGTGCAAACTGTGCAGGCCCAGCGGGTGTTGACACAAACAGCCAATGGCACGCTGCAGACCCTTGCCCCAGCCACAGTGCAGACAGTTGCTGCACCCCAGGTGCAGCAGGTCCCGGTAGGTGGCTTGAAAAGGATGCAAGGAGGAACTGGGGGGCGGGGTGGGCAGGACTCTGAGCTATTCCTTGGTAGAAACTGTGGCATGCTAAGACGGGTCACTGAGAGTGTACACAGAACAGCTGGGAGGTCTAAGAAGGGAACCTGGACAGGATATACCTGTGAGTGCCATTCATCGATCTGACTGAGCCTCCATCTGTAGATATACTCTGGCATCCTTAGAAAAGACTGGTATAGTGACTATACAGTGTTGACACATATGATGAGTATAAAACTGGAAAGAGGGCTAGCAAGTTGGCTCAGTGAATATAGGCACTTATTGTCAAGCCTAAAAACCTGAGTTCAATCTCCAGGTTCCACATCATAGAAGGAAGAACTGACTCTTACAAGTTGCCCTGACTTCTGCACCTGAGTTGTGGCATGCACTTCACCCCCAACCCTCTGTATACATGTGAGACTAGTATATCTCAGATAACTGTCTTTAATTTTGTTTTCCTTATTTTGCAGTATATACTAAGTGTATATGGTAGTGGGGGGGTGTGGGTAAATGTACATTATTTTAGTAATTAAAAAAAAAACGTATTTTAGGGGTCTAAGGAGATGAGTTAGTAGGTAAGCTTGCTTGCCTTGTAAGCATTAGGCCTCCTGAGTGCTGGGATTAAAAACATGTCCCTTCATCCACCAGGACCTGTGTTTGAATCCCCAGTACCCATGTAAAAAGCTGGGCATGGCTGCTTGTGCCTGTAAACCCAGCTTTGGGAAGGGGAGAGGCTATCCTGAGAGCTCTGGCCTGCCAGGCCACTGAAAGGGTGCTAGCCAAAATGGAAGCTCCTAGTTGACCAAGATCTCACAAAACAATAAGGCAGAGAGCTGGTGTCACGCTCCGGCCTTCATATATTCTCAGATAGATGTATGTGTTTGCATATATATGTCTATTCACTACACAGCATAGGAACTATGTTTTCTTACTAACAAATGAACCTTCTTATTATATTTTAAAATACTTATTGTGTGTGGGGGGGGTAGGTGCACGCATGTGGGGGTGATAGGACAACTTGTGGGAATTGGTTTTCTCCTTCCACCTTGTGAGTCCTGGGGATCATACTCAGTCAGCAAGCTTGGTGACAGGCACCTTAACCGTGGAGCCACCCCAATGACCTCAAGTAAAACAAATAAAACCTAGGTTTATCACTTTCACTTTCTGCCCATGTTTCTGACACTCTCTCAGCCATCCATTGTGAGCCGTCCTTGCTCTGTTCCTGCCACAGTAGCATTACTAGCCTGAAAGCCTTAAAACTGGTTTAGCTGCCCCTTTCTTCCTTTTCAACGTGGGATGCAAGCTGGAATTGTCTGTAGGGAATTTCGTTTTTGTTTTCAGTTTTGTAAAAATGTGTTTTATTCTTTTGTGATGAGTCTATGTAACAAGAAACAAATGAAAAAATATGAAAAGCAATGCTGCCTTTTGTCCTCCTCCTCCTAGGTCCTGGTCCAGCCTCAGATCATTAAGACAGATTCCCTTGTTTTGACCACACTGAAAACAGATGGCAGCCCTGTTATGGCTGCTGTCCAGAACCCAGCCCTCACTGCCCTCACCACCCCCCTCCAGACGGCTGCCCTTCAAGTACCAGTAAGAGTTGCATTCTCCTGCTGCTGCACTTCAGAATTGTTCAAGCCTGCTGTTAAGTAGACTATGGGAGCTTTTAGAGAATATGTTCGTTAGATTGTAAATATTACTCCCCTTTTAGTTTTGCTTTTTCCCTTGAAGAAATGTTGCTGGAGTGTGTTATATTAATTCTTGGGATCTTGCAAGGGGGTGGAAAAGAACACCAGATAATCCTGCGGCTGGGTAGCAGCTCCACATAGAACCATCATCTTCTAGGTACTATTGTTGCCATGGAGGTTTGACTTCTAAGGAATTCTAGGATCACCAGACAGGGAGAGATGTCAAGACAAGGAAAGAATGCATCATCCTGCAGTTATGGAACCCCAGCCACTTTACGTAAAAGATTACTTAAGTTTTGGAAGCATTAGCTTTATTCATAAAAACCAAGAATTAGGGTTGGAGATGTAACCAGTTGATAGAATACTTGGCTACCATGCATGAGGCTCTGGGTTCACTCCCCAGCAATACATAAAGAGGGTGTGTTATCACATGGATGCACATGCCTCCCCAGCACTGGGGAGGTAGAGGTTGCAGGTTCAGAAGTTCAATGTTGCTGGGCAGTGGTAGAGCATGCTTTAATCCCAGCACTTGGAAGGCAGAGGAGGCAGGCAGATCTCTTGAGTTCGAGGCCAGCCTGGTCTTTGGAAAGAGTTCTAGGACTGGCTCCATAGCTGCTGAGGAACTTTGTCTGGAAAAAAACAAAACAAAAAAGAAGTTCAGTGTTATCCTCAACTACATGGCAACCTTGGGGCTACCCTGGGTTGTGTGAGACTTTATCTCAAAACAAAACAAAAACTGCCAAGAACTAGAAACCTATGTCCATCCCTGGGATAATAAGTCAGTACACCCATAAAATGTTAAGTATTGTCAACAGTAAGAAAGGGGACTATTGATACACAGCGTGGCCTGGCTAAACCTCAGGAGTAGCCTGTCTCAGAAGTTCACACTAGCGATTCCAAGCTCAAGAAATGCAACATGGCTGTGGTGATTGTCATAATAGGGTTATAGGGCAGGACATAAGAGGACATTCTCAGAGGATAGAAGGGATATGTGCTCATATGTAAAACTGTCAAACTTCTAAAAATGATTATTTGTTATGGGTAAATTACTCTGCTTACTTTTTTATTTTATTTATTTGTTTATTTAATTTATTTTATATAGGATCTCCCAATATAGCCCAAGCTGGCCTCAAACTCAAAATCTTCCTGCCTGAGCCTCTGAGAGCTGGAGTTATGGCATGTGCCACCTTGCCTGACTGGCCTTTTTTTGGAGATAGAATGTCACTATGTAACCTTGGATGGTTTGGAACTAACAGATCTGCCTGCCTGTGCCTCCCAAGTGCTGGGATTAATGGCATGACCAATCACTACCACCCAGTGAATTATTTCTAATTCTAATGAAATAGAGCAGGTTTTTGTCTCACTCTCTCTGGTTTGTTTGTTTTTGTTGTTTTTTGTTTTGTTTTGTTTTTTTTGTGTTTTTGTTTTTTTGTCATGTGGATATTGAAGAAAATAAGAAAAAATTAGTAAGCATGGGGGCAGGGAAGAGTAGAAATGGGGGATTAATTAAGAAAACATCTCTGAATGAAAGTATGAGTTTTACCTTTGTAATCTCTGATGGTAAAACTTAGAAAGAAATGTGGGAATTAGTATACTTGTCATTTGAGAAGAGAAAAAATGCATCATACACTCAGAGGAAGTTTTCTCTTGGTCCAGTTAGTGTAGTTCATACATATATGTTCAGGGTAGCTGACAGTTTGACAGCAAACCATACAGCTTTTTTCTAGCACCACCAAATCAGAAGTTAAGGCTGAACTAGTCTTTTTGTGGTGCAGCCTATTAACAGTGACTCTGAGAGGCAGATAGGAACCGGTAAGCTCTTGAGGTTCTGGGGGAGGTGGCTTCATTAGTCCAGGAGGTGTGAGACCACACAGAGCACTCCGGGCTGACACCCCATATGCAGGAGCAAGCCACTTTGTGTTGTGAGGTTACTTTATTTAAACTAAAAAGGATAACTCTGCCCTTGTTCCAGACCCTGGTGGGCAGCAATGGGACCATTTTGACCACGATGCCTGTGATGATGGGACAAGAGAAAGTTCCTATTAAGCAAGTACCTGGGGGTGTAAAACAGCTAGAGCCCCCCAAAGAAGGAGAGAGGCGGACAACACACAACATCATTGAAAAGCGATATCGATCCTCTATCAATGACAAAATCATAGAGTTGAAGGACTTGGTCATGGGAACAGATGCCAAGGTAAGTAAGTGCCAAGAAGAATGTAGATTCATGCCTTAGTGTCTCCTCTGTCTTTGTCATGGGAATTAGAGAAGATGCAGGCTTAAAGCTGAATGGACACAAAAGTGAGTTAGAGGTACATTTTTATTGAAGTATCTTGGTGTTGGATGCGGTTATAAAATAGTGCCCAAATATGGTGGCATATATTTATAATCCTGGCCTTCAAGAGACACTGCAGGAGGATTACGAGTTCTAGGCCAATTAGGGCTAAAAGTCAGTTCCATGAATGAATGAATGAGTGAATGAATGAATGACGGAGGGAGGGAGGGAGGGGAGGAGGGAGGGAGGGAGGGAAGACTGGAGAGATGGCTCAGCGGTAAGAGCAAGTACTGCTAGTCCAGAGAAATTGGGTTCTGTTCCCAGTACCCGTGCCATTGCTGAGATCCCCTAGTTCTGGGGATCCAGTGCCCTCTTCTGTTCTTTTCAAGCATGGGCACACATGAAAGTACAAATTATCATCTAACATGAATGAAATGTTGACAGTTGATGATTTGGTGACCTCCTGGTACCTTTGACTCCTTCAGCCACGTTCTGTTGTGACTGTTAATGACACCTAAGATAAGGGTTGTCTACTATGACAGACATTCCAGTGTTAGGGGGAGATACCACTTCTTACTAATGTTATCTAGTGGCTAGGTATAGGATGGTGTACCTTGGAGGCAACTAAGAACAGTCTTTTTTTTTTTTTTTTTTTTTAAGAAAATTAATTATAAAATGTTTACTTGTGCTCAAATCATTAAAATCATTGGATAGTACTTTAAAATTGAATAAGGTTAATTTTAAATATAAATTAATGTTAAAACCATAGACTCATTTAGAATTACTGCTATTGAGTTAATTTTAAAATACTAGATAAATTTTAAGTAGTTTCACTAAAAATAAATGATAATTATTTGGGGATATAAATATGCTTGCTGTATTTGAACATTAAACAATGTATAGCATTTAGCAAAGCAGTGTTACATAGTACTTCAGAAATACAGTGAGTTTTTTGTTGTTGTTGTTGTTTCATATTGTTTACAATTTTAAGAGCAGATCCTCCACATTCAAGTGATAACCAGGTTTACCGGCCATTTTAACTTTATTTATTATTTTTGTTTTGGTTTGGTTTTTAGTTTTTCAAGACAGGATTGCTCTGTGTAGCCTTCACTGTCCTGGAACTCTCTTTGTAGACAAGTCACAAGTCTGGCATTGGACTCAGAGATTCATCTGTCTCTACCTCTTGAGTCTAAGAACACTCTTGATGTATTTTTAGTAGTATTCCATTTTAGGGGAGAAGAGAGAGTAGAGATTGAGTCTTTGACCAAGAGCAAAGGAGAGGAAATTAATTTTTCATACATATCTACTTTTTTTTTTTTTTTAAAGTATTTGTCTCCTGGGAAATGGGAGGGATTGTTTAACAACAACTTTATTTTAAAAGGAAGTCCCTTGTTCATTTATACCTGCTAAGCAAGTACTCTAAACTACATTTCCAGCGCAATACTTGTTTGTTTGTTACTAGCCTGGATCTAATTAGCCCTAGCTGGCCTGGAACTTTCTATGAAAACCAGACTGGATTCAAACTCAGAGATGTTCACCTGCCTCTGCCGAAATGCTTGAATTAAAGGCATATATCACTACACCCAGCCTCCAATGCTATTTTTTGTTGCCATTTGTTTTCCTTAGTTTTTCATTGTTGTTTTTTCGTTTGGTTGGTTGGAATTTTTGTTTGTTTGGATGTGCTGGAACTCACTCTGTAGCCCAGACTGGCCTCAAATTCTGAGATCTTCTTGCCTCTGCCTCCTCCCAAATACTGGAATTAAAGGCGTGCACCACACCACCACCCAGCTTAAAGTTTGCTTTTATGTTGGAATTATTATAGCCCATGTTTATGTATGTCAATACTACCAGTCTATGGTTTACATGCTATCATTATTCACATGTTAAGGATTAAGGAGAGGTTATGTTAAACTCTGGGTCCAATCCCTAGTATTATCCCACCTCATCCCTCACCCCTCAAAAAAAAAAAGAAAGAAAAAGAGGTTCTGAGTTAGGGTGAATTTTGTCTCAATTATCCAGCATTTGAACCAGTGTTTGACACTTTACAGCTGTGCTCCTCACTCATGAACTCTAGGACCCTGCTCTCTTTGCTCCAGCATGCACTGTTTCATATCTTCCTTCCCAGATGCACAAGTCTGGCGTTCTGAGGAAGGCCATTGATTACATCAAATATTTGCAGCAGGTCAATCACAAACTGCGTCAGGAAAACATGGTGCTGAAGCTGGCAAATCAGAAAAACAGTAAGTCTGCCTGCTGAGAAAGGCCAAACAAACGTCATAGCTGTTTGGAGAAGTCCTGTGATGGACACAGGGAGGCCTCAGATGTCTGTGAGGCCCTGTCCCTGTGGGGTTTTGTAAAAATGGATAGTTTTCTAAAAGAGACTTTTCTTTGCAGAACTCCTGAAGGGCATTGACTTAGGAAGTCTGGTAGACAGTGATGTGGACTTGAAGATTGAAGACTTTAATCAGAATGTCCTTTTGATGTCTCCCCCGGCCTCTGACTCGGGGTCCCAGGCAGGCTTCTCTCCCTATTCCATTGACTCTGAGCCAGGAAGTCCTCTGCTGGATGATGCAAAGGTATGAGCTTTTGACATTTCTTACCCCCAGAATCTCTCATTTTCCGTAAGGCAGTAATGGCCACAGAAAGGTGACTGGACCAGTGCTTAACACAATGTGGGGTGGAGAGGACCAGGAATTCTGTGATGTTAGCTGCATTTAAAGGGGTGAAAATTCCCAAGTATGGTGGTGAGTGTCTGTAATCCCAGTGGGAGGGAGGCTGAGGCAGGAAAATCTTGAGATGGCACCAAGACCATCTCAAAAGGAAAGAAACTAAAAAACAATCCAAGAGGGAACAAGCTGCCTCTGGATGGGGACACAGAAAGACCCTCAGATTTAACAAGTCCTCATAGAAAGGCCCCTCAGCGAGGAATGAGTACCGACACAGCGGCTGCCAGGCAGTGGGCTCTGGGAGTTGCTGATGAGCTCTGTTAATTCCTCTACCAATAATGGGCCTGGTAAGACCTCTTTCTGAGGCTGCTCTGCTAGTTTTGAGCAAGGCTGTCTCTGGGTGCTCTTTCCGGAAACAACTCCAATTTGCAATCTAACAGATAACAAACCCAGGGCTCTTAAATGGTCCCTGAACAAGAAAAGCCCATGGCAATTGAAGTTTTATTGGAGTTAGTTAGATGAGGCCTTAAGCTCAATGACTTTCTAGGAACCTTTGGAGTCAGTGGATCCTATACTGCATTTTGACATTGGCATTTCTCACTCCAAAAGCATATGGTTTCATTCTAGTGTATGGTTTTTTGTTTGTTTGTTTGTTTGTTTGAAGGTGATCATGTAGCTCTGGCTGGCCTAGAGTTGCTATGAAATTAGGATGACCTTGACACCTGATCTTCCTGTCTCTATCATGTGCTGGGATAAAGGCTTGCCAATGCCTTAGATATATATGGTACTAAGGGCTTTGTGCATGCTAAATAAGCTTTTTTTTTTTTTTTTTTTTTGGTAAAGATATGGCTTCACTATTCAGTCTTAGTTAGTGGCCTGGAGCTCTCTATGTAGATCAGACTGGCCCATCATACACAAACATTCTTTTGAAACATTTTTGTCAATATGATTCTGATTGATGATGGTGGTTGATATACAATTTGGAATGTGTGTATCAGGGCTTGGAGAAAATCTTGGCTCTGATCCCCTTCCTCATCCCTTGTCAGTTCCCTAGGGCCTCTGCTTCCAGTTCTGTCTGCAAAGTGAAAGAGACACAAAAAGTACATTCTAGTTTCAATAGCAAACTTGACTTCAGCATTCTCTCCCCTTGCCTGTGTTTTCCTCACTACTGAGGTGCTGTCCCTGTTATGAGGTACTAAAACCTTGGAACCCACGAACAGAAGCAAACCTCCCTTTCAAAAAGTCACACTCCAGAATTCGCTCCAGAGCATCGTTTCTGTCCTTATTGAGGTGTGGTATAAACACAATGAAATAGCCAGTAGGATGGCTCAGCAGGTGTAAGTGCTAGGCATGCAATCTTGAGCACCTAAGATTCAGAACCCACATTACAAAGCCAGATAGAGTGGGTCAAATTTGTAACCCCATCTACAGATTAGTTTGTTTTTTAACCATTCTTGCTCATGTACACATCACAGTGGCAAAAATAACAAGAGATCGTCTTAGAAAGCAGAGTTTGGTTTCTCTGTAGTCATGGGAGTGTTCTTGGTCTCCACATCTCTACCCCAGCATGCTCTCTGTTGTTGTACAGGCCCATTTTGTAAGAAAGTTGGCCTGGCATTTAGGAGGCAGAGACAGACAGGGCTATGAGTTCAAGAAAGAGTATTCCAGTGTTTGAGCAATAGTTTTAGAAGCACAAACTTCTTAAGCCTCCTGGCTTTTTTCTTCTCTGACTTAATGGTCTTGAATTTAAACTCCACAGTCTGTTTCTTGGTGCATGTATAGAAACAGTGTCTTAATTACTTTTCTGTTGCTATGACAAAACACCGTGACCAAGGCAACTTATAAAAATAAAAGAAGGTATTTTAATTGGACTTATGAATTCAAAGGGTTAGAGTTCATGATGGCAGAACTGAGAAGGCATGGTGGCAGGAACAGCTGAGAACTCACATCTGGATCTACAAGCAGGAGGCAGAGAGAGCACGCTGGGTATGACATGAGCATTTTGAAATCTTAAGCCCAGTCCAAGTGACATACTTCTCCAGCAAGACCTTACCTCCTACTCCTCTGCAGCCACCAACTGGGTACCAGATATCAAATGCCTTCAACTTCTGGGGGATATCACATCAAAGCACCCCAATGAGTTCTGTAAAACACAAACAGTAATCACACTAACCTTGAGTTACTGTTTTGAAGGTCAAAGATGAACCAGACTCTCCTCCTGTGGCACTGGGCATGGTGGACCGATCTCGAATTCTGCTGTGTGTCCTCACCTTCTTGGGCCTCTCCTTTAACCCCTTGACTTCTTTGCTGCAATGGGGAGGGGCCCACAACGCTGACCAACACCCATACTCAGGCTCTGGCCGCAGTGTACTGTCTCTGGAGTCAGGTAGGTGGGTCCCCTAACATTGCTTGGGTTAGATGGACTGCTGTGGCAAAAGGACCTGTGCAAAAGTGCCTGGTGTGTCTACCTAGTCCAAACCTCAGGATGGGCCTCCCACCTGTTTGCTTCTGACAGGGCCTAGCCTAAGTTATGTATAATAAGACAAACTTGAGTTTAGTTGGGATAAGCAAAGCAAATCTGGAAACTGCTTTGTTACAGTTACCATGTAGGGAGGGGGTGGGGAGATGGGGGAAGTGTCTGTTTGAGAGACTATATGGTATTATGTCAGGTATGAGATTGATATCCTAATGTCCTTTAGCTGAGGTTTTTGTGGCACCTAGCTCCATGGTGCCAGGGGATATAAAGATTCCTGTTTAGGCTGTAGAATTGTCTACTGTTTCCTCTAAAATAATATAAAGATTCCTATTTAGGCTATAGAATTGTCTACTGTTTCCTCTGAAATGATGCAGACAGCTCTTTGATCTCACCTCTGGAGTCCGTCAGGTGCCTTGCTGTTCCTCAAGGCCCTGTAGTCTCAGCTGAGATGCCCCTCTTTAGGTTCTGGGGGCTGGTTTGACTGGATGATGCCAACTCTCCTCCTGTGGCTGGTAAATGGTGTGATTGTCTTGAGCGTCTTTGTGAAGCTATTGGTCCATGGGGAGCCAGTGATCCGCCCACACTCACGCTCCTCAGTCACCTTCTGGAGACACCGGAAGCAGGCGGACCTAGACCTTGCCAGAGTAAGTTCTGCCACCCACCTTTGTTTACCTTCCTCTATGCTCAAACAAGAACTCAGTCAGTATATGAAGTTCTGTGACAGTTGCTGGAGTGACGGGGGAGACAGAGAGGGACCTGTACCTGTGACAGGTCCAGAACAGTGGTAGGCAGTGCATCTGTGCCTATATCATGCTGTAGACACTGGCATGGATCTGTGGATCCTGTGGCTCTTTGTCTGTGAGTCTTGGGGTTTAAGTGGTGCTGTCCTGATCAAGAAAAAAGACAGGCAGGCATGGTAGGACCTTTCAAGCTGATAGTGTCATGAGTGATATACTAGTCACTTTTTTCTTGTTGTGACCAAGTACCTAACAAGCAATTTAAGAAGTTTATTTGAGCTCATAGTTTCAGTCCCTCCTGGGAAAGGCTGGTGGTCATGGGGCAGGAGCTTGTGGCATGGTATCCTGACATCACAGCAAATCAGGAAGCAAAGAGCTCATACTGGAACTACAAGTAGAGATCACTTGCAAGATCTGCTACTATCAGCCCACTTCTGTCAGCCAGGCCTTAATCCTGAAGGTTCCACAACCTTCTGAAACATTACTACCAGCTGGTTACCAAGGGCTGGAATACATGAGCTGGTAGGGGTGGGGGTGGGGGTTGTTTACAGTCCACTATGACAAGTAGACAGAGGATATGTGTGTCTGAAGTGTCAGAGAGGTGGCAGTGAGGGCTGGGGGTGTAGTGGTCTGCATTTGCAGAGTTTTGACTTGTAACTGAATTAGGTCTTTTTTTTTTTTTTTTAAGATTTGTTTTTATTTATGTTTGTCTGTGTGAAGGTATATGCACATGAGTGCAGGTGCCCACAGAAGCTGGAATAAAAGACATCAGATTGCCTGGAGCTGGAGTTACAGGTGGTTCTAAGTCTCCTGGCATGGGTGCTGGGAACCAAACTGTGATCCTCTGAAAGAGCATCAAGTGCTCTGAACTAACTGCGCAATCTCTTCAGCCCTCTGAGTTAGGTTTTTATTTCCAGTTTGCTGGTGAATCAGGGTTTAGCTGAAGGGTTTTTTTAGAATCATTTACAAGGAGAGGTTATGGGGAAGGCTCTGTGGCATCTTATGGCACTGAAGGAGTTAAACACTTGCACTTTGGGAGTCCTGTGACTCAGAATGGTCCTGAACTACAGTAAACCCTGTGCCTGCTCTCCCTTCAGCAGGTTGACACACCTGAGTCTCAGCACACCATAATCTGCACCCACAGCCCTGGGCCCTAAAACACAATGTGATGAGGGCACTGTTCACCGGAGTATCATAGAGGCAGCTTTAAGGGTGTTTGATGCCATCCTGCTGGCCGCATGAAAAATAGGTTGGGGAAAGGAAACAGGAAAGGTACAGAAACAATTTAGGAGGTTCTCAGAATAGGCAGAATAAGAGATAAGAGCCTGGCATTTAACACTTTAAAAGGGTAGAAGTGAATAAATATTTTGAGATGTAAAGTAAATAATAATGGTGTTAACTCAAAGGAGGAGGAGACTGGAAGGTATCAAGAGCTCTTTCTAGGCTGTTGCTTGGACACACTCTTTGTATGTGAGCAGTGACCAGGAAGGAGGCAGGACACGGGGCAGAAACAAGTCAGCGCCTGAGTGGGAACCTGCATCCTTGCTAAGAGAGGATGTTTAGAGAGAGTTACATTGGTTGAGGCAAAGGAGCAAAACCAAAGGCATCCTGGAAAACAGCGAGCCTTCTAGGGAAAGAGCTTTTCATTGCCATTGATAACCTCTCACAGTTACCAGCATCAGCAGGGTGCCATAGACTCCATTAGACCCTCATCTTGGCAGAGATCCCAAATTGAGGTAGTTTAGCAATTTAACTGTAAGTTGGCCTTAAAGCTGTGGTTCTTGAGCTTCTATAGGCCACAGGATCAAAGGCCACAATTCCAGAGCAATGATTGAGCATGTCTGAGGTGGGGCTCAACAAATCCCAGAACCTAAGCATGTACTTTGTCTAAAAACTAGTTTCTACTTTATTTATAAAAGCTGCCATGACAGCTGTGCAGTGGTGGCACACACCTTTGGTCCCAACACTCAGGAGGCAGAGACAGGTGGATTTCTGTGAGTTTGAGGCCAGCCTGGTTTACAGAATGAGTTCCAGGATAGTCAGGGCTACACAGAGAAACCTTGTCTCAAAAAAGGAAACAAGAGGCTGGAGAGATGGCTCAGTGGTTAGGAACACTGTCTCTTCCAGATGATTCAGGTTCAATTCCCAACACCCACATGGCAGCTCACAACTGTCCATAACTGGGGTCCTGGGGGGATCCTACACTCTCAGAGAGACTTATGTGCAGGCAAAACACCAATGCACATACAATAAATAAATTATTTAAAAAGAAAACAAAACAAGTTGCTAGAAACTGGCAACATTTGCTTAAAGATAGAATACAATATAATTTAGCAAAAAATGACCTGGAGTTCTTCAGAATATCTATGATGATTCTTTTTGGGTTTACAGGTGGCTTCTTTTTGTGTTTTTTGTAGTTTTCCAAAGTTTTTTAGATTTTCTTTTATGGAAGTTGTGTTTTATTCTGATAACAAGGTGGGTAAAATAGAAGTGTTTTAAAACAAAAAGACAATGGCAAGGCCAATGACCATATTACTACTTGCTGCTTTATAGGGTGATTTTGCAGCTGCTGCTGCCAACCTACAAACCTGCTTATCAGTTTTGGGCCGGGCACTGCCCACCTCTCGCCTGGACTTGGCCTGTAGCCTCTCCTGGAATGTGATCCGGTACAGCCTACAGAAACTGCGCCTGGTACGCTGGATACTCAAAAAAGTCTTCCAGCGCTGGCGGGCCACCCCAGCCACTGCAGCTGGCTTTGAGGATGAAGCTAAGAGCAGTGCAAGGGATGCAGCCCTGGCCTATCACAGGCTGCACCAGCTGCATATCACAGGTGAGAACATAGCTGCTACCTGGCTTGCTGCACAATGCCCCACACATCTCTTCCTTAGCTTGCTTTGCCAGAGCTTCACCTTGACAGACAGAAGCCACTTTTATGTGGCTTTAATCCAGTCATCAGCCTGCATTGTCTACAGCTGTAGTTTACCTTTTTTTCTTCCTTTCTTTCCTTCTTTCTTTCTTTCTTTCTTTCTTTCTCTCTCTCTCTCTCTCTCTCTCTCTCTCTCTCTCTCTCTCTCTCTCTCTTTCTTTTTTTCTTTCTTTCTTCCTTCCTTCCTTCCTTCCTTTTCTAATCTATTGATTTTATGTGTATAGTTGTGCACCACGCGTGGGCAATGCCTTGTGGAGGCCAGAAGAGGGCATTTGAGCCCCTGGAACTGGAGGTACATATGGTTGTGAGCTGCCATGTGGGTGCTGGGAATTGAGCCCAGGTCCTCTGGAAGAACAGCCAGTGCTCTTAATCACTGAACCCCCTCTCTAGCCCTGAGTTTAATATTTCTAAGATTTCACAGTGTCCAGGAGGCTCAGAAGTTCAAGATCATCCTCTGCCAACCTGAGCTACATGAGACCCTATCTCTAAAAAAAACAAAAGAAAAGAAAATGAGGGGACAGCAAAGTGGCTCAATTGGTAAAGTCACTTGCCACCAAGCAACATCCTGAATTAAGTCCTAGTGACTCCCATGACAGGAGAAAACTAATCCCAGGTTGTGCTCTGACTTATACACATATGCCATGGCACACACATACACACATAAAATACCAACTGTTTAAAAGATAAAAGTGCTACCTAGGATGGCTTCCTGGCTTCTTGATCAGGAGTTTGGTTGAGCAGTGGTACCACCAACAGCTGAAGGAAACAAGGGAAAAAGTTGTTTTCCAAGAAAGGGTGTTTTGGACACTTGCATATGAGACATGGAGGAGAGATATTCAGTAAACATTGGGCCTATGGGATCTGTAGCCCGGATAATGGATCTGGGCCTTCAGGGGAGAGTGAGAACCAAGAGAATCTAGAATATCTCACCAAAAGAGAGATGGAGCAGTGTTGTCAAAACAGGCACTGTGAAGCTGGGTATGGTGGCATTTTCTTTATCCCAACACTTGGGAGGCAGAGGCAGGTGGGTCTTTGGGAGTTAAGAGGCCAGCCTGGTGTACTTAAGGAAGTCCAGGTTAGCCAGGGGTACATGGTGATCCCTGTCTCTAAAAACAACAAACAAAAAAGACACTGCCTAAGAGGGATGGCAGTCAAAGGTCAGAGGAAAATGAAGAGGTGTGGCAGGTAAGAGGGATAAGGTGAGGACAGAGATGGTTAGAGAAGGGAAGTTTGAGGGGGAACAGGCCTAGTCATCAAGGATGGAGAAGAAACCAGGAGATGAAATGGTGAGGTCAACTTTAACAGGAAGCCCCTATCTGCAGATCTCTTCTGTTGGGGTTTTTTTTGTCCTATCCCTCACAGTGCCCTTAGAACAGACTCCACATCCTGGGCTCTGATCAGGAGACTAAGCTGCTAGGGTCTAGAGTTCCAGCTAGAACACTTCACCACTAATCTCTACATTCACCGAACAGTCTTGACCCCAGTGTCTATGGAGCTCTCCAGGAGTAGGGGTGCCCACAGTATGGTTTTTATGCTGTGCTCTGTCCTCTCTCTGAAGGAAAAAATCTTAGAGCTTTGTGGGGAAAACAGATAACCAGACACTCACACAGAATGGCCTCAGAGACTAAGAGCTCCCCATGCTGGTAACAAAAAGGCAGCTAGGTAAAAAGAACCCTTAGCTAAGAGGACCTGGTTGCTGCCATCACAACCCTGACGTGAGAAGACTGCTAGTCCTTTGTCACCTCCCAGCTTCTGTTTGTGGACCAAAGTAGGAAACTAACTATGAAAGCTTCAGGACAGCCATGATGGGTCCTTGGGTCTGTGCCAGGGACACTTTGTCCACTGATCCCTTACTGTAAGCCTTCTACCTACTAATCCAATGTGTGTAACTAACTGGCAACATCATTCACATGGGAGGAGGATGAAGAAAATAAAATCTACTTTGTTTTTGTGTTGTGTTTTCATCTTCTCCCTTCAAATATTTGGAAATCCAGACCTTTGTCAACAGAATGTTGCCATGCTATCGACACTGCCTTAGAAAATGTTGCACCACACACCTCTCCTCTGAGTTCTGTCTAGTGACCAGCAATCCTAACACCTCCGCTATCACAGAACCAGAGCCATGTATGTCCCCGTCAGTTTCAGAGATAGCTAGTAACTTGCAAAGCCTGCATCCCATCTGGACCTGCCTGATCATAGAGGTTACTCCTTTCCTCTGCACCTCATGTATTAGTTTGTTACTGTGCTTATCACTGTGGCAGAGATGAGAGGAGTCCTTTACTCTGGCTCACAGTTTAGAGAAAGGAGCTTTCAACCACAGGTAGGAAGCTGAATCAGACTGCATCTGGAGGTGTGCTTTAGCCCTGGAAGGCCCACCCCAATAGCCTCCACCTCATAAAGGTTCCACAGCCTCCCTTAACAGTGTCACCACTGGGGACCAAGTGTTGAGACACCTGAGCCTGTAGGTGACAGTTGACTATAAAGCCAAGCATTGTTGATGATTGTGCTAGAAGGGCAAAGAGACTTTATTTGGGAGACTCTGTCAACATTAGTGTCTGTTTCTGCTTTTCCTAGGGAAGCTTCCTGCAGGATCTACCTGTTCAGACATCCACATGGCTCTGTGTGCTGTGAACCTTGCTGAGTGTGCGGAGGAGAAAATCCCACCAAGCACACTTATTGAGATCCATCTGACAGCCGCCATGGGGCTCAAGACCCAATGTGGAGGAAAGCTGGGCTTCTTGGCTGTGAGTACCCTTCAATTCCTGTATTAATTACTTTCCCCATCACTGTGTGATAAAGTACTTGGAACAACTTGAAGAAGGGATTTATTTTGGAAAGAGTATGGTCCACCATGGCAGGGAGGAGGAATCGGAATTAATCAGCCTTACAACCCTCAGAGTTACCTCTGTATCCCTGTATCTGCTAAGTAGGCCCCATGTCCAAAAGTCCGAAACAATGCCACCAGCTGGGAACTAAGTATTCAGACAGCCAGTGGGCAATATTTCACATTCAAACTATGTTTCCACTGAGCACTTTCCCAGCCTGAACCAAAAGGCAGTGTGTGCCCCACTGCTTGGGCGTTGGTTTTCACTTGCAGTGGAGGAAATGCAGCAAGATGTCCCCTTGCTGTAAAGCCTTACAGGGACATTCTGGTGCGTTGAAGCAATCGTGTGGGCTTATAGACGTGCGTATCTGTATGTGGGATTCGTGTTTGACTTCGCTCTTAGAATCTTATTACATCTCTGGTCTCAGTAATTCACCCAAAAGCTGTTTTGGGGGTTACCTTGTATTGGTCTCAGGACTATAGGTCCAGAAATAAAAGCCGAGAGTTCTGTGCAAAGAGCTCAGATAGATGCAAGGTGGGAACTGAAGTTAGAGGCGTGTCCTATTTGCCTGGCAAGGTGCCAGCGTCTGTTGTTCACAGCTGGCTGACTCCCAATCCTTGTTATCAGCTAGTCCATAGCATCTGCTGACCTCAGGCTTTCTCTTTCTCTAGCAGAGGCAGGCATAATTTACTCAGTGCCCCACTTAGCATAGATAACTGAACACATTAGATATGTTGAAAATGGAATTATCTTATCTTAGCTTGTTGCCAGTTGATAATGGAGGTGATATGCTGAGAACAGACCAAGTACATGCTATGTGGTAACACAGATCTATTGCATCAAGTGGATCATTGTAGTCTTCAGGAGAGAGAACTCAAGAAAACTCTCCACTCTGTCTTTATAAGTGAACTATCCATTGGCTGATTTATTCAGCAAATTCTACCTAACTTTTGTTCTGGACCAGGCACTCCTAGAGGAGATAGTACATGGACGCATGAGATCTGGCAGGAGACCCCAGAGGTTTCAGGCTTTCAGAAAAATACATGAGTTAGTGCTGACACAGGATCATCTTGTCACCCTGAAGCCCCACTTAGCTTCAGTTGTCGTTATTGCTAAAATATAGCTACCTTTTAAAAAACGCTCAGGCTGCTGAGCTCAGGCACACCTATGGTAACCAAGGATCAGGAAAACAGCTCCGTTATAATTGCCTCTAAAAGCTGGAGGATGTAGCATGCCTTGTTGAACCATCTACTTGGGAGGTTGAAGTCCAAGGCTAGTCTGGGCAGCATAGCAAACCCTATCTCAAAACAAGAAAGAAAGAAAACCGCCCTGCCTGTGACTTCCTTGGAAATCCTATCGGCCTAATCCATAGTCAGCAGTTCAGTATATGGTTCTCAGAAGTTTCCTGCACACTTACATGACATTATAATCCACTGTGTGAAGCTGATTCTACCATAAACCTTGGTTTACCTCTTGTTCTTTTAACTTAGTAAGCAGTCTTGGGCATCTGGTTCTGCAGAGGTAGTTGGCACTGCTGAAGGATATTTGTAGCTCCTGTATTTACTGTTGCAAGCTGCTATAGAGAGGAAATGTTTTTTTCTATTGTCACTCACCTCTGTGAGCTTCCTCATACTAAATCACTAGTGACATCTCTAGTGGCGGTGGGTGCTCTTGGAGCCAAGGGTATAAACACCTGAAACTTTAATGCTGTTGCCCAATTTGCATAGTCAATAAGGTAGGGGAGTAGACTGATGGGTGGCTACTATGACTACCTTTCTGTTCACTCCCTTTTGGAGCAGCTGGATTAAGAGATTCAGGCAATGGTTAAAGCCTTTATTCCCAGCACTCAGGAGGCAGAGGCAGAGGCAGAGGCAGAGGCAGGCAGATCTCTGTGTTTGAGACCAGCCTGAGTTACAGGCTCCAAAGCTACACAGAGAAACCCTGTCTTGAAAAATGAGAGAGAAAAAGAGAGAGAGAGAAAGAGAGAGAGAGAGAGAGAGAGAGAGAGAGAGAGAGAGAGAGAGAGAGAGAGAGAGAGAGATGCTTTGATTTTGGTGAGTTAGATTTAGTTAGCCATGTTTAGTTAGCAAACAGAGGGCTTACCTCTGAAAATAGTTAGATCAGAAGTTTCCACGATTTCTGTTTGTGGAACTGTCTAATATTTTTATAGTCAGTAGATAATGGAAGTTTAGTTTTGTTTGTTTGGTTGTTAGTAGTTCCAGTGCCCTAAAAAAATACTTACGTCTTAATAGCTTTGTGGGGGGAAATCATATCTGCAATTGAAAGAAGAGATACTCTTTATTTATTTATTTATTTTTAGTTTTCTGAGACAGATTTTTAAGATTTATTTTATGGTCTGGGTGTTTTGTCTCCATATATGTCTATGCACCACATACATGCCTGTGAGCCACCATGTGGGTCCTTTGAAAGAACATCCAGTGCTCGTAACTTCTGGGTTATCTCTCCAGTCCCCTGCCTCAGCTCTTTTGTTTGTTTTTGTTTTTGACACTGAGTCCTTCTACCTACCCCTGGCAGCCCTGAAACACACTACATAGGTGAGGCTGACCTCAAACTCACAGAAATCTGACTGCCTCTGCCTTCTGAGTGCTGGGAGTAACGATGTGAGTCACCATACTCAGCTTGCCTCCACTTCTTCAGTATGGCTGTTACAGACATGTGCCACCATGTCTTTAGACTCATTTTCTGTTCCATACACTATTCACATGCTAATTGCTTTTTAAAACAAGACAATCACTTGACTCCTTGAGCACTCGATGTGGCACTCGGGGTGCTTGGCACACAATTTGTGAACTATAATTGGGGGGGAGGAGACTGGATTGGGCCTGGTCCAGGAGTATTGGACAGCTCTAAGCACCCTGGGGCTCCTGCCTGGCTTCTCACATCAGGCAATAAGTGAGTTATAGGACAGGCTTCTATGCTGCCGCTTGGGAGAGATCTGATGTCTATGAAATTTAGAGGGAAAGTTTTTTTTGTTTGTTTGTTTGTTTTTTTAAACTGGGAACAGTATAATTGGCCTATAAAGCCAAGAAAATTAAAAGAACAATAACAATTATTTTCACAGTGTCCCTTATAGAAGTCAAGTTGTACTATCTCCTGGATTTATATTTCTTATTAGTTCAAACCACTAAACTCAGGTCTCCCACAGAGACTTGTTACTAGCTGATGCTTAGATTCAGGTAGTTCATAACTGCCTGTAACTCCAGTTTGGAGTTGACACCATCTTCTGGCCTCTGTGGGTACTGCACTCATGTGCACAAACACAAATAAAATCTTTAAAAATTCTTAATGTCAGGCCAGGCATGGTGGTGCATGTCTTTAATCCCACGACTCAGGAGGCAGAGGCAGATGGATCTCTGAGAGGTCAAGGCCACCTAGAGCTATAAAATGATATTCTGTTAAAAAAAAAAAAAAAAAAAAAAAACTATCTACAGCATGATTTCTATGTTTTTTAAATTCAGCTTAAAAATTATTTTTAACTTAATAGTTTCCTAAATGATTTTTGTAGATTCTTTTTGCCATGGCCTGTCAGACTCTGCACTTTTTCATGTTATATTAGACCCCTAAGAGTCCTCTTCATTTTCCCTTGGGACAACTACCATACCTGCTGACCAGCCTTATGCCTTAAAGAGAGTTGCTCAATTGTTAGAAGGTTCTGGGATGTAAGAGGCCCCAGAATTACACGCGCGCGTGCATACACACACACACACACACACACACACACACACACACACACTCAGAGCCTCTGTTCCCACAGTTGTAGTTCAGCTTCATTGAGTACTTTGAAGGTCACAAAAGGTCATTGGGTTCTGCTCTATTTGCTCTCATAATACCTTGTTGTCAAAGTGGACATAAATAAGAAATTGTGTCATTGCCCCTCTGAATTTAAATGAAATGCTGTCCTACTCTCATAAGCTGCTATGAAAATGCCAGTAATTGTCTATAGAGCAGTTTGGCCAGGCAGCTGTCCCCATGTTCCCCTTCAAAGTCTCCCCATTGCATCCTTGAGTGGCTATGCTTTGACTGTGCTATTTCTGACTCTGGCATTCAAGTTTTTTGAAGCTGTTACATTAGCTGATTGCTGCTTAAAGTCTATTAAAGGTCAGAAGCATCAGCCTACCAGACCATGAGATGGATGCCCTCATTGTGCCGAAGCTGGAAAGGGATGTTCCCAGACCAGCAGCCCCTGTGGTAGATGCCATGCCCTGAGCTTCGTGTATGCTCCTTCCTCCCCTGTCCACATGCTCAGCTCCCTGTTCAGACTGAGTAGTTTTATAGATCAGAAGCAGCTATGTTCTGGGAACCTGTCATCAGGGATCAGGGCCAAGGCACGTGCAGCAGGGTTCCTGCTGCATCCTGTCCTGCTAAGCCTGCCTAAGTCTTCCAGAGTCTATTTCCCTTTCACCTGCTAGTATTCAACAGGTATTCTTAGGAAGGGGCCCCAGAAGTCCATAACTTTATCTGTGACACCGAGAGTGCCTAGACAAGCAGCCCCTCAATCCTGGGACTTCGGGTAATTTAAACTGCGTATCTTTTAGAGTATTTTTAGGCAAACTGTGTTGTCTAATTTTTCAGCTCTTACTGGAGTGACAAGAGTTTGTGCACACCCAATCCAGCTTTCAGTACTGCCAGGCAGCAGGAAGCTTGCCCAAGACCGTGGCATGTTTGTGTGTCCATGTGTGCCCTGAAAGGAAACCTCTACAGAAAGTCTCATGCTTTCCTTGCATGAGCCCCAACCTGAGAGGAAAGACCAGAAATGGACTTCTTTTTCCCTAGGCAAACTTAAAATAGTGATGGATATAAACGACACACCCTGCATGACTCCCTGGAAGCCATGTAAACATGCGTGTATGTGCAACGCATGTGTTCACTTAACACCAGAAGAGTTGTTGGAACTCCTGAAACTAAAGGCATAGGTGGTTGTGAGCCACTGGGTATGGGTGCTGAGAACCAGAACAGCAAGTACTCTTAGCTGCTGAGCTGTTCCTCCAACCTCTATTTAAATTAACATACAAAGGATTAGGTTTCCTATGGCATTTTCAAACAGAATGGGTTGATTTCCCTCCCTTCCCCCCCCCGGCCCCCCAGCCCATACCTGCCACTTGTGGTAGCCTCCTTTCTGTTTCCATGTGTTCTAGAGCTCTCATGCTTTCCTCAGCATGGCTTCCACAGTCTCTTGTCTAGTTTCATGCCACCCCCCAACTAGTTTATGAACAAGAATATGGGATTTACCTTTCTGTGGTGGGACCGATTCTGGGAATTCATGAAGGGCCTGTCGGCTGTCGATCCCTTTCCCCAGCATCTGTTTCTGATGGCTCCACATTAGCTACAGCTTTCATCTGCTACCTTGATGTTACTCCTGGTCCTGTTCTTTCACAGAGCTACTTCCTTAATCGTGCCCAGAGTCTGTGTGGCCCGGAACACAGCGCTGTCCCTGACTCCCTGCGCTGGCTCTGCCACCCCTTGGGCCAGAAATTTTTCATGGAGCGAAGCTGGTCAATCAAATCAGCAGCCAAGGAGAGTCTGTACTGCGCCCAGAGGAACCCAGGTGAGAGTGCTGTCCCCACTGCTCAGAGCTGGTGACAGGCTAGGTACAAGGGTGACGAAAGACCCAGGTGTCTCCACCTTGGTTAGCATCTATCTGTCTGTCTGTCTGTCTATCTATCTATCTATCTATTTATTTTCTGATTGAGTCACATAAAAGTTAAGTAACCTTTTTGAGGTCAAGCCCAGTCAGAGCCTGTCTGTAATGTAGCTCAGTTCACAGCTATGCTATGTCGGGCAGTCAATGCCTGTGGTCACTACATAAGGGCCATGTATACATGGTAAGCTGTGGTTAAGTACCATTAGTCCCTATTCTGGACATTCAAAAAATGTAGAAGGTGTGGGGTTTGCTGACCCTGGCCTCTGGGCCTTCTGGTCCCACTGGGAAAGCAGATAGACATATATGGAGCAGTTGGGAACAATAGGCGCAGGCAGTCATCATTGCTCAGAATGGTGACAGGGACAGGGCTCCAGGCATCAGAGGGAGAGGCAGGCTTTCTGTCCCCAGCATTTGATAGTGATTGGAGTTGATTGGCCCAGTCTTAGAAGGCAGAGGCTAGCAGGGTAGACTCACACAGGGAACACTTGAGTGTGTCCCTCTGTGGTTTCTCTGCTGAGTCTGTAGATGAGGAATCATACTGTTAGTACAGAATGAATGTCAGATACAGAGGTGGGGGTGGGAGGTATAATCTTGTTTTTTAATAACTATTGTGCAGTATTGAGATTATGTTTGACACCAAAAATTAAAGAATAAAACAAATGGAAGGGAAAGAAACCTCAGTCTTCTGGCAGTTTCTGGTCCACAGGGTAGACCCCCCCCCCCCCCCACACACACACACACACACAGACCTGCCCTCTCCAGGCTGAGTTTTATGACAGAGAAGACATCCAGAAACATACCTCCTCCTCTCAACCAAATCAGGGCTGGGAATGAAAAGAGCTGGTGATACTGTATGGGTAAAGGGACTTGCCAGCCATTACAAGCTTTGCAGGACCCCTTATTCAGTCAGCTTAGTCACAGCATGGCCAACCGTGGGTTCTACGATAGAGGGAAATAGGGTTCTATATCGCCAGGAGTGCTACAGAGCCATCCTTTCCTTCTTGGCTAGCAGTTCTCACAAAGACAAGAGGTCTCTTAAGATGTGGTAGTGTTCGCCTTTTTATTTTTTATCTCCTGATATGGCCTACAGCCACTACCTTACAGCTCCCACTTGGAAGTTCCAAGCCCTGTGCCAAAAGATGTCAGTATAGAGAAGCCCCTGCATGTGCACACACACCTAGGGGAAAAGGCTTGCACTACCTTGGGGCGGTTTCACAGGGTAATTGTTCTTCTTCCTTCTTTCCTCTTTTCAAACATATTTGTTTTGTGTGTGTTTGATAGAGGCATGTACCACAGCACATATGAAGTCAGAACAATTTGTAGCAGCCAGTTCTCTCCTACTGTGTGGGTTACAGGGTTGAACTCAGGTCATCAAGCTAGGTGGTGTGCACCTTTGCCCACCGAGCCTTTTCACCAGCCCTTGAAGGGTAATTCTGGGTTTGGTTTAGAAGGATTTGATCCCTGCAACATGCCCAACTGTTTCTAAGGCTCTTTCTATGCCTTTTTCACCCTCAAAAGGTCTCTGGCTCATTTGGGTTTTTTTTTTTTTTTTTTCTGTTGTTGTTTGCTCTTACTGTACAAAGACCTCACAGGTGCTAAGCCTGTATTCTCTCACTGAGATAACCTTCCAGTCACAAGGAGTGCTCACGTAACTTTTCTTTCTCTTCAGCTGACCCCATTGCCCAGGTCCACCAGGCATTCTGCAAAAACCTGCTGGAAAGAGCTGTAGAGTCCTTGGTAAAACCTCAGTCCAAGAAGAAGGCCGGCGACCACGAAGATGAGAGCTGGTAGAGTCCCCGGTCCCCTCAGGCAGCATTCCTAGACCAAAACAGCCAGGAAATGGAAGCTGGGGTTCTTTCTCAAAATCAGAGCTCTGATTTAGATCCCACAATATTCCCTTTTTACCTTTTACATCCCTTCACCAACTGGGGCAGTTGTCAGAGCAGGTTAGAATTTAGATGAATCTGCTTTGCTTTTGGGGACAGTGCAGTGAACTGTTGAGAGAAATAGGAATGAGATATCGAGAGCTCACCAGGCAGACCCATCTGGCCCAGGGTGCTTGAAAACCCAGCTCTGCAGAGAGTGTGCTTCAGACTAAGACCCAATAAACAGGGTATCAAAATCACTCATACAGGCCTGGGGAAAGAAAGAGGGAGAGGCAGTGCTACCTATTCAGTAGGCAATTTCTGCAAGAATGTGACATTAGAATCTAGTCTGAAGGAAGGAGTCAAGGGTGTCCACTGAGGAAAGAAAAGACAACTATTGGCCCTTGGGGTAGACTTCCCCGGTAGAGGGATCATTGTTGTCCCAGAGACACCTGACAAAGTTGGCCTGTCAAGCATGTATATGGTGTGTGTGGGCAAAACTTGGTGAGCTTGGGATGGTGAGGGAATTCAAAGAGCAATTCCGTCTTAGCACTGGGTCTCCAAGCAGCCAAGTTTAGAGGTGTTAAATATATACATGAGTATGTAAGACCATACCTAAGTATGGTCTTTCTGTATATTATACACATGGACCCTTTCTTTTCTTTTTAGTGAGTTTTCCAGTGCCCTAGAGTATTTGAAATTACTTCATTCTTTTGTGGACTCTGTGGGATTTGTGACTCCACCATTCTCCAGTAGCTCTGTGCTCAAGTCAGCCCTTGGTGAGTATCTGTGGGTGGTTTCACAGAGTTGAAAGAACTCTGTCTGTCCAGCCCGCCACCCCTCCAGTGTGCATCCAGATGAGTTAGAAACATGTCTCAAAGTGTCTTCCCTAGTCCTGGGTTCAGATCTCTGTCCTCCTGGCTGACCAGCCCATAGTTATCACTCATGGGCAGCACTCTTTGAACAGAAAGTAATGGAACAGTGAGTGGTTGACTACCTCACGGAGGCCCTGGCTGGAGTCTGTGTCAGCACCCTTTCCAAATGCACAGGACAGGCAACAAAGAGTCTAGGTACCAGGGGCTGGTGGGTTTTCACCTTAACCACAGAAGGCTGCTGGAGTCGGGTCCTAGCACTCCCAGCCCAGAAGACTCTGTCTATACATCTGTACCGCCCAGCCGCCCCACTGCCTCAGGGGCTGTCTTCCCTGCTGGCTACAGAGCTAAGATTGTATTTGCTTCTCCCTGTAAACTGCCATCAGAATGACAGCACATCAGCTGCCACTTCTCAGCTTCTAAAGCACCTGAGGGTAGAGGTTGCCATACTACCCTCTGCCTGCTCTTGCTAGGGAGAGGAGGATCCCAGAAAATTAGCTGTGGTAGCATGGGCTCCATTGATTTCAGAGTTCAGAGAAGAATACGTGTTCCTACTCCTTTTCTGTCACTGGCTGTCCCTCACTGGTTTTGTGAGATCTCTAGTAATAGAGTTTTACAGTTGAGAAACCTGAGAAGCTCAAAGAGAACATTGTAGCAATAAAGACATAAAGTGGACATACTGCTGTATCTCTTTAAAGAGACCAGACCCTACTGGCTATTAGAACCTTACCTTACGTTTACACTAAGAATAGGCTAAGAGCCGGGCAATGGTGGCGCATGCCTTTAATCCCAGAACTCAGGAGACAGAGGCAGGTAGATTTCTGAGATTTTGAGGCCAGCTTGGTCTACAGAGTGAGTTCGAGACAGTCAAAGCTATGTTCAGAGACCTTGTTCAGAGCAAAGAATAACAAGGTGGTCAGTGCTTGCTACTCTTGCAGAAGACTTTAGTTTGGTTCTCCTCGCCCGTATTAGGCAGCTCTCAACTCCCTGTAACTTCAGCTCCAGGAGACACAGTGCCTGCCTCTAGACAGTGGGTCCCTGCACTCATGTGCATACACCCACATACAGATGATTTAAAGAGAGCAAATACTTATAAACAAACAAAATGCAAGTGTGGTGGTTCACATCTGTAATCCTGCTCTTGAAACACTGAAGCAGGGGATCAACACAAAGTCAGCGAGTTCGGACATTCTGTCTCATAAAAACCAAGCAGGTCAGGCATGGTGGCACACACCTTTAAATCCTAGCACTTGGGACACATATCTCTGAACTTGAGGCTATCTGGTCTACATAGTGAGCCCCAAGCCAACTAGGGCTACATAGTGAGACACTGTCATTAAATTTTTCAAAAATCTAACATTTAGCTGGGCAGTGGTGATCTACGCCTTTAATTCTAGTACTCGAGGCAGAGACAGGTGGATCTCTTGAGTTCAAGGCCCAAGGCCAGCCTGGTATACAGAGAAAGTTCTAGGACAGCCAGGATTACATAGAGAAACCCTGTCTCAAAAAATAAACAGAAATCTAACATTAAAATTTTTTAAATTAAACTTCTGTTCACACCAGTTTCCTAATGATAGAGAACCAAACATGGGATTAATGAGTTAATAGGAGTTAACATTTTAAAGTTTTTGATACATATTACCAGATCGTATGGGAGGGTAACCCAAAAATTTTTTACCCATCACCACAACATAAAGGTAACAATGCCATTGAGGGTAAGGTCCTATAGTCACAGAGTTCCTCAGAATTGGTTCCAATAGGTACTAATGGATGCTTCCTGCTACTGTTCCCATCCAGGTCCGGATGTCATCTGTAGGTGGTGGACATCCGCAATCACTATGGCCATCAGCTGGCTCCAGGGAGATGATGCAGCTGTACGCTCTCATTTTACTGAAGTAGAACGGGTCCCCAAGGCCCTGGAAGTGACTGAGTGCGTAAGCTCCTTGATTGTTCATCTATTCCTTTCCAAGGGAATCTTTGTGAGGTAGCAGAAGGGAACAGGTCTGGATAGACATGTTGATCTGGGGTCAGAACTATACAACAGATGGGAACTGGAGGAGGAGGGGCAAAGGAACCATGGAGATGTGATCTGGGTCGGCACAGCCCTCTGTGTGTGCTCTGCATAGCTCTTAAGGAGCCCTAGCAGCTATCACTGATGCTTAGGTCACCTCTTCCCTTCTGCTTCCATGATGCCATATGATATAGAGGAGATGAAAACAGCATGGCCCTGGCAAATTCAGAAACAGCAATGTGATGTAGTTTTGGCCACTGCAGGGAAGTCCTGCAGCTTCTATAGACTCCACTTCCAGTTTCCTTACTGTTACTCTCTGCTCTGTGTGTATAAGTATACCTACTCAAGCGTGTGTTTGTAATGGCACACATAGAGGTCAGAGGACAGCTTACAGGAATGGGTTCTTCCCTTCCATCTTATGGGTCCTGGGGACCAAAAAGCCATCAGGCTTGGTGGCAAGCACCTTTACCAGCTCCCAGCCTTTTTTAAAAATTATTATTATTATTATTACTATTACTAAAGTATCTATAGCATGAGACATAACCAGAGATTTTGACATTCATTTTGATGCTTGTGTCTGAACCTTGGAGATGACTACTGGCTAAAGATAAGCACCTACCTGCTGATGTCCTGGCTGTTTCTGGTTAGATCAGGGTGCTCACAATAAAATTATAAAATGCTACAAGGCAACACATCCACCCAGGGTCCTGTCTGCAAAGCCAAGACACATTTCTTGCCAAGTAGAATTCTACCCAGATCACAGAAGGGCTGAGAAGAGTGGGAGTGAGCAGTTTGAGCTGTCCCAGTTTCACTTAAGTGGCCCTATTTTTAAGTCCCCATCCAATAAATACCCAGCCCTGTACCCTCCCTGCTGTAATAGCTCTCCCACCTGAGTGTGTCTGCCTCTGACTCACCTGGAGACTGAGGGCTCAACAAGTAGGTTATCATGTGGCCACTGAGTCACAGAGTCACAGCAGACAGACAGCAAAGATGCCTCATAGGCATCCCTACCACTATTGTGCTCAGTCCTGTGCTCTTGAGAACTGATGAGTGGAAACCCTTGCCAACCCAGGGCTACCACTTCTCATTCTCTCCTCTAGCACCAAGTAAAGGAATACTGCACACGTAAAGGCTTGACTTGGCTCAAAACCAGTGTTTCCTATGGCATCATTACAATGACAGCAGCTACCACAGCGATAGAGGGTGTGACAGCCCCAATCTTAGGCTCATGCTCCTGTTTGTTACCCAGCTAACATGCTCTCCCCTGCTCTCAATTTCCTGGTCACTGCTCTAGGAGTCCCTTGGTGAAGGCCGTCTTCTATGCCTGTAGAGCCATGCATGCCTCGCTCTCTGGAAAAGGAGATGGGCAACAGAATTCCTTCTGCCATTGTGAGAGGGCCAGTGGCCACCTGTGGAGCAGTCTCAATGTCAGTGGAGCTACTTCTGATCCTTCACTTAACCATGTGAGTGGGGACCTTAGCCCCTCAAGGCAGCACTTGGGTCTGGTCTGTATGAGTGTTCCCACCTAACTTTACCTAGCCTGTTGGGTTGTCTAAGAGACAGAGAAGCCAGAATAGTAATCCCCTTCCCCAGAATGGAGTCTACTGGGGCAGGTGTATCTTTTGGTTTCTGGGGCAAACGGGTTTGCATCTTTACCTCTCCTTAATCCCAGATCCTGCTAGTTAGCAATTTCCCATCAGCCACAGGTGAACTGGACAGGGCCCTGTAGTTCTCCCTGTAGTTCATGCTCCTTCCGAAGACTCTACAGTCCCCTCAGGGCTAGGTAGCCGACACCCGTGGTGCCTCTGGTCAGCTGCACACCCGGTGGGCTGCTGTGGTGCATTGTAGTTGCATTGCATGTTCCAGCAGTACCTGTGCAATGTTCCCACAGTGCATCACAGAGGCCTGCCCTTGCTTCCCACTGTACTGTGGCCAGCAGTCTCATCACTGGAGAGGACCCCGGCTTGAGGGCACTGCTAAAGGCCGAATCATCCTGGGAGAATGAGGAGGATGGGCGGTCACAGCTGGGCCCCTAGGAAATGTGTGGTGTAACTCCAGAGAGGAGGGGCAGGAAACTTTTTGGAAGGTTAGAACTAACTGTTATCTGAAGTTTAACTTCAAGTGGCTGGGCTGGATTTTCAAGGTAGTGGTTGTCAGCAGGTGTGGTGCTTTATTGAAGTCAGGACAGCATGTCAGCCCTACAAAGATAGGCATTGAGTAGATCACAGGCTAGATGGCAAGCCACTGTGGGGCTTCCTGTGGGTCACTCCTGTGCATATCATCATGGAGAAACCATTATCAATCAGTTGAGGAACTAGAAAAGTTTGGAGCTATCCTTGGAGCTGCCGTTCCCAGGTAGCAGTTCAGGGTGAGAGAATTGGCCTAGGAGAGCATGGGCAAAGGGCAAGATCTAGTCAGGGCTACTCCCACACACAAAGACGCTGTTCCAGCACCCACCTGCAACTTAGAAATGCCAGCTTCGGTAGGAGGAGATAGTAGCCAAGAGGTTAGGGCTTTGTGCAGGTGTGAGATAGTACAGGTCTGGGCAGCAAGGTACCCCCAGTCCAAGGCCTGCAGGAAAACAGAAGCCACTTAGGTGAGATGAAAATGGCCTGCAGGGAATCGGTGTGGTCCACTTAGGGCCACTCCCCTCTCACTGTTGCACATGGTGCTGCTGAGCTTTTGGAAGCCAAGTAGGTACAAGCAGAGTGTTGTTTTGTAAGCTGCTCATACAGCTGTGCTGCCATCCCATTTTACAGATGAGGAAACTAAGGCTTAGGTTATGTTGGTATGCCAGGGTCATGTAGCTACTAAATGGGAAACCAGAGAGTCATTAAAACAAGCATGACCGACAATACCTGTGGTTTTGCCTTCATGATGTTGTCCCCCTATTTCTTTTCTACCTTCTTCCTCCAGGCTCTACTGCTAGAGGGGGAGCCTGGGTTCCTTTGGGTGACCTAGCCTCCAAACCAGTCATGGGAAATGTATGCCCTGAGAGCCACAAGGGTTCCCCTGCCCCTACTACTAATGGCCGTGTCCCTTTTAGAGCTTTCCTCTTCTTACTGCAGAGCGATGAGGACAGATCTCCCACCTCCTGGGGCAAGGGTTAGTGCTCCCCACAGCTGATCTTTAAGTCCCAGCCCCTGGGTTTTGCACCTGGGTTCAGGCCCTGTCAATTCTGAGTGTTGGGCTGAGGTGCTGGGATCCTTGCATTAGGCATAAGCCAATCACCTGTCTCTTCTTTTTGGTTTGTCCCGTAGGTAGTCCAGCTGCTCACCTGTGACCTGCTACTGTCCCTGAGGACAGCACTCTGGCAGAAGCAGGCAGGTGCCAGCCAGGGTCTGGGTGAGACCTACCATGCTTCAGGCACTGAGCTGGCTGGCTTCCAGCGGGACCTGGGCAGCCTACGCAGGCTGGCCCATAGCTTCCGCCCAGCATACCGCAAGGTGAGGTCTAGTAGGCTGGTGGGATGTGCAGATTAGTATATGTAGGTCCTGAGCCCTAGGTCCCTTCATAGGCAGATGCTGTGAAGCTAACTCACTGAAGTCAAGCACCTTCTGGGACCCAACACTAAGCTGAGTGCCATGTGTTCCTTTGCACATTGCTGTGTGCCCAGCCCAGAGCTATGTGTCACCAGTCAGGCACACAAAGAGTGTTCAGAAGGCAGAGGGGCAGCTAAGGAGCTCCCAGTCCTGGTTACAAGGGAGCCTGACAGTCACAACTAGTTGTCAGATGGCAGCCTTACCTTAAAGCCATTCAAAGTGAAATTCATTATGCTTTACTTTTTAAGCCACTTGGGAAATGGCTTTGCCGCCTTCTCTCCACAGCGCCCCAGCTCTAGCTGCAGGATCTGAGATAGTCTCTGGGGACAGTTGCACAACTGCACCGAGCTAGTCTCAAGTCATTCTCCTTTGTTTATGTTGCTCGTTAGAATAACGTACTGGGCATTTTGTTTTTGTTATAAGCAGAGTCAATGTATTGCCTAGGCTGGCCTTGAACTTCTGGGCTCAAGTAATCAGTCTGTCTCAGCACACCACTTATATGGAATTACAAGCACATATGTCCAAGCTTACACTGTATTAAACATTTCAAGTTGGGGGGGGGGTAAGGAGGTAGCTAGAACTTGCTATGTCAACCAGGCTGGCCTCAAACTCATTGAGAGCCATCCAACTCTGTCTCCCAATTGCTAGGATTAAAGGGTGCACCACCATGCCCAGCTTAAAAACATTTAATTTTTTATTTGACACATAATAATTGCATATATTTATAGGTTATATATAATACATATATATTACAAGTTAATATAATATTTAATAATCATAATTGGCATATCCTTCACTTCATTTTTGTTATTAGAATATATTAATTATACATAATTCATTTCATCGTGACATCTCCATGTGTTTGTATATATATATGGATATAATGTGCTTTACTCCTGTTCACTCCTATTACCCTCTCTTTCCTACTCCTGCAGCTCTCAGTCCTCTTCCCAGCTAGTCCCTTTCTGCTTTCATGGTTTGTTTGTTTTTAATGACCCAGTGAGTTTCAAGTTTGTTCTTAGGTTCATGGTATTTTGCCAATGGCTGCACCTCTGGGGAAGAAAACCCTTATCTTAAGGTCCAGCGTCAGGGTTATCTTGACCATTGTGTGCAGCAAGCTAAGACAGTTGGCAGAGCAGAAAGACACAGTCCTCTGAGCACCACACTAGCTGTGGGGAAGTAGCCAAATTGGTAGTGTGCTTGCCTGGAGTACACAGAGCCAGCCCTGCACCAGTCCCCACCCAGCACCACAGCACATACCTGTGAGAAAGATCAGGAACCCAAAGTCACCAGGGGCCACATAATGAGTTCAGAGCCAACATGGGCTACACGAGACCTTATAAAAGCAAGAAGAAATGTGCCCCAAGGTTTAGGCTGCACTTACTTTATGGAACTTGGGCCTCTGGTCTGCTCACAGACTAGCTGCCATCAAAAGGCCTTCCTTAAAATGCCCTCCCTTCATGCCTTTCCTTTCTTAGAGGCTTCAGTGCCCCCAATTGCCTCCCAGCAACACTGAGTAATATCACTAGCTACTCAAGAGGTTGGAGCAGAAGTATTGCAAATTCAAGGCCAGACTGCAACTTCACAAGACCTTATCTCAACGTTTAAAAGGCTGAGAATACAGCTCAGTGTTGAGAACTCTCCATGCATGTATAAGGCCCTGGTTTCTATATCCACTACTAGAGAAAGAAAAACAAGTTAGAGACCTAGACCTGGGCCAGCGATTCTGTTTACCTGGAAGCTGCTGGTTTAGGTAGGCCAGTGAGATGGCTCAGCAGGGAAAGGCATTTGCTATCAAGCTTGATGATCTGAGTTCAGTTCCCCAGCACCTGCATAGTGGACAGGGAGAACCAGCTTCCACAAGTTGTCCATAATGTAGCTTTTCTCTCACGCTCATACCTTTAATCCTAGCACTTGGGTGGCAGAGGCAGATGGATCTCTGAATTTGAAGCCAGCCTGGTCTATAATGGGAGTTCTAGACCAACCAGGACTACACAGTGAGACCCTTTCTCAAAAACAAAATACAAACAAACAAAAAAAAAAAAAATAGCTACTGACTTATTCCAGTAAACATACCCCAGATCTAACCAACCAGCCTACAGCCCACCTGTGACCAAAGAGAACAATGAGTGGCTCGATACAAAATCATAAACTTAAGAGCCAGGAATAGTGGTGTCTTTAATTTCAGCACTCAGGAGGCAAAGGCAGGTGACTCTCTTGAGTTCTAGACCAGTTTGGTCTACATAGCGAGTTCCAGGACAGCCATGGCTACAAAGAGAAACCCTGTCTCAAAAAAAAGGGAAAAAAACCCACAAACATAAAATGAGATTCCTTGAGTGTGATCTTTTGCCAAAGGAGAGGGGAGGACTGACTTTATTGTACTGTTCTTGGGCGTGACCCTTGCAGAAGGCGGGTTGTGTTGCAATGTCAAAGGGTCAAACAAGACTGTGAGTCTAGACTCCATTCCTTTCTGAAGAAATAAGATATTGAACTTGATACCAACCTAGCTGTTACCCCTCATCCCTCTCCCCTCTTTTGTCCTTTTGTGTGACTGGGACACAGCCTTCGAGGAAAAGGCTTCACCCAAACGACCCTGCAAACCCCAGAGGGTACCTTGGGGCTTTGTTGCCATCAGGACAAGCTGCCACTTGCCTCCGACTCATCTAGAATTGCTCCAGCCCATTGGGTGGCCTGTGCTCTGTCTGTCCCCATTCCTGCTGTTTCTAGCTTGGCTTGAGGACAAGATACATTGCTTTCCAGGACTGAGAAAGCAGAGTGGTATGGAGAAAAGAGGGAGGCGTCAGGGAGCAGAGGAGATTGCTGGAGGAGAAGGACTCACTGGGATTAGACAGGCCAAAACCCAAGAGTTTGACTGGGGCTCTTGTACCTCTCAGGTGTTCCTGCATGAAGCAACTGTGCGCTTAATGGCAGGAGCCAGCCCCACCCGGACGCACCAGCTGCTGGAGCATAGCCTACGGCGGCGTACCAGTCAGAACACCAAGCATGGTGAGTCCAGTAGCTCCCTGGCTGTAGGCCTGGCATGCCTTACTCTTGAGGGAGCAGGGAGGGTGGAGCCCTAGCATTGGCAGTGTGTGCTACACGCTTGACTCAGTGGGCAGCAGGATGGTGTTAGCAGGAGCAGGATGGAAGTTGCATGGGCTCGAGTATCTCAGTCCACAGAGTGGACTGTGTGAGGAGGACTAGGGAGAGAGCAGAACACACCTCTTCACAGGATGGGGGGGTGGGTTCAACAAATGAGGCCACATGAAGTCCTTGGGACAGTGCTTACATAAATCTCATTCCCACAGGAGAGGCAGACACCTGGCCTGGCCAACGAGAGCGAGCTACTGCCATCCTGCTGGCCTGCCGCCACCTTCCCCTCTCTTTCCTGTCTTCCCCGGGCCAGCGGGCAGTGCTGCTGGCCGAAGCTGCCCGCACCCTGGAGAAGGTGGGTGACCGGCGTTCCTGCAATGACTGCCAGCAGATGATTGTCAAGCTGGGCGGTGGCACTGCCATCGCTGCCTCTTGACCATGTGTGGGGCTTGGTCCACCTCTTTCCACCTTTGTCTCTTTCTCCCAGATCTTCCTTCTTCTCTCAGACTGTCTCCCCATCTGTTTTTCTCCCTTCTCCAAGAGTTGTGAGGATGAAGGCAAGACTGACTTTCTGAGCTGTCACCTGCCAAGGCTTTGGGATCATTTCAGGCCAGTAGGACCATGGGCAAGGCACCTTAAGATGCTGTGGTAAATGTCTGTGGTCTAAGCCCAGGTGGGCTGAGAAGAAAGGTGGCCTGAGCAGGAATGGGGTGATCTCCTCACGTGAAAGCAACATAGGGTGCTGCTGAGCCCCTTCCCTAGCCCCCTGGAGACTCTGAGTGTCTCCCTTTCTGCCTCCGGTTTTTTGTTATGTTTTGGTTTTGTTTTTATTAGGCTTTCTCTGGGAACTGGGTCTCTGTGCACCAGACAGCATTTTGCATTCTAGACTTACCTGGCATGCCCCTTTTTATACAAATGTTTTTATATGTGTGTGCTTGGGCCTGCCACAATACAGGGCAAAGTTGCTGTGGCATCTTTATTTCTCCCTGGGTCTGTACTCCCTCCCCTGTGCCTGACTAAGCCTGTTCATTGTTTGTTCATCATCACAAGGGACAGCCAGGAAAGGAAGGGAGCCCAGCCCTGGGGAGGTGGGTGGGAGGCAGGGGCAGGTCTAGGGATGGATGAAATAATGTTGGCATTGTTTTTTTAATTTTTTAAAAAATAAATGGTATCGTATTTAATTGTCCTGTTCCTTCCCACTCCTCCACCCCCTGAGATGGCGGCCTGAGCTCAGGGTAGGTAGGTCCAAAGGGCTGGACAGGATGAAGCCTCCATTGGACCTAGGATCCAGGGGTCTTCAGCATGATTTATTTGTTCCTTCTTACCCCCATCCTAACACCTACCTCCCATAGAGTGTATTTTTACCCCTAATTCCTGTCTGTGAATAGGCCGGGGCAGCAGACACTGGTCCAAGCCCTCCCCAGCAGCAAGCCTCTCCTTTTTCAGGGTAGGCAGCAGGGATCTGGTCTCTGCCTTGTGATGGGGGAGTGGACGAGGAGTGGTCCTCCTTTTCTGGACCGCTTGGTTCAGGGCTTCCTGAGAGACTTGAGAGGAACCATCCCTCCTTGTGCTTCTCATCCCTCCAAGCTGGTTGGAGCAGAGAGTAGGCAGGGGTGGGCCCTTCCTGTGCTTGGTCCCCACCTGTCCTATCCTGTCTCTCCCCAACTATCACTGTAATTTATGGCCCCTGCTGATGGGGCAGCCCAGCCCTTATGTCTTGTGTATATACTGTGCCTTTTCTCCTTGTTAGGGGTGGGAGGGTGGTTTTTCACTGAACAGGGGATACACCTATGTCTTCCTTGATGCCGAAACATTCACCATGTGCTGGACATAGGTTATTCAATAAACACAGATTGGTACCACCTAACACGAGGTTGTGTGAGTCTGTATCATGACCTTTACAGTGATTTAACCAAGTGACTGCATAACTTGGCCAGCAGTGAGCTAGGGACTAAGGACAGCCAGGTAGCTGCAATCTGATGGTCCTTCCGTGCCCACAGACCTACCCAACACACTGTAGAGATGGATGAGGGTCTGGGATAAAAGCCATCGTCCAGGTTCCAGCCCCTTGCCTGGCCATTCAGTTGGCTGGCTGGTTGACAGTAGCAGCTCTTTGGAACTTGAGGTGTAAAGTCACTCCTCCATCACATGGGCCACTTCTTCATTTCCACTCGTTGGAGGCAGGGTCCTCCTAAACAGCTCACCAGCTGATGGCCACATACAAATGTAGTTCCTGTGTTTCCCAGCCGGGTAATTCTGGTGAACTGGCCTCTTGCCTCCACTTGCATGTATGCAGGATGGGATGGCTAATCCCTGCCTTTGATTTAGCACCACGGGCTTACTGTTCAGATCAGAGGGATGTGACAGGCACGAAGCACCAGCGTATGGCTTTGTGAAGCTGGTGAGGTGGGTGGCAAGACCACATGCAGTATTTAGTAGAGGTAGAGTGGGTTATTCCATCTAGAATGAGTCTGAGACTGAGCTGTTTAATGTGTGGCTGAGTCTTGCTCATCTGGCCAAGGAACAACCCTGAACCACACCCTAAAGGGCACCGACAGCTGATTACACGGCAGAGGGTTCATTCAAGCAGCCAGGAGGCTCAAGTCAGCATTTCTGTATTGACCACTGCCCTTGGCCTTAGCTTAGACCCTTGAGCAGAAGGGTCATGCTTGGCACAGCCAAGGCCTGCATCAAGGTGGCAGGTAGCCTGAGTGACCCTAGGCAAGGTACTTAGGTCCCCAAACCTTAATTTCATTATCTGTAGACAGCCCCATAAGTCTCTTAGAGATGAGACGGGACAAATGGTACCAGTAAGGCATCCCCAGGAGTGCAGGAAGGTCATACACCTCACCTGGCTGTAGCTAGGGTATTCCCACACACCAGAACCTGGGACTGAGAACTTGGGAAAGATGCAGAGAGGCAATGACCGTGCCCTGGGCCTCAGCCAGGTACTGGGAGCTTCTGTCAGGAAGGGGGAGAGCGGGCAGTGCCAAGCCAGTGCAGCAGGAATTGCTAGGCTCTCATTCCAACATCTCCATCCCCCTAACCCCATAGCCGCTCCTGGGAGGAGGCTAGGCTCCTCTATCCTGAGCACCAGATGTCCATGTGGCCCACACCCATTAGGGGGGTGGCCCTGAGCCAATCTGGCCAAGCAGCCTGCAAGCCAGGAGCCGGCCCCGAGCCAGACTGTGTCTGTGAGGATGAGCCAGGCTGAGCTAACTCAAACTGTTGAGTGAGAGATCAGCTGCGGGGTAGAGAGGAGCTAGCCTCTAGTAGAGGACATGAACCCCCATGGCGGTTCAACAAGCACTCTCCCCTGAACCCCCACCTTAAGATGACTGAGGCATACCTGCTGTCTTCTATGGTGCCCTCTGCTCTGAGCAATGTTTGGTATTCAACCCAGCCACCCTCTCTGACCACTTCTGTCTTGTTCAGTCAATGACTAATGATCCCCTTGGGACAGGAACTACATTAGAGGGTTTATTTACACAAGTAAGGATAGCCCTACGTTCCCAAGAACAGAACACCTGGCCCCACACTTTTGGCCCCTTAGCCATAGGCTCCAAATGTCCCCAGTTCCATCTGGATTGAAGCCAGCACTGCCACTCCACGGCCCCGGCCGAGACCCCGCAGAAGGCTCGTGTTTCCACTTCAGACAGTGACCTCAGCTTTGCTGTTGGTGCTCAGGTGTCTGGACCCTCTACCTGCACTGCTGTAAAAGGTGGCAGGCTGCGCGCTGAAGGCTTCGGGCAGCTTCTCCACACTGAACTGATGGTGCGGCACATGGCTGGGCCGCCGGGGTGCAGGGGAGACCTGAGCCACCAAGTGGCCACGGGGAACCAGTCGCGTGGGGCGGCCCGCAGTCCAAGCTGCATAGGGGACCGATGAGACGGGGCCAGCAGGAGGTACATAACCCGGAGGGGCCCAGGGACAGGCATCTAGCAGCGCAGGCAAGTCCTCCGGAGGACGCGGGGTCCGCGCAGGGAGGGTTCGTGGGGCCCGCTCGGTAGAGGAAAAATGTTGATAGAAGTCCTGGGGTACAGCCTCTGCGGAGCGGGGTGGGGGGTGGGGGGGAGGGGGAATAGGGCAGAGCTGGTCAGGCGGTGCAGCTCCTGTCTTAGGAGACTGGGAAGAGGGAGCTGAAGTGGGAGCCAATTGGCTGCTTGGGGACATCCTGAGCTCAGATTGGCCAAGCCGACTGCCCTTGAGGGCGAGAAGGCAGTATCACAGTATCTCTGGGGAACTAGCAACCAGCAACATGCATCTCACCTGTGGCCTTGAGGGCTGCTGCTTTGAGAGTAGCGAACTTGGTGTAATCTGGCTGCAACGTCAGGCTGCCACCACCCTGCAGCCGGGGGCCGCGCGGAGTTCTCGGGGTGGCAGATCCCAGAGGCGTATTATTGAGGCGTTTCTTGTCTGGGGGGAGGAGAGTAAAGAAAGCAAGATGACCTTGCCTGTGCAACCACCTCTTCTCAACTCCTACCCAACAGCAGCTCCTGGCTTGGCTCACAAAAACATGAACGTGACAGCAAGCCCCCCCGAAGGGTGCTACCCTAATGGATGGCTCACTAGCTAGCAAGGCACTAAATCCCTGGACTGCTACCTACAGAGGTGGAGGGCCACAGAGGTGGAGGGGCACTGAACTCCATATCCCGACATGTAGAAGGTGGGGGAACCACCACGAAGATCTAGAGGTAGCTTCTAGACCCACGAGCCAGAGCCTTGAGCCACAGCCCTAGCCAGCATATCCTGAACCTGGAACCTTTCTCTCAGCTTCGTTGCCCAGGAGACAGGAGGCTACAGGACGGTTCCTCTCCATCAAGAGCTTGTCCAGACTCCAATCACTCTCCTGCACAGGAGACCCCGTCGTTTATATATGGCAGGCAGCAGGTCCACCTCTGCTCTAGCCAACAACCCAACTAGTCCCACTCCCACCTCCTCCACTGCCTTGTATAGATCCAACGCCCATCCAAAAGCCTACTCACCTGCGTTGTTGTGGGAGGAACCCCGAAGAACACCATCACCCATTTGTACCTGGACACAGTTACCCAGAGGTGGACCCAGAGGTGGAGGCAATGGTTCCTGGGGGCTTGGCTGTTTGAGAAGTTCTGTCAATGTCCTGTGGAGAAAGAAAGATGTTGAGGGGACTTGAAGCCCCCTGCCTCTCAGCCAGATGAGGCTGGCAGTAGCCACCACTGTCTCACTTTTTTGTTTGGTTTTTCATTATTTTATTATGTATAGGTGTGTTTTGCCTGCATGCATGTCTGTGTACCACATGCATGCTTGGTGCCCTCAGAGGCCAGAAGAGGATATCAGATTTTTGGGACTGGAGTTCCAGATGGTTATAAGACAGTGGTTCTGAACCTTGCTTGTGATCCTTGAATACCATAAAATTATATTCATTGCTACTTTATAACTAATTTTGCTACTGTTGCGAATCATAATGTAAATAGCTGTGTTTTCTGATAGTCTCAGGCAGCCCCTGCAAAAGAGTCATTCAGTCCACAGGCTGAGAGGCACTGTCATAAGCCGACATGTGGTTGCTGGGCATTGAACCTGGGTCCTCTGAAAGAGCAAGCAAGTGCTCTGAACCACGGAGCCATCTCTGCAGACCCCATGGGCTCACTTTGTATCTCTGGGCTGTTCTTTGAGCCTCTCTGTGCCTCCCTTCTGCTCTTTCTAGTGACTGACTTTGGATATCTCATTTCCCCTACCAGGAATGACCTGTCAGCCTCACTTGTGGCCCAAAATGGCCATCTCCCAAAGCAGGTCAGGAAAGTAATGAGGTCATGTGGAACTAGGGCCACCTTGTGCTCCTGAGGCTCCTTCCTGTAGCTCACTCTCCAAGACCCTCCCTATTGAGCTTCCTATTCCAACCAAGCTCTCTGCATCAGTGTCCTCTTCATCTCCTCCCATGTTCTTATTCTGTAAGATGCTACCAGAGTCCCTCCTCCAAGTTCTCCTTTATCTGCACCCCTGCAGTGTGGGTTTCTGTTGAGCCTGGGACCTAGCTGTCACACAGGAAAGGAAGGCAGACAATGAAGAAAAGAGGATCCACGCAATCCTTCTGTGGCAGCCCTGCACCCAAAGGCTGTGTGACCTTGGGCAGCTGCCTCCCTGGGTACCCAGAACACCCAACCCCCACCCAGCTGTGACTGAGCCTTTCCCATAGGCAGCCCGGCCTTCAACCCAGCTGTCTGCAGTACCCAGAACCCATGATTTTCTCCTATTCTGCTTGACCCTCCTTCGGTGGCTGGGTTATGACTGATTCATGAAGAGGCACACTGGGAGGAACCTGAGGTGGCCAAGGGCTAGCTGCGGAGTGGCAGGGTTTAAAAGGGTCTGCATCCTGCCTGAGCAGAGTCCTCCTTTCCCCATGCCTCAGTAGCACATGCCAGTTATCCCATCACAGGGCAAGCACTGATAACTCAGCTCTCCCAAGTAAATGAGGACTCGCCATGCCCCCTGGGCCTTTGCACAGACCAAAGCCTGACTCCAAGCCCCTCCAAGCCCTCTGACAAGCCATCCCTATCAGCACAGCAGAATTAAAGAGAAACTTGGGCAGGGGTTCAGAACACACTCACCTAGGAGCACAAAGAAGGGAGTCCAAGGCACACTGTTAGGGGCACATAACCAAATCTGAACTTGCAGATAGGTGTTGCAAATGAACAAGTCAGCTATGGACTAGCCTCACCACAATGGGTCTCAGCGCACATTGTTTCTCTGACCTCCCACCACAGCTACCTCTGCCCTGCATGAGAGATCCCAAAGTCAGAGGCTAAGCAGCTGCTCCAGCAGCATTCAGAACCCCCTGCTAATCGCCCACGCTGGTAATTCAGTAGCTAGGGGAGAAATAGATCCTGGCCTCCTTCTGACTTCCAGCTGCCCGGAAGAGATGGGCTAAGTGATCTTATGGCAATAAATCTCACTTTCAGCCCCTGAGACAGCCATATCTGGTCCCAGGTGAGGGGCGGGGGGGGGGCTTCTTTCTGCTGTCATTCACAGTTGCAGCCTGTTGCATGTGGTGTCAACAGTCTGACCAGGCTGGGATGTGGGTGGATAGGGAGAGCGGAACATGGGACTTGCTGGGAGCAGAAGTGCAGGACGTGGAGTGAGAGCTCCAGATTAAGGACAGACTCTCAGAAAAACTCAAAACAAGTTTAAAACTTTAGCCAGCACCTGGCAGGTCTCTGAAGTACACAGCTCCATTCACTGGCAAAGGTCTGAGTCCCAGCTGAGCAACTGGAGACCCAGACCTTTGCCTGGGGGCTATTGAGGGGAGGCTTCTGAAACTCCAAGGAATGAAGGTCAGGTTTGAGTCACACTGGGTTGAGAAAATGGATGGAGGTGGGAGGAGGGAAGAGAAAAGTGGGAGAGCAGCAGAGGAACCCACCAAGCACCACCCTCTCCCTTCTCTCTGCCAAAGACCACCCTCAATACTGCCCCAGTCCGCGTCCTGCCTGGCCATCGTCCGTGCCCCCCTCCCCTGGACGCCGACTAATTTCCGACTTATTTTCTTCCGTAGAGGAGGTTTAGAGAGAGCTACAAGGAGAACGACCCAGAGCCCAGTATAGGCAGGGAAGGTCAAGGGAGAGGATATCAGGTGTCTCCTGCGGAGAGGTGTGTGTGTGTGTGTGTGTGTGTGTGTGTGTGTGTGTGTGTGTGTGTGTGTGTGTGTGTGTGTGTGTGTAGGGGGGGGGCAAGAGAGACAAACCCAGAAGGAGAAAACAAAAACAAAAAGGAGATGGGGGCTGCCAGGAAGCCTAGACTTACCGGGGATGGGGGTTGAGAAGGGAACAGTGAGGACCGGGCGGGTCGGAGAGCGAGCTCACCTGGTCACCGTGCGCCGAGCGCGCGGACTGTGCGCTCTCTCCAGGCCCAGGCGTGCCCCGATGCCAACCAGCACGAGAAGCGCGGCGACACCACACACCGCGTAGACCGCAGTGTGGCTGCGCTCGCGGCCCGGATCGCGCGGGGCGGCAGTGTCACGGGCGCGGGCGGGCGGCCGGCCAGTCTGCACCCAAGCTGGAGTGTCGTAGTTGGAGCAGCGGCTCTGGTCCAGGCGGCGCGGGCCGTCGTGGCAGCAGAAGCGGTAGCCGCACGTGCCGCAGCAGAAGCTGTAGACACCGGAGCTGCAGTTGAAGGGCGGGTCCCACTGGCCCATCACGTCGTAGTAGCCGCGGCAGCGGTCGCCTCCCTCCGGGGCCACAGTGCCGGACGATGCGGGCTCCTGCGCCTCGGGAGCCCCCGCGCGGCCCGACGGCGACCCAGCCAGCAGCAGCACCAGCAGGAAAGCGAGCGGGAGCCCATGCAGGAGCCGGGCACCGCGCTGTCCCCGTGCCCCAACACGCTCCATGCAGCCCGCACCTCCTGTTATTGCGCCCGGCGCATGGCTCGGCGCGCGGCCGCTCTGCCCGGCTCCCCAGCGCCCTCCAGGACAGGTCGTCCAGCTGTCCGCGCTGGCACCGGGCTGTCGCCTCCTGGTAGGTCCGCGGCTCCAGACACAGTGTGTTCGGTGTGGAGTGCACAGGGCTGGACCTCCTCCGGTGGGCGCGCCCTCCTCCCGGGCTTACCTCGGACTGCTCACGGGGGAGCCGGGCGGCTAGTGCTCGTCTGCGCGGTCCCCGGCTCCCTCTGGCCCCGGCGTGCGTGCGGGGCCTGTGTCTTTTGGGGACTGAGCCGGGCGGCGGGTCGCCGGACACCGCTGCCTTCCCGCCGCCCGCTCTGCGCTGCCCGCGCTCTGGCGCGGGCTTGGCGCGGGCTTGGCGCGGGCGGGAGAGGGAGCGAGGGGAGGAGGGCGGGAGGGAGGCAGAACCGGGGGAGGAGCGCGGCCGCTGAGCCCAGGAGGGAGGGGTTCTTTAGGGCCAGCGCTGCAGGCGCTCCCCACCGCCAGGGACCCTCCCATGTCCTCCCTCAAATTATCTGAATTGGACCCTCGAGGGGGCTCAGCTTAAAACTCTGGGGACTCGGATCTCGGTGGCCTTGGATGAGCGGTTCCTTCTTTCAAATTAAGATACTGAGAGAGGAATAAAGATCAAAGCAACCTGGAATAGGCCAGGAAGGGTGGGCACCCCAGTCCCCCACCACACGCCCCAACGTTCCTCCCCTCTATCTGTTCTGATCCTGGTGGTGACATGACTGAAGAGGACGTTTCCCCTTCTACAATAAGGACTCACAGCACTAAAATGGCGAAGAGTGAAGCCTGGATCAACCCCTCTCTGGTCTGCCCCAGAGGATGTGTCCTGCTTCCAAATCCTGGACATTTGACTGGGGTCCTGAGATGTCCCAGTTCTGAGCACAGCCTGGTCAGAGCCCACTTGAGCTGGCCACCTCAAGACCACTCGGGGAAGTGGTCTGCTTTCCTCCCCAGCATCTGCCTTAGAAGACTGGCCAGGCCCTAAGGACCAGGCCAGATGCACACCCTGTATGTCCTTGCTCTCCTCTCTCTCTCCTCTCTCTCTCTCTCTCCTTCACTCACAAGCCGAGGGAAAGAATGGCAGGGCATATCTCAGAGTCCCCACCCTACTTCCAGTTGAGTTGACCTGGGTCTTGCTGCTTCCTGCCTTCGTTCCCTGCACTGATGAAGAAGGCTTGGGAGGCTGAAGTGGGAAGATCACTTGGGCCCACAACTTTGAACAGCCTGGGCTACATAGTGAGACCCTGTCTTAAAATGCAAACAGAACAAAATAGTGTCACATCCCTAAGGAGGGATGCTTGAGGCTGAATTGGTCTATGTGGTGAGTTTTGGTCTTTATTGGAAAACTCTGCCTCAAGAAAAGAAAAAAGGAAAGAAAGCTAGCAGTTTGGGTTTGGTGGTATATACCTGTAAACTGGAGGGTTAGGAGTTCAAGACCAAGCAGGGCACTGGTGGCACACATCTTTATTCCTAGCATTCAGGAGGCAGAGGCAGGTGGATCTCTGAGTTTGAGGACAGCCTGGTCTATAGATCGAGTTCCAAGGCAGCCAGAACTACACAGAGAAACCCTGTCTTGAAAACCCAAAATCAAAACCAATTAAAAAGAGCAGCCAGGACCATATGAGACCCTATCTCAAAACCAAAACAAACTAACAAAAACAGCGAAATAAATAAAGACCTTTTCCTGACAGGCAGATTCATAGTCCATTCCTCCTGGAGACAGCGATTAACAGGACACTTACTTCTCCATGTCCATATGGGGACACCAGGAGGGCAAGGACTTGGTTTCCAATTCACCCAAGTGTCCCTCTGCTCCCAGCACGGGGCTCAGGTGCCTGTCGATATTTGCTGAATGAGTGAAATGATACTTGCTTCTAACTCCTGTATGATGACATCAGAACTTAGCCACCCCAGGGTCCTTTCTTCTTCCTTCTCTACCTCCCCTCTTTGGAGCCTGGAATCAGCTTATGAAAATGGAGAGTGCAGGGGGGATGAAGAGGAAGGATTTACATTTTAAGGAGGATGGAGTCCTTCTGTTGTGTGAGATGTGGGGCTGACAGGCTGTTGGTGGGTTATAGCTGGAATAAGGACAACTACCCTCCTTGCTAAAAATGACCTGTCTCATCACCATACTCATGTTCACACGTGCATGTGACTCCAGCCAGTCCTGAAGACCTCCCCCATCCCCATAAATACTTTCTACATTGTTCTTTGGAAGGTGGGGGAAACAAGATGGGCAGGGACAGGAAGTGCTTTAATCCCATCACCCGAGACAACATGCCACAAAGCACATGGCACTTTACCACCTATGTTGGGACTGGTTTCTAGTTTGGGTTTTGTTGCTCTGTTCAGAACTTAGTAGCTGTGTTCTCTGATGCATCCTTTCCTGATTCCTACCCCAGCTTTCCTAAAGATGGGGTAAGCGCCACCAACAGGTTCCTGTCACTCTGCCAAGCTGGCCTTGGGCCTGCAGGGGCTCTGAGGGTGTTCTCTCCACTCCCAGTTCTGAGCAGCACATTGGAACCTTGTTGTCTTCCTATGTCTGCCCTTGTGGCATACCTTCCAGGGCCTTTTCTTACCCCTATTGTGTTGGTGTCTGCCAGCACTCACCTCATGCTGGCTCCCCAGGACCTGCAAATACCTGTAGTGTCCAGTGATTCCACTGGGCCAGCAAAGGAACTGATTTCAGTTCCCCATCCTACACAGGGACTGATTCCAACCCTCACCCCACCCCCAGCTCTTTCTGAGTCTTAGCCTGATTCTATGGATTCTGTGGTCAGCCGACAACCACAGGTGCCAACAACTAGAGTCTGTGCCAAACATTCAAGGCCTGTCTGAATGGACATGAGGTCTTAGGGTGAGCTACAAGACACAGCTGCTCTGTGATTTGGGGCCTAACTAGCCATGCATCTACCCCCACTTCAGGAACATGACATAAGCTGGGCTTAGGGGTTCTAAAGAGAATACAGTCCAGTGAAGGAGAGACCACCCCTTTACCCTGGAGCCCAGGGTCTCTTGTAAGGAGTCAGGTATTATGCTGTCCTGCCCCTGTCACCTGGCAGAATGCACTCAGGCAGTGCCCTGGTCAGCCCAGGGTTCCGTGGCTAGGTAGTCTGCATGCAGGTGAAAAGGACCCCTTTAAAAGAAAGATCCCATCCACTTTCATTCTCTTTCCTGCGGTTCCCCTGGGCAGATAGGACTTTTCCTGTCTCCCTCTTCTCTTTTGACCTCTCTGTCTCTTTACCTCTTTTCTCTTTCCTTCCCCCTTCCCTCCCCTTTCTAATAAAACTTCTCACTTGAGCTCGGTCTGCCTGGTATGCACCACCCCCTCCCCTCGATCACCCTTGCCTGCCATGGAATCTGCCATGATTCCTGGGGCTTTATCACAACATCCCTGATCACAGCAAGGCTCTGGGACACCCACCCCCTGTCTCTTCCCCTCCCAAGCCTGTGTCACCAAAACATCGTCCATTGATCTAGGCTTAAAATAACCCCTGGCATCTGCAGTGAGCCCCACGGGGCGGGCAAGAGGAGCTGAGTGTCTGCCTGAAGGGCACCCACCCCGCCCCCAGCTCCCAGGGCTGGCAGCTGAGTGTGAGTGTGTGAGTGTGCAGGCAGAGTGTGCTCCTGAATGCGAGTGAGCGAGTGCATTTGGGGGCAAGGGTGACTCTCAGGTCTTCCCCTGCACTATGGGTCCACATGGGCATTTCACTGCCTGACTGGCTGTGGGAGCCTGGGGACATTAGTAGTGTCCCCATCTTAGATGTTAGGTGACTTGACTTCCACTCTGTACAATTGTGGATAGGAAGGTTTGGAATTTACTAGACAGAAACCTAAGAACAGGAGAGAGGAAGTGACTTGATGTGACTGGCACAAAGCCAGGAGGAGCCAGTGGCTGGCTTGGAGCCATACTGCGAGCCACTGGCCAGTTCAGTCTACAGCAGCTGGAAGCCCCCACTGTCCCAGGGATGCATTTCTTCCCCCTGGCATGCACAGGGAACAGCCAGCCAATGGCTGTCCTTTCTCCCCATCTCCCTGGAATGCCTTCTCCTGCCCTTATGACGAGGTCCTTCACTGTGGAACCATAATGACTAGGTTGCAGTTCCTGCTCTAGGTGGACCCATCCATCCATGTGTCTACGTCTTGGTTTTCTCATCAGCAAGACGAGCAGCTAGCAGTTCTTTCACAGAGCTACAAGGAGATGCTAAAAATGCTGAAACACCTAGTTAGTATAGGCAGCCACCTGGGAGTGCCCCTGGAAAAGATAGTGGTGTGACATCAGCTACCACTCAAGTCAGAAGGCAACACCTAAGTTCTTTCATTTCCTTCAGAGGTTCTAGGGATGTTGGGCTCCCTGCTAGTACAGATGTGGGCATCAGGAGGGGGTCTGGAGGGAGGGCCCTGGGCTGCCTTTGTCTCCTGAGAGGCAGCTTGTGACTCAGGCTCCAGCTGCCTGTGGGAGGGAGGGAGGGAGGGGGCGACCGGGCTCCTGAGGTCTCAAGGGAGCAGCAGGATTAGGGGGAGGGGGGCTGGGCGCTGAGATTCAGCCTGCCTGCTTCGATATTTATGCACAAAATCCTGGCCTCTGCCTTTCCCTGCCTGAGAGGCTCAGGTAACCCCCTCCTTCTGCTTGCACCCACCTGATTAGTGCCCTTCAAGAGCCTCCAGAGGCTAGAGCTGGTGAGAACAGGGCTGGATGCGAATTCGACAGTGCCACCACCGGCTCAGGAAAGTCCTTCCAGCCCAGGCTGCCCAAGCATGGGCAACTCCACGAGTCAGCTCATAAACTGTGGAGTGGGGGGTGTCCCGATCCCTCTCATTTGTACAATGAGATGGCCCCCATCCAGGCCTCTCTTGCTCCAGTCGCCATCCTCGGAAGGTGCATGAAGACAGAGACCCTTCGTGAAGAGAGCTAGAAGTAGGGGTTTGTACTCAGCGACAGAGCTCTTGCCTAGTGAGCACAAGGGATTCCATCCTCAGCACCACGAAAAGAAAAAAAAAAAAAAAAAAGCCTAGAATGGCAGCGAACACCATCGTTTGTAAGGGGTTGACCACATCAGGAGTTCAGGGCCATTATCCAATACACAGCGAGTTCTAGCCCAGCCTGGACTGCTTGAGATCATTTCTCAAAACAAAACAAGGTGTCAAAGACCCGACCTGTGCTTTATCAGTCTCCGCCCTTGACTCCACCCCTTGGATTTCCTCTGGCCACACCCCTTTTCTATAACCCTGCCACCACCTTAGCCCCATCTCTCCTTGACCCCGTCGCGGGCCCCGCCCCACCCCTCTATTCTGACTCCCTAGGCGGTGGCTGGTGGTCTGGCGCTGACTTCCACTAGCTGTGCAGACACTTTCTCCCATCGCGGAGGTGACACAGAGACCTGGGTCCCAGATTCTCTAAAGCTTAGGGATCCGTCCCGCCCCGCCCCCTAGCTGCAGCATTCCAGTCTTGGGAGGACGCGGTGACAACTGGGTGGTCTTCAGGAGACCTTTCTTTTGCTTTGTTTTGTTTTTTAAAGACAAAGTCTCATGAACTGGATATGTAGCTGAAGATGGCCTTGAACTACTGATCATCCTGTATCCACCTCCCAACTGCTGGGATTACAGGTACAAGCCATCAGTGCCCAATTTTATGCCATTCTAGGAATAGAACGAAGAGCCTTAAGAATGTTAGGCAAGCAGTCTACCAACGGAGACACACACACACACACACACACACACACACACACACACACACACACACGCGCGCGCGCACACACACAGAGTTTGTGTGTTTGTTTTGAAGATAACGAGGCAGCCCTTAGACATGCTACCAACTTCTAAGGAAGGTGCTGTCCGTCTCTGCCAACCTTTGTTATCACACAGAGGGTGGTCTGTGTGTGTGTGTGGGGGGCGTTCAGCGGACCTTTCTATCTGGCTTCACTAGTGGGTCTCCACCTCTACCTTGAGCCCCCAGGCTTGGAGCTGCCAGGCAGGAAGTGAAAATGGTCTGCAGGAAACACCAAGGGGAACTGAGACTTCTGCCCTCTGCCCCCACCTGTTAGTCCCTGGGGACCTTGGGGAAACTAGACCCTCCAGAGGAAACCCCAGACTGAAGCAGGCTTGCAGGGGGTGGGGAGGGGTGTCAGACTGCTTCCCTCTATTCCCACTTCATCCAGTGTGCTTACCTAACTGGACAAGTCTTTGAGTAGTGATGAAAACAAAAGATGGGGTCCAGCATCAGTGGGGGAGCCAGCCACTCCCAAGGACCTAGCTAGGAGGTGACCCCTGTTGGGTAGGGAGACCAGGTAAGGCAGGAACTCCAGTAAAACTCAGCCCCATCACTGGTTGTGTATTTGAAACCACATAATTGCTGGGAACGGTAGAGCATGCCTTTAGTCCCAGCACTCAGGAGGCAGAGGCAGGGGGATCTCTGTGAGTTCAAGGCCAGCCTTGAGTGAGTACCCTGGACAGGCTCCAAAGCCACAGAGAAACAAACAAACAAACAAACAAACAAAAAACAACAAAAAACGGAACCACATAATCATCCTTGTAGATAGGAAATCACCCCCCACTATCAGGAAAGTGGTGTCACCCACAGAGGTCATTAGAAAGGTCAAGACCATTGTCACTACAGTTCTCCTGCCACCAGACTACACAGAGTTTTTAGCAGAAGGAGATGCTTTCTGTGCCTGTGACACCAGCAGAGCCTGCAAAGGACCAGATGCTCAGACGGAAAACTTGACAACTGTTGAAAAGCCCATTTGGGAGTGTTTAAAGACAGAAACCTACTGTATGTGACAGTCAAGATGGAACTTAAAGGAAAAAGTGTGTGTGTGGGGGGTCAGTGCACACTTGTGGAGGTCAGGGGGCAATCTGTGGGAGGAGTCAGTCCTTCCCTCCTACCACATGGGTTCTAAGATCAAACTCAGGTTGTTAGGCTTGGCATTGAGCACCTTTATCCAGTGAGCCATCTTGACCCAGGATGGGAAACTTTTAAGACTGCAATGATTATAGCCGTGAGTGAGCAAAGCACCTCGCACACACAGGCTAATGCTTTGGGCCACGGTCAGCTGTCCCCAGCCTCCACTCTGGATTATCACGATGCTCTTTCCAGCTCTTGTGCAAAATCTCTTGACACCTCCCCTCCTGCCCCCAACAGGGTTTCTCTGTGTAGCCCCCTGGCTGTCTTAAACTCACTTTGTAGACCAGGCTGGCTTTGAACTCAGAGATCCACCTGCCTCTACCTCCCAAGTGCCTGGCTTATTTTTAATAATTTTTAAACTAAACATGAGTCCCTTTCCCCTTCCAGGTGTTGTTCTGAAAACAAAGTGCAAAATGGATGGGGAAACTCCAGAAGGCAACACCCATGGCAATGGCACCCAGAGGGCACTGGTTTCATTGCCTGGCAGTGTAGCCCTTGGGGGAGGGGACAGTGTCCATGCTCCTTGTCCCCCTCCACTTGCTTTTCCTGGCTTTCCCAAAGAGTATTTTTCTTGTTTGATTATGATGATGATGGCAGGTTCCCTCCCTGAGGAAGTCTCACTTTCCTCATCTGTGAAATGGGGATGTGTGAGACTCCTCTCAGGTTCCTTCAGCCCTTCTCTTTTAATGGACAGAGACCAGGAAGAGAACTTTGCATCCACTCCCCACTTTCTTCAAAAGAAACAGGTTGAGAGGGAACCATATACCAGCCAGAGGCTTAGATGGACTAAAAGGTATCACAGATATTTGTACCGTGGTCCCACAGGGTTGCCACAGTCCTTTTCACCTCTAGAACCTAGATCCTGGCTATAGCTGATACAGTTAACCAGGGACAGCTCAGACAGCAATGGCTTGACTGACACCTGTCACCTACTGCTTGACACCTGAACTCATCCTACTCACCTGGCCCCCTGGAGAGAGGGACATCTTGGAAATGAATGTCCATGTCCTGGAGGCTCTAAGTGACATTGGATACTGTTTTCTAAAATAGGAATGGAGGTGGGCAGGAGGGGCAAATACTGCCAGGCACCTGTGGTGGGCTTAGAGAGACTGGCAGGCAGGGAAAGAACTCAGGCAAGTACCTACAAAGGGATTCCATTTCTGACTCCCAGGCCAGTGCTCCTTCCAACAGAGGCTAAGTGGTAACAAGTTCCAACAAGCTACAAGTTCAGTTTCACCATGAAGAGGGCAGGGCAGGAGACATGATGGCTGCCCGTGAGTGCAGTGTGCCCAGAACTGGAGAGGACTTGCAGCTTCAGAGCAAACAGCACACTGTCAGGGAACAGCTTCCATGGAGTGGGGGTGATGTTAAGCCCAGGGCCAGCACGAGCTTGGCCAAGAGAGCCCAGTTGAAAGGGAGAACTGCCCACAAAGAAGTCTGCTTCAGAGCCACTGGCTGCCCAGACCCCTCTATGAAGGAGTGTCCTATAGGTCAATGCCCTGCACGTCACAGAGTGGCCATACCCTGGGGACACTGGGCCCCAGGTGCTCTCTAGGGGGAGAATACCACCATGGTGTTCCTTCAGCCTGAGACTACAGACTTCTTCATATGTCTCTCAAAACTGCCATTGTGGTGAAGATGGCATCTTCTATTCCAGTAGACTGAGCCAAAAAAAATCCACAGTTATTCCTGGGTTACTGACACCCAAGACAGCACAGCACAGCACAATTGTCTCCCCCTACTCCCAGGTTATTTCTAAAAATTGTCCTTACAGTTGGGCGTAGCTCAGTGTAGAGCACTTATTTAGGTCTGGCCCCCAATGCTATGAAAAATAAAAAATCAGAGACTCTCGTAGTAAATACCAAAGTCAAACCATCAGTTCATTGCTGTCACTTGCAACAGTATCAAAGCAGGATAGCTCTGAAAGCAAGAATTAAAGAAATCCAACACCCAGATACAGATTAAGCATCTTCCCACTAGCCTTTATTCAGATTAATTTTGGCATAATGGCACCTTTCCCTGTTAAAAGGAAAACCTCTTACTCATAGTGCCTTTGTTAGTCGGTTTTTATAGTACTGTAACAAAACGCCTAAGACTAAGTAACTTTACAAAGAAATAAGACTGATTCAGCTTACAGTTCTGAAGGCTCAAGAGCGACCTCTGATGATAGCCCTCTTTCTGGTAGAGCCCAGAATTGGCACAGTACATCACGTGGCCAGAGACAGGGAGTATTCATTGTTGCTTCTTGCTCTGTTCTAATGACTTTACCTGACCTTCCAAGCATACCACTTCTAAACACCAGAATGAGATTAATTTTCTAAAAATAATAAGAAAAAATAAAAAATTTAAAAAAGATTTTATTAGTATTATTTTGAGACTTGATCTCACTATATAGCTCTGGCTGTCCTGAAACTCACTCTGTAGACCAAGCTGGCCTCAAACTCACAGAGATCCACTTGCCTCTGCCTTCCATAGCCAGCTTGAATTTTATATATTTTGTGTGTGTGTGTGTGTGTGTGTGTGTGTGTGTGTGTAGGGTTGTGCATGTGGATGAAGATGTCTGAGGAGTTCAGAGGCATGAGTTCCCCTAAAGCAAGAGTTAAAATCAGTAATGAGTCACATGAAGTGCATGCTGCGTATCAAACCTGGGTCCTCTGGAAAAGCAGTAAGCACTCTTTACCACTGAGCCATCTTTCCCGCCCCTATTTTTAACATTTTTAAGTGTGTGTGTGTGTGTGTGTGTGTGTGTGTGTGTGTGTGTACATATGTGGGCAGATGAGGGCTGTAACCTTGGAGGCAAATGCTTTTGGATCTCCCTGGGACTGGAGTCACAGGTGGTTGTGAGCTGCCAGATGCAGATGCTGGGAAACTGAACAACTGGAGTCCTCTGCAAGAACAGCACATGCATTTAACTGCTGAGTCATTTCTCCAGTCCACTACCCAAATTTTGTAGAAAGAGGTTAAGTCCAGTCTCTACCTCTTCAAAAAGACTAACATACAACACTCAAGCCTACCCAACCATTTGAAGGCATAAGAGCTTAAAAACAATCTCAAAGATGCAAAGTTCCCGAGCCAAAAGCTAACACAAGAGTGGTCTTGGGCTGGTGGCAATCTCTGGCCTGTAGTGTCTGTTTTTCTGCTGGGTTCCCTCCAGGCAACCGGCTCCATCCTTGAAGAGCTGAATTTTCCCAAATCCTTGGGTGAGAGTTCACAGACCCCCTAAGGGCTCCCTGGGTTCCCTCCACAGCGGCTATTCCTCAGGACCAGCTGTCTTGGTGGTCACCAGCTCAGTGGAGCCCAGTTCCGTGGCCGGCACTGGGATGCTGTGGCCCGGCAGGGTGGTATCTGCATCTTCTTTGGGCATAGGCCAGATGGGAGCAGAGGCATGAAGGGTTTCTGATGAGGACACGAAGACATTGTCCAGGGACTCTGGGTAAGCAAGGGACCAGGTAAGACAGTTCAGGATTGACGCATAGCCTCCCCAAAACTCCTGTTCTAGAAGCCTCCTCTGGGACAGCCTTCAGCAGAGGAAGTGAGACAGCACATGACAAGTTTTCAGGACAGGAAGTGCTGAGTTTGGAGACTTGATAAGATGAGGTGAGGGACACTGTATGGCCAGTCCACTGGGCATAACCTAGGACCAGGCCCCTCGCACTCCCCAAGGGCAGGGCAGATACTTTAATCTCCAAACATCTCTTCCTACACTATAGGGTCTCCTTGCTTGGATAAAGGCTTGTGTTGTGCTGTGTTCCCTGCCTGCGCACTTGGCAGCCTCAGAGCTGACTTTTCAGGACCCCCTCAGTCCTGGGTCCCGGTTCCTGACCCCCCTCCCCCGCAAATCACCGAGTTGTGCCCCACTCTCCACCCCCAATCACCCTTGCACTCCCCCAGACAGTTCTTACCTTCCTGGACTCCGTCTGGGGTGCCAGGGGAAGCCATCCTGCGCTGCTGCCACCACCTCCAGATCACCACAGCCACTAGGACCAGCGCCAGCATCAGTCCCAGGAGCGCGGGGGCGACGAAGAGCAGTCCGGGCAGCGGCAGCGTAGTGTCAGGCCCGGGCCCAATGCCCACAGACTCCTGCGGTTGCAGCGCGGTCCCGGGCGCCTGGCTGCTTGCTGATGGCGAAGGGGATGCAGATGGAGAGAAGGGGACCAAAAACCGAAGGTTGGGCGAAGTAGGGACAGAGACAGGAGAGACAGAGAAGGCAGTGAGGGCCACGAGGGACCGCTAGCTCCAGGACCAGCAAAGCGGCGGGCTGGGGACCTTGGGGCAGGTCCTGTCAGTCCCCACTCCGTGGCCTTGCTTACCGTGTAGAGGGTCTGGCGTGCGGAGGAGGTTACAGGCCACGCAGTGTCGCACTAGAGGGTCAAAGCACAGTGTCTGAACACATGACGTGGGCATCGGGCTGTCCCGGCTTCTCTGACTTCTGGCCTCTCTCTTCCTGGCGCCCATATCCCACCGCACGCAGGTGGAACAGAGTTCTGAGTCTGGCTCTGTGCCCCTTAGTCTCGAATGAAACTCGAGCAGACAGCATCCTCTGCCCGGCCCTTGCCTGCTGGGGTGGGACCACTGGGGTGGAGCTGCAACCTAGCCAGACCTCTTTCACCTGTGGTTCCTGCATTAAACCACTCAACTGTCACCGCAGACAACAGCTGTGCATTGCTAGCGCTGTGTGTGTGTGTGTGTGTGTGTGTGTGTGTGTAAGCCTGCTCTTGGACAGCAGAGGGGATGGACCCAGTCACTTACTTCCCCCAGTCTCCTGCAGTCTCTGCTGTGCCTCACCAAGGCCATCTGCCCCCAGTCCCTCCCGTTTCCTGCTCTGCCCTTCCCAAGAGTCAAGACATCAAACTCTCGAGTGGCCAATCTTAATGCCCACAGAGCAGGAGGGACACAGCCTAAACGACTCCCTAGTCTCACCACCCTCTAGCCCTCCGTATTCTTACCCAGCCCCGCCTCCCTGTCCCCTTTGAAAGTAGTGGGAACAGACAGCCAGTCACCCTGCACTCCATGGGAATAGGTAGCTACAGGGCCTGGCCTGAGGGCCACCAGTACAGGGCACCACCAAAAATGACAGGAAGACTTGAGAAAATGACATGGGGTTGGCAGAGAGGCAAAGTCTAGTAGCCAGTGGTTGGGTGGAGTATGAGTAAAAGCCTGGTAGTGCCAGGCAGTGGTGGCACTTGCTTTAGTTCCAGCACTAGGGAGCAGAGGCAGAGGCAAGTGGATCTCTGTGAGTTCGAGTCCAGCCAGGTCTATAGATGGAGTTCCAGGACAGGCTCCGAAGCTACATGGAGAAACTCTGCCTCAAAACAAACAAACAAACAAAGCCTGGTAGCACAAATGGGAAGGACAAAGAAAGAGTGCTGGGACTTGGGGGGCCTGGGGATGACAGGCTAGAACAACAGGAAACGTGGACTCTGGCAGCAGGGTGCTGGGAAGCTTAAAGCAAGCAGAGCTAGGGGGTCTGCAGATCAGCAGGGAACCTGTTTCTCTGCAGCCCCCCCCCCACTCTCTGCAAGCCCCATGACCCTGCTTGGTTGTGCTTGTACCTTGTCCAGGCCCTTGCTGCATCAGGCTCTGGTCCTCAGCGTTAGCCTTCCACTTTCCCTCATCAGCATCTCCCAAACCCTGTCAGTCATACAAACAAGCTCTCTTCGTCTTGGGACATATGCAGCCCCTTCCCAGGGGCCATGGGCTGCAAAGGGCCCAAGGGGGCTCCCAGCCAGGAGCTCAGGCCTGGAATCCCCTGGTGGGCCTCAGGGCTAGGGGCTGAGAGATATCTGTAGCAGCTTCAAGAGGAAATGGCATGGAAAAAGCTGTATGTCCATGCTTGGGGACAGACATTTCATTGTTGTGGGGTGCTGGGATAAAGGAGGACACCATTGCAGAGGGACAGAGACCAGCCAGAGAACGGGGCCTGGCGGTGAGGAGACATGGAGTGTTTGAGTGTGCATCTCACTGCCCTGGTTTACAAGGGCCCTGTGGCTGCATCCAGAGGCTGGATGGAGAGGCAAGGGGGCTGGTGCTTTGGCCCAGGGTAGGGGAAGGTACAGAGCTGATCATGGAGTAAAGGAATCAAAGCAGGTCACAGAGATGCTGGGGACCCACACAGAACCCTAATCAGCCAACCTCTCAGGGTTCTGGCCCATTGCCTCTCCATCCCCTTGCCTATGGGCCAGCGACTCGACAGCAGGAAGGTGTAGGCGTTAGCGCAGCTACAAAGGAGAAGTGGGTCTGGGGAGGTGGGTGTGGGTGTGAGTGTGGGTGTATGGGGAGGTGGGGGGAGGAAAGGAGCATGGAGAGGAGCCAGGGCACCGACAGCCCTTCTTATAGTTGAAAGGCATGGAGGTTAAGACCAGAAGGCCTGGCTGCAACCCTCTATCGCTACAACGTTGCTGTTACTCTTCATTGTTAGGGCTGAGGAGTCCTGCCTATGCACCAGGCATCTTAGCTGTTGCTGGGACTGAAGAGCCTGGGGCTCATGGGAACCCAGGGCCAGCAATCTAGCCCTGGGAGAGAGCAGCCCAGTAGGGCCCAGGTTGGGAAAATTTCCATGGGCCACACCAAGGAAGCCACTCTGCAAGGAGATGCTACTTCACAACAGGATGAGAATTACTAGCTGCTCCGTCTCCTGCAGTAGACAGGTCATCTCAGGGTATGAAGCAAGAGGGCTGTAATTTACAGTCACAATGACAGAGCCCTTCACTTCAGCCAGAGAGGGACATTTGAAGTCTGGAAGGACAGAAGCAAAATTACTCATTTGACACAAAGGTTTATTTGGCATTTCCTATGGGCCCCATTGAGACAGGAGCCAGACTGAACCAGTGACAGCAAAGGCTTATGGGATTCATGTCTGGTGTGTACAGATGCCCGACCTCAGCCAGGTATTTTCACTTGTCTCTGTGGGGCTGAGGTGGAGGCCGTGGCAGTCCTTGAATCTCTGCTTGAATGATTTCATGGTTAAGAGGAGAGACTTGGGGACTAATGATGTAACTCAGTTATACAATGTTTGCCTAGCATGCACGAAGCAGCTCTGGGTTCCATCCAGATGGCATGGTATAAATTGGGCATAATGGAATACACTTGTAATCTCAGCATAGCACTAGGAAGGTGGAGGCAGAAGAGGCCCAAAAGTTCAAGGCTAGCGTTGGGCTACATAGTAGGTTTGTATCCTGGGCTACATGAGACCCAGCAAGTGAGAGCAAGACCAAGAGGGAAAAGGAGAAGGGAATGAGAGAGAGAGAGAGAGAGAGAGAGAGAGAGAGAGAGAGAGAGAGAGAGAGAGAGAGAGAGAGGAGGGGGAAGGGAGGGAGAGAGGGAGAGGGAGGAGAGAGCAGGCTCACCAATGCAGGCAATGCTAGGCTATACTTCAACATATTGTTTTTTCATAGATGTTAAATCAAGTTTATTTATTTATTTTTGAGATAGGGTTTCTCTGTGTATTCCTGGTTGTCCTTGAACTCATTCTGTAGACCAGGCTGGCCTCGAACTCACAGAGATCTGCTTGCCTCTGCCGCCCAAGTGCTGGGATTAAAGGCTTGCACCACAAACTGCTGGCATCCAGGCCAGTCTTGAACTCAGAGATCTGCCTGCCTTTGCATCTGGAGTACTGGGACTAAAGGCATGCATCAACATACCCAGCTAGCTTATTACTTCTTAATATTTACTTTATGTGTGTGTGTGTCTAAATGTATGTCTGTCCACCATGTGTGTGCAAGAACCCTCACAGGCCAGAAAAGGGCTTAAGATGCCCGGGAGTTGGAGTTACAGGCAAATGTAAGCCATCAATCATGTCGATGCTGGGAATTGAACTCAGGTCCTCTACCTCTAGAGCAACCAGTACCCTTAACCACTAAGCCATCTCTCCAGCCTCAAGTTCACTAATTCCTAAATCAATCCTTCCACATAACCTTCCTAGCTTACTCAGGAAGAAGCGGTGGAGAGCCACAAAGGCATAGTCTGGAGGAGGTGGGCTCCTGTGCCTCCCCTGGGCTAGCAGAACCCCAGTACCACCGTCGTCTCTAGCCAGAAGTTCTAGGTTGCTTTTGACTATGAAATCACCAACAAGTTAGTTCTAAATTCACTGTAGTGCTTGCACATTTTCCTTCTAACAGATTTTGCTTTTTAATTTTTTTTTTATTTTGTTATTTATAAATCTCTTTATGACAGACAGGATACTGCCATGTTGCCCAGGCTGACTTTGAACTTCAGGAATCAAGCAAGTTTTTTTGCCTCTGCCCCATGAGTAGCTGGGCCTAAAGACACATCCCACCAGTCCAACCTCTCAGCCCTTAAAAAAGAAAACCAACATTTTTTTCTTTGAACAATTTGCTATGACTTCAATGTATTCTTCTCTTTATCCACAGTGCTGAGGATTTCACCTATAATGCCAGCACTTGTGATGGAACGGAGCAGGAGGATCGGGAGTTCAAGGCAAGACTGGTCTACACAAGACTCTGGCTTCAAAAACAAACAAACAAACAAAAAACCCACCAAATTTTTATTTCATTATTTGTGTGTATGATGCATGCCTTAGGGTTTCTACTGCTGTGAAGAGACACCATGACCACAGTTACTCTTATAAAGGAAAACATTTAATTGGGATGGCTTATAGTTTCAGAGGTTTAGTCTGTTAACATGGCAGGAAGCATGGCATTGTGCAGGCAGACATGGTGCTAGAGAGGGAGCCGAGAGAGGAGGAGCTACATCTTAATCCCACAGGCAACAGGAAGTAGTCTGAGATACTGGGTGTGACTTGAGCATATGAGACCACAGTGGCACACTTCCTCCAACAAGGCCACACCTCCTCACACCTCCTGGGGCCATTTTCTTTCAAACCACCACAATGTGTATGAGTGGAGGCATATATGTGCTGCAGAGCACCTGATGTTGGAACAACTCTCAGGAGTTCTGGGAGGCATATTCAGGTGTCAGGCTCATGAAACAAGCACCTCTTGCCAGCCTAAACTCACTCTCTCTCTCTCTCTCTCTCTCTCTCTCTCTCTCTCTCTCTCTCTCTCTATAAAATGAGGGATTTTGTCGCTGAAACTTCTTCTATTCAAATTTTTGTCTTATTGACCTCAACCTTTCATTTGCTAAATGCTGGCTTCAAACTCACTACACTGCTGAGGATGGCCTTGAACTCCTGATCTTTCCACCAAGTGCTAGGGTTGTGGGCATACCACTAGGCCCAGATCAGATGCCTCTAACTCAGAGATCTGCCTGCTTCTGCTTCTCTGCCTCCTGAGCCTGAGTACTGAGATTAAAGTCCCTGACTCCATGCCCAGCTGCTCCTTAAAAAAAAAAAAAAAAGTGATTCATTTGGGGTGGGGGCGGGGCGAGAAGTTCTTGCTCTGAAAATTTCCCCAAACAGTATGAGATGAAGAACCAGGCTTTGCGGAGATGAGGGCTTTTAGAGGATGAGCCAGCAGGAATGAAGGCCTGGACCGGGTCGATACCCACCTGACTGTGAAGTGTGGCCCAAATTCTTCATGCTTCAGAGACAGGGACAAAAGTGAGGCCACTGTGTCTATGGGACAAGCCCAGTAATGGGGGTGGGAGGCAGCCACTTGGGACAGAGATCTGGATGTGCAACTGCTCTAAGACTTGGGATGCTCTCAAACATCAATATTCGTTTTGGTTATAATAGGCCAGGGCATCCACATTGAAAGCCCTTCAAGACTGTAGTTTCTGAGTTGGAAGTGGTGGCCAGGCAGTCTCAGTCCCCTTGCTCTGGAGACTGCTCACCCACAGCCTCAGGTCCACACATGCAAAAGCTTTGTTCTTTTGAAACATGACTCATAAGATGGATTGCCCTGGGGCCTTCCCGGTCACCCTAATTTGGCTCCGGAACTTCATGTCTCTCCCTCAACCCCCTTGTGTATAGTTCTGAGAAACAAGGATGCTGTTGGAAAGTCCCCTTCAGTGGGGACAGAGGGAAGGACAATGTCAGGTTTTCTATTCACTCAAGAGGGCAGGAATGGTGAGCAAGTGTAGAAACTGCAGGCCTGAGCAGCAGGCGCCCCAGGCAGAAGTGGTCAGGGTGGTCCCTGTCCTTTCTCCTCAGAATGGAGCCTGCAATGGCAGGCCACACCCTTCCATGAAGCAATTTCCCATCCACTCCAAAGCCCAGGCCACTCCCAGCCCCCTCTCCCTACACACCCACCGTGCAGGCACCTGTGCCATTGTCACGACAGGGCTCCCGCTGTAATTCTTTACGCATGGCCTTGGTGTGAGGATACAGGGCTTCGGTATGAGACAAGAGCCCACAGAACTTCTGCCTGTGGATGCAGGAGTGGAGTCCTGCCTGGGGGCGAGGGTAGGGGACAGTGCAGTTGTGCATGGGACAGTGAGGCTGTGAGGAGGTTGAGGAATGGGAATTTCCCGGCTTCATTCAGGGCACCACAGAAGAAGCTGTGGCTGGGCTCTGCGCCTCCTGCAGACCCCATGCAAGGCTATTTCACCATCCAACAAGCAGCAACAGGAGCCAGAATTCCAATAAGGAACAAATCTAGTAGGTGAAGGGCTGGGGAGAAAAACTCACAGAGGGTACCAGAGAATGAGGGGTATCCTTTTGTCTTAAAATTTTACTTGGGGGTGCTGGAGAGATGGCTCAGTGGTTAAGAGCACTGGCTGCTCTTCCAGAGGTCCTGGGTTCTATTTCCAGAACCTACAAGGCAGCTCCCCTGTAACTGGCATCCTTACACCAATGCACATAAAATAAAGTTAAATGAAGTATTAAAAATTTTACTTCGGGTTCTGTAAGAAATGCTGACTCAAAATCAATACGGAGAATGGTAGAGGAAGACATCTGACCCTGACCTCCACCTTGGCAAGCAAAGCCACGCGCTGGTTCACCTTGCAAAAGAAACGGGAGGGCCGAGCAGGACCAGGCTTTTGTTTCCAGCCATGAGAACCCAAAGAGGCAGAGCAGTGGGCTCAACGCATGAAAGCGTGCTGATCTGAGTCACAGGCCTGATAGTGAGACTCAAGGGATGGTCCCTTCTCACTTCACTAGTCCCTCTGTGGCCAAGCAGCCCAGGCCTCTGTTCTGTGGGGCTGAAGTGTTTTGTTTCACTTTAATTTTATTTTTATAAATGACACGGGCGGGGGGGGGCATGGACACACATATTGAAGTCAAAGGACAAGTTTCAGGAATGAGTTCTGGAGATGAAATTCAGGTCACAAGGGTTAGCACCAGACTCTTAACAGCTGAACCATCCTGCCTTGCTGGCCCTGGTTTGGACAGGGTCTCATGTAGCCCAAACTGGCATCAAATGTACTGTGTAGCTGAAGATGACCTTGAACTTCCACCCGAGTGCTGGGATTACTGGTTTGAGTCATTATGCCTCCATGGGGTGCTATGGATTGAACCAGGCATTCATGCAGGCCAGGCAAGCACTCTACCAACTGAACTACACTGCCGCCCTAGTAAAATGTATTAATATTGCATAATGTGTGTGAGGCCAGAGGACAAGTTTCAGTGTGTACCTCCACCTTTACACAGAAGTCAAGCGAATGTAATTTTACCCCACAGCCTGCCTCATCTGCTTCCTCCCTTGCACTGTAGCCAAGGTTGGCCTGAAAAATCACTGTTCCTCCCACCTCTGCTGGCTAAGTAAACCACACCCAGCTGGGTGGAGGGTCCTTGGTACCATTCTGCAGCTTCCTTCCGTCTATTGGAATGGCCGGTCAGTCACCACCACTTAGGCAGGGACAAGTAAGGCAGATCACTGCCATAACACTTGGGTGGACACCCTCCTGCAGAGAACTGAGCTCCTGGAGGGGTATAAGAACCGCCCATACCAGGTAGCCTAGGAACCTGTGAAGCAAAGAAAGCTGCTCTCCCTGAGGATCTTAGTCCTGATTCAGGTCGCAGGCATCTGATAGCTCCCCCATTCAAGAGCCCTGAGCCACCTGACTACTCCACCTCAGCACCAAGCCCAGTTCTTATGTCCTCAGTCACACACTGCCAGGAGCAACTGCTCCCTGCTGTCTTCAGTAAGGTCTGAGGCACCTGACTGCCATTTAAGTGTCACTCAGCCCTGCTGTGCAGCAGGGGCAGGCCAGCCCAAACCCCAGAGAGGCGCCTCTAGTTCCAGGGTCCCTGCCAAGCTTGGCAGGGAGCTGGCAGTAGTGACAGCCTCCAGCTCCCCCAGCACTTGGAAAGCTCCCAAGCCTTCACTAGGGAATGTGATGCCACTTCTCTTGTTAAATGGCACCAGGTGGCAAAGAAAATGTGGCACAGGGACCTGAGGGAGAGATGGGCACATTGTGCTAGTGAGGCTAGGAGTAAGGGGCAAAGCTTCCGATTTTCAGCAAGAGGTGACAGGTGACATAAACAGAGGTATGTCCATGCTGCCTTCTCTGGCTTAGGTGCCACTCCATCAGCCTTCCCACCCCACTTTAGGGCCCTTGGGGACTATGCCCCAAAGACCGCTGCTTTCTCAGGCTCAAAACCTTGTGTTCCTATCTCAGGCCTTCCCAGGGGATATGACACACCTTTCTTGAGCCACACACAACTGGGGACCATGCAGACCTGCCATCTACTGGCTGTGACTATGGACACACCTCCAGTGAAGTCTGTCTCATGAGCCCTGAAACAGGGAATCAGCAATGCTGCAGGCATGCTGAGGGGTTGACAGGAGCTGCTGCTTGAGCAAGACTCTGTGAAGCATGAAGCACTCTGCAAGGCATCAGATGACATGTGTGGCCTCACAGGGTTCTACAAAGCTAAGGTCCCTATTGGGACCAAAGGGACTGCCATAAAGTCATTAAGGTATGTCTAGTTGGGTGTGGTGGTTTGCATCCTTAATCCCAGCACTTGGGATGCAGAGGCAGGTGGATCTCTGAGTTCAAGACCAGCCTGGGCTACACAGTAAGTTTACTACACACAGAAACCCTGTCTCAAAAACAAAGAAACAAAAAACCCTAAAACACACACACACACACACACACACACACACACACACACACACACAAACCAAACAACAACAACAAACCAGACAGAAATGTCTAGCTCTTCATACTAGGGCAGATCATTGGGCTGTTTTGAAAGGTAGCTACAGCCTGTGACATCCAAGCAGAGGCTGTCCCTGCCAACTATTGATGAAGGCCTTCTATGCTGTCACAGAGCCCCTAGATCCCCAGGTCCTCTCCTGCTGTACTGGAAACCTTGACTGGGGCTAACAGAACTTCCCCAGTCCCTGGCTTTTCTGTAAACTTCCCTCTGGATGTGAGGGTAAGCGTGCAATGGCTCCCAGCTGGCTACTCCCTTTTCACACTCTGACCTTGCTGGTGTCATCCCTGATGTGTGATAGTTTTAAGAATCAGCTTGGGGGTGGGGGAACTGCAGAGATGGCTCAGTGGTTAAGAGCACTGGCTGCTCTTCCAGAAGCCCTCCTGAGTTCAATCTGATGCCCTCTTCTGGCCTGCAGGGATACATGCAGGCAGAACACTACTCACAGTAAATAAATAAATCTTTAAAAAAAAAAAAAAGACTCATCTCTGTCTGGTTTTGCATGATTGTGACTGTTGAGTGCCTTGTTGCAGCTGTGCTTGGTATGATGCTGTGTCTGATCTACCAGACAGACAGTCAGACAAGTCACAGGGAGTAATGTGGTTTCAGGCAGCATGCCACCTGCCATTTCATTCAATCTTCTCAACATGACAAGAGTGGTTCCATCTCCATTTACATCAGGGAAACAGGTCCTGGGAGCAACTGCTAGGGACCAGCACATGACATTTCACGGGGCTCCTGGAAGCCATGATCTGCCCCCTTAATTGTACTGATTCAGTTTCTTCATTTACAAAGTCAAATACTGGGTGAGTCAGAGTTTCAGTTTTGTTTATGTTTTTGTTTTTTTTTTTTTTTGGTCATGGCTCTTTGTCCCAGAGAAATCTGAGGTGGATATACCTACCAGACAGGTGAAGACACGGTGGGGTGAGCCGGGAAGCATGGGGTTCCAATCGATGGACTCCCTCCCACTCCTGCCTAGCTCTGCCTGGTGGAGCAGAACTCAGTCCTGTAGTGTGCAGGCTGCCTCCAGGGCATGTCAGGCCCTGACTAGTCTTCACCAACACTGCCTGTTCATAGAGCCGGAGCCAAATGTGGGGAGGGCAGCAGTGCTCACAGCTCCTTGGACGGGGGGCTGTCGGAGCGCCTCAGCAAGGACAGCAGGTTCACTGCGGAGATACCTGGCACGTGACCAGCGCAGATCTGCAGCATGCGTACTAGGCGCTGTGCCACGGTGGCTCGAAAGCTTTCCACCTTCAGGGAAGAGCAAAGAACAGCGGTGAGGGGGTGGCTGGCCCTGTGGCCATGCTCAATGCAGTTACCAAGGCAAAACGCAGGGCTGAGACACAGGGATACCCCATGATTTTGCCACACCTTACTTACTAGGTAGCCTTCTACCTTGTTTTCAAAACCTAGAGACACCCACAGACTGTGAGCCCTGATCAACGGGAAATAAGGGAGACAAGGCTGGTAAGGTCTGGTCAGGCGATGGCGGCTCAGGCTTTTAACCCCAGCACTCAGGAGGCAGAGGCAGGTGGATCTCTGATTTTGAAGCCAGCCCAGTCTACAGAGTGAGTTCAGGATGGCCAGGGCTACACAGAGAAACCCTGTCATGACCGACCGACCGACCAAGCAACCAAGCAACCAACCAAACAAACAAGAAGACTGGTAAGGTCAAGTACACAGTCCAGGGTCACAAAAGGGTGATTGCAGAACGGAGATCTTAACTAAGGCTAGTCCCAGCTACTGACAGGCACCCCAGGAAGACACAGAACAGAAACAGCCCCAGAACAGTCAACACAGATAAGGACATGTCACCCACACCCACATGTCCTTTATTGGGATGGAGGGCCCAGGGCAACCAGTGGTTAAGGAGCTGTACTGGACCTGGACCAGTGAGTTCTGGACAAGTAAGTGATGCTTACAAACAGCTGCCTTGCTGAAGAGCAAATGATGCTCCAACAAGTGGAGCATCGTGGGGGCACTGTCAGCCCATCTCTCACTCTGCTCCTGGAACACTGCCTCATTTCTAGAGGCAGCACCATCCTACCAGCTGTCAGGACAGAAGATCCAGTGGTCCCTGACTTGTCTTGCTTTCACCTCACATCTGGCTACCAGCATTTTGTTGACTGTCCAGGAAATAAGGACTTCAAACCATCCCACCACTCCTCTGGACACCACTGACTCCAGGCCACTCAGCCCTTCAAAAAAAAAATCTCTAAACCTTCCTCATTTCTGCCCTCCTCTCTTTCATTTATTCTCACAGCCTGAGAAAAGCCACATGCCCCCTGGGCCCCAAACTTCCAGCAACTCCAGTTTTATTTGGAGTAAAGCTACTGCGTTTACCGCTCTATGACCTAACCCCGTCATTACTAACATTTCCATTTGCTCTGTTCTCCTGGTGTTCAGCCGCTCCTGCCCAGGCCTCCCTGGGGGCCTTCACCACAACAGGCAGGCTCTAGTCTTCTGCACTTTCCACTTTCTTGTCCTGCACTCTTCTGCCAGATAACATGATGGCTGTTGCTGAGACACAAGCTCTCCCCCTCAGTATCCATTCTACCCATAAAGCTACATCTAGGCTCTCATATTCTCTCTCTCTCTCTCTCTCCCTCTCCCTCCTTCTCTCTCTCTCTCTCTCCCTCCCTCCTTCTCTCTCTCCCTCCCTCCCTCCTTCTCTCTCTCCCTCCCTCCTTTCCTCTCTCTCTCCCCCTCCCTCCCTCTCTCTCCCTCCTTCTCTCTCTCTCTCCCCCTCCTTCTCTCTCTCTCTCTCCCCCTCCTTCTCTCTCTCTCTCCCCCTCCTTCTCTCTCTCTCTCCCCCTCCTTCTCTCTCTCTCCTCCTCCTTCTCTCTCTCTCCCCCTCCTTCTCTCTCTCTCTCTCCCTCTCTCCAGGTTTTCTCTGTGTAGCCCTGGCTGTCCTGGCACTCAAACTCACAGATCCATCTGTCTCTGCCTCCCAAGAGCTGGGATTAAGGGTGTGAGCTATCATCTCCCAGCTCTAGTCCTTCTTTTTTACATTGAAAACAAACAAGCACAAGCAGCCTGTCTGTGTTCCTGACTAGAGTACAGCCAGGGTATATATATAAATTTTACTATTTTGTTCTGTGTGATTGTCTGTAATGCCTACAACAGTGCTTGGCACACTGTGTTCATGTGAGAGGTATTTTGAATCCCCTTCTTTCAAGTTCTCTATCTCCAATCTACTGCTGCTCTAGTGAGTGCCAAAGCTGTCTCTTGCCACGAATGCACTGCACTATTCTGACCACAGTTATGACTCTACCCATGTCACATGGGAAGACATGCTCTGCCAGGCTTCCAACCACCTCACTAATTTCTAAAAGGCAGGGCCAGTGTTTACTTGTATTTCCAAGCACCAGCACACACCATTTTGGTAGACACTGGGTAAATTGCACACCTCCTAGATCAGTGCTCTCAAACCTCCTAATGCTGAGACCCTTTAATACAGTTCCTCAGGGTGACCTGACCATAAAGTTATTTTGTTGCTACTTTGTAACTGTAATTTTGCTATGGTTATGAATCATAATGTTAAAAAAGAAGAAATTAATTATAATATAAATATCTGATATGTAGGGTATCTGATGGGTCTCATCCCACAGATTGAGAAGGGCTTCCCAGAGTGTTTCCAAGTCTATTAAGAGAGAGCTAGCAACTCTTGTCACACAAAGGCCTCCAAATATGTTGAGGTTCCAACTTGGTACAACTTGGACAAAAATGATGCTCTGAGAAGTTCAACTAAGACTGTGTGTGTGTGTGTGTGTGTGTGTGTGTGTGTGTGTGTGTGTGTGAGACCAACAGTGCAGAGATGGGCCTCTTCATCTGAGGGATCTAGGCATGTTATGGGCGGGTATTTTATAGCCCTGCTGCCAGCTGGGAACAGATGACGGCCTATGCTTTCCTACATAGTTGGCCCTATGACTTTACTTTCTTTTTTAAACTACATTTATATAGAGAGAATACACGTGTGTACACATATGCATGAAAGTCAGAGGTCAGTTTGCAAGGAATCATTCTCTCTTTACATGTGGGGCTCAGGGACAGCATCCAGGCCTCAGCATGAAAACTCAAAAACTGGTGTGGCCTGCCACCACATGGCCACATAGGGAACTGCAACAGGGCCTGTCACAGGGTTGCAGGCACCACAGCCAAGTGAGTTGTGAAGCAAAGATGATTCTTCACTAAGGTGACTTGCTCAAAGCCAATGGTCAGGAGGCCACAATGGGGAAACAAGAGGCTGGCCATAATTTACTGTGCGACTGAGCAAGAGGACTCTTTTTGGAGTGTTTTCTCAGAGGTTTCCTGTGTGGAAAGCCTGGAGGGTGTTGTCACCTATCAGAGCCTGGATCTAGTCAAGGATTCTGAAAACAAATGTTAATAAGAAAACCGATGTTCAGGCATTGGTATCACACGCCTTTAATCCCAGCACTCGGGAGGCAGAGGCAGGTGGATGTCTGTGAATTCGAGTCTAGCCTGGTCTACAGAGCTAGTTCCAGGACAGGCTCCAGAGAAACAGTCTCGAAAAACCAAAAAAGAAAAAAAAAAAAAAAAAAAAAAAAAAGACCGATGTGCAGTAAATATGTGTATACCCCCATCAATGCTTTGGTCTAGGGTGATCTTGGGGGCGATTTAGCAGCCAGAACACAGTAGTCAAGTTACATTGCCCTAACCTGTAAATGAAAACATCAGTACTTCTATGTGTATGGATGCTCTGTCTGCATGTATGTCTGTGTACCGTGTATGTGCCTGGTGCCCAAGGAGGTCAGGGGTATGAGAACTGGAGTTATAGATAGTTGTGAGCTGTTATGTAGATGCTGAGAATCAAACTCAGGTTCTCTGCAAGAAAAGCAAATGCTCTTACCCAACAAGCCAGGACTCCAGTCCCAGCATGCTAGTTTATAGCTATTCCCACTGACACTCTTGGCTAATCTAACTCATGACTCAATTCCAGCTAGAGGGTAAGTACTACTTCTCATTCAATTTATAGGTCGCCTGAATTCTGCTGTCACAGGCATAGTCCACAGACCATACAACAGGAAACCCAGGGCACAGGATGTGTGGGATTTTTGTCCTGCCTTGGTTCTTACGGAGTTACTATGTCTTAGGGAAAAGGCACCAGACCCAGGACACAAGTGTTCAAACGAACCTGGAAACTAACAAAAAGACCCCTAGATCAGCTGAGTAGGTTAAGTGAGGGGGTGGGGCAGCTTGGGCTCAGAGAACCTTCAGTAATTCGCCCTGGGAGCATGTATTAACTCCTGATGAACAACACCACATGTCAATGCAAATGCATTTCTGGGGATCCAGAGCTGGTTCAGTGGTTAAGTGTGCTTGTTATACAAGCATGCATCCTGACCCTAGCAGCCACGTCTAAAGCTGTATATGGCTGTGTGTGCCAGGAACTCTAGTGTTGTAGGGGGAAGGGAGGGGCAGAATCAGGAGGATTGCTGGGGCTAGACAGGCACCAGTCTAACTCTAGATTCAGCAAAGACCCTGCTCAAGGGAATTAGGCAGTGTGATAGAGAAGGACATCCTTCTCTGGCTTTGGGGCACACACAGGCACATGATTCCCCCCACATGAGCACACAACACATACACAAAATAAAGAGAAAGAAAACTCATACCTGCTTAGCTATGGCCAGACGACAGGGCTCACCTGGTGAGTACACCTACAGAAGCTAATTAGGACAGCTATGTACCTGTCCATCTAATAAACACCCACAGTATTTGCTGTGTGTCCTGCCCTGTTGACACTACAGACAAGGTAGTGTCTCCAAGGCAGCCCATGGAGGTTAGGGTGACATCAATCACTATGATGTCAGAAAGACATGAGGAAACACTGGTCAATTAGACAGAAAGGACATTTTTTGGAAGTCAGTTCCTTGTACTTCCTGTTTACTCAGTTAATAATAATATTATTCCCTTCTTGGGTTTCTGAGGGAGTTAAGACTAGATAGTTCTAGTTTTCATTGTTTATGAGACTCAGAAAAGAAACTCACTAAAGATGGGTAAAGTGTGAAAGGTTTAGAGACATTAAACAATAATTTGATAATGAAATTAGAATAGAAAGTAAATTAGGTAGAAGACTTTGAACTCACCAAGATAGGATAGATAATGGAGTATTTTCTCTGCATTTATCAAATGCAAATGGATTAGACATGGCTGATGTCCTTATTGCCTGTACATATTATATAGTTACTGTACTTATTGTATATAATTTTTTGTATATAATATTAGTTTTAACTTTTTATTTTTTAGACAAAAAAGGGGATACGTGGTGTCTGAAGACACAAAGACACTTCATAAGTACCTACCCCCCAGTAGGACACTGCAATGTTAACCGAGACTTTCAAATATGCATGTAGGACTTAAAAGCTAAGCCTTACCCAGAATTACCTGCCTCCCTGCAAACCCAGGCCACCTCACCTGAATACTTGGTGATCCTTCAGCATGCATTCCCAATGTGTTCACTGTGTTCTCACTGCCCTTTACTTGTACCGAGTTATAATACTGGCCACAATGACCAGGGTTCTCACCTCTAAGTCACAGAAGAGCAAGGGGCTTCGGTAGGTGTGGGCCAGTTTTATAACTGTGTTCTGGTGAATGCTGCAATGGCTCTCCCGTCCAGCTGCAAAGAAGCCAGGCACACTTCAGACTACATCTGCCAGAGACCCTCCTGCCTCTGCCTCCACCTCCCAAGCGCTGGGATTAAGGCGTGCACCACCATGACTGGTCATTCTTTTCTGAGCAGTCAAGACCATCACATTAGACTACAAGGCTGAAACGGCTTAAAGTGTTTCTTCACTTTTTTTTTCTTTTGGTTTTTTTCAAGACTGGGTTTCTCTGTGTAACAGTCCTGATTGTCCTGAAACTCACTCTGTAGACCAGGCTGGCCTTGAACTCACTGAGATCCACCTGCCTCTGCCTCCCAAGTGCTTGAACTAAAGGCATGCACCACCACCACCTGGCTGAGTTTATTCACTTTTGAAATAAGGATAAGGGCACCCTCTACACAGAACTGCTCAGTCAGTGAGTTGATACTGAGGAATTCCAGGCATTCACCTGTTTATCAGTATTCACCATCACTATCACCACCATCATTAGCATCAGGGAGAGACTCTCCCTCTCCAGGGACTCAGTGTGATCAGACAGACATCAACATTGAGCAGTGTTTTGGAGTTCCTTAAGGAGTTAGCAAGACAAAGACAAAGAGGAGCCCCACAGAAATCACTCAGAGGATAGTCTTGATGCCAGGCATAGTGGCACATGGAGTTTGAGGATAGCCTGAACTACATAGAGTCCTTGTCTCAAAATGCAGAGAAACAAAATGAAACAAAGCAAAAACCCAAACAAAAGAAGGTGATGAATGGCCCAACTGCAGGACTATGAAGCATGGCTCTCTACTGTTGAGCTATAGGGCCCTGGGCAAGCCACTTAATCTTATGACCAGTTTCCTCAGCTGTAAATCTGAGGTAATGCCTACCTCAAAGAATATTGTAATAAAAACCCAGAGTGTCTGGTGCAGTGAGAGCCAGTAATTACCAGTAATAATACTGCCTCATCTCAGAGCCAGCAGGGCTTTTTTCAGAGAACTGAGGCTGACCCAAAGAACGAGTCAGAAAGGAGTGGAGGCTAAGCCTAGACACGAAGGCAGAGACCAATTGCAAAATCCTTGAGACACGATCTCACTAGGTTGTCAAGCTGACCTTGAACTTTCAGTAATTCCCCTGCATGCTGTCCCGAATCTCCTGATTCTTGTACCTTAGTATTACCCAGTGTGCTGAGATTGTAGGTGTGTGCCACTTCCAGGGTTACTTTGTGTCTTTCAAGGATTTTAATTTCACTCTAGAAGCCACAGGAATCAACAAGGAACTGCAAGCAAGAATTAACTACAGGGATCAAGCTAGAAAGTACTAGTGCCTGGTTTAGTGGTGCACATCTTTAATCCCAGCACTCAGAGGCAAAGGCAGGTGGATCTCTGGGAGCTTGAGGCCAGCCCAGCCTGGCTGGTACATAGTGAGTTCTAGAACAGACAGGAATACATAGTAAGATCCTGTCTCAACACAAAAACAAAAGTACATTCTTAAATGGGGCCTGGGGAGACGGCTCAGTAGTTCAGGGCACTGACTGCTCTTCTAGAAGACCTGGGTTCAACTCCCAGCATTCATGGTGACTCACAACCATCTATTACTGTAACTCCCTTCTAGAAGATCCTATGTCCTCTTATGACTCCCTCAGGCAAAAGAAAAATAAAGTCAGTAGTTGGGTAAGGAAAACTTCTCTGCAGGCCACCTCAACAAGGTCATAACTGCCATTGCTCAAGCTGGGGTGGTAGTGCAGCAGAAAGGTGCCATACTCACCCCCTGTGGTGAGGAAACACACTTTTCCCAGGAAGAAGCTGCTGTCCACGTGGCTCAGACACACCTCCACATTCTGGAGGCTGGGATACAGACCAAGTGAGAAAACGACAGAAAGCAGAATTTTACAACACAGCCCTGCTTGTGGTGCACAGAGGCAGAGGTGGGCAAATCTCTAACTTGAAGCCAGCCTGGTCTATATATCAAGTTCCAGGACATTATGGGCTACTTAGAGAAACCCTGTTTCAAGAACAACCCCCCCCCACCCATGGTTTTGTTTTGTTTTTTGTTCTTTTGAGATAGGAAGTTTGTTACCATCCAGGCAAATGCAAACCCCTTGGGAACCTGGCAGGGGCAGGCAGTACCCTGGTTCTGTATGCAGTTGCAAAGGTCCCTCTACCAGAAAAGTTCCACCCACTTCCGTTCTCTTTCCTGCCATTTCTCTGAAGAGGCAGATAGGTCTCTGTCTCTCCTTCCCTTCTCTTACTCCCTTCCCCCAATAAAATTCCCACACAAGTCCGGCCCCGATTGCATATTTGTCTCTTGTCACCGAGGAACCCACCACACGTCCCACCTCACAGCATATTCATAACAATATCACTATGTAGCTCAAGCTGGCCTCTGTCTCTTGATCATCCTGCCTCAGCATTCTTATTGCTGGGATTATGACATACACCAATATGCCTGGCTAAAATCTGGGTGATTTTTTAAAATATTTATTCATCATGTGTGTACACACATCCATGGAATGTGCCATGAGATACTTGCGTGGGTCAGAGGATCATACTGAGTCCTGGGGATTGAACGCAGGTTTAAACTAAGCCATTTTGCTGCCTACCTTCGCCCCTTTGAGTCAAGATCTCATGTAGTTCATGCTGCCCTAAAGAGGACCTTGAACTTCCGATCTTCCTGTCTCCATATTCCAAATGCCATATCCTCCCATCTGTTTTATTTTATTAACTATGTGTTGATCAGTGCTTGCATGTGTTTAGGTAAGCACCAGTGCAGGTGTCCATGGAGGCCAGAGACATCGAATCCCCCAGAGCTGGAATAATAGTAGGTTCTGAAATTCCTGTTGTGGGTGCTGGGAACCAAACTTTTATAACCACCGAGCTCTGTGTGTGTGTGTGTGTGTGTGTGTGTGTGTGTGTGTGTGTGTGTGTGTTTTAAAGAATCCTCCTCTTCGAGGACTTTTCATTGCCAACTCTAGAAGAAGCTGTTGCCAACAGTGTGGGATACAAATACAGTGGTGTGCTTAAACACCTGTGCTTTTCTCAAATACTGTCCTACACACTATCCGACTCCTGACTGCTAAGTGCTCTTAGCAGTGCTAAGAGGTCATGTGCTGAAATTTGACCCCCAGTGTGGAAAAACCTCAGCAGAGCACTGGCCCACAGTGCTACAAAAAAGATAAATAAAACAAGGGCAGGAATTTGGGCTGGAGAGAGGGCTCAAAGGTTAAGCACACTCACTGCTCTCCCAGAGGATGGAGTTTGCATCCCAGAACGGCCCCCTCCTCAACTGTCTGAAACTGCAATTGCAGAGGGGTGACTATGCTCTTTTCTGGCCCCCTTAAGCACCAGGCATGCATGTGCTAAATGAATAGGTGACATTGTCATGATTTGTCTTTCAAACCCTGCCAGCCCTCCCTCCTCACCCAGGGGCAGCCTCTCACTGCCTCCTGCTTTCCCATCGTAAGGTTACCGTTCCAGCGCATGGCCAAGCTAGGTCCTCCCAAGTCCGTCTTGGCTCTCACCTGTATTTGCTGTGAAGGTTAATTACAAATACAATCAGGTCAATTCGGGGCCGATTCACAGTGGAGGGCAAAGGGAGGGAGTTGGCCAAGTGGCTGAAAAACAAGAAAGTGCAGGACTAAAGACACACATCCACCTCACAGTGACTGTCACAGTCTGCCTCAGAGGGAGTCCAGCACTACCCAGTTGGTGGGACACAGCCAGCTCTGCCTGTACCTCTCTGGGAGGGGTGCTGGGCTGAGATGGTTAAGGGATAAACTGAATCCCTTTGGTATGAGGTAGAGGCAGGCTTGACCTAGTTTTGTCATTTGCTTGCTTTAGTTGCCAAACACCCAACCTGAAGGCTTTTATTGAATTCTCTGCCCATTCTATGTATACATCAAACTCTTTTTTTCTCTTTCTTCCTTTCTTTTTATTTTGAGACAGGATCTCTCTATCTAATTCTGGTTGTCATGGAACTTGCAATGTAGACTAGGTTGGCCATGAACTCATAGAAACCCTCTTGCCTCTACCTCCCAAGCTCTGGGGTTAAAGGCCAACACCACCATGCCTGGGCCCATCACTCTTTCTTAGATTATAATTCAATGTTATATACCAAAAGTATAACATTTACTTTTAAGATTGTCACATTGTTTTCCTAAGACATGGTCTTATGTAACCCGAGTGTGGCATCTAACTTTCTACGTAGTTGAAGCTAACCTTTGAACTCCTGATCCTTTTGCCTCTATTTCAGGTGCTGGGATTAGTCTTGCGCCATCATGCCCAGCTGAAACTACATAAGACACACATCTCCCTCTTCTGACTTATTTGGTAGTTGGGATTACAAGCTCACTGTTCAAGGGCAAACAAATTTCTAAAACTCCTTTTCTAGGGCCTGGAAAGATGGCTCAGTGGTTAAGAGCACTGACTGCTCTTCCAGAGGTCCTGGGTTCAATTCCCAGTATGCACATGGCAGCTCACAACTCCAAGATCTCACACCCTCACACCGACATATATGCAGGCAAAACACTGATTCAACATAAAATAAAGATAAGAATAAATCCTTTTCTATTTCTGAGTTATGAGATTGGTCTGGTGTTAATGTGTTTCCCATTCCCAAGCTGGTAAGGTTAGAAAAGTAAAGGGAAAACACATAATAATTACTATTCCTCCAAAACCTGGGGGCACTAAAGAATTCTTGGAATCTGTTGCAGGTACACCGCACCAGGACCTTTTCCCCCCCTAACCACTGAAGCTTTAAAATTCTTGCTATTTTCTAATTAATTTCCCTGGACTAGCTTGCCTTCACTTCACCATTCCACCCTTAGAAATCCCTGCTTTACACTTCTACTACATTTCTTGGATCATGAATTAACCAGATTAACTCAACAGTTATTAACTGAGCTACTCTGTGTTAGTTTCTGCTTAAGTCCTGAGGGCTCATCTATAAATGTGAGTCTCTATCCTTATGGACTAGTGTTAGAGACGTGTGTGTGTGTGTGTGTGTGTGCGTGTGTGTGTGTGTGCGCTCGCGCGTGCATGCGCACGTGTGTTTGGAAGGGAGGGCCAGAAACAAGTAAACAGGCGGGGAGATGACTTCTCTGTGTTTTGGTTTAGTCAGGGTCTTATGGAACCCAGGCTGGTCTGAAACTGGATATGTAACAGTGTGACCTTATAAATGCTGTATCCCCCTCTCATGTTGGGCTCTAAATGGTGTTTATTTTCCACTCTCCAGGGGTTTTGATCACCCTCTGTCATGGTCACTTTTTCTTTTCTTTTCTTTTCTTTTCTTTTTTTTTTTTAAAGTTTTGTTTGTTATACAATATTCTGTCTGCATGTATCCCTGCAGGCCAGAAGGGGGCATCAGATCTCATTACAGATGGTTATGAGCCATCATGTAGCTTCTGGGAATTGAACTCAAGACCTCTGGAAGAACAGCTAGTGTTTTAACTCCAGCCCCATACTTTTATTGTTAAATTGACACAATCTGGAGTCACCTGGGGAGTCTCAGTGAGAAACTATCTAGATTAAGTTTGCTTGTGGGCATGCCTTATGACGGATTTCCTTTCTTTTTAATTTCTTAATTGGGCTGAGGAAGGCAGATGGGCACACATTCCTTCCTTCCCTTTGACTGATTGCTCCCGCAGCAGGGACTTCTCCAGCAACGAGCCAAAGTATGTCTTTTCTTCTTTTTGCTTTTGTTAGGGTATTTTATGTTTTGTCACAGTAAAAGGAAACGAAACCAAGACACATATCTCCGCTTTGTTTTTAGGCGCTGATGACCAAACACAGAACTTCAACGAGTAAGTGGGTTTTTGGCGTTATGTATGAATAATGGGCATTTGTAGAGACTTGTACAGGAGTCAGCTCCGCAAGAGTGTTGTGCCCTCTCTCGCAGGCTCCCTTCCCTTCCCCTCAGGCCAGCTCAGAGAATTCAGGCTACACCTCAGCAACTTACACCCTCAGATTAGATGCACAGTGGTCTTGGAGCATCGACTCCGCCAGCTTCTGCAGAAGCGCATCCTCCGTGCCCACCAGCTGCGAAGGGAGAGAACCAGACAGATGAAGACCCGAGCAGGGCGGCTCCTCTGGAGGGTCCGGCACTTTGAATCCCTCCTGGGGGTACACACCCAGCCAGAGGCGGCTTGGAGAGCTCCATTTCCCGAGAAGGGGACCCCGAGGAGCCACTCCGAGATCATCCTGCGACCCTCTTAGAAAGCGGGAAATCCAAGTTCGAACTGGAACGCCCACTCATGCAAATTGTAGAGCCAGCCGTGCGCCTATTGGTGAAGGCGTCAGTCAGACTCGCGGGCCGCCGCTCCGATTGGTTGAGAGTAGTACGCCCGCCCACCTCGCCTCGGTCCGAGAGTGCTGAGGCCCAGGAAACACACAGGCCTGGGCTTGCGGGAAGCCGGCCCAGGGCAACCGCCCGCACCTACCAAGATTGTGGCCGCGTTCAGGTCAGGCAGCTTGTCCATCGGCCTCAGAACCGACATCTCAGCGGTAGTCGAGCCACCCAGCTGAGCGCGCGGACCTTTCAAACCGCCGGAGTCCTGCCTCCAGTGGGCGGAGCGGGGCTTGCAGTCTGGGCGGGGCTTTGTGCCAGCCCGCACTCTTAAAGAAACCGCTACTACTCTGCCCCAAAGATTTCTTTTATTTTTAATTTTGTGTATATGTGTGTGCGCGCCAGCGTTCATGTGAGTAGAGGTGGCTTCAGAATCCAGAGAGGAGGAAGTTGGAATCCCTGGAACTGATTTTACAAGCAGTTCTGAGCCACCTGATAAGGGTTATGGGAAACAAGGATCTCAGGGGTTTTTCCTTTTAACTGCTGAGCCATCTCTCCAGCCTCTACAATCCTCTTAAAAAATATAATATAATATTATATATATATCTTTATAAAGTTTTGAATTTAATGTTTTTATGGGTATGAGTGTTTTGTCTACAGTGTGTATGTATTCCACGTGCACTGTGCCCGGAAGAGGGAGGGCATCAGATACCTTGAATTTACAGATCATTGTGAGCTGCCTTGTGGGTATTCTGAATCCAAACCTGGGTCTTCTGGAAAAAGCGGTACTCTGCGGTGCTCTTAATGGTTGAGCCATCTCTTCAAATAAGTACAGCTCAAGTGCCTTCACCTGCCTATTCCTGAGGGTGTGATTTCTCCCTCCCTTGGAAATTCCAAATGTATGACTTTTGTTTAAGTTCATAAACTTTAACTTCTCTCCTTAGTTTATACCTGTCTCAGCACATTTCCGTTTGGCTGGCATGCACCATCCCCGAATCAGCTGTGGCCTACAAACTGTCCCAATTGGCTGTGAGCCCTGGACTGGATGAAACTGAAGTGAACCAGTTCAGCAGATGTGAGTGCTCCCTGTCTCTACAGCTGGGTGGGGGAACCAGATGCTTCTGATGCCTGAATCCCCTTCTGGCCTTCCGTTTCAGGAGGAAGTAGTTATGGAAGAGAGTACATTACCCCTTATCTCCACAAACGGAAGGTCAATAGGAAACTCCTTGGCACAGGGGACAAAATGGCTACCTATAATGCCTATTGAAGTACAAGGGAAGGTACCTACTAAAACCAAATAGATCCAAATCTATCAACAGACAAATTCATTAGCTGAAATAGTTCTACAAATGATAGGGCACTCATCTACTTTATGCAGGACAAGAAGGTTATTGTGAGGCTTTAAGAAAAATTCTTGTTTCTATGCAAACCACTTGAAAACCATTAAAGAAAACTGGCAAATATTAGCGCTACTAACAGTGGAGAAAAGTAGCCTTTGCCTCTTCCTCAAGAAGGGATGTGGCTTCTGTGTCAATCACTTAGGTATAACAAAAGACAAGATCTGACAACTCCAGACAGATCTCGAAGGACATACAGAACAGCTCAGGGCCTCTAGCCTGTGGTTTGTTCACAGTCCAATATGGCACTGGAGTTTGCCTTTTTTGTTTTGTTTAATTTTTTTATTTTTCAAGATAAGGTTTCTCTGTAGTCCTGGCTGTCCTGGAACTCACACTGTGGACCAGGTTGGCCTTGAACTCACAGAGATCGGTCTGCCTCTACCTCCTGAGTGCTGGGATTAAAGGCATGTGTCACCACACCCAGCTCTGTTCTATTTTAAGGATACATCCCACCACTTCAGTATCAGCTAGGACTGCCACTGTCATCTGTCACATAGACCTTCTCACCAGCTCTATGCTCTCCCGAAGGTTCCCAGGACAGCCAGCTATTCTCCCCATAGCATCTGGGTTCTTTTGAGACAGAAATTAGAGCATGAAACTTCCTTGATCCAAACCAGCCTATGTATCCCTGCAAACACCTGGCATGCTCCCCAGGAGTCCTGGCTCCCTACAATTCCCTGAGCTCATCTTCTGCTCTTTACCCAACAATAAAGAGCCAGCACACCAGTGCCTGGCTATCCTTGTTCAGGACCTTGTTTGCTCCCTTCATCCATGCCTCTGCTCCAGTTTCAACTTGTCACCTGGGTTCGCTCTTTTGTGTGGCTTTTGTTTTGTTTTTGAGACAGGGTTTTACTCTGACACAACAGCTGGCCTCCAACTCTGGGCAATCCTTCTGCCTCAGCCTCTCCAGGTGCTGGGATTATAGGCAGGAGCCACTATGACCAGTTAGAGGGGGGGATTTCCTTTGTATTTATTTTACATTTTGTTTTCTGACCTTGTGTGTATATAGGGCACAGGTGCCATGGTGTGTGAGTGGAGGTCAGAGGGTAACCTCTGGTATTTGGTTCTTTCTCTCTATCATGTAGCTCCTGTATAATAAATTCAGATTCTCAAAGTTGGCAGCAAGCACCTTTACCCATGAGGCCATCTCACTGGCCCATTTTTACTTTTTCTTATTATAATCTCTTATTTAAATTAGAAACAATCTTATTTTACATATCAATGCCACTTCCCTCTCCCTCCTGTCCTCCCATGCCTCCCATGACCCCTCCATCCACTCCCCAGGGAGGGTGAGACCTTCCATGGGGGATCTTCAAAATCTGTCACATCATTTGGGGCAGGGCCTAGGCCCTCCCTCATGTCTCTAGGGGGAATGGGCTCCCAAAATCCATTCATGTGCTAGGATACGTCAGAGGTCCCATAGACTGCCCAGTCCTCCTAACTGACACCCATGTTCAGGGGGCCTGGTTTGGTTCTATATTCATTTCCCAGCTGTCAGACTGGGGTCCATGAGCTCCCCCTTGTTCAGGTCAGCTGTTTCTGTGGGTTTCTTCAGCCTGATCTTGACCACTTTGCTCATCACTCCTTCCTCTCTACAACTGAATTCCAGGAGTTCAGTTCAGTGTTTAGCTGTGGGTGTCTGCTTCTGCTTCCATCAGCTACTGGATGAGGGCTCTAGGAAGGCATATAAGGTAGTCATCAATCTCATTATCAGGGAAGGGCATTTAAGGTAGCCTCTCCACTATTGCTTAGACTGTTAGTTGGGGTCATCTTTGTGGATCTCTGGATGTTTCCCTAGTGCCAGATTTCTCATTGAACCCATAATGGCTCCGTCTATTAAGGTATCTTTTTTCTTGCTCTCCTCTATTATTGCCCAACTCAGTCTTCCTAGTCCCTCATGTCCTCCTCCCTCCTACTCTTCTCCCCTCCTCTTTCTCCTACCTCTCTCCCCCACTCCCCCTGTGCTCCCAATTTGTTCAGGAGCTCTGGTCCCTTTTCCCTTCTCCGGGGGACTATGTATGTCTCTCTTAGGGTCCTCCTTGTTTCCTAGCTTCTCTGGGGTTGTGAATTTTAAGCTGCTAATACTTTGCTCCTGGCCCATTTTTTTTCTTTTTAATTTTTTAAGGCTATGTTTGGTATTTTTATTTTATGTGTATAGACCTGTTTCACATACGTTTGTCTGTGTACTATATATATAGTGGCCATGGAGGCCAGAGAAAGGTACCAGATTCCCTGGGGCTGAAGTAACATGCTGTGAGCCACCATGTGGGTGCTGGGAGTTGAACCCAGGTTCTCTGGATGAGCAGCCAGTGCTCTTAATGGCTGAAACATCTCTCCAGTACCTTTTTTTTTTTTTTTAAAGCACATATTAGTTATGTGTAATGATGAATTTCATCATGAAATGTATGTAAATATTTTGGTCTCCTCCACTCCCAGAAATCTTCCTCTACATGAGTAATTCCTAGAGGGTCCTTTCTTTCTTTCTTTCTTTCTTTCTTTCTTTCTTTCTTTCTTTCTTTTGTTTGTTTTCAAGGCAGGGTTTCTCTGTGTCAAGCTTTGGAGCCTGTCCTGAAACTTGATTTGTAGACCAGGCTGATCTGGAATTCACAGAGTTCTACCTGCTTCTGCCTCCTGCCAGATTGAATGCCTAAGTTTGGGAATACAGACACACCAGACATTATGTCAAACCTGTGATGGGAGGAGACAAGTGTGACACTGTGCCAAGGTCTCATTCCTTGATCAACCTAAATCCTTACTGTACACTAACCTTGTATCCCACTTAGAAAGAGAAGGAACTGACCGGCTTCACGGAGCTCTGTCCCCCACACAGATGGCAGTGTTTCTAGGTGCTCCCTGAAAATCAGACATTAACAGCTTCTATGAAGATAGAAGTAAAATAGGCAAGGGAGTGATGCACGAGAGGAAGTTACTTTGGGCCAAGGAAGGCCTCTCTAGGAAGATGCTGGGGCCCATCCCTGCCTCTTAGAGGGAGGGGCAGAATAAAGGATAAAAAGCTTCTGCAGAAAGTAGAGACCCCAGTGGGGAGCTCCACCGAGAACCTGAGATCAAAGAGGACTTCAGCTGGAGCAGGCAGAGGAGGGGGAGGGGAAGGGATGACTTGGGTTTCGGCCTGGGCTTTCCAGCAGGTTCCAGGCTGAGACCCAGTCAATCAGCAGGTGCCTGCCTCGGCAAGGCCAAAGCTGGGCATAGGGCACTCAGTCTCAGGGTGTCATCAGCTAAAACTGCAGCAGTGCTGACAGAGAGAGTCATCAGGGAGCCCCAGGTGAAGGTCAGAGATAATCAAGCATTAGGTGTCCCAGAGACCCATGTGCACCATACGCACCAAACTTCATCAGAGAGATGATTGCTGGCTGAGGTGCCAAAGGAGAGCTGTCACCTGTCAATGTGGCCAGTGGCATAGTAGATGGCTCTATACTGTGAGGAAGGGTCAGGGCTGACAGGAAGGCTAGGCCAGGACCTCAGGGGTTTTATCTCATGAATACTTGCAGAGAGACAGAGTCAACCAACCTTCCTTCCTTCCTTCCTTCCTTCCTTCCTTCCTTCCTTCCTTCCTTCCTTCCTTCCTTCCTTTGAGACAGGGTTTTTCTGTGAATCTCTGGCTGTCCTGGAACTGGTTCTGTAGACCAGGTTGGCCTTGAACTCACAGAGATCTGCCTGCCTCTGCCTCCTGAGTGTTGGGATTAAAGGTCTGAGCCATCATTGCCCAGCTAACATTTTTCTCAGACTGGCTTCTATGAGGCCCTGGTGGGGATACCTATAAAAATGGGGGCACCTGAGTGTTGAGGTCCAGAGCTCTTACCCTTTAACAGAAGCCACCCTGACTTCTATTACACACTGAGGTCCCCATGAGGCTTTTCTATGACTAAGAGATTCAGTGCTGTGGTGGTTTGAACAGGTGTGGTCCCCTAGATGCATGTGTTTGAGTGCTTGGGTGCATATGGAGTGGCACTATTAGGAGGTGTGGCCTTGTTTGGAGTAGGTGTGGCCTTATTAGAGGAAGTGTGTCACCGTGGGGGTGGGTTTTGAGGTTTCATTTGCTCATGCTATGTTCAATGTGGTATACTGTTTCTCCTGCTACCCATGGATCAAAATGTAGAATTCTCAGCTCCTTCTCCAGAACATGTCTGCCTGCATGCTGCCATGCTTGTCACTCAGGAGGCAGAGGCAGGCAGATCTCTGTGAGTTCAAGGCCAACCTGGTCGATAGAACTAGTTCCAGGACAGCCAGAGATTCACAGAAAAACCCTGTCTCAAAGGAAGGAAGGAAGGAAGGGAGGGAGGGAGGGAGGAAGGAAGGAAGGAAGGAAGGATGGTTGACTCTGTCTCTCTGCAAGTGTTTATGAGATAAAACCCCTGAGGTCCTGGCCTAGCCTTCCTGTCAGCCCTGACCCTTCCTCACAGTATAGAGCCATCTACTATGCCACTGGCCACATTGACAGGTGACAGCTCTCCTTTGGCACCTCAGCCAGCAATCATCTCTCTGATGAAGTTTGGTGCGTATGGTGCACATGGGTTCCCCGGGACACCTAACTCTTGTCACTTGACAATAATGGACTAAACCTCTGAAACTGTAAGGCTGCCCAATTAAAAGTTTTCCTTTATAAGAGTTGCTGTGGTCATGATGTCTTTTCACAGCAATAAACCCTGACTAAGACAGTGGCTAAAACAACCCCTACAGAGCATTTATCACACATATTACATATTTGTTGAGAGGTAATTGACATAGCTGAAGCTACTATACATGCTGAGTATGGGTTGTCCAAGCCTTTCATCCCAGCACTTGAGAGGCAGAGTCAGGTAGATCAAGGCTGGACAGTCTATGTAATGAGTTCCAAGATAGGCAGAGCTACATAGTGAATGTAAAAAAAAAAAGTTATTATAAAGCCAGGTTTGGTGATGCAGAGCTCATATTTAACACATGAGAGGTTATGGGTTCCAGATATAGCACTAAAGGAAGAAAAAAATGGGTCAATGAGATGGCTCAGCTGCTTCAAACCTAATGACCTGAGTTCAATCCTGGAACCTACATGGTACAAGAGAATTGATTCATGCAAGTTGTCCTCTGAACTCCATACACAAGCCACAGCAGGACATACAGACAAAATAAAAGCATGACATACAATTAATGCAATAATTTAAAAAAATCTCTGGGTATAACAGGTACATTTTCCCCAAAAGTATACTTGCCCTAGTGTACTTGAAGTTTAAAAATCCCTTGGCATTTCAACTCACTCCTCCTTAACCCACATGCATTGGGAAGGACCCGCTACACTTGCAGAGCTCCCAGGTGGCATGGTGGCATGTTAGGGGACTGAAGGCCCCAAATCCACCTCACCCAGAGCCTTCTTCCACGTCTACACGGACTCAGGTTTCTGGGAACAGAATCTGGGGGACTCTCTCCCTTTTGAGAACAGCCTCTGCCATTGCTGTTCATAGAATGAACACTGGATGAGACATCTCGCAGACTACAGACTCTATCTAGAGCCCCCAGGGAGAGAATCTAGGCTTAGAGCTCGGGTCTCACTCCCCAAACCTTCTCTCACAACTTCAAATCCAGCAGTTTCACTTCAGTGTGCCGGGACTGACTCATGGCCAAGTAGGCCAACACCCAGCCAGCAGGAGAGTGGGGTGGGAATGCTAGTGTCTGGTGAGCTGAAGAGATAGATGATAAGGTGTGCATGTGGTGTGTGTGTGTGTGTGTGTGAGTGTGAGCTGTCAGTGGGGCCCTGAAAGCAGGCCAGTGTGCCTACCTTGGCATCACCCTTGTCTAGCCTCATAATCTTGGATGAATACCAAATGGGTTCATGGGAATGAAGAACTGAAAACAGTGTTTAGCCAGGAGCAAGAGACCACTAAGCCAGCCCACATGACCCCCAGTCTCAGTTCTGGGTCATCCCTTTATAATATGGAAGCCTCACTAGTTCTGCTTGTTACTGTTGGTGGTGTCCCTGTCCACCTGACAGAGACCCGAGTCTTTCCAGGGTTCCCTCCTCTGACTGCCATCCTTGGGACCTCATCCCTGCTAGGTGACTCTTATCCTTCTCCGAATTCTACCCTCCCTGTCATCTGCTGAACCACGTGTACAGGAGAGGGATCCAGAAATGAAAGCTGGTTGCCAGGGCAACTGAGGATAAAGCCCTTGCACTGTCTGGATGCTGATTGGCTGAGACAGGTCCCACCTCCTGCCATTCTGAATGTGGGGGTGTAGAGGGAAGGGTCTTTGATGGCAAGGAAGAGGTACCAGGTGGCAAGCTGGCTCAGGACTCTTGCCTTTTGGCGGATTCAGAGGCCTCCAAGTCAGAGAAGCTCCATCTCTCGTGGGAGTATTGGCCTGTCACTCTCTGCCTCTAGCTCCCACAGCGGCCACAGATGGCAGTGTCTTTGGGGACAGCAGCTGCGACTGAGTCTACTGGCCAACAGAGTCGTTCAGGCTGAGGCAGTGCGCTCTGTGCAGAGACCGCAGAACAGGCATCTACGGGTTTGAGGTGAGTCCGCAGGCATGCTGGGCATACTGAGTGTTGTCAGTGGCTTGGATTGTGGCTCTGTAACCTTTGCACCATCCCATTTAGAACCTGGGCTGAAATAAGCTTGGCAGTTTTCTCAGAGATCGTCTGGCAACCCCCATCCCCACCCTGCCATTGTGCACAAGGGACACTGCAGCCTGTAGCTGAGATGTGGTCCAAGGTCACTGAGATAGACTGTGAATGTTTTCTTCACATATGTCAGTCCTCCGAGAAATCAGGAAAAGGTCTAGAAGTTTACTCTTGCCCCAGAATGCTTGGATTTTTGTCTAGAGCATTGGAAAAGCAGGGGGACCCCAAGCCCTGCAAGTGAAGTAGATACTGCTTTGTCAGACTCTTGTTCTCACACTTAAGTTTTGTTCTGTCCTGGAGCCCCTTTTTTCTCTCTCCCACCACACCATCACCACCCAGCAATTCTGAACACTTTATTTGGCTCTTCAGAAAGGATGGCATGTAGGAGGGTGCTGTACACTGTCCCCATCTCTGCTGCTCTAGTCCCAACTCAAGACAGTGACTGCCCTTTAATCTGTCTCCCCAGAAATAGGGCACCTTTAGTTGTTGGCTGTATTTTGGGACAGCCAGTGGAAAACCTGAGGAAGCAGGGATCCAGGTAGACACAGGGCCAGAAAGCAGCATCTTTCCCTCTTTGGAGGTTACAGGCCACCTGGGAAGAGGGGAGACAGGAGGAGCTGGAGTGTAGAGGTCAGGAAGATGGCATTCCTCTTCAACCTGCTCTGGGGTAATTCTTTCCAGTCTAATGCCCCACTTGCTGCCAGAAGCCAAGGTGACTAGGGAAGTTTTTTCTCTGTTGCAGAGGACTCAAGCCTCAGGCCATCACTGGGAGTGAGCTCTACCACTTCTCAGTTGGGTAATCCCTTGCAAAGTATCTTGCTTGTTTAGGCTCTGTTTGTCCTTGGTTTACAGACAGAGACACCCAGCCAATATGTCCTAGTTAAGCCTATGAAAATGCTGTCACTGCCAGGTATGCAGAAGGGGGCTTCCTTAGGCCATGTTTTTCTAGACCTAAGGAAGGGGTGGGTTGGGATACAGAGACCTTGCATCTTTTCTTCCCTGAAGAAGGCGATTGGTGATTGGACTTTTGAAAAATATTTGGAAGTTTACCCAATAATCAAGAATGCAAAGAACTAAGGAAAATCAAAGCAAATATAAAGGCAGGAACAGCATGGAAGCAGGTGATTGGCATTTAGTTCCGAGATTGCACAGAACGTGGGACATGAGGTAGGGAGGCTGGCAGGGGGCAGAAGGTGGCTGTATTTGTTACTTTTCTATTGCTGTGACAAAATACCACAAGCAAAGAAACTTGGGGAGTAAGTTGTGCTTATGGTTTCAGAGGGCTAGCGTTTATGACGATAGAACAAGGGCATGATGGCAGAACAGCTGAGGGCTCACATTTTTATCTGAAAGTTGGAGGCAGCAAGACAGACAGCTAACTGATATTAGTGTGAGTTTTTAACTTTAGTTAGTTTGCTTTTTCAAGATAGAGTTTTGCTGTGTAACCACTCTGGCTGTCCTGGAACTAGCTCTGTAGACCATGTTGGTCTCAAACTCACAGAGATCCTTCTGCCTCCGGAGTGCTGGGATTAAAGGCATGCACCACCACCACCCAGGGTAGTGTGGGTTTTTGAAAACTCAAAGCCCATCCCTAATTACATACCTACTCCAACAAGGCCATACTTCCTAACCCTTCCCAGGCAGTTCTACCAACTGGGGTCTGAGCCTGTGGGGTCATTCTCATTGAGCCTGTGGGGACCATTCTCATTGAGCCTGTGGGGACCATTCTCATTGAGCCTGTGGGGTCATTCTCATTGAGCCTGTGGGGACCATTTTTTCTTATCCAAGGCACTACTGTGACAGGGTCTAAGGAGTCTTGGTTCACAAGGCTTTTGTGATGAGCTTTCCATGTTCCTGCTTTTTCCTCTTATGGTTCATTCAAAGTAACAGTTGCTAACACTTGTGACTGGCTGGGGTATATTTAGTAGAGTGCTTGCTTGGCTGCACGAAACCCTGGGTTTGATTCCCAGTACTGCATAAACCAAGCATAGTGTCACACTCCTGTAATTCTGGCATGAGGATGGAGAAGGCAGGAGGATTAGAAGTTCATGGTTTTGCCAACTGCAGAGTGAATTTGAGGCTAGCCTGGACTATATGAGATCCTGTCTGAAAGCGTCTTGAGGCAGGGTTTCTCTATATAGATTTGGCTGTTGTGAATCCTCCTCTGTAGACCAGGCTTTCCTCAGACTCAGAGGCAAACTGCCTTTGCCTCTTGAGTGCTGGGATTATAGGTGTGTGCCACTATGCCTTGCTAAAACTATTTTTCTTTTCTTTCTTTTCTTTTTTTTTTTTTTAAATATGGGATTGGTTATATGGCACAGCAGTTGGAATCACTTCCTGCCTTGCCTGTCAACTTGAGTTTAATCTCCCTGGTTGAGAATTATCCTCTTACCACCACACTCATGCTATGACATTCGTGCACATGCATGTACACATGCTTAAATGCACGCATGCACAGGTGCACACACACACACACACACACATACAAGATAAACATACTAAAAGTGTTGAAGTTTAATTTACAATGTGCTTAGGAAGTGAGTCCTATTTCGATTTCTTTATTCAGCTATGGAAGCTGAAGGTCAGAGCATAAGAACATTATAGCACCTATCACATGGCAGGCATTGGCATGGGAAATCTTACACACACCAACCCACTTAGTATCCCAGAGCCCTACCACTCAGGAGCTGTTATTTCCATTTACACCCAAAGAAGTGCTGATCTTACCCAAGTTATATGGTACTAGCAATGGTGGCCTCATGATTAAAAAAACTGGGCTGTGTAGACAGTACTAATACCAGGCTGGGTGCCCTGGGGATGGGTGTTCGAACACCATGTTTTCACCAGGCCCACGCCTTGCCCGATTTGCTGTGGCCCGAGTCATCCCTGTGAGTGGTGGGTGGGCGTGTTGCCAGCTGCAGAAGACAGGGTTCAGGCAGGCCTCAGGGTGTGGGGCCATCAGAGAAGCCTCTTCCTCACCTTGTCCTGATTAGTCACTCAGTGAACCTGTCACCACGACCTGTGCCGGGGTTGTGCTAGTTTCGCCTTTCATCCAAGGAAGCTGAGGCCCAGACTTAGGCAACTTGTGCAAGGACTCAGATTCTGGAGCCAGCACAGCTCTCCGCTGTAAATCTTTCTTGAAGGATGAATCGGAGTTGAGAGTCCTCATGTGAAGGGGAACCATGGTGCACGGGGAAGGCTGCTAAGTCACCCTGAAGTCTTGGTCAGTCACTGTCTTCCCCCTCCCCTCTCTATAGTCTCCCCATCTATGATGCTAGATATGATGCTAGAAAGCACTGGGGGGGGGTGTCTATCTGGGTGGGTACTACCGAGGAGCCATCTTGTGTCCTCATGACTGTGTCTTGGCAGCCAAAGCCGCCGTGATGCCGCATTTTCTGGACTGGTTCGTGCCTGTGTACCTGGTCATCTCCGTCCTCATCCTGGTGGGCTTTGGAGCGTGCATCTACTACTTCGAGCCTGGCCTGCAGGAGGCGCACAAGTGGCGTATGCAGCGCCCCCTGGTGGACCGTGATCTCCGCAAGACACTGATGGTGCAGGACAACCTGGCTTTTGGAGGCCCAGAAGTCTGAGGCAGAAGACAACCCTTTGATCTTCCCATCCATGCATCTGTAGCCCAGTAGAGGCCCTTGTTGTTCAGGGAGGTCCCTTGTGTAGAAACCAGGCACTTGAATATCTATCTTATTTGCTGCTCCGGGCTCAAAATCTCGGTATCAAGCCTAGCCATCCCATTCCTTCCCTTCCTAGCTCTGGGGGACATCTACACTGGGCCACAGTGCCTTTAAGTGCTGTGCAGCCCTCTGCCCCTCCATCTGGAGTCAGGTATGACTGTTCCACTTCCCAATTGCTTTCAGCTCCCATCTCTGCCTGCAGTTGTCCTGCTGGACAGGCCTCAAAGCTCACCCAGGAAAAGCATTTCATTAGAAGGATGCCAACTTGATTCAGAGAAGCCCCGCCCACCTCGGTGGGTTCCAGCTTAGAATAAATCGAGTGGGGGTGTGCAGAAGGGCAAGGCTTTGGGAAGTGTGTGTGTGTGTGTGTGTGTGTGTGTGTGTGTGTGTGTGTGTGCGCGCGCATGGCAGCGGGCAGTGGTGGGCTCTGTGGGGTAGTGTGAGGACTGTTCACAGCAGGTTCCAGCCCCTTCCTTCTGCTGTATTTTTCTACCCTTACCCCTAGACTGATGTGGCCAACGGGAGCCCCTGCCCATCCTCCCTCTGTCCCACGCTGCACTTCCAGGGCTGAGCCTAGCCTTGCCTGCCTCCCTGGAAGCTCCTCCTGTGTGGGGACTTCATTACTTGATTTTGCAGTAAAACGGGTAGGCTTCATCTCTCTCTTCTGCTGGGGTGGGGCCTCCATCTTCATTTATTGAAATATAATAAAGGTTTCATGGCTGCCTTTGCAGGACTGTTTTTTTCTCAAAAGCAGGATTGTGCCTATCTAGGTCTTTGTGAAAAATGTAACAGCTTGGTGGTTCCCACATCAGTGATGGTAACACCAAATCTCAGCAAAGGTGAGCAGAGATTCTTAGCTGACAACATGGACCATTGTTGGCTGGAGATAGGGGACTGTCCTGCGACTGTAGGAAGATGTACAGCAGCTGGAATTCTACCTACGAAAAGCCAGCAGCATTAGCTGTTTTTCCTACCAAGACAATCAAAATGTTTTATTTTATACCCTCAAACTCTTCTTGCTTTGTTTTGTTTTAGAGGCACAGAAACCCTGTCTTGAAAAACCAAAGGAAGGAAATTTTAATATACTTTTATTCTATGTGTAGAAGTGTTTTGGTTGCATGCATGTAATGTATGTGTAACACGTGTGCAGAGACTGAAGAAGGTAGGAGAGGGTGTCCTATCCCCTGGAACTGGAATTACAGAGATTGTGAACTATCAAGTGGGTGCTGGGAACCAAACCCACGTCCTCTGCAAAAGCAGCCCACTGAGCCATCTCTCCATCCAGCACCTTGATTTCAAGGAACAGGCCTCAGTAAACAGTATTCCAGAGGTTCTCCAGGCCATCACTTCCTTGCAGTGTATTCAATAAAGAACCTAAAAAAAAGAAAAAAAAAAAGAAAAAAAAGAAAGAAAAAAAAGAGAAGGAACATGAGGAGGTCACTTAAAGGTGAGAAGTTTCAGAAGATAGACTTTTAATTGTCCCCCAAAACCTGTGAGCTCTAGTTTAGATACTCTAATTGGCCAGACAGCTCTGAACTGAACCTGTAGTTGGAAGGTGACCATGACTAAGGAAGGGGGAAGGATGTTGGATGCGTGAAGGAGAGGAAGGATATTATTATTTTACAGAGAGGAAACAAGCTTGCAGAATGGAAGGACCATTTAGGGTTACCCCTGGTTATTGCCACTTGGGTTAGGGTCTGGAAGTCTGAGGGTGATATATGGGACTAGAAATCCCTAGAGTTTGGTGAACATGAGAGTTAGGAGTCTGAGTATGTGCTGTTGTCAGGCAATGATGTGGCAGAGATGTCAGCAGGGGAGTGGGCTCTATGAGGGTCCTCCCTAGAGGGCAGAGCTCTTCCTGTGTTTTTCAGATCACCCCACAAAATCATTAGGGCCAGCCCACTCACTGGGTACACAGCCTGTGTGGCCTCAGTTTCTTCTGCGATGCCAGGCCCTTGTGTATTAGGAGACCTCTTTCCCTACAGGTTAAACTGACACTTGCGGTATCAGGTTTCATAAGTCACTTGAGACATTTTTCTTTTCATGCTAATCTAAATGGCAAGAGGTGAGAAGCCAAGACCAGAAACTCAGTGTTGTCATCGGAAAACTTCACCAGCCATATTCTGAGGCGGAGCTGCAAAGGGCCCAAGCAGGGGTTGCCTGTACAAGTTAGGAGTGGCTGCCTGGAGCTTGGGCAGGAAAGGGAAGGTACCAGAAGGTGAGCTCTGTACCTTTACCAGAGCGCTAACAAGGACTCAGGGTTTCTAGAACTAGGTGGACCCTGTACGATTCTTTTTCTTTCCTTAGAACCTAGGGCCTTGTGCATGTTGGGAAAATTCTCTACTCTTGAACCCCACTCTGGCCCTCATTGACCACCTTCTATTCTTGCTTCTGTACCTCTTGTTTTCCAAGACAGGATTTCTCTGTGTTAGCAGTCCTAGCTATCTTGGAACTCACTCTGTAGACCAGGTTGGCCTGGAACTCACAGAGATCCACCTGTCTCTGCCTCCTGGGATTAAAGGCATGTACCACCACTGCCCAGCTTTCTGTGTGCCTTTTATTCCACTATTAACTTCATCTCTGCCCCTTGAGAACAACAGATAGCTGCCGGCAGCTTTTCTAGTCCCCTCCCTTCCCTTCCCTACATCAACTTATCAGGTTCTCATACAGCCAGGGTTGACTTAGGCTGACTCTGTAGCTGATGCTGGGTTGAACTCCCAATTTTCCTGCCTCCACCCGTCAGGTGCTGGGATCTCAAGCATATAAATACCCCTCAGGCCAACACTTTTTCTGTCCTGTGCTGCAGCCTCCTTGGACAGGCTCACTTTGAAGTGCCAGTAGCTCAGGAAAGGGACTCATCCCTCATCCTAGGCAAAGTGTCCACTTTGAAATGATCACTCTAACATGGGACAGGGCCCTACACATGTTCTAGCTTGGGTGCGGGAGGGGGGCACTTGGATTGACAACATGCTCTGGCCTTGAGTTATCTCAGAACAAGGCAGCTCTCTCAGACTCTCTTGGGGAAAGAATACAACTCACCCCCTGTCTACCCAGCCATACCAAACAGGCTCATTGGGAGTAGCCTGGGCTTGACCAGTTGAGCTGGGGAGGGCCTGGGGCTCCTATGTGACCTGCAGCCAAGTCTGGTGTACTCCCACAGTGTTTTGAAAAGATGCAATTGGTTGCCTTTGCAAATCAGGAGGTTTCACGTTAAATCATTTCTGACTCCTCTAAAAATAGAATTTGAACCACTTTGAGTCTGAAGTGTGAGATTCATGGCTATGAGTATGACTTTGTGACAAGGAGTGCATTGACTGGGCTCCAACCAGAGTCCCTGAAGTAGCCAGACACCCAGGACAACTGCCTCTGTCCAGTGTCCACCATCAAGTGTTCTGTACTTGAGGCGGAGGTGGAGGATGGCTGGGGATTCATCAAGTCTTCTGGTCTCAGACCCGTATCTCTTTCCAATCTCATTGTAGGTCTTGTTACATAAATGTTTTCTCATATCTGCTCTTTCCAGAGTTGCCTCATTCTAGACTCTGTATCTGAGAAAGCCTGCCTATGGCAGCCCCTTCTCTCCAGGAGATGTCCAGGACCACATCTACTGGCTAAGACCCAGCCCATAGATCAGGCAGGCATGTGTATACCCCCCCAGCCCCCCAGTTCTGTCCCCTGCCTTCCTGAGGGCCACTAGGGAGTGCTCTGCTTGACATTGCCCTATTTATTAAAACTGGATTTATAAGTTCTGTATGATTTTACTTATTGCATCAGTGGTAGAGGAATTTAGCAACCTGGGATCCAATACTTATCACAAACAAAACAAAACAAAACAAAAACCAGAACCTCAGTATATAGTCAGTAGAAAGCATACTTTGAATTTTACTGTTTTGGTTTTTAGAGACAAGGTCTTATTGTGTAGACTTGGCTAGCCTGGAACTCACTTTGTAGGCCAAGATGGTCTCTGACTCATAGACTTACCTGCCTCTGCTTCCTGAGTGCTGGGATCAAAGGTGTGCTCACCATGCCAAGATAAACTCTTTCCCTTGATGGGGTTTCTCTCCAGGTTTTATTTATTTATTGATTTTGTTTGTTTGATTTTGGAGAAAGGGTTTCTCTGTATAACAGTGCTGGCTATCCTGGAACTCACTTTATAGACCATGTTGGCCTTGAACTCACTGAGATCTGCCTGTCTCTGCCTCCTGAGTGCTTGGATTAAAGGCATGTGCCACCACTCTAGGCCCTCTCCAGGTTTTAAATAGAAGTCTCTCTCTCTTTAAGGCCTGCCATGTTGCACCTGCCTCGATGAACTGTCCCTCTTAAGGCTCTCCTACTTCAAGGCCTGGTCTTTCAGCCCCCAAGATGATGAGGATCTCTCCTAATGTATCAGTTCCTTTCTCAACAAACCCAAATTTTCTTTGTTATCACAAGGTGAATGGCATCACTACATCTTATGATAGACTCATTGTGATGTCACCTTGTCATACATCATGAAGCATTTGTCATTTAAGCATATCCCTACTATAATAGTTATTATTGTTCTTGAGTTTCATTATATCCAGAGGGGAAAAAGAATACAAGGAAGTCAGAGGGTATGTTTTCTGCCTCTAAAGGTGGAAATACTGTTCCTGATAGGATGGAAAGAGCGACAGAGGCTACATTTCTTAACGGATGGGGAGGTATGGTGACCTACAGCCACAGGCCAGTAGTGGCAGAAACAAAGATTTTCCATTCACTGGGCATGACAAGACAGGGCAGGGAGTAACCCCAAGCCAGGCCTGACAACAGGAAACTCAACAAAACTGGAGCTTGAAATGGCATATCCTCAGATAAGTTTCCAAAATCCACAGGGCATTTCTGTGTGCCAGGCACTGACATCACATATGAGTCAGGCTCTCAACTCAGCTCATGCCATGTTCTCTGTGAACACCTGTTTATTTTCTTTTTATTGTTATTAGAGACAGGGTTCTCTGTGTATCCCTGGCTGTTCTGGAACTAGCTTTGTAGACCAGGCTGACCTTAAATTTATAGAGATCCATCTGCCTGCCTCTGTCTCCCCACTCCTGGAATTAAAAGGCATGTACCACCACCACCCAGCCAGAGGGTAGCTTTTCAAATACAGCTTCGACTCAAGGAAAAATTCTGATAATCCCACCAGCAACTTATTTCTACCCCAGTTTGTATGTAATTCAGTGTTTTGGCATGGTGGCCAGTAGGCCTGGTGTCCAAGCAGAGGCTTGTCAAGGGCTATTGTCTGCTCTTGAACAAGATAACAGGGTATTTTCAACCCCTTTAGCATAGGAGTCCCAGGAGCTGGCAGGCCACCGCAGGGAGGCTGTGTCTGGGCTCTGCCTAGCTGGAGAGGACAGGGAATGAGAGTGGGAATGGATGCAATGTTCAGATTCCAGCCGAGAGGGCAGGACAGGCCTCTCTTTGTTCCTCCCCCACTGTTCTCCACTGTGCCTGAGCTCAAGGACTGCAAGAAGCCACAAGACCAGCTTAGAAGAGCAGAGGCTGTCAGGTCCTCAGAAGGTGGCAACAGGAGTCACACTCAGTGGCGTACACCTTTAAGCCTAGTACTCAGGAGGCAGAGGCAGGTGGATTTCTGAGTTTGAGGCCAGCCTGGTCTAGGAGAACAGCCAGGTCTACACAGAGAAACCCTGTCTTGAAAAACAAAAACAACCAACCAATCAATCAATCAATCAAAAAAAAAAAAAAAAAAAAAAAGAGACAGCCACAGGGCTGGGAAAAGACTCCATATGTGGAAATGCTCACTGTATAAGCATGAGTTGGTTTCCCAGTACCCACATCAAAATCAGGTGTGCCTGTAATCCAAGCACTGGGGAAGCAGAAACAGGAGGCTCCTGGAAGTTATCAGGGCAGGCACCCCCCAGCTACATCAGTGAGCTTCACGTTCATTGAGACCCTGTGTCAGAAAATAAGATGGAGGGTGATTGAGGAAGACATCTGATAATGACCTCTGACCTCTACATGCAGGCATACATCCCTGCAAGCACAGCCTATCCATATGTACACACACGTGAACAGGGCCACACACACAGTGGCTGTCTTTCCAGAGGACCTGGGTAGGCAGACCTTCTGCCTCTCGTCCCATAAAGTGGGAGCATCAGAACTTGAAGTGTGACGATCTGAGCGATTCACCAATGATTCCGCCACTGTACGGCCATGGCAAGTTAATTTCCCCGTTTGGTTCTGTGGCTTTGAACAGCTTTTCACAGCTCTGTAGAAGTCAAAAGAAATTATAGGGCCCAATAGACAAGAAAATAGGAACTCCAAGGCTGTGTGTGTGTATATGGCTGAATTCAGGGTTTTATACATGCTAGGTATACATACAATCCGCTGCCAACTCAACTGTGGCTCCAAAGACATCAATTTTCATGGCTCATGTGGAGCGGAATATACACTATTCTTATAGCAACCTGAAAATGGGTCCACACCACTGCTTACCAAATATCATGGCTCCCTAGCTCTTAGTATATGGTAGGATTTTACTTTACTACCTTGGTCTAATGGGTGGGTCATTCAGCTACTTCTAACCAATAAGCTGCAATTAGGCCAAAGCTGGCAAGGGGTTCACTAGTCCTCAGTTTGTCACAATCACTGGCAATGTTCTAGAAGAGACTATCAGGTCCTAGAGTGAAGATGACATGTTAGAAGCCCTGGGGATTTGGGAATGGTTACCCACACTGTCTAATCCATAATCCAGCCTGCATTACAAAACAAAATGGAGCTTAGAGAGACAAAGTTCAAAATAACATGGCTGTAGAATCACATGTTTGAGAGATTTCACAGCATGTGCCTCTTGTCATGGAGGCCAACTATAATGATTGGAGTGGAGGTCTCTGTCCTTGGAGGACATGTCAGTGTCTCAGTCTTGATGGGAAAGTGCCAATGTAAAGGAGTACAGTGTCACTTTTGACCGCAAGAGGGAGCTAGACCCAAGTCTGTAATTGTTGGACAGGCAGATTCTAAAAGCTGTGGGTGGTCACCAGTAACTGAATGCGGGGGTGGTGAAAACTGGGCAACAGTAAAAGGTTTCTGAATGCACAACAACAAAAAATTAATGCAAAAATCAAACTCGAAATGAATCTGTGGTGTTTCTACCAACTCCCGTGTGTTGGCTGGGGTCCTCTCACTGTCTCCTCGGTATTGAGCATTCAATGTGCACGCTTTGACCTCCACATGCCAGAACTCCATATACCACCAATGAATGCTGCCTAAAACCTCACAGAGAAACCTAATGGCTTAATGGTGGAAAGACAAGTCAGTATTTTCCTACTGCCATTCTTTGTTTGAACATTAGTTCAGTTCACAAACCAGGTGTGGGACCGCTCATCCACAATCTCATCCTCCGTTAGTGGAGGCCAAGGGGAGAAGTTCAGTGCCATTATTGGAAGTTTAAGGCCAACTTGGTATATGTGAGACCCTGTCTTGAACAAAAACTCTGCTGTTTCTGCTGCTGTCTAGAGTTTTGTAAGTCATTAAGGGAAATTTGACTTGGGAGTAGGGAAAAATTTCTAGCAATTTCTGAACACATCCCTGCCATTATTTTGATTTATGCGAAGTGGCATTCTCAGTATTGTAATTATAAAATCAAGATATCCTCTTGGTGTGGTGATACACTCCTTTAATCTCAGCACTCAGGAGGCAGAGGCAGGCAGATTTCTGTGAGTTCCAGGCCAGCTTGATCTACATGGAGAAACCCTGTCTTGAAACAAAACATAACAAAACAAAATAGCCATCAATTCTAAAAAACACTGAAGGTGCTTTACATCCTATGGTATTAGGTAAATAGATTTAGTTCTTTATGTAAAAATAAACAAGTGTAGTCATCTCATTAATATGCAAACCTACATTTTGTCTTTAACAAATGGTAAAATTTTATTAAAATAAATTTCTTTTTCAGATTAATGTTATTATTTCTCTTTTGTGGTTCTGAGTTTTGACCTCAGGGCCTTAATGCACCCAAGCTGAGTGCTCTGTCACGACATTATATGCCCAGGCAAAACAGATTTCTCTGAATGATTATCAGCAAGTACTGGTTTATATATACACTTATATGCCTGCATACATGAGGTTGAGTACAAGTTTCTTGCCTACAGGGGCTGCAGATGGAAAAATTATAAACAGTTTGGTCGGAGCCAGCCAATCCTGGAGGGAAAGGAGCATGGCAGCCCAGCAGGTGGAAAACAGAGACTGATGGGACTCAGGTCCTGCTCTGAAGGGAGGGAAGAGGGTGGATCCTAGATCTTCAGGCTGGAAGAAATCACACCTCACTTCACCTCTCCTCTCCTCTCCTCTCCTCTCCTCTCCCCTCCCCTCCCCTCTCTTCTCTTCTCCTCTCCCCTCCCTTCCCCTCTCTTCTCCTCTCCCCTCCCTTCCCCTCTCTTCTCCTCTCCCCTCCCTTCCCCTCTCTTCTCCTCTCCCCTCCCTTCCCCTCTCTTCTCCTCTCCCCTCCCTTCCCCTCCTCTCCCCTTCCCTCCCCTCCTCTCTTCTCTCCTCTCCTCTCCTCTCCCCTCCTCTCCTTTCCTTTCCCTCCCCTCCCCTCTCCTCCCCTCCTCTTCCCTCCCCTCCCCACCCCTCTCTTCGCTTCTTTTCTCTTCGCTTCTCTTCTCTTGTATTTTCCCTCCCCTCCCCTCCCCTCCCCTCCCCTCCCCTCTCTTCTCTTTGTTTCTCTTCTCTTGTATTTTCCCTCCCCTCTCTTCCCTTCTCCTCCCCTCCCCTCCTCTCTTATCTTCTCCTCTCTTTTCTTCTTTCTTTATCGAGACAGTGTTTCTCTGTGTAGCCCTGGCTGTCCTGCAACTCACTCTGTAGACCAGGCTGGCCTCCTCAAACTCAGAGATCTGCCTGCCTCTGCCTCCCAAGTGCTGGGATTAAAGATGTGTGCCACCACTGCCCAGCCTATTAGACAGGAGTCTTACAGTGAGTGGTCAGGCGAGTAGAACCCAGGGCCCCTGACTTCAGCCGGGGCTTTGATCACTGGAGGGTAATGTAATGGAGCAGGGTGAGCCCTACAGTGCTTGCTCTCCAGGCTGCCCAGGCAGATTTCGTGTCCTCCTCCAGCCACTTCCTCCTTTCCCCAGGGTCTCAAAACGTTGGGGGGGGGGAGAGAACTCGGACAGTGCCCCTCCCCCCTCCACTGTGATTTCTTGCAGGTTGCCCTGGTAACCAGAGCATAGCCAGCTTTAGAAACCTAAAGCTTGAAGGAAAGAGAATGGTTAAGAGGGAAGGATCCCAGGCCCACATAGTCACCTTGTAGATGCTGAACAGAGACATACTGAGTGATCCGTGGACCCAGGGAAGAGTAAGAGCCAGGCCTTTCAGAACTGTGATGCCCAATACAGTAGACCCACATTCAAATGAAATCAAATAAAATATTCAGGTCCTTGGTCACTATAGAATAATGGTGAGTGCTCAGGAGCCACCTGAGGCTAGTGGCTATTTTATTGGGCAGTGGAGATATAGAACATTTCCATTATCACAGAAAGTTCTATTGGCCAGGCCAGAAGCTCATTCGCCAAGGAGAGCAACACATAGGAAAGTAGGCCAGACCTCACAGTGTTATGGGGTAGAGCACCATTGCCCCTCATTGGCAAAAAGCAAGTGGCAAGGTAATAATTACAGGACATGCCAGAAGGATGCTTAGCTTAGCTCCTGATTCAGAGTGAGTGTCTGGGGGATGTCCATGTCATGTGCTCTGTGGCTGATGCTGTGAGGATCTGCTTACACATCTCTTCCTGAACAGACTCAGAGCTCCCAAGCCTGGCTTAGTGCCTGGCACATAGTAAGTATCCAGTCAATGGTGGCTCTTCCTACCACCTGTTCTTTTTATACCATTGTGTGACAGAGGCAGCCCAGTGCTGGGGGACACAGGAAAGGGTACCTATCCCAGTCCAGTGGCCAGGGGCTGCTGAGAACCTGCCTTACCAGAACCAGCTTGGGCGGATTTGTGGCTCTCTTTGAGGTCAGGCCTGGGGCCAGCTACTTTCATACTCTGAGTCTTCTTAGCTTAGGATCCGTCTGAAGCAAACTGGATCTCAGAGAATTGTTTTGAAGGGTACAGATGAAAACTCAAAAATTCCAACCTGAGGCAAGATCTCAGGAGCAATGGCCACAGATGGCCCCAACGTCACCAAATTCATAGATGGTTGCAGAGGGAAGTTAGCATGGCACAAACAGTGACATCACTGTTGGAGTAATGCTCTTCTCTCTTACTGGTGATACCACTCAAGGGATCAGTCTTGGAGACAAGAACACATGGGTAGGTGGGACACCAGGGCATCCCCTCCCCAGGTGGCCCTGTGTTCAGGGCAGCTCTGCTGGCTGACTCCCAGAGCTCTGTAGGATTCCAGAGACTCAGAGCAGCCATTCATTGCCACCCACTCTCTCCAGCCAGATCTTCCCTGCCCAGAGCCCAGCCCAGCTGCTGGGGATGTAGCTAGAGGGAAAAGTCAGGAGAGAGCTGGGAGGCTGAGAGGAAGGACCAGAGAAAAGAAGTCTCTGAGCCAGGCCACATGGCTGGCCTCTCGGTGCAGAGGAAGGGGCAGAGTCTGCAATTGGTCCAGCTTCCCTGACTGAAAATTACCTGCCCCTTTTCTGTCTTCTGATCAAGGTAGGTGTGTGTGTGTGTGCGTGTGTGCGTGCGTGCGTGTGCGTGTGCGTGTGCGTGTGTGTGTGTGTGTGTGTGTGTGAGAGAGAGAGAGAGAGAGACAGAGACAGAGACAGAGACAGAGAACATGTGTGCACCTGCACTGGGAAGAACAGGACCAAGGTGTTCATGGCACACGGGCTTAGTGAGGGGGTAGGTGACACAAGAACAAAGTGATCTCAGAAGTCCCTGCTCTTGGGCTTGTGGCTAAGCGCAGGGAGAGCATGGTGTGCCTGGGTGCATGAGGTGTGAAAGAGGTCAGAGCAGCAGGGTTGTGCCAAATGGAGAAAAGGCAAAGGCTGGTCAGCAGGATACAAATGCAAGGCTAGAGATGAGGACTTAGGGTATCATTTAAGGCACAACGAGGATACCAGACTTTCTGCTTTTCCTGTCTCCTGATCCAAACTTCAAAGAGATGGTTATGACATCACTCTCCTCTGCCAGCCCCTTGTACTCAGATGATTCTGCCCACCAGCATTGGCCTGGTTCCCCAAGCAACATGTTTAGCTTATGGTGTTGAAAGTAATGGAAGTAACTTTGTTCCAGAGGCTGAGTTATATGCAGATCTGAGAGGCCACCAGCCAGCCACCTGGGGGACCCTGGAGGCCACTTCAGGGAGTATGGGTCATCCACCATACTGACTACCTGGCAGTATTGAGCATCAACCTGGATATCCTCTTCTCTCTCAACTCCCTTCCTGAAGGCAGCTTTCTCCAACCTCATCCCTGGCCCACTTCACAGCCCACAGAGCCCTTTAGTCATGCCCCACAGATTGCCTACTCTCAATCTCATCTCCAACAATCTCCCTTTCAACCCGTCTTTGAAAGGTTGTTCCTAACAGTAGATGGGACCAAGTTAACTTGCAGGACCCAAACAATTTTGCTGCCTGGCCTGGCCCCTGTTTACCTTCAGCTTTATCTACAACCTGGCAGGCACAGCCTGGGAACCCCATGCTGGATTTTCAGAAGGAGGCTTCATTTTCTCACTTTTGGACTATCCTTAGGAGCTGCCCAATGCCAGACACAGCTAACACCCAAACTGACTCAAGGCTTCCCCTAAATGTCTCTCCCTGCTACTAGTCCAGCTCAGGGGTTCTTTCCTGGTTTGATGCAGAATTCCCTGATTCAAAAGGCAGACTGTCCTCCTCCAGGGCCCCTGCATATGTATGTGACCTCCATACTACTGTCCAGGGATGTATGTGACCTCTATATGGCTGTCCAGGGAGAACAGCCACACTCAGACCCAAGAAAGGGAGAGCTAAACCCATCCTGGGTTCTTTCATGTCCAGGGCAAATTGCTCATTGGCAGTACCTATATTGTGGCCACGGAATGGGCAGGTGTGTGTTAATCTGTAGCAGGTGGACACTGTTGGGCTGTAAGGAAACACTCTACTAAGGACTCAACAAGCCCCAACTAAGACTCCTTCAGGCTGGCAGTGCCATCTGCTGGTTAGGAGGAGGAGAGTTGAGACCTCATCCCTGTCTACCCTCCTCTCTTGTGATTGCCTCAGGGAAAGCCGAACAGCCTGCATGGACCACGACTTTGCACCTCCTCCTCCTCCTCCAGAGATGCAGCCACACAGGGCTCCAGGCCCCAGAACTTCTTTCTCTCACAGCCACTTGCTGGGACGCCATACCCACCAAAAGATCCCTGGAGATGTGTCCCCCCTCATCCCTGTCATCAAGAAGACTGTCCATTTGGATGCCTTTCCCCAAAGCAATGCCCTACAGACTTCCAGCCAACCAAGCCTTAGATCCAGGGCCTGGAGCATGTCCCAACAGGGCACCCTAGGGTCCCTGAGCTCCATGCCCCCCAATAGCTTTATGCCCAGGAAACTTAGCTCTATTTCCTTCACGATTCGCCAGAATGTCCAAGAACGGCCCCTAGATGCCTCACTTTCTCGTTGGGAAGAGTTGCCCAATTTGGGCAGGGAGGCTATGACCCATGGAGAAGGGAGGCTGTCCACATCAAGATCACCACCCATGGCCCAAGTGCCAGAGGTCAGGACCTCCTCTCATGGCTATAGGAACCCAGATCTTACCAAATCCAATAGAACACCCCCAGGGGATAAGCCCCTGATGTCTTCATATCTGTCTTTACCTTTCCAATCTCAGTTCACTCAGAGTTCAGGCCCTGTGGGTCAAGTTCAAACAAGAACCTCTCCAGGAAGAGGCAAGTCCAAGTCCAGGGGTATTCCCAGGTCCCGAGCATACCTCCAAAGGGCTACCACTCCCACAAATTTGTCTGCTGTGGGCACAAAACTAGATATAGCCAGAAATTTAGGCACAATGGCCATCAATAGACCTGAGCTGGCTATCAATATGCCCACACCAAACCCATGCAGAATGGTCAGAGACACAGGGCTTCCTATTCTAGGTGCCAAGATGGGCATGGGCATTGACTTACCGATAGCATCCAAGGCAGGAAAAGCCACAGATTCTGTGATAGCAGGCCCACCCAAACTAGGCACAGACATGAATTTAGCTAGAGCAGGGACAGACAAGCCAGGCCAGGTTCTGAATTTGGTAACTGCAGACTCAGACAAGCTGGGAAATTTCATGGCTATGAACAGAGATTGCTCAGCCAAGGCTTTGGAAATACCAGCTCAGGTCGATCTGAGCATAACCAGGTTGGACACAGCCACGGCTCTGGCTAGAACCAATATTTCCAAGCTGGACACAATTACAGATTCTTCTGTGTTGGACACAAGAAGACTGGGTACAACCATGGACCCAGTTGTGCTAGTGTGTCCAGATCCAGCAACTGATGAGACTGAGCTAGACATTGTCAATCACCTGACCACTGAAGATGTTGCAACCTATTCTGTGATGCCATGCAGAAGCACAGGCACTGGTCAGGACCATACCACTGAGGATGCTGCCACAGAGAGTGCCACAGAACCTTCCTCACTGGACCTGGCCAGAGAATCCAAAGGTAAGTGCAAGAACTTGGTTGGGGAAGACCTGTTGCTAGGGAGCAGGGTGCAACAGTCTCAATAGGTTGGGAAGGAGAATGGGGACTCCAGGGTCAGAATCAAGTGGGTGGCAGAAAAGAGGACAAGGGTTGAGGGGCTGAAGAGGAGGAGTATGGCCACTGAGCCACACTACTAGAAGTCTGGCTGAGGGAAGCCACCAGGAGGAAAGTTTACAGGTTAAGTTGTGGAGAAGCAGTTAGGCTGAGTCCTCTGTTGACCATGACCTTGGCTTGTTTCTTAGCTCTCTGAAAAGTCAGGACAATTAGGCGAGTCCAGCTTTAAGGAAAGTCTGAGTTGGAGGCCAGCTTGGTCTATAGCATGAGTTCCAGGACAGCCATGGCGACACTGAAAAGTCAAAGCCAAAACCAAACAAAAGTTTAATGCACAAAAACACAGACAAGCACTTCAGTCAGCTGAGTCTTAATATACTAGTAGTCTGACATTCCAGTGCTTCTGTGGGTGGTATATACTGACCTCAGGGAGACCTAAATCAAATCACAAACAGCTTTGTAAGAGATATCTGGTATTTCAAATGTTTGTCAGTGATTGAGAGGTACAGGCAGGAGGATGAGAAGTTCAAGGTCAGACTTATCTGGAAGTCTTTCTTGGCTGCAGTTTTTTTTTTTTTAAACATTTTTATTTATTTTATGTGCATTGGTGTTTTGCCTGTATGTGTGCCTGTATGAGGGTGCTGGATCCCCTGGAGCTGGACTTACAGACAGTTGTGAGCAGCCATATGGGTGCTGGAAATTGAACTCAGGTCTTTTGGAAGACCAGTCAGTGCTCTTAACCTTTGAGCCATCTCTCCAGTCCTGTGGCTGCAGTTCTTTAAAGCTGAAGAGGTGTGTGTGTGTGTGTGTGTGTGTGTGTGTGTGTGTGTGTGTGCACGTCCTACACAGATCTATAAACAGGTCAGCACAAGGGCTAGGAATCCTGTGGAGGTTTGTGGCATGCCCGAAGTCACACCAGAGTTAAGTGGTGGCAGTACATCGATTGGAAACCAGACCTGGCCAACTTTGAGCAATCTCATTCACAACATTTCCAAAGCTCAGGTTCTAGCTCAGGAGGAAGGCTTGGAAAGTACCCAGTGCAGTGCTTGAACTGGGTCCTGGGCTTGTCAAAGACTTTCTCATCCTACTTGGCACACAGCCTAGTCCTCACTCTGCTGTGTGGCTCAGCTCTCTTCCGAAATACAGACAGCTACATCTGCTGAACTGTCCTCCACCTGGATGTCTCCAGGACATGTCTAGATGCAGGGAGTCCCTTTTTTTCTAGAACAGTGATTCTTAACTCCCACATATCAGATATTTACCTTATGATTCATAGCAGTAGTGAAATTACAGTTATGAAGTAGCAATGAAATAATTTTATGGTTGAGGGTCATCATGTCATGAGGAACTGTATTAAAGGGTCCCGGCATTAGGAAGGTGAGACCACTGAGATAGAAACAGCAGCTGCCCTCCCCCATCCTCCTCTCTCAGCTGCAGGCACCACTCACCTTTGATCCAGTGATTGGATCATCCCCTGTTTTCTTCTTCATTCCACTCTGTCCATCCTCAGTCCGATTTCTGTACCTCCACTGTACTTGACCATGTGGTTGTCACTTTTTGCTTTTTTTTTTTTTTTTTTTCTTCTTGAGACAATGTATCCATGTAACTCTGGCTATCCTGGAACTGTAATTCTGTAAACCAGGCTGACCTCATATGTACAGAGATCACCCTGCAGCTGTTACCACTTTGTATCCTTCTGCTTCTTCTGTCCTCCACAAGCTGCCACAGGGACTTAGCCATTTGGTGGCAGAATTTTAAGGTCTCACTATTACCACCTGTAAAGACCACTGCTCAGCCTACCTCTCCATACTCTTAGCTGAGGCAGTCCTTGTCTGTTATCTTTTCTGCCTCAGTCCAGGTCAGCGTTCTGAGTTATCACCAGCACATCTCTCTGTAGCCTCTGGGCTTCGCTGGCCCTGTTGCCCTTCTCTGGAGAAGGTTCTTTTATTATTTTTTCTCATCGCCATTTACCTATTCACGTTGGCCCTCACCTGCTCCAAGGCTTCAGTTATCTCCATGGTGCTTGTTTGCTTACATCCCATAGCACCTGTGTGAACTAGCTTTCTGATTTCTGTTAGACCCCAATCCTTTAAGATCAAGAAGGTTTGGTCGTCCTCAGCTCTGTGCTGCCAGGGTCGACCAACAAGCCATTGTCAACGTATCAAAGTCCAAAAGGTGGGTAAAGGAGGCTCAGGGAAGTTCCTGAGTAGTTCAAGGTTATAGGGCTTAGCATCTAGGCTGGGAGCTGGGCCTGGAACCCAGTTCTCTGATTCGGAGCTCTGTCAGCAACCGCGCCTGGGCAGAACCGCGGTGAGGCAGCGCAAAATCCCAATCACCGCGTGACTCACGCACGCGCACGGTCACCGGCAGCTGCCACTGATCTCCTACGCCCTGGACCCGGTAAGGGGCTGGGGACAGTTTCTAGGGAGGGAGACAGGGATTGCGATGCAGGCACCTTCCCTGGCCAGGCAACCCGGTACTTGGTCCTGCGTGCTGGCGCGGGAACCGCGGGAAGGGGAGGGGCCCTCGGCGGGGCGGACAAGCGCTCCAGTCACGTGGTGCCGGTGGCAGCGGCAGCATCGGTGCGCGCCGGCAGGGGCGGCTCGGCGCCGAGCGAGCGGAGGCGAGGTCCCGGGCGGGCGCGGGGCGCAGGGGCGGCGCGGCCGGGTGGCGGGTCGGGCGGGTAGGTGGACGGCGCCGAGGGGCGAGGCCTGGCTACAGGGGCCGCTTGGCCCTGAGGGAGCCCGCGCCCGGCTCAGCCTTGCAGCCAGCCCCGCGCCCTGAGCATCTCCCGGAGGACTCGAGACAAAGGAGGATTCATGTCCAAAGGTAGGGCTGTCGCTTGGGCGCCTGGCACCGGCCGGGAGGAAGCTAAGGCCCAAAGCGCTACGAAAGGGAGGGTTTGCTTTGCGGAGGACCCCACGTGCAGTGACATACGCACGGACACGCGCACACCAGGTGGCACACTCTTGGAAGCACAGCCTCGGGAAAAGGCACACACTGGAGCTTGGGGAGGTATGGACACCCAGGTGCTTAGGGAAAGCCCCCGCTAGAACACACCAGGACACGCACAGCATGTACTCCAAACATGGGTACCAGACCACTTAGAACCAGTTAAGAGACCTGTGCGCTGACACATCAGTCAATCCCCTTCCCCCACATAGAGACCAAGCGCAGAGACAGGCACCAGCTGGTGGTCTCCAAGGGAACTCATTGGCTTCTGGCTTCCTGACTAGAATGGGGGAAGGGAGGGAGTCCCTGGACCCTTTGCTTCTTTTAATGGGGAAGGAAGGGCTTTTTTTTTTTTTTTTTTTTTTTTTTTTTGAGCTGTCCAGGGCTGGAGCTGGGATGGACTGGAATTGACTCTGCGTTGGGGGTGGGGTTTTAAAAAGCTGGTGGTTATCAAGGGGCTGAAGAAGACCCCCTCAGCTTGGGAGGGAAGAAATAGCCCAGCATTAAGCTAAGGAGGCAGGCATCATTTTAGAAAGGCCCTCTTCTCCTATCGACACCTTTCCGACAGAGGGGTGGGGTCTGTGGACCAGACAAAGACAAAGCCATTCATTTTCCTGTAGGAGAAGCTTTACATCCTTGCTTGCTTTAGGGATGGAGTGTGTTGTCCTGTGGGGTCAGAGATGAGTCGGGTGGACTGTCTTCTTGGAGCACTGATGGGGCAGGTGGTACCTAGCAGGGTGCTGCAGACAGATGCACCCCTCTCTGGGAGGGCTGGGAGCTTAGGAGGGACCCCCAAGGGCCATCTAGCTGCATTCTGCTATGAGCCCTGTTATGAACTCTTCCCTACTCTTGGGAAGCCCTCTCCACCAATCTCAGATGCAGGGGATGGAGGAGGTCTCAATAGGTGTACATACTTTGATCATGGCTCACACAACAGCTGTTTGTTGGTGGGGCATGGGGTCCAGGTGCTTTGGACAGGAAGCAGCTTCTGAGGAAGGAGAAAGATATCTTCAGGGACTCCTGACGTGTGGGGCTTTCATTCATCCGCCATCCATTCATTCATTGTTGAATGTCTACAATATGCTAGGGTGCACTGGGCGCTCAGAACAATAAGGCATGGCTCCTAACTCAAAGAGGGCTGGAAACCAGCACATATTCAGTGACAGGTCATTTACATTTATGATTTTGTGTGACTTTCACAGTAACCTTTGAGAAAAAAACCCTAGACTTATAGCAATCATCTAGCCAGGATTCGTGTCTGTATCAGCTGCCTATTTAAGGATGATCTGGTGGGACCTGGGGAGCAGGGGAGCAGGAGAGCAGGGGAGCAGGGGAAGGAAGCCACAGAGGCCAGCTCCAGGGTAGCATTTGCTCTGTAGCCCGGAGGTCATGGTTTACTTGTTAGGCGCACCCCTCCCCCCCCAAGCAGTGGCTCCTCGGGGGAGAGGGCAGTCGATGACCTTGATTTGGATACAAATATATTTTTGGCATTTAACATAGCACTTGGTTTAGTTAGGCTTTCATTTGACGGTATATAGGATGATCTGGAATGAATGCATATGCTAAGTATCTAGCAGCTACAGGGGATTGAGGCAGCATACCAAGAGGGGCAGCCATATTGGATGGGAAGGCTTTCAGTAAGGGGAGTTACTAGGCTGGGAGTTTTAAGGGGGTACCAACATCACATCTATGGTACTTGTGGTGCTTGATCAGTGTTAGCCTGTGACTGACATGTAATTGGCAAGTGGTCTGGAGGAGGCTGACTTGATAGTAGGTGCTCCGTATGTTGCTCATCATGGATGCTAACACTGCTCCTTGGAAGAATTAAAGTGAGAGCCACTCATCCCCCCCCCACCCCTTACATCGGGCTTGCCATAGTATCTAGGGGTCATTTGAGCATCTGGTCAGCTCCCTCTTTCAGTCAGAGTCTGACAGAGCTGAGTAGGCCATGGTAAGGACACATGCTTTGGAAGCATTTACAACCCTTGAATATACAAGTACCATTGCCTGCCTGCCAGGTGGCTAATGTCACAACACAGGCTGTGGGTACCAAATGTGCCTAGCAGGCACGGAGGAAACCAAAAGGGCCAGGCTGTGCAAACAGCAGGATGGAGAAACGGGCACTGGCTCCCAGGGCAGATGTGCTAAAGGGGGGCATGAGCTGTATGTCAAGTGGAAGAGCTGGACCAGGCTGTTCAGAGTCAGCTGTCACAGCGCTGAGCCAATCCCGCTGCCTTCTGGAGCCACCTGGTTGGCAACAGCTTCCTGGGAAGCAAGAGGGAGCAGAGCCAGGCTCTGGGGAGGTGTTGAGGCTTTGTGAGGTTTAGCTGTGCCTGAGAGGGACATGGGAAAGAAGTTTCCCATCAGGGAAGAACATCTTGCCAGGATCAGGGGAAGGACCAGGTGGTGGGGTACAAGAGCAGATTCCTGGCTGGGCCTGGGAATGGGGAAGGAGACATGTTCCCACTTCCTCCTGTCCATTTGCTGCTCCATCAACCCTCTTCAAAGGCTGAGATGCAGGGTGGTAATCATGCACTGTAGGGTTTTTAAATGGCACAGCTTCTTGAGAACATGGCAGCAAAGAATATGCTTGTGAAATTATCAACCGGGGCACCTCCACTTCATAAATACTTTCGTGTGCACAGTTTCAACCCCCCTCTAGAAAGCTGAACTTGAAAAGGGCAAGGGTGGCCAGGCAGTGGTGGCACATGTCTTTAATCCCAGCACTAAAGAGGCAGAGGCAGAGGCAGGCTGATCTCTGTGAATCTGAGGCCAGACTGGTCTACTGAGTTCAGGACAGCCAGGGCTACATAGTGAAACCCATCTTAAAAGGAAAAAAAAAATAAGCAAAGGCAAGAGGGCATGGGTCTGTGAAGCTGAAGCTGGACTCTGGGCTTATAAGCATCACATCTTATGTGATGCTCACCACAGCCTTAGTCACGACCCAACTATTCTTGGAGGAAGAAGCAGGCTCGTAGAAGGGAAGTGGCCCTTCTACAACCTGACAAATAGCAGAGCCAAGATCTTTTACACTTCACCCCCACACCTGTTTTCCAGAGAGGGAAATGGAGTTGATCTCTTCTAGAACTTTCCCTGCTTGGCAGTGACCTGTCACATCTCTCCGTGTGTGAGCATGGCCATGGTCTGCCACTGGGGACTTTTGACCTTCTTTAGGATGGGCTATTTCCTCAGCCTCCCCTCCCTCTGCTTACTAGTATGAGAATGTCATCTTAGGCAAGGAGCAGTCCTTGTTTGAGTCTCATCCCTTCCTTGCTGACTCTCCACCAGTTCAAAGCTTTGCATGAGAAGTGTTGGGAGACCCTCTGCTGTGCACTAGTTTTGTTTTATTATCAGGACAGGGGTTCTCTTTGTAGCCTGTCCTGGAACTAGCTCTTGTAGGCCAGGCTAGTCTCGAACTCATAGAGATTCCCCTGCCTCTGCCTCCTAAGGGCTGGGACTAAAAGCATGAGCTACCACCATCTGGTTCTGCCCACTAGTTTTAAGACTTCTGGTACAGAGGGGAGACTGGGGCTGAAGGCAGAGTAATGCTTACTCTACAAAGAAAAGTAGCTCTGATTGCTTCTAAAAGACCAAGTAACTGAGGTCATTGACAGTTGATAGATAGTAGACCTGGACCCTAAAAGTTCTTTGTTCCTTACTTGGCAAGGTGCAGGTCTAAATAACTGAGACATTTCATAGATCAGCACTCTTTAGGGGTGGAGTTGTCCCCCAGGAAACATTTGTTACTCTGTAGAGATACTTTTGGTGGTCACAGTACACAGGACAGCCTGCTACAATAACTATCTAGGTATCAGTAGAGCTAAGGTGAAGGAGCCTTTGGCATACATTTGACAGATGCAGTACTTTGGAGCAGTGATGTACTTGAACATGTACAGCAACTAGAGAAACGGTTTGGGGCTAGAGAGATGGTTCAGTGGTTAAGAACGCTTATTGATCTTGTAGTGGACCTGGGTTTTTTTTTTTTTTTTTTTTTTTTTTTGATTCCTAGCACCTTCATGTAAATCCAATTCCAGGATGGTTCAGTGTCCTTTTCTGGTTACTGTGGGCACTGAATTCACATGGTGCTCATTCTTACATTCAGGCAAGCACTTACTATATACATGAGATGAAAATAAATAAATCTTTACAGAAAAAAACAAACTGAAGAACCTGGTACTGGCATAGATTTTGCAACTGACCTAAATGATATTCTTGGGCAATTCCCCTCTTCCCCCAGGCACCAGTGTTTTCTTTATCTATACAATATGGGACCCAGACTGGATGATATCAGTCCCAACTCTGTGACTCCATATCGAGATACTATTGTGCCTTTCATGAAACCCTTGTTCTCCTGCTGCTCACCTTGCCTATTCCTCCCACCTTGGCTTTTCAGGGCTCCCAGAGGCCAGGACGGACGCAGCTATGTCAGAGCTGGTACCTGAGCCCAGGCCTAAGCCGGTGGTACCCATGAAACCGGTCAGCATCAACTCCAATCTGCTAGGCTACATTGGCATTGACACCATCATCGAACAGATGCGCAAGAAAACCATGAAGACTGGTTTTGACTTCAACATCATGGTCGTTGGTATGGAAAGCCATGGGGTCAATGAAGGCCTAGTGGTGGGCAGCGCCAAGGATCCCATTTCTTTACCCAGAATGGCCTGGCTTCTCTAGGGTGAGCTCTTTCTAGGAGGGAGGATTTCATCATGCTGATCACAAAGTCTGGTCCTTTCCTCCTAACTGGCTATTTCAAGGCTAGGAGATATGGGTGGATGGCCACCCTGGGTTCACTGCTAGATGAACATAGACTGCCTCTTCACCACTCTGAGCCAGCTTTAAGGATTGGGTGAAAGATAGTCTCATTGTTCACACCTTAAAGCTTCAAAATTTTCCAGGGTCTTGGGCAAGGAGTAACATCAGTGAGTAACAGTATATAGCAGGGAGGGACATTTGCCTAATCTGAGCTATTTACTAGGTATGGAAATGGAGTTAAGCATCCTCCTCTCTCCCTTCCTGTTCTTCCATCTAATCAACAAACCCTGTCCCTTTAATCTTGTAAAGATCTCCTAGGCTGTCAGCTTCTGCCCATTCCTAACTGCTACCCTAGGCCAGCTCACCTGGGTAGCTACAGCAACAGGACTCAGAGCTGATCTGTAGCAGGGTAAGAACCTTGGCCAGGGTAGATGTTTTGCTACAAATATACCAGCTGAGCTGACAGTGTGCTCTGTGACATGGATGTTTTAGCTTTCTGGTACCAAAGTCTTAGCTTAAGAATCAGATGTAGGTGGGCTGGGTGGTGGTGGCACATACCTTTAATCCCAGCACTTGGGAGGCAGAGGCAGGTGGATCTCTGTGAGTTTGAGGCCAGCCTGGTCTATAGAGCAAGTTCCAGGACTGGCTCCCAAGCTACAGAGAAACCCTGTCTCAAAAACAGACAATCAATCAGAAAACAAAACAAAACAAAAAATCCCCCCAAAACCTCCTCTTCCCCCTCAAAACAAAAGAAAAACAAAACAGAATCTCAATTTGGGAGGAAGTCAGCTCTGCTGTGAGATGCACAGGACTGATATGAAGAGTGTGTGGGGGTGGGGATTTAATTCTGTGTTAAAGAGCCAGACTATTAAGCACAATGCCCTCCCTGGTTTCCAGTCCCCAGAACCAGGGGTTAAAAAGAGCAATTTTCAAACAGATGTGGAAGTGCTCAGGTACTATGAGGCAGGATATGAATGCAAAAGGAATTTTGTTCTCACTCCAGTGTTATTAAAGATGGAAAACACAAGCCAAACCAAATAGAAAACTACTTCTCACACATGCGCTACACAAATGCACAGCTTGTGCCTTCTCCCAGTGGTCCTGGGGCCCATGAAGGAACATGGAATCCATTGAACAGACAGCCATTCTTACCTATTGCGCATCCCCAAGGGGTGTTTGAATAGGGCTTGGCTTGGATCACAACTCAGGAGCCCTTTAAGTTCACAAGAGGGCTCTGCGGCTCAGGAGGTAGATGTGTGGTCTGTCTCCCTTTCTCTGTTTCCTCCTCCCTTGCTACAGGCCAGAGTGGATTGGGCAAGTCAACGCTGGTCAACACACTCTTCAAGTCCCAAGTGAGCCGAAAGGCCTCCAGCTGGAACCGGGAGGAGAAGATCCCTAAGACAGTAGAGATCAAAGCGATTGGGCATGGTGAGGACTAGGCCATGACCCTGTGTGGGCATCTTTCTGAGGGGGCCGATGCCAAGTAAGAGAAAGGGGGCTTATTGGAGAATAAGATGTAAAAGGTAATTAAGCCCCGCGTGTGTTGGCGTAAACTCTGTAGGCTGCTAGGCCTAGATAGTGAGGTGCGAGTGGGGAGAACATATACATGTAGAACTGGAAGAGGTGGGTCTTGAACTAGGTGATAAAGCCCAGGAAGGATTTAGACAAAAGTAGACACAGGAAGAAATAGGGGCTGTCTTCTAGGTATAGGGAGAAGCATGAGTGGGAGAAGTATGTAACATTGAATTGACTAATATATTAGAAGTGTAGGTGATCCTGGCCAGCAGGCTGTAGGGCTCCTGGGGTCAACTATAGGACTGATTTATTTAATGTTCTTTCTATTCTCTTCAGTGATAGAGGAAGGTGGTGTCAAAATGAAGCTGACAGTCATCGACACGCCAGGCTTCGGGGACCAGATCAACAATGACAACTGGTATGTGTCCACCTCTGAGATTTTGTCCCTAAATACTCTGCTAGGAAAGCGTAACACAGATTCATTTCCATTGAAAACTATCTGCATCCTCCTGAGAAAGAGGCTGGGTCTCCTGGGAGAATTCTACCCTTGCTAACCATCCATGGGAAAGCCATCCGTGGGGAGGTTGAGGGAGAACTGGTCATCAGGTAGAGAAGGGAGGGTAGGCTATAAGGTGGATGTGAGGAGATTGGGACCTGGCTGACCCTTGTCCTTTTGATATCTTCTTCCACCCCTCAGCTGGGAGCCCATTGAGAAATACATCAATGAGCAGTATGAGAAGTTCCTGAAGGAAGAGGTGAATATCTCCAGGAAGAAGCGCATCCCGGACACTCGTGTCCACTGCTGCCTCTACTTCATCTCCCCCACAGGACATTCGTATGTACCAGACCCACTCCCAGTGGGCCTTGGCCCAGTTTGTGTCATTTGTGCCCAGGATTGGAGAATTCATACCTGGATTATCTGGGGAGGGCCAGATGGCTGGAAGGTTGGCCCTGTAACCTTGGGTTCTCTAGACTTTCTGTAAGAGAGTAGAGCTGACCGTCACTGACCACCCTCCGTACTGTTTACTGGTGTTCTAGAACAGCCCAGTTGTAGCAGCAGAGAGAACTTGAACAGAGGGCACCTCATTTGTTCAACAGATACTTGATTTGGACAAGACTTGGGGCATGGGGGTGGCAAGAAATTAAGTAGAGAGAATCAGGACTATTGGACTGGAGCTGGTAGGTAGGCAAGATGAGGAACTTAGCTGTAGGCATCTAGATAGTGGCCATTCCAGCAGGAGGGCCAGAATCCAGAGATGAAGGCTGTGCTGGGAACTTATTTGTAAGTGGCAGATGGGCCCCAGGATAAGCAATGAGGGAACAGGCAGAAGTTAAGAATGTCGGTGGTATTTCTAGCCCCTTCCTGCAGGCCAGTGTGTCTCTCTAAGCCCCTCTTCAGGGTCAGAACTTAACTTTTTTAGAGGATGACACATCAAGGTAGACCCTGAATTTTGAAGGAACTGGGTTACCCAGCCAATGTTGAGTAATAAAGGTTGTAAAATAATAACCCTGGGACAGACCTGGGACCTCAATAAAACAAGGAATTTTTTGGTTGGTTTTGTTTTGTTTTTTAGAATGAGTGCTGGGGATTGAACCCAGGGCCTCACACTCTACTATTGAACTATATTCCAGACCTCTTTTTACTTTTATTTTTTTTTTAATATTTATTTATTTATTTATTTATTATTGAGACAGGGTTTCTCTGTGTACCCCTGGCTGTCTTGGAACTCACTCTTTAGACCAGGCTGGCCTTAAACTCAGAGATCTGCCTGCCTCTACCTCCTGAGTGCTGGCATGTGTCACCATGCCCAAGCCCACTTTTTATTTTTTTAAGACAGGGTTAGTCTCACTTAGTTGTCCAAAGTTACCTTGAACTTACTTTGTAGTCCAATCTGGCCTTGAATTTGAGATTTTTCCTGCCTCAGCTAAAATGATAGTTTTAGCTTTTCTCAGACCTTGGCCAACAGTTAGTGGAAAGTATCAGACAATCTGACTTTAATGGGTCCTTCTGGCTGCAATTTAGAATCAGACTAGGGCTTGAGAGCCTGGCTCTGCAGGATGGAATGTGGGGGCTGAAATGAGGCCATTAAGAAGAGTTCAGTTGGTAATAGCCATCATGTGTGTACCCCAAAGAAGGAAATTCTTAGGTCAGAAAAGGTGTAATGGAATGATGGGGGGGGGGCGTTGAAGGAGAGGCATGCTTTACATGGAAACTGAGGAAGGAGAGGGGGAGCTTGATTGCGGCAGGTTAAGGGACACACAGTAAGTGCACCTGTGGACGGGGAGAGGCCACAGCTGCATGGCCTCAGTGGCTGAGTTGGAAAGGGTTGGTGGCTCTGACATCCTGCCTTCTCTGGGCCCCAGCTTACGACCACTTGATCTTGAGTTCATGAGACACCTGAGTAAAGTGGTGAACATCATCCCTGTCATTGCCAAGGCTGACACCATGACCCTAGAGGAGAAGGCTGAATTCAAGCAGAGGGTAAGCAGCCACCTCGTTCTTTTCCTGTCTGTGCTTCCTTCCCCGCCTTATCGATCATGTCTTCCATTTCCACTCTACTCCGGCTTCCCACTCTTAACTCCCTCCCACTTAACCATCCAGGAGGCAAGGGCTAGAAGTTCCTGGACCAAAGGTACATGCATGGAGTCCCAGGCTGCTGTCAGAGCCTTCCTTGCAAAGGGGAGTAGAGAAGATCAAGGTCGTGAGCATGGCCTGCGGCTCTGGACTCGGCTGTGCTGTTTGTCTGAAATCCCAGGGGCCTGAGCCTGTGCCCACAGACTCCTCTTTCTTCTCAGGCTGGGCTGTGCCTTTTCTCGGGATCTTTCTGTTGCCCAGGGCCCGGGGCTCATAACGCTGTACTACTTTGCCCCCTCTAGGTTCGCAAAGAGCTTGAAGTAAATGGCATTGAGTTTTACCCTCAGAAGGAGTTTGATGAAGATTTGGAGGACAAGACAGAGAATGACAAAATCAGGGTACGTGTGTGGGGCCCTTTTCATCACACAGATGTCCTCAGTGCCTCTGGGATGTGCCTTCAGGCTCTTCCTCCAGCTTTTCCCTCAACATATCCCCTTGTCACTCCATCTGACCCAGACTCCAGGAAGTGGGGAAGATGGTGACCCTCACTAGAACTGTGAACCCACAGCAGGGTTTTCTGTACCCAATCCCTTCCATCACCAGATGACACAAAGGTCTCTCTTTCCTTCCCAGGACCTGGAAAAACCAGTGTCAGGTGATGAGGCACCAGGCAGGGAAAGCATTGGGTTGGTGTCCAGGGGAATCTGAGGTCTAGTCAAAGTTTCCCTCGATTTCTCCCTCTCTAAAATACAGAGGCTGGACTAGGTGAGTGGCTTATAGGCTTTCTCTCTCCCTAGAAGAACTATATAAAAACCAACCAAGGGCAAATGAGGTCACTGAGCCCGAAAAGGTGTTTGCTGCCAAGCTGATGGCCTGATGAGTTGGATCCCCAGGACCCATGTGGCAGAAGGAAAGAATGACTCTCAAAAGTTGTTCTCTGATCTCTGTACACACTTGAGAGAAAACACGCACACACACACACACACACACACACACACACACACACACACACACACACACACCTGCATTCTCAGCCCAAAGTCCATTCTTAATGCCAAAGCAGTTTACTTTCATCATCTTTCTGCACAGGTGGCTTAATTTTTCGAAAATAGCTCTCCACATGTGTGTCCTCAGTTTACGTACATTATTCATGTGCTGCATGAAGAGATTTTGGTCAGTGAAGGGCCACATAAGATAGTGGTTCCCTGCAGTCCTATCACCTGGTGACATGGTAACTGTCTTATTAGTTTGCATACTTCTGTGCTGTGAGTTCACCCCATGGCACAATTAATTACCCAGGAACTTTTCTAGGAACTTACTCCTGTCATTAAGTAATACATGACTCATTTATCTGATGACAATGACAAAGACACAACAGACACATAAAGTCAAGAGCTTGCCCTGATACAACCTTGCAGCTTAGAGCCATGAGAGTTCAGTGGCTGGACATCTGCCAGGAGGTTCCATGGGAGCCACATAACACATCTAGGAATCTGGCTGGTGCCTGGGGGGGCACCGTTTGTGAGAGTCTGTGCTAGCTAGCCCACAGAGCTGTTACCAATCAATCAAAAATATGTGTTCAAGCACAATGAACTGTACAACGTGCTCTCTAGTTGAAGGGAAGCCGGCTTTGTGAGGCTAAGTAGCCAGACTACAGTGTAGTCAGGGTTGGGCCCAGGACTCTGGTCCCAGCTCAGCCTTTTCAAGGGGACAGAGTCTTGTCCTTACCCCCAGGAGCATCATTGAATGAACAACAAAATAAGTTGTGAAAGGCTGTCCTGCCCTTGGACATTCAGTTTGGAGAAGAGGACTAAGCATGAATGCCGGTTTGTGCTTTCCCCCTATCCAGCAGGAGAGCATGCCCTTTGCTGTGGTGGGGAGTGACAAGGAGTACCAAGTGAATGGCAAGAGGGTCCTTGGCAGAAAAACCCCCTGGGGGATCATCGAAGGTAATTCAGTACATCTCCTGGAAGAAGTGGCTAGCCAGAGAGCAGCTATTAAGCATCAGGGGGTCAAAGTGCTGTTCTGGGATATTGATGCCAGCCTGTTGCTGCCAGCAATATGGAGCTTACAGTCTGGGAAGCCAGTCACAGGCAGGAAGCAATGACACCATTTAATATGTGACTTGGCTGTCAAATGAATTTATAGCCCAGAGAAATTATTGAGGGTAGAAAAAAAACCAGAGAAAGTCTTTCATATGTGATCTGGCAAAGTGCCAAAGGGTGGTTGGGATGTTGTGTTAGTTATTATGAATAGATGTGGCTTTAGGTGGGATATGGTGACTCTGAAAGTTTTCAAGAAGTTACTTCAAGGGTCTCATTCAGTGATAGGGTGCTTGCTTAGCATGTGCAAGGCCCTGGGTTCGATCCCCTGTACAACACACACACAAAACCAAATCAAGAAAACAAACAACCCTTTGTTCAACATGGTAACCCTGTAAGGAGCACAGGGCTGGTTCCTGTCTTCAGAATACTAATCTCAGACAAGTTAAATGCTTCTCTTTGCAAAGGTCACCCAGTCCCCACCCACTTCCAGCAGCTGTGCTGGAGACTAAGCCCAGAGCTTTTTATATGCTAGTGAAACTTGAACTTCAAATTTGGATATTTTCTTTCCCAAACCAAGATTTACTCCACTGTCTTGAGTTGTTTATTGTTAATAATTTTTGGGGTCCTGGTAATAGAACTTCAGGCCTCACTGTGCTAAACAAGTGTTCTTTATATCGCTGAGCTTAATCCTTAACTAGTGTTTTTTATTGAGACAGGTTTTTACTGTGTATCTGTGGCTGGGCTTGAACACATGACCCTTCTACTCTGCTGACTTGCAGTGGTAGACCACTATGCTCACCACACCCAGTACCTTGGGATTTTAAAAGTTGAGTGTGACCTTTGAGAGCGGGTTCAGTTATGAGGTCCTGTGTGTTTTACTTTCTTTCAGTCATCTTAGGCCTTCACACATTTCTTAAACTTGTTTTTTGTAAGATGTGGAATAAAGCCAGTCTATATTGAGATCCATTCTACAGTGTCTAGAATAGTATTGTGCCCATTATACACGATTAAAAAGTATTTGTTCAGTTAAAAAAAAGAAAGACAGGAAGGGGACCAGTACACTAGTGAACAAACCTCTGGCAGGGCCACCAAAGAGCCTGCCTCGTGTTCTCTCTCTCTCCCTCTTTGGTTTTTCAAGACTGGGTTTCTCTGTGTAGCCCTGGCTGTCCTAGAACTCACTCTGTAGACCAGGCTGGCCTCAAACTCATGGAGCTCTGCCTGCCTGTGCCTGCTCAGTGCTGGGATGAAAGGCTGGACCACTGACCCCTGGCATCTCATGCTCTTTAAAGTTGTCTAGCTTCTGGACTGTACACGAGTGAAACAGCCACCCATTTTCTTCTGTTTTGTCCGCAGTGGAAAACCTCAACCACTGTGAGTTTGCCCTGCTTCGAGACTTTGTCATCAGGTAAGACGTTCTCTCCCTCCCCAGGTGGCAGGTTTAATTATTTGGGATGGAGGGTCATCTGCTCAGATTCACACCCTGAGTTTCCATGTCCCTCTGTCAGAGCTTTCTGGTCAGGCCTCAAAGGAGGAGGGAGTTGAAGAAGCGTCATTGGCTCTCAGGAGTGGGTCCCAGTCATTGGGTCTGCTCTACTAAAGAGATGTGTTAGCCTGAGAGGTGGATCACTTCCCCCTCTAACAACCCTTAATTGTATCCCCTTCTCTTTTTTTCTGTGTCCTTCAGGACTCACCTCCAGGACCTCAAAGAAGTGACTCACAACATCCACTATGAGACTTACAGGGCCAAGAGGCTCAATGACAATGGAGGCCTCCCTCCGGTGAGCGTGGACACAGAGGAAAGCCACGACAGTAATCCATGATGACCCCTTCTTTGTGTTATCTGTCATACATATCCCACTTCTCCAAACACACACACATCCCAAGCACCCACCTCCAGCCACCTTTTCCTTTCAGCTCTGTCCTGCAGGCCTGTCTGGTGTTTGTGGAGTATTCTGTCTCTAGTGTGCGTGTGTGTGTGCATGTGTGTGTGTGTGTGTGTGTGTGTGTGTGTGTGCGCGTGCGCGTGTGCGCGCGTGGACACACGAACGTGCCTGAGTGTGTGTGGTGCTGGGGGAGGGGGATGAGGTATTTTCATTGCCCTCTCTGGAAAGTTCTTTGTTAGTTTGCTTTCGCCATGACTATCCATTCTGTCTCTTTTTTTCTTGTGCTCCGGAACCAAAAGCTGTGCGCCTCACTCAAGAGGTCTGGGGAAGGTTTTATTTTAAAATGCTGGGAGCAGGTGAGCCACAGGCAACTCGTTCTTACTTCTGACCCACCCCCAAACTGGGGCTGCAAGTCTTCTTCACAGACAGGTGGCTAAACTAGCCCACGGTGAGGTGTGGGGGTTCGGAACAGCCCTCACTGTAGGTTGAGGAGGCTTGGACTAAGGCTAGGACTTCTTGGAAAAACGCAAAGAAAGGTCATGGGAAGCAGAGAAGAACGCTGAGGGGGTCCCTGCAGAATTAGTGCCTGGAAATGGAGCTCCACCTTTGGATCCATGTCAAGGTCATTATTGAATAGTGCTATCACCGCTACAGACCACCGCTTTGTGCTCGCCCTGACCATAGTTTCAGACTGGTTGCTTGTCCCCTCTTCCCGATTTCTCTCCCTGTAGTCTCCTTTGCCTCCTTTCTTTATATATTCACACATTCTTCATCCTGCCTGTCTCTGACCTTTCATTTCCTTTTTGGAGTTATCTATGTTAGCTTCATTTCTATATTTAGATATCATGCCAAGCCTACTTCCTAAATTGTCTTTCTGCTGCCCTAAAATAAAATTACAACTAGGGGCTGAAGAGATGCCTCTGTGCTTAAGAGCAACTTCCACTCTTGCAGAAGACCCAGGTTTGGTTCCCAGCACCTACTTGGCAGCTTACGGCTATTTGTGACTCCAGTTCCAGAGGATCTGACACCCACTTTTAGCCTCCATGAGCATGGTGTATACATACATACACGGAGACAAGCTCTCCTATACACAAAATAAAAATAAATAAATATTAAAAAATAAAATCACAAGTCAAAGCATGGGACAAACACACTGAGATTGCAAGAGAAATCAGAGCTACAGAGAATAGAAAATCCAGTTTCTGCAACTGAGCACTGAAATTTGCCCTGAATTTGGGAGTATCCCATAGGCAAATAGGGGAAGTTGGTAACTTGGGCTGCCCCCAGTGCTCTGTTCAAGGAAGCACATATACTGGTCAAGTGAGGCAGCTTTTGGTGGTGGACATTATATTTGTGAACTAATTCTGAAGTATCAGAAACAATATATGAAATTTCTTAGGGGGCTGGGCTTTGGAGACAAATTCTAGGACACATTTCCCTTTCTCTAGAGCCTTCTTTCTTTGTTAAGCTGGCTTTTCTGTGGCTTCGCCCCATATACACCCCACTCACCCTTTCTCTGTCCTCATTTGTCTATCTTTCTCTGCCCCCCACCCCATTCTCTCACCTTCCGATTCTATAGATGTTCCCAGGAACACCCACAAGCATACATTTATCCTTCTCTTCTTCTTTTCAGGAGCCCTGCAGTTTTATTAATGCATACGCCCACTGCTCCTTGCACACATACGCTATTCTTCCTATAGTTTCTAAGGCTGCTTTAAGGGAACAATTAGCATTAGGAAAGGGAAGAGTCCAAGGGATTCTGTTTACAATTGATCTTACCCACTATCCATCACCTGGTCCAGCCTCACTGAATGCCAGCATTTATAATCCCAGTCTTTTATCGCTCAGGTGCTAGGAGAGACAAAAGAGAGGGAAGACCCAGTGAAAGAGGAGGGAGTGATCAGATCTTGTGGCCCCAATCCTATGGTCTCAGTCTTTCCTGGAGACTACTCTACCAATCTAACCCTCATTCCTCATCTCCATTTTCCCAGTTACTCCAGAGTAGGCATCTGTCGGGCCAGAGTGTTATAGAGCTCTCTGACTACTCCAGGGAGCCGTTATGTATAGTGACACGGAACTGGGCACCCAGGGCCAGCAGGGGATAAGGGTGGTGGGCATTGTTAGGCCAAGTGGGAGGATGGTGCCTGAGCCCCTGTGGCCTCACTCTCCCTGGAGAAGCTGTCTTATGTGTCTGCTGTGACCTGCTGGTCTCCACACCCTCAACCGCTCTTAACTCCCCTTGCAGGGAGAAGGCCTCCTGGGCACTGCCCTTCCACCTGTGCCAGCTACCCCCTGCCCCACTGCTGAATGAAGTCCATTTCAAGCGCTGCTTCTCCCTCATTCCTCCCAGCTGTTACTGCTGCAGGGCCAAGCCCCTTTTAATGCCATGCTTGTCCAGCCTACCACCACAGCCCCTCTCAACCCTCCCTAGCAGGTGGGAGGGGCCAGCTGTCTCTAGGACAGTAGCTTCTTCCCTCTAGCCAAACTGCTCCTCTCCTAATGGAATGGAGTTCCTGCCAGCCAGCATTGCTCTGCTCCATCGTCTGTCAGCAGCCCCAGCCCATGTGTAGGGAGAAGGAACTCACCGAGAGCTTCTCCCGCCCTTGCAAGCCCATACCAGCGACTTGTCACCGTCTCCAAGGGAACCAGCATTGCTCTAGCCATTCATCTGCATGAGTACTCTCTTGGCTCCCTTAAACGGCCAAGAAAGCAATTTTCTGCTTGTCAGAGTCACTGAGATCAGCTGTGTGAGCCCCCATGTGGGACAAGGGTGTCTCCTTCATTGCTTAAAGGTATTTATAAGGGTGATTCATTACAGATGTTGAGGAGCAAGGGGGCTAGGGTCACTTAAAAAAATCACACTGGCCCAGTGTGTGTAGACAACCTGTTTACCCCAAAATATGGCCATTTGGGAAGTAATTTTCCTGAAAAGAGGTTGCTGGGTTTGATTTTCTTATCCCGTCCTACCCCCTCCCCACCCCCCACCCCCGCCCCAAAGAGGTGAATTAAACACACACAAGAACCACCCAAAACCCATAAGCTATTCACTTTAGGAAGAAAAATAGCCCCCTTTTGTACATTTAGCAATAAGAGGGATCTCTTCCCACCTACCCTGACCATTCCTACTCCCATCCCCCACCCTGTCAATGTGAGCAATGAATTATCCTGACCACAGGTGGTCGCTATAGGCTAATGGAAAATACTCAATGGAGGGCAAAGCCCCCAGCAGATGCATGAAAATTTTCGAATGTCGGCTGCCACTGCCCCATACACTGTGTCTTTATAGAACCCTCCCTTGGCCGCCTCACCTGGATACAACTTGCTCAAAGGCTGGTGACTTGTGGGCCACTCATCTACAAGTCCTGATGGAACAAGAGGCCCAAGCCTAGGGGATGCAGGAATAACCCATTTTAAAAATGTTAGTAGTCCCAGCCAATGTTTTGGTGATACTCCAGTTTAATTTCCCAATTGAAAGCAAGCCAACAGACACTCAGACTGGTCATGTAAATGTTGCTAGCCTCTGTGTTGTACAACTAAACATTGCTGTTTGAACAATAATGGCCTGGTTTTTGTGTTATTTGTGTTCCTTGCTCTTCCCATCAAATCAGCCACGAATGACATCATCTAACCTGAGTGTGAGCTAGGGACCCTCTTGGCAAGAAGTAGCCTCAGATATAGAAATTGAACATGTGAGAAGTGTGCATGTTTAGGTGATATGAGGTCAGAGCCCAGTCATTTTCTGGAACTTTGTAACCCCAGTTACAAAGGTCTTGTGTTTTCCCCAAAAGTATTTAGTCTCTTTTACTTAGCATCCCCTCTTTTTTTCTCTGAAGGAATAAGGACCAATGAAAGCCTTGTCTTGGCTAGAAACATTTTACTATTAACATATTAAAAATATGAAGGGTCCAGTGAGATGGCTCGGCTGGGAAGGGCACTCGCTGTCAAGGCTGACAACCCGAGTTCAATCCCTGGATTCTACATGGTAGAAGGAGAGGATTAACTTCCATAAGTTGTCCTTTGACCTCCATATGTTTTTATGCATGTGTGCATGCACACACACACACACACACACACACACACACACACACACACACACACACACAGTAGTTCAAAAGGAACAGGGGAGATGGGTCCAACTAGTAAGAGTGATGATTGTACAAGCGTGAAGACCTGAATTCAGACCTCTAACACCCACGTAACAAGCTGGTGACAAGCCTGCTTCCAGGTTCAGCGAGACATTCTTTCTTGAGAAAACATAGAAGAGAATGATAGGACACTCTCTTCTGGCCTCTTCAAGTGCACACAGGCACGCACAACCAAGCACACATGTGCACATATACTACTCGTACACATAAAGTTAAACACTGGCCCTTTTTCTTGAGTTTAAGACAACCCCCCCTCCCAACTTGTAGCTCATTAAACAACATCACTTTTGTCTGGTTATTTTCCTAAAGTTTAATGTGAACTTCAAGTAGTCATTTGGGATCTTGACTTTATGAGAAGTGAACATAAGGTATAAATGAATGAGGGGAAACATCCTGAAGGGGCCAGATTGGAAGAGGATGAGTCTTGTGATCATGCAGGTAAAATAATGAAGATGGCAACTAGTGGCAACACAACACAGATGAGGGGAAGTGAATTTGAAAGACGGCTGTTTGGTGGACATTAACATCAGAGACATGGGATACCCAGGCACTCTTCTGATCCAACACCACCAGACACACTCGGAAGGTGAAGTCCAGAGAGCACAATCTTCTTGTTTAAGGTTGCATTGGCCGTGGCGGGAGAGGCTGGATCTTGATGTTTGTTCCACTGCTGTATACTATTCCTACTGAATTTAATTTTTAATTCTAGTAAGTCTTGTACTTAAAAAAAAGTCTGTGCTAGGTGTGGTGGTACACACCTTTAAACCAGCACTCAGAGGCAGAGGCAAGAGGATCTCTGTGAATTTGAGGCCAGCCTCATCTGCAGAGTGAGTTTCAGAACAGTCAGAGCTATATAGAGAAACCCTGTCTCAAAAGACAACAAAAGAAAAAAAAATCTAAAATCAGGACATGTCTTACAATGACATGTCTGATTATTTGGCAATTTTTGTTTCTTCACTGGCACATGAATACTCTACAATGAGTGTGACAACTAAAAAGGCTCAGTGGATCCCGGAATTGGAGGTTGAAACTCACAGTCCACTTTCTGACCTAGCTCACCGTTTCTGGATGTTCTCTCACAAGACTATCTATTGGTTCTGATTCTAGGCCTTCTTTGATGGGAGAAAGCGCTGGTCTTATAAGAGCGGAGGAACGTAGACCCTTGATCTGGGTTAGTTTAGTGTAATTTGGGTTGAGATTTTGGTCTAATGGCTTTTTTTTAAATAAAAATTCCCAACTCCTAGAAGGACCAATGGGGCCTGGCTGTAGGTCTACACAACGAGTTTGTAGGATAGATCCATGCACTCATCCTTCATCCTTTCCTGGCTCTAGGGGTGGAGCCAGTCCCAGGAACATGTCCCTCAGGATTTCTCACCCCTGACTCCACCACTTCCTCTTGTGACAGCTACCCACTCATCTCCAGGTTTCTGCGCCATAATCTCCGCCCTGTCCTCAGGGCCCCGCCCTGCTTTGTAGGCCCCGCCCCCTCCCATTTGAAGGGCGGGCGGAGGTGGGAGGGGACCAAGATGGCGGTGAACCAGAGCCATACAGTGGACCGCCGTTGGGTCATCATCCCTCGAGGCGAAAGGTGCCTGAAGGGACTTCCAGGCTGCTGTCGAGGAGGGAGGAGATGCTCAGGGGTACACTTGCGAGTGCTAGAAAGTCCTCCGCGAATCAAGGACTTTCCCGCCCTTTAAGGGTGCCATTTGGGGGCATGCGCGGGCATTCCAGGAGCCATAGGCGCATGCGAGTGCGCAGGGCGAGCATCCTCAGACTGTCTGAGCGAGGGAATTGTGAAAAGCGGGTCAGACCTTGGATCTCGTGGCATGGCCGCCGTTGACAGTGTGAGACTTTATGGGGTGACTGTCTTCCAGAGGGCCCTGGGTGCACCTCATGCGACCCACGGTAGGCGAATTGGAAGAGAGGCTAGGATGTGGAATGTAGATAACTACAGAAAGTTCCTCAACTGTTGAGAGCCTTCCTCAGAATTTCTCCAAAGCTCCCTTTCCTTGTTGCTTCAACCTGTGATATGACAGTGTCATCTTTATTGAAAAGATTGGGAACAAAAGTAGGGGTGTCCAGGAAGAATGGCGCACTCAACCTCTTACAAGCTGGGACTTGTAAAGTGGCTTCCCTGTCGGGAGAAGTTCATCTCCAGACAAACTTAAGACCTTGACCCCAATCCCTTCTTTAGTCCACCCCTCACCCACTTTCCTTATACGGTGTCTCCACCTCTTTTGGATAATCTCTTCTAATTTCTCTTTGTTTTCCACCTGGCAGTGGGACTCAAATTCAATAGTGTGCTCAAATAGAACTCTGGGGTCAGTTCAATACCAGCCTGGTCTACATAGCAAGTTCTAGCACAAGTAGAGCTATAATAGAAAGACCCTGTCTCAAAAAAGGAAAGAAAAAAAAAAAAAAGCACTGATTTTTATTTTGTTCCTTTGAAGTTTTAGAATCTGTGCTCTTAACCATGTACTGATAGTTTTCATTGAACAGCTAATTATGCGGGCGTTGTTCTTTGTGCTACTAACTGCTGTGTCTGCAATGAGGATCAGAAGTATTTCTCTCATTTCACAGGTAGGAATATAAGAAATAATTTGTTCAGAATAATTTTCAGTGCATATAGGAAAGCCTGGATTTGGATTTCCCTTGCTGTCCTTCAGAGGAAAAAAAAAAAATTGTTTTCTGCTTTCTTGTTATCAAGGACCCTGTTGGTTATCTTGTTTTCCCACAAATACAAATTGCTGTAAGAAAATAGTTTGGGGGGGATTGGCTCTATTTTTAGTTTTCCTTATAGTTATGATACACTTTTGAGAGTTCAGTTAGAATTTGTGGTGTGTTGAGACTTAAGTCATGCTATTTGCTTAGCTAGGGCTGGCATTGAACTTATGACTCTTCTGCCTCAGCCTCCCAGTGAATGTTTGTAGTAATTAAACAACTACAACAAAAGAACCCAGAAAATAACAGCTTTGGGGTTGTGCAAGGATTTATTTACACTGGAATACCAGCCGTTGGCAGTAATAATATAGATATTGACATTTAAAAGCATCTCCAGTGTATTGGTAAATGAGGAAAATAAGTCACAAGAGAGTTTGGGGGAGCACATATTTCAGCTATGAGGAATGTAGTGACTGCAGTTGGAGTTAGTGTCTTTCTTGTATCTTGCCTTGGTGCAGAATATGTTAAACAGTCCAGATCTAAAAACCTAAAATGCTCCACTGAAGCCAGATGTGACGGGGTAAGTTTACAGATCTGTGCTGCCCCACCTGGCTTGTAGAGAATTTGTCATCATGACTGAGGTCACAAATGTATAGGCCATGCTGTGCTGTAAAAATGGAGAAGATCAAATTGTTTGATTTTTATCAATTTTTTTTTTTTAAAAAATTGGGCAGATGTCACAGTAGGAAAATCAGAGAAAAAGTGATTACCCAAATTCCAACATTCCAACATCTTAGTATGGCTTCTCTGCACTTTTCCCTATGGAAACACACACGTGTTTTCCCATTTCCACTAGCTTTGTAACTAATTTTCCTTATTTGCCAATATATGGGGGCAGCTTCCAGTACCCACATTTATTACATATTTGTTCCATATACATGATACCATGTTCTCCTTTTTGGTTAAGGCATATAAGAATGATGAAAAATAAACTCACGGCATTCAGTATAGAATGAATCTGCCCTCCTGATACTATCTCATGTCTCTGTTTTCCTTTCATCATCAATAGCTAGCCTTTCCCTCATCCCACACTCCCTGACTCAGGAATGGACCCGGGGCTGCTCAGCTGGTTCTGATTGCAGCCCCACAAACTCTAGGCCTCGACACATTACTGCCAATGGCTAATACTTAAGTGTGCATAAATCTTCTTCAATCTTTATATGAACTATTCCAAGGCTTTTTTTTCTTCATTTGTAAGTGTTACTGTTTGGAATTTTAAAAAATTAAAATTACATGTGTGTGCATGTGCACATGCCACAACACATAAAGAGGTCACAGGACAAACTGTGGGAGTCCTTGTACCTTCTACCATGTGACCCCAGCGATCAAACTTAGTTCACCAGGCTCAGTGGCAAATGCCTTTTACTCATAGAGCCATCTTGCCAATCCTTGCTTGGACATATGTCTTTACCAGTCTATCAAAAATGTGTCTTTGATGCTGGTATCATAGCCTGACTCTGAGCCTTACCTATGGTGCCAAGGATACTGTGAGAGGCAAGGAAGAACCTGGGTTGAGACTCACTTCTGGCATCCCAGTCTTACCCTATGTGAAGAAACATCAGAACAATAAACAAGCATCCCTGTCAACAGTAAAGCAGTACCTGAGTTCATCTGAGGGTGAAACTACTTTGATCATCATTTGGGGCTGTGGAAGAAGGGGACCTTCAGGTTATTTCTGTCCTAGAAATATACTTGAAGCATGTCAGCCTCCAAAAAGAATGAAAGAAAGCAGAGAAATTGATATGAAGGGAAGATTCAGCTCAGTCAGGCCAAGGCATCTCAACAAACCAAAACCAAAGAAGACAAATGGAAACCAGTGCAAAGACCCTAAGTATCAGATTCAAGATGCCCAAGGATAAAGGAAGATCTTAGGGCCTGGTGTTGTAATTTTGTTAGTATCACTAAAATAAAGGTCTCATGGAGTACAAAGTTCAGCTTGGCAGAAACTAGAGATTACTTAGCTTAAGAACACCTACTACCCCAGCTGGAGAGATGGCTCAGTGGTTAAGAGCACTGTCTGCTCTTCCAAAGTTTCTGAGTTCAATTCCCAGCAACCACATGGTAGCTCACAATCATCCATAATGAGATCTAGTGCCCTCCTCTGTTCTGCAGGACATACATGCAGGCAGAACACTGTACACATAATAAATAATTAAAGCTTTTTTTTTTTTTTTTAAAAAAAGGACACCTATACCACATAGTTTTTAAAGTATAAAATAGCTCATAGGGACATTTAAAGGACTTTAAAGTGTTATGTTTCTATCATGTCTTCTCTCAGTACAGGTTGAACATCCCTGATCTGAAAATCCACAATCTTAAATGCTCCACTAGGGTTGAAGAGATGGCTCATGTGTTAAGAGCATATCCTGTCCTGCTAGAGGACACAAGTTCAGTTTTCAGAACCTACTCTAGATGGAGTGCAACTGCCTGTAACTCTAGCTCCAGAGGGCTCTGGCCTCCAAGGGTACCTACAGACATCATATACCACCCCACTTCCCACAGAGGGCACACACACAATTAAAAAAATTATTCTGGTGTGGAGGTCCATACCTGAAGGTAAAACTTTACAGTACTCAGATTGGCATAAGAAGATTGTGAGTTCCAGGACAGCCTGGGCTATATAGCCAGATTGTCTCAAAGACAAGACATTCCAGCCTTGTTTACAGAACAAGTTCCAGGATAGCTAGAGCTGTTTTACAGAGAAACCCTGTCTTGAGTAAAAGCCAAAAAACCCAAACCCTTGGAGTACCACTAAATACCTCATCTGGAAAATTTCACTCCATGATACTTTTATCCATAACATTGTTTAAAATATTATATGAAGCTACCTTCTTCAGGTTACAAATGAATGTCACATTTAGACTTGAGTCTTGTTTCCCCCAAACTATTAATATCCTAAATATTTTATTAAGAGATACTCAAGTTATACTAAGAATCAAGACTTGTCAGTAATTAACCTTGATTTTATTTTAATAAAAGCAGGAAAACAATATCACACTAATGCTATTGTTATCCTATTATGAAAGCTTCATTAATGTTTGGTTGGTTTATGTGAGAATTTTATGTTTTGTGGTGATTTGAATGAAAATGGCTCCCCATAGGCCATAGGAAATGGCACTGTTAGGAGGTGTAGCCTTGTTGGAGTGTGTCTCTGGAGATGGGCTTTGGAGTTTCAGAAGCCCAAGCCACTCTCAGTGTCACTTTCTCTGCTGCCCATTGATCCAAATCTAGAACTCTCAGCTCCTTCTCCAGCACCATGTCTGCATGCTGCCATGCTTCATACCATGATGACAATGGATTAAACCTCTGAACTGTAAGCCAGTCCCAGTTAAATTATTTCCTTTATTTGCCATGGCCATGGTGTCTCTTCATAGCAATAAAATCCTAAGACATGTTTTTGAGATTTATTTTTATTTTGTATGGGTGTTTTGCCTGCATTTATGTCTGTACCATGTATGTACAATGCCTGTGGAGGCCAGAAGATGTAGAATCCTTTGGGATTGTAGTTATAGATGGTTGTGAACCATTGTGTGGGTACTGGAAATCCAACCTAGGTTGTCTCCAAGATCAGTAAGTGCTTTTAACACAAGCCATGTCTCTAACCCTGTTTCTTTGTTTTTGTTTTCTTCTTATTGTTTGTTTTTGAGACAGGGTTTCACTCAGAGCCCAGGGTGTCATTATATAAGCCAAGGATGAAAGCCTTGAACTCCATGCATGTATGCAAGCATTTGGGCTGTCAGATGTGTGTACATGTGCTTTTGTGAGGAGCACAGTGGTGTCCTCTTGACTCTCCTCATTTTCTGAGGCAGGATCTCTCACTGACCCTGAAGCTTGTTATTTCAGCTAGACCAGTGAATGAATTGCTGTGATTTGCCTGTCTCTCCTCCTCAGTGCTGGGATTACAGGTGCATGTGGCTGTTCCTGTATTTTGCATGGATGATGGAGATTTGAAGTCAGGTCTTGTTGCTTTCACAAAAAGTGCTCTTATCCACCGAGCCATCTCCTTCACCCTCTTGAATTCTTTATTCTCTTGCCTCGGCTTCCCAAGATCTGGGATCAGGTATGTACTACTATGCCTAGCAGATAGTCAGAAGGTTTAACTCATTTATATTTAATGTAGTTGTTGAAGGACTCAGTATCTTCAATTTTGCCATTTGTTTTTTTTGTTTTTTTTTCTTTTTTGCACATTTCTCTCCTGTGTGTTCCTTAACTCCTTTACTACTGCCTATTGTATCTGAGATTTTCCTTAGTATACCATTTAATTACATTTTCATTTCTTTTTTGGATTTACTTTAATGATTTATTTTTTGGTGTTTGACCTGTTGGTTATACTTAACAACTTTAATTTACAGTAATATAACTCAACTCAGTACCAACTTACTTTCAATAATATACAAAGTCTTTTGTCCTGTATAGCTCTGCTCACTTCCAAAACTTTACTGTCACAAATTACTGTTTTATATATGTCACTATCACATAAATGTATAATTATTTTATGTATGATCCTTTCAGTTACATCACCCCCTTTTCAGTCATTAACTTACCTGCTGAAAAACCTAGAGCTTGCAGTTCCTCTTGCCTGCCCAGTGAGTTTCCAAGCTCAGATCCCAGACCGCTTTTCAACTTGGTCTTGCTGTTCTTCCCAATGTTACTCATGCTGTGGCTTGGTTCATTCATCTTTATGGTCCTCTCCTCCCAAGAAGGCAATTTGTGTTTCATTATCTGCATCTCCATTTCCATTAATGCCATTGACTCCCCATTTGCGTTGTCCTTGTACCATTACCTCTGCCTATTTAAACACTGCCTACTGCTTAAGAATCAGCTTTAGCTGTGCCATTTCTATGAGATCTTTCACAATTGTTTCTGCCACAAATAATCCCTCCTGTTAAATTACTGGGACATTTTTGTGCCATTTACACGATGTATGTCCCCTGTTATCTGCATTATGTTCTCTGTCCACATTTCCTCTTCTTTTCCCCTTTTCATTTTCTTAAAATAAATACTTAGTAACTTATTAACTGTGAAGCAGGCGGTTGTTGTCTCTAATAATCATCAGGGAGGACACTGAACAAGCAAACTCAAAAAAACCTAGATTCTGTGAGTGAGGGGAGCACAAGTCCAAATTGTCCATATTTGGAGTGAAGCCGGAGTAATGCGCAGGGGTGGGTGGGGAGTGCACATGTCTATCTGTGCTTTGCTGCCTTTACTAGCTAAACACTCCAAGATCCCAATTCTTCCTCATTACACATGAAATTTGGAAATTAGTGACAAATGCTGAGAACAGAAGTAAGTTAGAAAAGATAAATTCCAGTAATAAAAAGGGAGAAGAGGGGCTGAAGACCTAACATAATGGTTAAGAGCACTACTTGCTCTTCTAGAGGGGCCAAATTTGGTTCCCAGCACTCACGTTAGTAGGTCATAATAGTCTGTAACTCCAGTTCCAGGTGATCCAAAGCCCTCTTCCGGTTTCTGTGAATATCCACACACATGTGGAATGTACTCACATAGACACATCCATGCATAAACTTAAATGTATGAATGAAAGTAAAATCATTTTATTTTAAAAATGATTATTTTATGTGTTTGGATGTTTCCCCTGCATGTCTGCTTGCATCATGTGCATTCAGGTCCCTTGGAGATCAGAAGATGGCATCAAATCTCCTGTAACCAACCGGAGTTCCAGACTATTGTGAGTTGCCATGTGGATGCTAGGAATCACACCTGGGTCCTCTTCCAAAGTTCTTAACTGGTGAATCATTGCTTCAGTCCAAATAAAATCTCTCTTAAAAAGAAGAGTAGGAGTAAATTGTCCAATAATAATAGTGTTTGAATCCTTTTCATTTCCCTAAAATAGGAGGAGCAGTTAATATTTATTTATTTTTAATTTTTATTTTACATAGCTATCCCAGTTCCCCCTCCCTCCCTCCCTCCTTCTTTCCTACCCTCTCATGCCCCCTGACCACCCTCTCCTCCCATCTCCCCCACTCCACATGTAGGGTGATGCACTCCAGGAGGGGTCATCTAAATCTGTCAAGTCATTTGGAGTAGGGACTAGGCCTTCTCTCCTGCCTCTAGGTTAAGGGAGTATCCCTCCATGGGGAATGTGCTCTCAAAGTCCTTTTGTGCACCAGGGATACATCCTGGTTCCACTGCCCAGACCTTCTAAAACTGGATTCCCAGCTATCCATCTGGGGTCCCATTACCGCCTCCTTGTTCAGGTCAGCTGTCTCTATGTGTGTCTGTAGCCGGATCTTGTCCTCCCTCTGCATCTGGATTCCAATTCGGCTCAGTGTTTAGTTGTGGATGTCCAATTCTGTTTCCATCAACTACTAGATGAGGGCTTTATGATGGTGTATAAGTTAGTCTAGTCCTCATTCTCATTATCAGGGAAGGGCATTTATGATAGCCTTTCCACTGTTGCTCAAATTGTTAGTTTGGGCCAGTCTTGTAGGTTTCTGAATATTTCTCTAAATTCAGTTTTCTCTTCAAACCTATAATGGCTCCCTCTTTTATAGTCTCTCTCTCTCTCTCTCTCTCTCTCTCTCTCTCTCTCTCTCTCTCTCTCTCTCTCTCTCTCTCTCTCTCTCTCTCCTGACTCGGTCTTCCTAGTCCCACATGCTTTCCTCTTCTCCCATTCTCTTTCTCCTAGTTCCCTCTCCACTCACTGCCCCCCCATCCACTCCCCATATGCTCTGGAGATCTTGTCCTTTCTCCCTTCTGTGAGGGACCTTATATGAATCTCTTAGAATCCTCCTTGTATCCTAGTTTCTCTGGTGGTGTGAATTATAGGCTGGTGGTCCTTTGCTCATGTCTAAAATCTATATATGAGCAAGTACATACCATGTTCCTCTTTTTTCTTGTGACTGGGTTACTTCATTCAGGATGGTTGCTTCAAGTTCCATCCATTTACCTGCAAATTCCAAGATTCCATTGTTTTTTTCCGTAGAGTAGTATTCCATTGTGTAGATGTGCCAAATCTTCTTTATCCATTCTTCAGTTGAGGGGCATCTAAGTTGCTTCCAGGTTCTTGCTATTACAAATAATGCTGCTATGAACATAGTTGAGCACATGTCTTTGTTGCATGGATGGGGATCATTTGGGTATATGCCCAACAGTGGAATTGCTAGGTCCTGTGGTAGACTGATTCCCATTTTCCTGAGGAACCACCATACTGATCTCCCAAATGGCTGTACAAGTTTGTACTCCCACCAGCTGTGGAGGAGTGTTCCCCTTTCTCCACATCCTCTCCAGCATAAGTTGTCATTAGTGTTTCTAATTTTAGCCATTCTGGCAGGAGTAAGATGGTATCTCAAAGTTGTTTTCATTTGCATTTCCCTGATGGCTAAGTGTTGAGCACTTTCTTAAGTGTTGTTTCAGCCTTTTTGATTTCCTCTATTGAGAGTTTTCTATTCAGTTCTGTACCCCATTTTTAAATAGGGTTATTTGGTGTTTTGTTGACTAGTTTCTTGAGTTCTTTGTATATTTTGGAGATCAGCTCTCTGTCAGATGTAGGATTGGTGAAGATCTTTTCCCAGTCTGTGGGCTGCCGTTTGGTCTTGTCAACTGTGTTCTTTGCCTTACAGAAGCTTCTCAGTTTGAGGGGGTCTCATTTACTAATTGTCAATCTCAGTGTCTGTGCTACTGGAGTTATGTTCAGGAAGCAGTCTCCTGTACCAGTTTGCTCAAGGGTACCTCCCACTTTCTCTTCTAAGAGGTTCAGTGTGGCTGGTGTTGAGGTCTTTGATCCATTTGGACTTGAATTTTGTGCATGGTCTATCTGCAGTCTTCTATACACCATCATCCAATTGTGCCAGCACCATTTGTTGAAGATGCCTTTTTCCTCCTCCCATTGTATACTTTTAGCTGTTTCATAAAAAAATCAGGTGTTTGTAGGTGTGTGGGTTAATATCAGGATTTTCCACTTGATTCCATTGGTCTACCTGTCTATTTTTGTGCCAATACCAGGCTGTTTTCAGAACTATAGTTCTGTAGTAGAGCTTAAAGTCAGGGATGGTGATGCCTCCTGAAGTTCCTTTATTGTACAGGGTTGTTTTGGCTATCCTGAGTCTTTTGTTTTTCCATATAAAGTTGATTATTATCCTTTTAAGGTCAGTGAAGAATTGTGCTGGGATTTTAATTGAATCTGTAGATTGCTTTTGGAAAGATTGCCGTTTTTACTATGTTTATCCTACCTATCCAAGAGTATGGGAGATCTTTCCATTTTATAGTATCTTCTTTAATTTCTTTCTTTAAAGACACAAAGTTCTTATTATATAGGTCTTTCACTTATTTGGTAAGCATTACCCCCAAGAACTTTATGTTGTTTGTGGTTATTGTAAAGGGTGATGTTTCTCTAATTTATTTCTCAGCCCCTTTGTCGTCTGAATTAAGTAGGGCTACTGATTTTTTTTTTTTTGAGTTTATCTTGTATCCTGCTAGTTTGCTGAAGGTGTTTATTAGCTGTAGGAGTTCCCTGGTAGAGTTTTTTGGGTCACTTATGTAATCTACAAATAGTAAAAGTTTGACTTCTTCCTTTCCAATTTGTATCCCCTTGATCTCCTTTTGTTGTCCTATTGCTTTAGTTAGAACTTCAAGTACAATGTTGAAGGGATATGGAGAGAGAGGGCAGCTTTGTCTTGTTCCTGATTTTAGAGGAATCGCCTTAAGCTTCTTTCCATTCAGTTGGATGTTGGCTGTTGGCTGTTGGCTTACTGTATATTGCTTTTATTATGTTTAGGTATGTTCCTGTTATCCCTGATCTCTCCATGACCTTTATCATGAAAGGTGTTGAAGTCTTTTTCAGCATCTAGTGAGGTGATCATGTGGTTTTTCTTTTTCAGTTTGTTTATATGGTGGATCACGTTGATAGATTTTTGTATGTTAAATCTTATCCCTGCAATCCAGGGATGAAGCCTACTTGGTAATGGTGGATGATTTCTCCAATGTATTTTTGGATTTGGTTTGCCAGTATTTTATTGAGTATATTTGCATCAATGTTCATGAGGGATGTTGGTCTGTAGTTTTCTTACTTAGTTGTGTCTTTGTGTGGCTTGGGTACCAAGGTGATTGTAGCCTCGTAAAAAGAGTTTGGTAATGAACCGTCTGCTTCTATTCTGTGGAACAATTTGAGGAGTATTGGTATTAGCTCTTCCTTGAATTTATGGGTAGAATTCTGCACTGAAGCCATCTGGCCCTGGGTTTTTTTTTTTAGTTGGAAGGCTTTTGATGACTGCTTCTATTTCATTAGGGGTTATAGGTCTATTTAAATTGTTTTTCTGTTCTTGATTTAATTTTGGTAAGTGATAGTTATCCAGCAATTTGTTCATTTCCTTTGAATTTTCAAATTTTGTGGAGTACAGGTTTTTAAAGTATGACCTGAAAATTGTCTGGAATTCTTCAGTGTCCATTGTTATATCCCCCTTTTCATTTCTGATTTTGTTAATTTGCATGTTCTCTCTCTATTTTTTGGTTAGTTTGGATAAAGGTTTGTCTAGCTTGTTGATTTTCTCGAAAAACCAACTCTTTGTTGCATTGATTTTTTTTGTATTGTTTTTCTGGTTTCTACTTTATTGATTTCAGCCCTCAAATTGATTATTTCCTGGTGTCTACTCCTCTGGAGTGAGTTTGCTTTTGTTTGTTCTAAGGCTTTTAGTTGTGCTGTTAATTCTGTAATGTGACTATCCTCTGTTTTCTTCATATGGGCACTCAGTGCAATGAAGTTCCCTCTTAGCACTGCTTTCATGGTGTCCCATAAGTTCGAGTATATTGTGTTCTCATTCTTGTTGAATTTTAGGTAGTCTTTAATTTCTTTCTTTATTTTTTCTTTGACCCAGGTATGGTGCAATTGCGCATTGTTCAGTTTCCATGAGTTTGTAGGGTTTTTATTTGTGTTGTTGTTGAATTCCAACTTTAAAGCATAGTGGTCTGATAAGATACAGGGGACTATTGCAAATTTTTTTTTTGTATCTGTTGAGGTTTGTTATGTCACCTCATATGTGGTTGATTTTAGAGAAGGTTCCATGTGGAGCAGAGAAGAAGATATATATATATATATATATATATATATATATATATATATATATATGTATATATATATATTTGGTTTGGATGGAATGTTCCATAGATATCTGTTAAACCCAATAGAGACATAACTTCTGTTAGTTCTTTTGTTTCTTTGTTAAGTTTCTGACTGGGTCCTGTCTAGCGGTGAGAGTGGGGTGTTGAAGTCTCCCATTATGAGTGTGTGAGGTTTTAGGTGAGCTTTGAGTTTTAGTAGCGTTTCTTTTACGAATGTGGGTGCCTTTATATTAGGGGCATAGGTATTCAGAATTGAGACTTTGTGCTGATGGATTTCTCCTGTGATGAATACGAAATGACCGTTTTCATCTTTTTTGATTGATTTAGGTTTGAAGTCTAACTTGTTAGATATTAGGATAGCCACACCTGCTTGCTCCTTGGGTTCATTTGATTGGAAGATCTTTTCCCAACCCTTTACCCTGAGGTAATGTCTGTCTTTGAAGCTTAGATGTGTTTCTTGTATGCAGCAGAAGGATGGATTCTGTCTTTGTATCCATTCTGTTAGCCTGTGTCTTTTTATAGGCAAGTTAAGACCATTAATGTTGAGGGAGAGTAAGGACCATTGATTGTTAATGCTTGTTTTAGATTTGTTATTGGTGGTGGTATTGTGAATATATTTGCCCTGCTTTACCCTTGGGTTCTGGTGAAGCGGATTATTTATTGCCTATGTCTTTGTGACTGTAGTTAACTTTCTTGGGTTGGAGTTTTCCTTCCAGAACTTTCTTTAGGGCTGGATTTGTAGATACATATTGTGAAAATCTGGCTTTGTCATTAAATATCTTATCTTCTCCGTCTATAGTGATTGAGAGTTTTGCTGGGTATAGTAGCCTGGGCTGGCATCTGTGGACTCTTAGTACTTGTAGAACATCTATCCAGGTACCTTCTGGCCTTGAGAGTTTCCATGGAGAAGTCAGGAGTAATTTTGATAGGTCTGCCTTTATATGTTACCTGGCCTTTTTCCTTCGCTGCTCTTAATATTCTTTCTTTATTCTATATATTAGGTGTTTTGATTATTATGTGTCTCTCCTCGGGCAGGGGCCAGGCGATGGGGGTCAAAGATCAGGCTCCAGCAGAAGCCCGGCAGGCAGGGATTCAGGATGGTCCCACAGGGATAGGCGAATCTCTGGCCGAGGGCTGGAACTCCAACAGAGTACCAGTGGTGGGGTCAGAGATTAGGCAGGCAGGGATTCCGGGTGGTCCCATGTGGATAGGCAGGTCTAGTGTGCTCAAAGCAGCTCCAGGAAGTTCCCGGAAGGTGGCAGGATTGTTGGATCTGCCCCCTGTCCCAGTGCTCAACCAGAGCACTGGGGAGGTGGGTGGGTGATCTGAACACCAGGAGTGCTGTCGCTGGGGACAGGACACAGGGGGAAGTGAGATTCGGGCCCAATCTAGGGAGTTTCCAGGGAAGGGTGTGGGGGTGATTCAACCCGAACTGGTCCCAGACTCATCTCTAGCAGAGGTCTGGCGATGGGGGTCAAAGATCCAGCTGCAGTTAATATTTATTGACTGACACTTTTGCTTGTACCATTGTGTTGTCTTCCTTGGTGGCGCTGGGGGTCACATTTCGCCTAGCATATTGTAGGCAAGTGCTCTAGCCTAGAGCTGCGTCCCCAGCCCTGTGTGTTGGTTTATGTACTTTTAAACATGTGCTATCTGCCTTGCCTTTCTGCAGTCTCTTGAAGAAGTGTTCAGATGTAGACCTCTCCTTCCCTCAGTCACCACCAGGCTCCAACTTCTTCAGTGGTACAAAGAGGGGGGCGCTGTTTCTCACCTCATACCGGGTAATGTACACTTTCCTTTTGATTGGCTGATTAGCTAATATTTGTTTTTCATAATTTAGCTGAAAAGAAAGTTAAACATTGGCTTTTAAGGTGTTTTAAAACATTTTTACTTTGAGACTTCCATTTTGAAGGATGGAAGGAAAGAGATGATGTTTCTCAATTAGGCTACAGTACCCAAGCGACCTTGGCCTTGCTTCTGCAAGTCCATGGACAAATTCTGTGTTCCTTTTCCAAAGTTTTCTTCCTCACTTAGGTGATTTTTGTGACTTCACCTTCAAACAATGATCCAATGTTGTCTTTTATGATGCCATTTCATCTAATGAATAACTGCACTGTTGAACAACCAGTCTTTGGTGCAAACTACATTAAAGGGACAATTCTGGCAGCTTCAGATGGTAAGTTTTTCCTCTTATAAGGGCCTTCCCTGTGCCCCACGGAAGCTTCCAGAGACGTTAAGATTCTGACTTGTTTCATGTTAGAATTCAAATCAAAGCTGATCTACTGGTTTGAGTGGTAGGTTCCTCAGGGTTTATAAGTATTTGCTTTTTCTTCCCCCAGGTGGCTGGGAAGGATCTGCTACTTTCAAAATAGTCTTCAGGAAAGGAGGTGCCATCGACTTTGCCCAGCTGATGGCCAAAGCGGCCTCTGCTGGTGAGTGATAAACACAGTAAGTACTTTAGGGGTTAAGGAGTTGAAATAGTACTATTCCTCAGCAGAGCTTGGCTAGCCTGTGCTCAGGCATTTGGTGTTTCTACATGAATTCAACAAGCATCTCCCATTACCTATTATGTGTCAAATCCACATTGTGTGCTTATTTACCTCACCTTGGTCTGGAGTAGCTAACCTGTAGTCAGATACCTACATGGATAACCTAAAACTGGTAGTCTTTTGTGCTACCTCCTGCATGGCTTGGTCCTGGAAGCATGACGTTCCAGCGGATGCTTTTCTGTACACTCATCAATATTTGTACTTGGACCAGAGGAAGTCTTTGTCAATTCCCCAAGCCTAACCTGGGGGGAAGGCTTTGTCACCTGCACTTCCATCGTCTCGCCTTGCCCTGCCCTTGTTTATCTTCTGTTTGTTCTTATTGTCCATGAAAGGGGATAGGGGTCCCAACTGTCCTACAATATTGACCTCATTTATGCTGTTTCTCTCCCATCTAGTGCCACTTCATGCCACACACTCTTTTACAATCCAGTCAAACTGCACTTTGTGCCTTACCCACTCTTCTCTTTAGTTGTCATTTTGTCCTGTCAGGAAGAGACTCTTTCCCTTTCTTTTTTGTTGTCCACCTCACACCCCAATCTAGATGTTGAAAACACAGCCTAATGAAGATCATTTGCAGATATGTATATATTTGCTTTAATAGAAACATTGAATATGGTACCCAGATAAGTTGGAAGAGTATAAAGTGTCTAAGTACAGTGAATGGACTATGATGCTCTATATCATGGTCAAGACCCATAGTCAGTGTAAGTTTGAAAGTAAATGAGTTCAATTTAAAAACATGGCATTTATTGAGTACTTTTTAATGTTTTCTATACTGGACAGTAGTCTAAGCCCTTTACTACCTTCAGTTTAATGCTCATAAAACCTTATGATATAGCGGGGTAGTGGTGGTGCTCACCTTTAATCCCAGCACCCCGGAGACAAAGGCAGGCAGATTGCTGAGTGAGTGGCCAGTCTCGTTTTACAAAGTGAGTTCCAGGACATACAGGGATACACAGAAAAACCCGGTCTTGAAAAACAAACAAAACAATACATTACATGCATGCATGCATAATACATACATACATGTATGGTCTTAAATAACCACAGGCAATGAGACAAAATTTCTGCTCTCAAGAAGTATGTGGCTTAAGAAAAGGTCCACATTATTGTTTAATTGGTATCACAAGAGTACTGTTGGCTCACATGTAAGGTGGTAGTTAATACTGTTACTCAGTTCATAGCTACTGTATATATATATATATATATATATATATATATATATATATGTGTGTGTGTGTGTGTGTGTGTGTGTGTGTGTGTGTGTGTGTGTGTGTATAATTAAAAATAATAAAGAATTATTTTGCCAAATTGTTTTCTCAGCTGCCCAAGGAATTCCACTCCGAGTTTCAAGTTTCTGGATGAGCCCTCTAGGAATTTTTGTCATTACGGGGGAGAGGAGCATGTGTTCCCCACAGGCATGTCAAGGTAAGGTGTGGAGAGAGAAGTGTGTGTGCCCCACAGGCATGCCAAAGTAGGAAGAGATGCACCCTAGGAGGTGGGAAAGAATGCCATTGACTTGAAGACAGTTCACCACAGCCTTGTTTCAGGTCTGCTTCAAGAGAAGCCCCAGGGTCTGGGGCTTTCATGACTTTGTTTCCTGCTTGAAACCAAAGAGTTAAGCCAGCAAATGATTGGACTTGCATTTCAGATTACATCCTCTATGTTTATAATTTTGTGTGCTTGAGACAGGGCTAGTCTACAGTTCACTATGTCAGCCTCCTGAGTGCTGAGGTTGCCTGTGCGCCATGTTTCAGACTTAACTTTGATGATGATATATGAGCACAGCATGTCTAAGCAACCAACTCATGTTAGTGAGAAGCTAGTGTCCTATTTAGAGCCTGAGTAGGAAACATGGCTCTGCACCTTTCATCTCTGACTTTACACTGTCATGACCATCAGGCCTGCTATGCCTTCCAACTGTACCCTGGGCTTCATGACATGTGCCTTTTAACATTTATCCTGCCTTCGGTGGATAAAGCTGCAGGCTTCTATGAAGACCTGGCCTGCTAAATAGAACATGAGCTAGGCACCAGTCCTTTTATTTATGATATTTTTGAGATAAATGTTACTGGTGTGTTAAAAATGATATCTCTTTTTGAAACCCAATATGAAAAGAAATGTATACATATCCTGCCACATATTGATTACAGACATCCATAGCCCAGGAACATTTCACAAGACTATAAATGCCTGTCACTTGAAGGAAGACTTGAAACCAAATGAAACTGCAAAATATCTAAAGGACTAATGATGAACTGAACACAAAGCCACAGTAACAAGAAAATGAACGAAAATGAGTTTCAAGAGAGCCTTTGTGGAGGCTGGAGAGAGGGCTTAGTTGTTCAGACCACTTGCAGCTCATCCCAGGAGTTGGACTTCAGTTCCCAGCACCATGTTAGATGGTCCACAACTACCTGCAACCAGCCCCAGGCAATCTGATGATATCTTCCTACTATGACAGTCATGGAACACATGGATACGTGTGTGTGTGTGTGTGTGTGTGTGTGTGTGTGTGTGTGTGTGTGTGTGTGTGTGTTTAAAAAAGAGCTTTTGATGTCAGACACAAAATTCAGGGGGTAGACAATGAAATGTTAATTCTTTTCCAGAGTTCCCATCTCTTTGTGTGTTAGATTTCTGCTACTGTAATGAAATATCCAAGACAACTTGTGGGAGTCAGTTTACTCCTTTACTATGTGGGTCCCAGGGATTGAACATAGGTTGTTAAGCTTGGTGGTACATGACTTTATCTACTGATAAAGATGACAGACACTAAAGCCCCTGGTACTAGCCCTTAGTTTTTATTTTTCTTGTTGGATGGGTTTTGTGGTTGTTATTGTTTTGTTTTTGAGACAGAATCTTTCTGTATAGCCTGGGCTGACCTAGAACTTACTATGTAGACAAAACTTGATTCAGATTCTAAGATTTGCCTGCCTGTGCCTCAGGGTTAAAGATGTGTGCCACAAGTTCCAACTGTTCCTTTTTCATCCTTGAATTCAGCATCTCCTTGATTGAGATTTTAGGTCTACGAAACCACACCTAGATATCTGTGGCTGTAGACGGAGTTTCTGTTCGCCTGGTGCTATAGCCATTTAGCCCCAATAAACACACAGACTCATATTAATTATAAACTGTTTGGCCAATGGATAAGGCTTCTTATTGGCTAGCCCTCTCAATTATTAACCCATTTCTATTAATCGTTTATTTCCTTGTGGTTTTGGCTAATAGGAGAATGCTCCAGCATATTACTCCTTCAGTAGCTACATGGTATCTCCCTGGCAGGTCTCTCTCTCTATCCTCTCCCTAGAATTCTCATCTGGTAGCCCCACCTATACTTCCTTCCTGGCTACTGGACAATTAGTGCTTTATTCATCAACCAATAAGAGAAACATATATATAGAAGGACATCCCCCATCAGTGGCTTTTTGTTGAATTCTAGTCATGATATATCAACTTATAGAGCCAGATTATAGGGTTTTGGTATGAGGAGTGAGACTCTTCTTCAGTTTGCTCTGGATGTAGGTACCAGGGGCTTTAGTGTCTGTCACCTTGCCTCCTTTTCCCCTCTTTGTTGTAAATGAAGCGTGTGTTCTCATTTTCCTCACGAATAACCACTGTTACACTCAAGTCCAGTTTCTGGCCTCGATACTCTCTTCTCTCAGCTCATTCCTGTTTTGAATTGTCACAGTAAGGGTGGAAGCGACAGTTTCCAGTCCTGTTTTGAATTGTCATAGTAAGGGTGGAAGCGACAGTTTCCAAGCTCTCTTTTGTTTATGTTTGGTTGGTCGGTTTTTGTTTTGTTTATTTTTTTTTTTTTTTGGAGGCAGGGTTTCTCTGTGTGACTCTGGCTGTCCTGGAACTCTCTCTGTAGACCAGCCTGGCCTTAAACTCAAAAAGATCTGTCTGCCTCTGCCTCCTGAATGCTGGGATTAAAGGTGTGTGCCACTGTACATGCTTTGGTATTGGAGTTTACTGGAGTCAGAAACAGATGGATCTGTGAATTTGATGTCAGCCTTGTCTACATAGTGAGTTCCAGGACAGCTATGTAGAGACCCTGTCTCAAAGAACAAAAGCAAAAAATAATAAAAGTTTGCTGGAGTTGGGCACGGTTGTGAATGCCTTTAATCCCAACACTCAGGAAGCAGAGGCATACAGATCACTGTCAGTTCAAAGCCAGCAGAGTCTACATAGGGAGTTCTAGTTCAGTTATGGTTGTACAATGATTCTCTGTCTCAATAATTTATTACTTAAATTATAAAAACTTTAAAAACGTTTACTGGTGTTTGGGAGATTGCTCAGTCATTAACGTACTTTTCATGTAAGTGCTAGAACCTGAGTTTTGGCTGTGTAGCATGAAAAAAGTTAGACATAGGAGCATGTGTCTGTAACCCCAGTGGTGAGAGATGGATTGTGGAGACAGGTGGATCCTAGCACTTGCTGGCTGCCTGTCTAGCCAATTAGAGAGCTCTGTGATCAGTGAGGGACCCTGTTTCAAACAATAAGGTGGTGAGTGGCTAAAGGAGACACTTGGTGTTCCTTTCTAGCTACCATACAAAAAATTTAAATGGAAAATTTTTTCTTCTTTCTTTACATTTATTTTGTAAATGCATATGTACACATGTGTGTGCATGCTGTGACAGGAATGTGAGAATCAGAGGATAATTTCAGTAATTGGTTTTCCTTCTACCATGTAGGTCTGAGGATGAAATTTCAGGTAGTCAGAGTGTTCATGGTACTTGAAGGTACTTCACACAATATTGGAGGAGAAAAGTAACCAGTATCACCCAGCTATAAACCTTGTGCAATCTGCCTACAAGATATACTAGTACAATAGTGGCACAGATGTCATGGGAATAATCAAACAGTTTTTCATTGGATTTAAGACCCACTCCATTAAGGAACCATACCTACACTGCTAAAGTGGCCAAGAACCTGAGACTAGATAGATCATGAGCCCAGAGGAAAAACTAGTACTATTATTCTGCTAAAGGAACATAGAAGTAAAATGAGTTCTAAGGATATACTGATACACCTATAGATCAGTGCATCCCTCAGTCCTCATCAGCAAAGCTTGTTGTTACACTAGATGGCAAATAACATAGAGACCCACAATTGGACAGCATGCAGAGAGTGAGAGACTTTGGAACACTCAGTCCTATATGGGATGTCTTCATCAAACCTGTCTTAGTTACTGTTCTATTGCTGTGAGAAGACACCATGTTCAAGGCAATTTATAAAATCAAGCATTCAACTGAGGGCTTGCTTAGAGTTTCAGAGGATGAACCCATGATCATCATGGCAAGGAACATCGTGGCAGGCAGGCAGACATGGTGCTGAAGTAGTAGCTGAGTTCTTATATCTTATCCATAAGTAGACAGAGTAAGACTGGCCTGGTATGAACCTCTGAAACCTCAAAGCCAACCCCATCACACACCTCCTAATCCTTCCTAAACAGTTCACCAACTGGGAACCAAACATTCAGATATATGAGCCTATGAGGACCGTTTTCCTTCAAATAACCACAAAACTGCTCCTCCCAAGGTTCAGGAATCCATGCAGAAGAGGAGGCAGAAAGATTGTAAGAGCCAGAGATAATAGATGATTCCAAGGAACCAGTGTCTTCTAGATACAACAGCACTGATGCACATAACTCATAGAGACAGACAGCACATACAAGAGCTTCACAGGTTCAAACCACACAAAATCCCAGCAGGGAGAAGGGGAAGTGGGTACAAAGTAGCTATTTCTAACTAATACCCTCTGGGAAAGGGAAAGTCAGTTTTCTCCAATGGAAGGTCACACACTACAGGGCACACTCTGTGCCCAGGAGTAGCAGATCAACACAGCATGACGTTTTGTTTTGTGGTAATGTTTTTTGTTTGCTTCTACCTTTTTTGTTTGTTTTGTGGATTTAGGGGGAGAAAGAAAGAGAATAAGAAGTAGGGAAAGATGTGGGAAGATCTGGGAGGAATTGGGGAAGGGGGACTGGAGTTACAGATGGGTTGTGCCATGTGGGTGCTGGTTATTGGACCTGGGTCCTCTGAAAGAGCAGCCAATGCTTTAAAGTACTGAGCCACCCTTCCTTTAATGTCATATTTCCCCTTCTAGTTTCCAAATTGTACTACTCACTGAGGGTGTTTCCTCTTCATAAACACAGCAAACCTTATCAAGTGAAATACGTATCTGTCCAACTCTAAGTAATGACCAATTAACTAGAAGGGTACTTTCAGGTAATTCAGAAGAAATAAGGCTTTTGTCTGGTGATGGCTAAAGGAAAGGTTTTTAGCAGGATGAATTCTAGTGTGTGTCTCCCTTGGCATTATTTTTTAAGTTTTTCAGGTATTCTTTGTTCACAAGGTAGCATTTTTTTTCCTTTTTGCCATTATAGTTGCCTATGGAATCCCACCTGCAGGACATGGAGCCCCACCTCCCAGATATGAAGTCCTGCCTCCTGGATATGGAACCAGGATATATGGACCCCCTCCTCCTCCATATGCAGCTACCCCTGTGGGCTATGGAGTCCTGCCTCCTGGATATGAAGCCCCTAATATGGAGTATGGAGTCCCACCTCCCAGTTATGGAACTACAGCTGTGGGGTCTAGATCTCCACCCCCTGGATATGAGGCCCTGCCTACGGGTTATGAGACTCTTCCTTCAGGATATGGGTCCATACCTCCTAGATCCACAGCCCCGCCTTCAGCACAAGAAACTCCACCTGCTGGGTCTGAAGCAGGCCACCCCATTTCTCTGGCAGCCCAGACTCCTGGATTCCAGGCATCTTTTCCCTCTACCTCATCTTCACAAGCCCATTCTTCCCCTTCTAAGATGTAAACCTTGATATTTCACCAAGCAAAACTGCACACTAGCACTGAAGTATAGAAAGAACAGTTAGGTTTATGATCCTAGCCCATCCTAGGGTAGTTTTCCCCACCTCAGAAGTTCAGTCTTAGGGCAGAACTAAGCTTTATCACTATGCCTTGATTTTAGAAGTAGTGTCAACTCTTGATTACCTGGATAAAGGAATAGCACCAGAGGGCTAATTCTCTAATGATTTGGTTGACATTGGGTGCATTTAAAAACATACCTTGATGTGAGCTTGCAAAGAGCCTCCTGCTTTTCTCCTTATCGGCATTAGAAAACACTCTATTTGATACATACTAAGATCTGCTAAAATGTCATGTTCACAGCTGGGCCTGGTGATAAAACCCCAGCTGCCAGAGAGGATGAGACAGAAGGATGGCAAGTTCAAGGCTTGCCTGGACTTTAGAGCCAAGGCCATCCTGGACAGCTTAGTGAGAACCTGTCTCAAAGGCAATAAAAAGGGCCAGGGATAGAGCTCAGTTGTAGTGTGCTTGCCTAGTATGCTGATGATCCTAGGATTAATTCCAGTACCAAAGTCAAATAATTAACTGAAATGCAGGTGCCAGGCATAGGTGCACATGCCTGTAATCCTAGCACCTGAGAGGAAGAGGCAGAAGATTCCGAAGTTCAAGATCGCCTCTGGCTATGTAGGGAGTTAAATGCCAGCCTCGGCTATGCTAGAACCTCATCATACTGAACATATTTGTTTCTTACAGTATTTCTTACTCAGAGAAAGAATGGGACAACCTTAATTTCTGGTGAAAGGGCATCTTCCAAATTACAGCATATACATACAGAAGAAGAGTATGTAGGTATTATAGAGAAGACAGTCTTTAAGACCAAAACAAAGCAATAAGGAAAAATGATCACAGGTCTAAAGCAACATGTAATTTCTTGCATGTGCATTAAAAGTATATAGTCAGAATATTCAAAGAGCTAGAAAAAGAAGCAGGGATCAGAGGAGATGGCTCAGTTGTTTACATGCTTGTCACAGGTGTGAGGGCCTGACTCTGATCATTAGCACACTCATGAGAAGCACACACCTGTAAGTCTAGTTCTGGAGGTGCAGAGACAAGATCCTTGGGGCTTGCTGGTCAAAAGTCAAACTGAATCAGTGAGCTCCAGGGTCAGAGACTATTTCAAATCAGGTAGAGAGCAATTGGGGAATACACCCAACATTGACCTCTGACCTCTTCATGCTGTGAACACTAGATGTGTACATCTGTACACACAAGTTTTTAACTTTAAAAGGAAAGAAATGTATAAAATATGTGACTTGCCAGTTAACAACTGAAGGAATAACAACTGTGCCAGTAGCATTTATGATGAAATACTTAAATGGATGTGCAACTCAATTAGTAGGGAGAGTTGACTAAAATAAAACATTTCCAAATATTGAATGGCTTGTTCCTGCACTGCTGAGGATTGAGCTCAGGGTTGTGCACACATCAGCAGGTGCTCTCTCATTGAGATGCCTTCTCTACCCCTATTAGAATCTTTGCTGTGGCAGATTCATATCCTAGAGTCTATTCCTAAGGGATACTTGCACTTGCCTATGAAGATGCTTATGGGAAGGCTCTGTTGTGTTCTTTGTTTCCAAAAGCACAAAATTAGAAATAACATGGTTAATTTCTATTGTCAACTTGATCAGATTAAGAAACACCTGGGCATGACTGGAACACCCCTTTGTGTGTGTCTGTGAGGGAGTTTCCAGAGGTATAACTGAGAAAAATCACTCTGATGTGGTCAACACTGTCCCCTGTGCTGGAGTCCTCAATGGAGTAGAAAGGGCATAAAGGAGAAAGGGCAGGTGGGCACTGCCATCCCTCTTCCTCTGCTGTGGACCAGCCACACCCACCATAGGTCTTCCCATGAGGATGGGCTGTATTCCTTTGAACTGTGAGCCCCAAACACCCTTTCTCCTTGAAGTTGCTGTTTGTCCACTATTTGGTCATAGTAGTGAGAAGAATAATTAATGAAACACATGCCCATTAATATGAAGTCTAGAAACTGGTACACTCATGCCACATTTCTAAGATTTAAATTAGCAGGTTGTGGGAGGTATATCAGTCTTCAACTCCATAAGAATGAAACCCTTTAATAGCCCATTTGTAGCAAATATATTTTAAACTGTGTATAGTGGTACATACCTTTAATCCTAACATTTGGTGACTCAGGATCAAAGATTCAAGGCCTGCCTGGGCTACACAATGAGACTTTCCAAGGAAACAAAAATATATTTACATGTAATATTTTGTAACATGTCATATATAGTCAGTGAAATTTGTCAATAGTTACATATGGTTCCACACAATTTCAACTAAAATTATACCATAAATGTCATATAGGAGGGTATAGAAGTAATTAGTCAACTTTTAAGTGTGTGTGTGTGTGTGTGTGTGTGTGTGTGTGTGTGTGTGTGTGTGTGTGTGTGTGTGTGTGTGTAGGCCTGTTGTCTATGAAGGCAAGAGGTCTGATGTCTGATACCCTGGAACTGGAGTTATAGGTGGGTCTGAATCCATACGAGAGTTCTGGGAGTCAAACCCCAGTCCTCTGCAAAAGCTGAAAATACTTTTAACTGTTGAGATATTGCTCAAGATGGCAGGGTTTCTCTGTTCAACAGCCCTGGCTTTCCTGACACTCCCTCTGTAGACCAGGCTGGCTTCCAACTCATAGAAATCTGCCTGCCTTTGCCTCCAGAGTGCTGAGATTAAAGGAGAGTGCCACCATCGCCCAACAGGTTTTGTTATTAAAAATGATGTATATGTGTCTGTGATGTACAAGTGAATACAGGTTCCTGGGGGAGACCAGCAGACATTAGATCCCTTGGAGCTGGAATTACAGGCATTTGTAAGCCTTCTCTTCAGCCACTGTAAACAAAGCTTAATGGATCATTCTGGTGGAAGAATGTCAGATAAGAATGCTGAGAGAGGTCCAGCATTGGTGGGCCTTTAGTTGGCTGGCCTTTAGTCCCAGCACTGGGGAGGCAGAGGCAGGTGGGTCTCTGTGAGTTCCAGGCCAGCCTGGTCTACAGAGCTAGTTCCAGGACAGGCTCCAAAGTAATACAGAAATCCTGTCTTGAAAAACCAAAACTAAAAAAAAAAAAAAAAAAAAAGAATGCTGAGAGAAATGTGAACAGTTGTTTTCAGAGGGGAACAAGGGTCTTATGAACTGAGCTAGGGGCCATTTCTGCTATGTTTTATTCAAGAATCTGGCTTTATTCTGCTCTGATATTGAGAACCTAAAGTTGAATGTAAAGATAATGGATTTAAAAATAATGGAATAACTTGGTGGAGGAAGTGTAAGCCCCTTGAGAAGTGAATGGCCAGGTCCTGCCCCAGACTATTCTAATAGCCATAGTGGCCTTTCCAGCCCCTTGAGACACAGGTGGCCAAGCTCTGCCCTACAAAACAAACAAAACAAAACAAAACAAAACAGTCCAAGATCAGGCTACAGAATTCCACCAATCCCAGACCACCCTGGAAAGCGCTGTGCTCCTCAAGGAACCCTAAATAGAGTGTGCCTCCTGCTTCTTCTTTGGGGCTTCTCTCCCAAGCAGATGCAGCTACCCTCCTGTGTCTTCCCTAATCTCTTGGGTGAGGTTTGTTGCGTAGTGTGACTGTGTATTTCTTGGTTCCTGACTGCCAGGATACCTTTCCCTTCAGAGTTGTAACATTTACAAAATGTGTGAGCAAGATTAAAGTTCGATAAAGAGCAGGCAGACAACACAGCATCTCTAATAAAGAATTGGTGCCATTAGAAAGAAACCCGGCACTTCACACTGGGGCAGTAAGAAAGGGGTCTTGTGCTCAAAAGGTGGTTTAGTAGACCCACGTTTCTTTCCCAGTACAAGCAGCTTGCAAATGCCTGTAACTCTAGCTGTGGTGATCCAATGCCTCTGGCCTCTCTGGGCACTCACACTCATATGCATGAGCACATACACAATTCAAAAATTGTTTAAAAGTCCCTTGAGGGCAAGACTTCATGCATTAAAAGTTCCAACTTGTTAAGATGATAATTTATGTGAAAGGAGAAAGCTTGAACTGAGAATGTAGCCCAAGGGGTTCCTTGATCCTCAAAAGCAACTGCCTGAGAGTGTTTAGAGTCAGCACACAAACTCTGACTCAAAAGTGGTCCAAAGGCCCCATGTTTTGTTCTGTGCTGACAGAACTTAGCAATGTCATCCATTTTGCACTGTTTTGGAAGCATGAAAGATGTGAGATTGAGGAGGACACAGAGTCTTACTCTATGGTTTTAGACAGCAGATGAGTCCAAGCAATGTATGGCAGGGTGGTTGTTCCTGCAAAGTGGCCTTAAGAGGCCATCGTGTCAAGTTGCAAAGATGAAACCAGAGTTGCCTGAGTGGAGGCCCTTAGATATTGGAGATGCCAGGATAGTGGGACGTCCTTTAGGGAGAACTTCAGGTATGGACTCAAAAGAGGATATGTGTTCTGCAGAGCTGTAGGGTGAAGCCGCCTAAACCTTTTCCAGCCAATTTCACTATGGATACCTGATGGGAGATGCCATTCTGTAAATATGTTTCTCTTATTGGTTTATGAATAAAGCCCTGCTAGCCAATAGGAGAGCAAGATAGGCAGGATTAGGAGACAAGGAGGATTCCGGAAGAGGAAGGAGGAGATTCAAAATGTTGGACCAAGAGAGCAGAACTCCAGACCCTCTCTCTGGTAAGCCAAGACCACATGGAAATACTTAGATTGATAGAAATGGGTCAATGTTTAAGACAGAGCTAGCCAATAAGAAATGCTGGTAACAGGCCAGCAGCTTTATATCTAATATAGCGTCTCTGTGTGTTATTTGGAGCTGGCACGGCTCTGGAGCCAGGCTGGTGGAAAACTACTCGTAACAGATACCAGAGAGGGAGCTATAGGATTTGATGTATGTCTCTGGATATTTGGTCTTTCTTTGGTCTGCTCATTCTTTATATGCCTTGATTCTTTTCTTTTGGAAAAAGAATATTTCTCCTTTGCCATTATATGTTGGAAGCATGTGACTTTAATTTTATAGTTTACAGTTAAAAGAATGGATTTTAAAATGTTGGAATTGTTAAAGATTGAGAACTATTTTTCTCTCGAGACAGGGTTTCTCTGTGTATCCTTGGCTGTCCTGGAACTTGATCTGTAGACCAAGCTATCCTCAAATTCAGAGATTCACCTAGCTCTGCCTTCCGAGTGTAGGGATTAAAGGGAACTTTTAAAGTTGGATTGATTAATCCCAGCCCTCAGGAGGCAGAGGCAGGCTCTATGAATTTGGGTTCAGCCTGGTCTATGTTGTTTCAGACCAACCAAGGCTGTCTCAAAAGACAACAAATAAATAAAAAAATCAGACTGAACATATTTTGCCTTGTAATGGTCATGAGTTTAGGGGGATGAAGGGTCAAAGGTTATGCCTTTAATCTCAGAACTCAGGAAGCAGAGACAGGAAGTGATAAGGCAGGGCAGAGACATGATCTCAGTGCTCTTGGATGAGGAATGGAGACAGGGACGAACTGGGCAGCTGTTCCTAGTTCTTTGAACTTCCAGGTTTCTCCCCAATATTTTACTCCTGATTTTTTGTTAAGATTAATTAAATTCACACTTCAAGCCCCACCTACACAATATTCATTTCTGTGAGACATTGGTCTGGTTGAAGGTCTCTGGAATACCGTCATCACTGGACTCTCACTGAAGTGCTTCTAGATAAGCAGCCATGGAAATCCTGTGATTATTGTTCCATAGAACCAGTCCCTTCTGTGATCCAGCAGGTCAGAGATGGGGTATATGTTAGGATGGGCTCAAGATGTGGGTATGAGTGGTACCTGATCAGGTTACTCCAGAACACTGGGACCACCCCCCTCTGGGGAGGGCCAGGGCCACCTCTCACATGCCCATGGTGAGGGTTGAGGTTATCTCTTCCCAGGGCAGGAGGTCAACTCTCTCGTGGAGGGGGCACAGGGCCATCTCTCCTGCTGCTGTGTTCAGTGAGGGACAGGGCCAGCAATCCCAGGAACAGTGAGGGGCAGGACCAATTCAGCACACCCCTCAGATTTCAACATGCATGGTTCCTTTGACCCCTTGTGGCAACACAAGCCATGGACTTCATCACAGACCCTAGCTGTAGCAGGTACATGGATCCAGACATGGCCTTCAACAGCAGCTCAGGCCTAGATGTCACCATGGTCCTGATGGCAGCACAAGCCACCCAGAGCACTATGGCCCCAGTGGCAACAAATCCCTCAGACACCAACATGGTTTCAGGTTGCTGTCCAGACTCTGCACAGCTCTCATGACAACAGGAGCCACAGACATCAACAGGGACCCCGACTCTTGCTGGACCATGAGCCCAGATATGGTCCTAGGCAGCAGCCTGCAGCCTGCCTGTAACCATGGCCCCAAGTGGCAGTGCAGGCCCCTCAGGTAGGCATCAGTCTGGCTTTAGGGTGGCCCTTGGGCCCTAATATGACCCCAGTTGGGGGCCCAGATTCTGGGCATTCACACTTCCCCTGATGTTGACAGGCACCACGGACATCAACACAGACCCTGGATGCAGTAGGAAACAGATCCACACATGGCCCCTGGCTGCAGCTTAAGCCTGGAGGACTCCATGGCCCTGTGTGACAACCCAGGACAATCAGATAGGCATAATCCCTGCTGTGGCTTGGCTCTCAGACACTTACTTGGCCATGTGTGGCAGCCCTGACCCCAGGACTCTTCATGGCCCTCAGTGGGCCAATGACATCCATAACACCATGACTGTAGTAGGTCCCCAGACACGGACGTGGCCCTTGACAGCAGCCTAGGACCTGACAACACCCTGTTCCCATGTGGCAAGCAAGCTGCCCATAACAGCATGTTCTTCATGGCCTTCGTCTCTTCAGATTCTTCTCTATCTACAGGACATTGTCTTAGTTGGAGTTTTTATTGCTGTGAAAAGACACCTTGACCACAGCAACTTTTACAAAGAAAATTAATTGAGGGGGCAGAGTACAGTTTCAGAGGTTCAGTCCATTATCGTCATGATGGGGAGCATGACAGCATGCAGGCAGACATGAACTGGCAACGTCTTGACCAGAAGGCACCAGGGAGTGGACTGACTGTCACAGTGAGTGACTGCCCGCCCCCACAGTGCCATACTTCTTCCAAGAAGGCCACACCTCCTACTCGCACCACTCCCTTTGGAGGCCATTTCTTCCAGACAATCACACTCCATTTAGACAAATCCAGGAAGAACTAAGCTGGTCTACTGCATACTCAAAGCACACGTGCTGGGCCCTGGTCCCGCCTAGCCCACTGGGACACTTTCTCAGATTTCGCTACACATCCTGTCGCTTTCTTACCTTCCATACAGAAGTTATGTCCACTTGCTCACACAATCTATATCAGGAATATGAAGGGGTGGAAAGAATGAATGCCTTTAGGTCTGACAGTGGACTCACAAAATGAACCCCCAAGTGTTCATCTTTGCATGTGGGTACATGTCCAACAGCCTGCCAAAATGGAGCCTGCCTTTGTCAACTGTCCTGAGAAATCCAGAAAGAAATATATAGGTTGCATAGCTGGTGTGCTTTCAACTCATAAACATATGAAAGAAACAATGTATGTCTTTGTTTCTTTAAATTTAATTTTGTTTTCTTTTAAAAAAGATTTATTTATTTATTATGTATACAGTGTTCTGCCTGCATGTACACCTCCAAACCGAAGATGGCACCAGATCTCATCATGGTGTTGTTGGGAATTGAACTCAGGACCTCTGGAAGAGCAGCCAGTGCTCTTAACCTCTGAGCCATCTCTACAGGTCCCTTCATTTTGTGTCTAAGGCACCACTCATCATCTCTCTAGTTGATATTTTTTTCCCACTATTATGCAAAAGTATCTAAATGTCAGACTGCTACTGTTTGATCCTGTAGTTCTATCAAGTCTAAGGGCTTGTGACACTGGGGGCCTTGGGGGAAACTTTCAACCTGTGTGTCAGAGATCTAACATAATGCCAACACTGCTCATAATAGATGTGTAACAGGGCCTTATTGTTCATTTTTTTGAGAGGCCCATACTTCTCTCTCCAGGCTCCCAGATTCCTACTCTCCTCAGCTGCTATGGATCTGTATCGTCTCCACCTCCTAAGAATACCCAAGGTATAGGAATTCAAGTTATGCAGGAGATAATGGTGGGCCTTCAAGAACACATTGACTTGCCCTTCTTTGTTCAGCATCTCACCAATTGTTTGAAAATCTTGTATGTGTGAATATCTTGAAAACAAAGACAAAATCCAGATTAATACTGCAAATATCAGTCTGCTGGTGAGATTACCTAGACACTGGGTTGCAAGTGGGATGTGTAGCATCTGTCCTGGCATTTCCTTTGAGAATTCTGGGGAGTGGAGAGGGTAGGACACGTTCATCCTACCCTGCTGGAGAACACTCTTCCAGAGGTAGTATAGCCTAATGGATGGCACAGGAGGGATTCCATCCTGCACTCATGACCAAGAGTTCCTTCCTCCTATATATGATTAGTAATGACTACCCAGCTTCTTCCTGACCCCAGAACTCTCTGCTTTCCCAGTGCCACACACCTTGTCTTTTCACTTGCAACCTCTCTTGCTCCCATGTTCGCTGTCACTGGTATCCTAGTCCCAGTCTCTTCTCCAGGCTCCAGCTGAACAGCAGGCAGGCACCTCCTGACACACTATTATAGAACAATCTTAAGCATATCTTGTGGGAATGCTGACAGCTGTTAGAAAAATTTCCAAATAATCTGGGCAGGCATAGCAATGCACAGCACTCAGGGTGTTAGTTCTCTCCTACAGGCATCTCCAGGATCAAAGTCAGATCCTTAGGCTTAATAGCAGGTGCCATTACCGTCTAAGCCACCTTGCCAGCACTTGGGAGGCTGAGTTAGGAGGGTAGTGAGTTGGAGGCCATCTGAACTGGACAGTGAGACTCTGTTACAAAACAAAGCAAACAACCATCATGCAACAATATTCTAACCTCCAAAATACAATAAACAAAAAAGTGAGTCACAATTCATCCCATTTACTTCACCACGACTCTTCCCTATCTAGTAATTGAGCAGGTCTCAAGGAGACCTTCAACAGGGTCGACAGCTGCATGAATTAGGGAAAAGATCAGAGGGAGACTATAAATTCCATTTGTACCCTTTGAATTTTGTTCTATTTTGTTCACGTAAGGCCTACTTTTTGAATGAATAATTTAAACGACAAGTAACTTGCCTGGTTCCACTTTGCTTCCGAACTGTACAGTGGCTCCCCACAGTCTCCTGGGCCAAGGCTAGACTTCTGGCTCTTGTGTACACAAGGACCTTATTACTGTTTGCTCCACTCTGACCTCTCCAGCTGTGTGATCCAGCTGTGTTGAGCACTGGCAGACACTGAAGTGAGCTGGCTTTGCCTGTGTGCTTCCTCCCTACATCTTTCTACTCATCCTTCAAAACAGCCCCCATGTTCTTTCTCCTAAGATCATGCTCTGAGCTCCACTCTGGGCGAATTGCCCTCTGCTGAGCTTGTGGAGTGTCCTTTGTGTGTTCGGCAAAGGGCTGCATCAGTCCTGTAGGAACTGTATGTGTACCTCCCTCCCCCACAACCTGTAGGTTCCTGGAGAACAGAGGCCATGCCTCATTGCTGGGGCTTGGTATAGAGTGGGTGATTCCTAAGGGTTTGTTGAGTAAAATACACACACACACACACACACACACACACACACACACACACACACACACACACAGAGAGAGAGAGAGAGAGAGAGAGAGGGAGAGAGAGAACCCACCTTAAGGAATAGGCAGGTGGGAGAAATGTAGATGTAGTCAGAGTTTTCTTTGTACTCACAAATAACAACATGGAGATTTATTTTTAATTATGAAAGCCCAGCCTTAGCTTAGATTTGTCCCACCAGCTCTTATAACTTAAATTAACCTGCTTTTATTACTCTACATTTTACCACGTGGCTTTTTACTTTATTTATTTTTGGTTTTTCGAGACACTCTCCTGGAACTCTGTCTCCTTGGCCTGTCTTCTTTGCCTCAGTAATCTCCTCCTACTTCCTCTCTCTTCCCAGAAGTCCCATCTATGCCTTCTGCCTAGCTATTAGCTGTTCAGCTTTTTGTTATACCATTCACAGCAATGCATTTTCATACAGGATACAAATATCCCACAACACATAGGCTACTTATCTGGAGAAGTGGATCCAAGTCTTTTGACTCCCTCTACTCCCTAAAGCTTTACATGAATACTTTTAGTTTACAAAAAGAGATAAAAATTTTAGGTATATTGGCATTACCATTATTTGTAATCTGTAGTGAAATCCACATTGTAGTAAAAGCAGCTAACAGGTGTCTGTAAGAGAGCTGGAATAGACTCACAAAGCATGAACATTCTTTTCTCTGACCTGAGGACTGGATACAAAGATTGGCCAGAGATGTTTTTAAGTATCTTTAAGTCCATACATATAAGACAACTGTCTTAGGGTTTCTATAGCTTCAATGAAACATCATGACCAAAAAGCACGTTGGGGAGAAAAGGATTTATTTGGCTTACACTTCATCATTGCTGTTCATCACTGAACAAAGCAGCAGGATCCTGGAGGCAGGAGCTAATAATGGAGCAGTGCTGCTTACTGGCTTGCTCAGCCTGCTTTTTCTTTTTGGTTTTTCAAGACAGGGTTTCTCTGTGGTTTTGGAGCCTGTCCTGGAACTTGTTCTGTAGACCAGGCTGGTCTCGATCTCACAGAGGTCTGTCTGCCTGCCTCTGCCTCCTGAGTGCTGGGACAAAAGGCGTGCACCACCACTGTCTGACTCCTTCCTATATGCTTTCTTATAGACCCAGCATCAGCAGCCCAGGAATGGCACCACCCACCATTGATCACTAGAGAAAAATGTCTTATAGCTAGATCTCATGGAGGCATTTCCCCAACAAAGACTCCTCTCTGATGACTCTAGCTTGTGTCAAGGTGACATAAAACCAGCCAGTAAACAGCCAAAGGAAATGTGAAATTTTGAACTTGTGACTGATAATAGTAATTAATGCTTTACCAGTTTATCATAGTTCCATTGATCAGTATTAAACCCTGAACTTTTGAAATCTTATTATTGTTGTGCCGAAATTCTGAACCTCCAAATCACCCAGAGACCCATTCTGATGGAAAAGTAAAGGGTCTTTTATTGTTTAATGAGTTACCTGACTTAACTTGGTTCCCTCATCTGTCCAATGAAGCGGTTGACACGAGAAGGACCCAGGGGAACTGAGAGGCGGGAAATTTAAATTATAGCCAGAAGTATAATCTAAATCTATGCATCAATTAAAATGACAGAGACTTAAACCACTACCTAGACAGTTACCCTACGCTCCCATGGTCTCAGTGACTTTATTGGGAGCAGATGTCCCAGCATAGCACCAGTTTTCAACCACCGGGCCCAGAAGATCTAAGCGGCTTTCCTGTGGAGGAGGAATTTGAGGGTATGTATGGCCCACCTTGTCTAGGCAAAGTAGGGCAGTCAGTGTTTGACTTGTCCACAGTTTGGGCAACGGTTCTGGCAGTGGGTGAGGCATGAGGCAGTTTGTTCAGTGGTTAGTGTTACCACAATTCAGGTAGCGTAATCTGTGCCCCACAGTCTTAGGGTCGCTTCTAGGAGTTTGCATTCATGTCTATCATGGAAAACTCTTTTCATTTAAATATTTTATTTGTTTGTTTATTTAGGTTTTGTTTGTTTGGTTTTTCGAGACAGTGTTTCTCTGTGTAGCTTTGGAGCCTGTCCTGCCACTCAGTCTGAACTAGGCTGGCCTCTCTCTGAAGACTTTGAGGACCATAATCTGTTAAGTATATTGGAGCTAAACAAACTTTGTTTTTAGTTACTAGTTTTAGGCTTAACCTTGAAAACACATACAAGAGGCTAAATAAAGCCTTTCATTGTAAATGAATTACATTTGAACTTAGCATGGCTACAAGTATCGTTCTGAGAACATTAAATAATTTGATTATTATGCCAGGAGATGGTGGTGCACGCTTTTAACCCCAGCACTTGGGAAGCAGAGGCAAGTGGATCTCTGTGACTTCAAGGTCAGCCTGATCTACAGAATTAGTTTCAGGACAAACAAGGCTACACAGTGAAACCTTATCTCAAAAGGTATTAGCTCATATGTAACAGTTTACAATAAGTTAGCAGCTTTTATAAGATTTTGCAGCTTTATCTCTGTTAAGTTTGGGCCTTAATTTTAGTCAAAGATTGAAGATCTTTTAGCATCAAAATAAAACTTTAAATCATAAATTCAGTCCACAGTATAAGGATTTAGGCATTACGCTGGCCTTCCCCTGTCACCTGGCAGAATGCATTCAGGCAGTACCCTGGCCAGTCCAGGGTTCTATGGCCGATGGCTACATAGTCTGCACAGAGGTGCAAAGGACCCATTTAAAAGAAAGACCCCTGCCCACTTAATGTTCTTTTTTCTGCTGTTCCCCTGGAGACAGGAAAAGTCCTGTCTCCCTCTTCTCTTCCATCCTCTCTTTGTCTCTTTACCTCTTTTTTCTTTCCTTCCCCCTACCTCCCCTTTCTAATAATACTTCTCACTAAGCTCTGTCTGTCTGGCATGTTTGTCCCCTGCCTTGGTCAACCTTACCTGCCATGGAATCCGCCAAGGTCCCCTACACACTTTGTCATAACATATAAAGACTGGGAACTTACCTGATCCTTTCATAGGACACCATTACAATTGAATGCTACAGTTTCTTATATGACTCAGTTTATCCATATAGCTAAAGCTTAGCAAAGTTAGCAAAGACAAAAAGACTAGACATCTATTACTGTGAACATGAATAGATCTTAAGAATTTGTAAATTTAGCTGGGTGGTGGTGGTGTACACCTTTAATCCCAGCACTCAGGAGGCCGAGGCAGACTGATCTCTGTGAATTCGAGGCAGCCTGGTCTACAAATCAAATTACAGGACAGCCAGAGCTACAGAGAGAAACTCTGTCTCAAAAAACAAAAACAACAAAAAAGTTTTTATAAACTTTATTTATCATGAATATCTATGTTGTTCCTTATTTAAAATTTCTAGAAGCCTGGCGTTGAACATAAGTAGTTAGACACATACCCTATGTCAGTAACCTGAGTACACCTTAGGTCAGATGAGACATTGTATAGGCTCTCTGCCAGACTGCTTAGGTCATTGTCTTGCTTCATTACAAGATAGGTAATATCAGTTTCTGGTGTTCAGTCTTTGGTGCTCATAGCTGTGCCCCCAACTCTTGAGCCATTTATTGATTGATTGATTGATTGATTGATTGATTTGCTTTTTCAAGACAAGAGTTTCCAGCTATCCTGGAACTCACTTTGTAGACGAGGCTGGCCTTGAACTTAAAGAGAGCTGCTTGCCTCTGTTTTAATGCTGGGATTAAAGGCACGTGCTACCACTGCCTAGCTATTGTTTAAAAATTGCATATTGATGAAGATATAACATAAAACATTTCATAGACTTAAAATATTCTCAACTGATGGGATTAACAAAGTGTGCACACATCCATGCAACGGTAACCAAAAGATGTAGGACACATATAGTAGGAGTACCAGCAGGAAAGAGATCCTCACAGAACCAAGGGGCATCTGCTCCCTAGGATGAACCACTCACAGAGTTCGATAAAGTAGCTAAAATGCCATACACAATGAAATTATCCTCGAAACAAAGGAGACATACTTTCTCTGACAACAAAGGTGGAGCCTTTGGGGAAAAGACAGCTTCCTCTGGTGACTCAGCTGCCAGACTGGTCAGAGGTGGTGGCCTCATCAGTGGAATCCAGTTATCATCTCATTGCTGTGGCGGTTTGAATAGTAATAGCCCCTATAGACTCATGTGTTTGAATGCTTTCATAGGGAGTGACGCTACTAGGAGATGTGGACTTGTTCACATCTTGTGGTTTTGTTGGAGGTGTGTTTCTATGGAGTGGGCTTTGAGATCTCAGAAGCCCAAGCAACACCTAGTGTAGCTTTCTTTTCTTGCTGCCTACTCATCTAGGTGTGTAGACCTCTCAGTTCCCTCTCCAGCACCATGTCTGCTTGAAGGCTGCCACGTCCCAATGGACTAAACCTCTGAAACTATAAGCCATCCCAATTAAATGTTTTCCTTTATAAGAACTGCTGTGTTTGCCAGGTGGTGGTGGCCCATGCTTTTAATTGTAGCAGTCAGGAGGCAGAGGCAGGCAGATTTCTGTGAGTTCAAGGCCAGCCTGGTCTACAGAGTGAGTTCCAGGATAGGCTACAAAGTAACAGAGAAACCCTGTCAAAAAACAAAACAAAACAAAACAAAGTTGCTGTGGTCATGGTGTCTCCTCATAGCAATGAAAACCCTAACTTCGACAATTGCCTTAACTCAATTGAAATTTGGGCAGCACCTTATGGAGGCAGCCCAGATATGAAAGGACAGAGACAGAAGGTTATTGGCTTTTCCTATCACTGCTGAGTTAATTTACTGCTGAGTCCTTTGATACTGGAACCAGCTTCTCTGGGCTTTCAACACTGACTGGAGTGGCTTTTCAGGAGCCTCCCAGGCCTTCCATAGCAGGCTGGGATTGCCCAGGTCCTCAACCTTGAGAACTGAGCAACTACAGAGCTGTCAGCCTCTGGGTGTGAAACAGCCACTGTTGACTATGCCTGGTAAGGCATCCAGCCTCAAGAACCGAGCAACTGTGGGTTCTTGACATTCCAGGTGTGAGACAGCTATTGTTGGGATCATTTTGACCATATTTCTTTCCTAAACCAATTTAATAAATCTTTTTTGTTTGTTGTTTTGAGACAGGGTTTCTCTGTGTAGACTTGGCTGTCCTGGCACTCACTTTGTAGATCAGGTTGGCCTCGAATGCTCAGAAATCTACCTGCCGCTGCCTCCTTTGTTCTGGGATTAAAGGTGTGCCCCACCACCACCTGGCTCCTAATAGATCATTTTAACACACATTCTGTCTCTCTCTCTCCTCTCTCTCTGTCTCCCTCTCCCCTACACGTGGCACCATCAAACATGTTCTAGGTTTTTTGCATCTTACTGTAGACTCAAGGAACTCAAAACCCAGCAAAGCTCTACCCAGAAATCATCTCACTGGCAGAACCGATTCAAGGCCTGAATGAAGCATGAGAGCACCCCTGGATTTAAGACGGGACAAGGATCTAGCTAGCCTCCTCTGCCACCAGCACTGTGAATGGCAAAGAACCAGAGCCACCAGGTTAAAGAGGTATCCCATATCCTGAGCTAAATAAAGACACAGGGCTTGGAAACCAGAACCTGTAACAGGCAGTCCAGAGCTTGCCATGTTTGACTGCTGCTGTTTTCCTTAGTCAAAGAGGCAATACACCCCAGAACAGGAAGAACCCCAGACGTGTGAACACAGCAAGGAAACCTGAATCTCTTCTGCTGCTAGACTGGGAGATAAGAAAGTTGGAGTGGTAGAGACACCAGGTTGAGGATTAGGGGACCAAGGAACAGTGCTGGGCAGAGCTTATGCTGTAGGGCACATTGCCAGTTCACCTGACTGTGGATCTGAAACCTCACCAGTGTCAGACATACCAGGGATGGTCCCCTGTTGGGAGGCAAGCCTGACATCTCCAGGAAGTAGAAAATGCAGGAAAAAGAATCTTGAAAGGAATCAGGTCCAAATGTCTCTCTGGAAAATGAAGGACCAGAAGGTCCTAAACATCTTCCACTTGGGATGAGACTTGAAGCCAGCATCTAGGGAGTGCTACCCAAAGTCTCTCACTGACCCCCAACCCCCACCCAACTCCTTGGCCCCAAGTCCATATACCACTTCTTAATTAGAGAACAGTTACAAAACAGCTTTATTGGTGACCTAAGGGAGCTAAGGTCTCCAATACATCCCTCATTCCCCAAGGTGTCACCTGCAAAGGCCTTCTCCAGTAGGAAGGCCAATCACATGATTTGTGAGAGCTCCTGGCACGGAGTCAGATCTCTATTCTTAATTCAAAAGAATTCCAAATCCTGATTACTGAGTTAGCAAAGTCGGAGGCTAAAGTCCGATGGGCATTAGTGCCCTGCCTGTGGGGCTTAGGAGGCTGGCCAAGTTGTTCAGCACTGCTGTGGAGACACAGGCCAGAAGGCCACAGGAAACTGCCAAGATTAGTTTTCAAAGATGGCCCCTGTTCCAGCAGGGCATGGAAACTGGCCCTACAAATGCACTTTGGGTATGATGGGGTCACATCGCCGAGCAGCCTGGGAAGGATAGAACCCTGCCATGTCCTTGGCATGCCAAGGCTCCGTGGTCCAGGCTCAGTGGGGCTGCCATAGCCTGTCATTCTTGGGTCCTCACAACTGGGACATCTGTGTGGAGAGCCCCAGGCTCTTGATAGGATATAGGTACCACATCACAACCCCCGAAGGATTGATGATCACGGTGAAGTTGCTTTCACTCTTGAGGCCGCTGATGACATCCCCTGTGAAGACATTCTGGCCCTGTATTGGGGAGGCACAAATCATTGTTAAGGCTAAAATGAGAACACCTACACAGAGACACCTCCCCCCCCACAGCCCCACCTCCTCAGAAGGCCTAGAAGCCTATACTTCAGCCTGCCTGTGCTAGGCCTCCAGTACACCCCCCCACACACACACACAGTAGTAAGAGCATCCCACTTATTAGCAAGGCTGACAGATATTCAAGCAGACAACAGAAAAAGCCCCACCCTGTGGACAAACCCCTCACTCCCCTCCACTCCCCCCACCCCCCAGTCCCCCACTCCCGCACCTTGCAGGCACTTTCCAGGGCTCAAAGGCATAGGGGAAACCATGTGTGAGCTAGAAGGCTGAGCCAGGGACTGCAGGTGACAGGACACTTACCTCATACATTCTGGATCTGGGGAAGTTCAGTTCCAAGAGGGAGGAATGGAAGTAGTAAGGCATGTCTGTTCTGCGGCTGAAGAAGACCAGGGCACTCGCCTCATTAGACAGATGCCGCTTGAACACCTCAATTTGGGATTTACTCTAGGCACAAAAGAGGACCACTGGGTGGAGTCCCATCCCTGCCTTCCATACCGTGACCTGCATGCTCTCTTTATCTCCAGCCCACTGCTCTGTCACAGAGACTTGAGCCGTCCAGCACCTACACTTTTCTCTCCCTTCCTTCCTGACTCAGCAGATGAGAACCTAATTCTGTGCCAGGCCCTGCATAGGATGACAAGAGGTATAGACACAAAGAACTGAGGCCATACCATATGAGCACTGCCAAGACAATTCCAGAGCTGCAGTTGGGGACACTGATGGGGGAAGGCATGCAGCTGGCCTCATGTCATGAGAATGCTTCATTATGTAGAACAATTCTCAGGCACAGCTTCAACATCGGCACCTCTGGCAGGAACTAGTTATCTCCTTGGGACATCACTAATTCAACAAGTGCCTTCTGTCTTTTTGTTTTGTTTTGTGTTTTTTCTTTGTTTTTGTTTTTCCAAGACAAGGTTTCTCTATATAACAGTCCTGGCTGTCCTGGAACTCACTCTGTAGTTCAGGCTAGCCTTGAACACAGAGATCTGCCTGCCTCTGCCTCCTGGGTGCTGGGATTAAAGGTATGCACCACCATTGCCTGGCTTCTTCTTTTTAAAAGATTTATTATTATACTTATATGTATGGGTGTTTTGTCTGCATGTATGTAAATTTACTGCACATATACGATGGGTGAGGCCAGAAAAGGATGTCAGATTCCTGGAACTGGAGTTACACACACCACATGCATTCTGGGAATTTAACCCTGAGTGCCCCAGAAGAGGGGTAAATATTAACTACTGAGCCATCTTTCCAGTGTCAACTTTTAGTAACTATTAACATGTGTATGTGTGTGTGTGTGCGTGTGATGTACATCAGAGAACATGTGGCATTTGGATCTCTCCTGTACCTTGTGGGTCTCAAGACTGAACCCAGGCCATCAGGGTCTACAGCTTTACCAGCTGAGCCATCTTGCTGGTTCTGTACAAGTCCTTTCTGTAGTTTAATATATTTCTTTTCATTAGAGGCAAAAGCTTTGGAGAAGACACTATGGAATTCAAATACAAATACATGGCCTTGGGAGAAAGTTGCTTAGATTCTGGAAGTTCTAATTTCAGTAAAACAGAATTACATATGCAAGATGCCCAGCCTTCAGTGGTGCTTAATAAATAGTAGACACTGGCAGTAGCAACAGTATACAATAGACACTGGCAGTAGCAACAGTATACAGTCAACACTTGTAGCAGCAACAGTATATAGTAGACACCTGCAATAGCAACAGTGTCTTTGGCTAAACAATTCTTGAAACTCTGGAGAAAAGTACTCATTTCCTGCAGGATATCACCTGCAAGAAGCCACTGTGACTCACTGATTCCCTGTGCTCCTGTCATGTATCCCCACTCTGACTCAGGAACTATCCTGTTCTGACTCAGGCAAGAAGCCAGTAGATCCCAGAAGCATCCCTAAACTCATGTCACCACTAGGGAGGCCCAGCCCCAGCTCTGCTGTTCTCAGGGGAGCCCAACTCCTTAAGCCTCTCTTCTCCTCACTCCATTCCAGTACCTTGAAGATCCTTCGTCCCTGGATGCCTAAGGGGTCCTGATTGATTTTGATTATGAGTGGATTCTGAAGAATGTCTATGTTCTGGGGAGAGATGGTACGAAGGTCCGTGGACATGAAGAGGGGGGCTGCCAACACTGTCCACAGGGCCATCTGGGCCCGGGACTGCTCAAAACTGAGGCCGAAGTTCCCGATGAGCAGCTGGGGATAGAGGAAAGGAGCAATTAGTGAGGGCCTCCTGAAGCCCTTGCCAAACACGAGGCCATGGCAAGAGCAGACAGGGATTGGGGTGAAGGCTGCATGTGGGGACCTGGCTTAGCACAGCCAAGGAGTACTGGGGCAAGTCATATCCCATCTAGCATCATCTTCCCCTGTGCAAAAGGGGTGATGGTCTTGTGAGTGGGGAGATGCAGGTTAATAAATAAAAGTTCAGGACCTCTTCTGGGCCAGAGAAAGTTCAGAGTTAGCCTGAGAGATTTGTCTCAAAGTAAACAATATAGAAAGGGTGAGTATATAGCTCAGAGTAGAGTGCTTGCCTAGGGTATGTAAAGCCTAGGTTCAACCTCAGTACTGGGTGAGAAACAAACAAAACAAAACAGAGGAGAGTTTTGGCCTCTGTGGCTCCTGCCTGTAATCTTAGTACTTGGGAAGTAGTGGCAGGAGGATTTCCAGGAGTTTAAGGGAAGGAGGTCTATATAGCTAGCCAGGACTATACAGAGACTTCTATTTCTTAACCTCTGAGTCATCTCTCCAGCCCAAGACTTCTATTTCAAACAAAACAACAACAAAAAAGAGAGAGGAGGAGGGAGGGCAGGTGAGAGGAAGGAATGAAAGGAAGAAATGCGAGGGAGAAGAGTTAGAGTTCCTATAACTGCCACTGGCCACCCTCTGCCACAGCCACAGCTGGATGGACCACAGGAATTCTTGATTCTAAGGCAGCCAACCCATCCATAGTCAAGATGTAAGTAATTGTGGCTAATGCTGTAGCCACTGTCATTATTCTCCTTTCCAAATGCCAAGCAGGAGGCAAGAAGATATTAAGGATCTAGTCCATATAGGCCAGGTGTGGTAGCACGTGGGGGTGGGGGGTGGGGTGGGGGATGAGGGAGGTCTGTGAGTTCCAGGCCAGCCAGGATTCCATAGTGACATAGTGAGACCCTGTCTAAAGGAAAAAAAAAAAAGGAGGGGGGGAGAGCGAGAGAGCGAGCGTAAGGAACTGGCCAGGGGAAGTTGAGAGCTGGAGTTCCAGGGCTGGCCATTTTCCTGACTCATCATTGTCATTGATTGGTGATATTTCCTGACTAATTGAACTGATGATCCTGAAATGTTTACGTAAGTCACCAATGACTGAGATCCAAAGGACAAGGACTAGAAGCAGAATGGGGGGCTGGCAGTGACAGGGGAGGGGTGGGGCAGGACTGGGGGCTCTGCAGGGTGAGAGAGTACAGCAACAGGAGCCAGGGGCAGAGAGGGAAGGCTGGGTGCACGCTACAGATGGGCTCTCAGAGCTCTTTGAGGCATCAGAATGTCCTGGGAGTTGCTTAACAATGGGCATTCCCAGACTATGCTCTTGAACATTCTTATGTGAAAGAGGTGGGGGCAGGGAGGGGCTAAGAAGATGCCCACACACCCAGTCCAGGCACACAGTTGTGTCGTTCTAGGCCTTACCTAGAACAATGGTTCTCAATCTGTGTGTCCCGACCCCAGGGGTCGCATATCAGATATTTACATTATGATTCATAACAGTAGCAAAATTATAGTTATGAAGTAGCAACAAAATAATTTTATGGTTGGGGGTCACCACAAATGAGGAAGTGTATTAAAGGGTTGTAGCATCAGGAAGGTTGAGGACCACTGTCCTATAAGGAAGAGAGCACAGGGTGGTGGTTGTAGGTTGCAGGGATGGTACAGAGAGTGGGGCTAGAGACCTCCCCTTCCACCTTGGTACCATGTCTGGGTCGTTCCAGTGTCCAGGACCCGCCACTGGCTGCAGTATGTCCTGGTGTTTCACAACCCAGTCCAGAATGGAGAGTACACTCTTCCAGGAGTCCTGGATATCATCATAGTTGCGCCAGAGATTACAGATGTTGGCAATCAGAGTGTAGTTCACCTGGATGTTGGGAAAGGAAGGAGCCAGCACCAGTCAGCCTGATGCCCAGGGGCCACCTACCAGCTGGGGAGGCTAGCAGGTGGAGGCTTGGAATGAGGCAGAGAACGGATCTGCATGGGTGTGTAGTCTGGGAAGGTGGGCTCCATTCAGGGGCTGCCCAAGCCTTCCTTCCATATAGGGGGTGATCCCATCACCCTCCCCACTATGTGCCACATACATGATGTGTATTTCTTTGGCGGCAGTGCTACCACTTGCCTCCTTCAGGTTCAGAGGTCTAAGCCCTTCTGAGGCTCTGCCTGGCCTCAGTAGCCTTCTGGGTCTTCTAACTCATGTGGACCACCCAGGATTCTGATCACTTGCTGAACATGTATGTGCCTGTGCCTTGCTCACCTGTCTTGGATGCCAACACCAACTACCTACCTGATGAACTGGCTGAGGCCTCCTCTATGGTTCAATGACCTGGCCTCTAGACACCTACAAACGGGTATGCTGGCTAACTATGGTGACAGCAACTGTGGCTATGGTGGCAGTCTGCCTTTGGCCTGGCAATAGGAGGTGGTGTGGCCTGGGATCGAGAAGCTGTGGCAGGCAGGCACACAGAAGGGCTTACCTTGGGGGGGAGGCCCCCTTCATAGGCTGGCCAGCTGCAAGAAAAGGCGATGGGACGGCCTGTGGCATTCAGGGCAGCAGCCATCTTGGGATACCCTGCAGAAACCCCAATTTGGTGACTTAGCAGGCACACGAGACAGTCTAGGAAGTGCCTCTCTGTACCTAAAGATTGACTTCCTGGGTGCCAAGCCTATGTAGCTGCGGTGCCGTTGCATGTGCAGGGGGCCTGGGAACCGTAAGCAGGGGTGAGGGATCTGGGAAAACTACCGCCAGGTACAGGAGGCCTGAGCTCCACAGCTGCTGCCTCCTCTCCATGTGACGGTCCAGCCAGGCACGAACTCACCCTCTGCACGTTCTTTGGCAGTGGAGAAACAGCCATCCAGTTTCAGCATGTCCACCTTCCATTCGGCAAAGGTTTCAGCATCCAGCTCCACTTTGTCTAGAGTGGTGCCGGGGTAACCCATGCAGGTCATTTTGCCCATGTCCTCATAGATGCCTAGTTTCAGACCTAGGGAATGAGCCTGTGGGGTTGAAGAGACATACGTGGCTCCAGTGAGACCTTCTTCACAGGCATATCTTGCCAGGGCCCATTAAAACTTACAGTGGCCTAGGGCTGTGGATGTAGCTCAGCTGGTAGAGCGCTTGCCTAACATGAGGTCCTGGGTTCTAGTTCCAAGCACTGTATAAACTGTGGATAGTGGCATGCACATAAAATATCAGAGCATCAAACATTTTTGTTTGTTTGAGACAGGGTCTCTCTATGCAGCCCTGGCTGTCCTGGTCTATGTAGACCAGGCTGGCTTTGAACTCACAGAGATCTCTTTCTCTGGAGCATAGGACTAAAGGCATATACCACTACATCCAGCTAGCACCAGAAGTTTAAGATTATCTTCAGCTGCAGAGTGTGGGAGATCATCCTGGGATACAAGATCCTGTCTCAATGAAATTAAACAAAAACCATCAATGGCTTCCACTGACTGACAGACAGGTCAGCTATGGCCTTTTTCCTCCAGCTATCTCCTGCCTTGAGGCATTTTACTGCCCCAGTGGCCTCATCTCTGGGATCAACTCTTCGTCCCTGCTTCAGGGGATGTGGGCTTTTGCTAGGGTTCCTTTCTGGCTCTCGCCTCATTAGACAAAAAGTAGGCATTCATTTTTCAGTTTCCATTATATTGAGTTCTCAATGGAGACTGTGCTAATGAGCCCAAGGCACACGGGAGGGAGAGGTGTGGCTTTCATACTAAGGGGTGGGGACTGGAGTGGGACTTACATAGTCAGCCAGGAAGGCAATCCCATGAGGGAAGCGCTTGGGATCCGGTAGCAGGCGGCCTTTGGCATCACGCCCACCAATCCAGCAGTCATCGATGTTGAGGTATACATAACCCAGGTCCCGCCATCCATCCTGGGCTAGCCGATCAGCCATCTCCATGAAGAGCCGTTCACTAGCAAGGGATAGGAGGGTGGCATTGCTCAGTAGCCCAGGCTGACCCTCATTCCTGCTCGTTCCTCCGCTCTGAGAGTGAATTCTGGCTATAAAAATTGTGCCTCTAGCTAGGTGGGTGGTGGCGCATGTCTTTAATTCCAGCATTCTGGAGGCAGAGGCAAGCAGATTTCTGTGAGTTTGAGGCCAGCCTGGTCTACAGAGCTAGGTCTAGTGCAGCCAGGAATATAAAGAGAACCTTGCCTCAAAAAACCAAAAGAAAAAAAAAGATATGTCTCTGCTATCACCTGAGGGCATCCAGATAACAAAAGTAAATGACATCCCAGGGTGGGATGAAAGGGATGGCCTGGCCCCTAGGCCAAAGGGCAGGACTAGGCCAAGGGAAGCATGTGGGGCCTGTCCTGGCTTTTTATCTCTTTTCAGTTACCTCAGGGGCCAGGTCCACCTCAAGGTCCCTACCCTACCCACTGAGGCCCCACGTAGGCCATGGGGCTAGGTATCATTCTGAAGTCTCTCTAGGCTTGGAGGTTCTGAGCTAGCACTTTTTGCTGATGAGTGTAGTATCCTCCACTCCCTGCCCTCATTCTATTGCCCTGGGTGTGCAGAGCTTACTCACCTGATGCAGTTCTTTGGGTCCTGGTCACAATCGATGTTACAGCGGAAACGCTCCCAGGACAGCCAGCCCATGGGTGGCGTTTGCAGGAGCCCATTCTCCAGCATCAGCACCTGGGCCACCAGGGCCAGTAAGAGCACTGAGTGGGAGGGAGGTGGACAGTGACTTGTAGGTACGGTCATGTTGGAGTTGTCTCAGCCTGCATGTGCAGTTGTGGGGGAAGGTTCACAGGGCAGGACAAGCTGTTTAAAAAGCTAGGCTACCCACTTGCTGTTGCCACAGCACTGACCGGACTGACCCCATGAAGTCATGTCCTTGATATTTGTGAGACCAGATCCCCCTTCTCTCCCAGCACAGAACGGACAGTACATTGTGGACAGACTAGGCCTTGGGGCTCTTAAAGCCTCAGGCTCACACCCAGCTGCTTGCCTGCGTGAGCCCTTTCCTCTTGGACTTCAGTTTCCTTACATGTACGTTACTGTACCCACTGTCCAGGTCTGCTATGGCAGGCTGGTACCCTGTAAGATAGGGCCTCTCACTGGAGCAGGGCTGAGAAGGGCTCTTCTTTGGAGCAGAACTGATTCTTGGGTGGGGAGCATTCCTTGCTTTTCCTGGCAGCTCCAAGAAGAGGAGAGGAACACTTCTCCCCACATACCCACATCAAGGAAGAATAAGTATCAGAGGCCTGGCGCTCCCCCCTCTACTGTCCTCCTCCAAAAGCCCCCCCTGGGTACCTGTCTTCTGCAGCATTGCCTTGGAGTCAATTATAAGGACCCAAACGAATCTTCTCTGCTCTAATCAGCTTTTTATGTTGACCTGTGGAAGATAAGAAGATGTTAAATATCTCACCAGGCATAGTGGTGTGCGCCTTTAATCCCGGCACTGGGGAGGTAGAGGCAGGGGGATGGATCTCTATGACTTCCAGGCCAGCCTAGTCCACACAGCGAGTTTCAGGCCAGCCAGGGTGACATAGGAAGACACTGCCTCAAAAAAGGAGATATTATGGCCGGATATGGAGGCGCACACCTTTAATCTTAGCACTAGGCGAGTTGGAGAATATCCTTGTCTATATGGTGAATTTTTGGACAGTTATGGTACCAAGTCGCTTTCATTACTGTCACTCCTTCCTCGACCACCAATTCCCGGAGTCTGGGGTTTTCCTTTAGAACTAAACGGGGTCTAGGACGTCGTCCTTTTGCCAGACCAGTGCCCGAAAACCGCAGCGACTGGTTCCAGGAAGCCCAGGAAGAAGGGAGGCGTTGGGCCCTACCAGTTCCCGGAGTCTGGGGTTTTCCTTTAGAACTAAACGGGGTCTAGGACGTCGTCCTTTTGCCAGACCAGTGCCCGAAAACCGCAGCGACTGGTTCCAGGAAGCCCAGGAAGAAGGGAGGCGTTGGGCCCTACCAGGCTCCGGATCCCCGTGTGGTGTCCGGGTTCTCGGCCGCGGCCCTCAAAGATCCAGGTCCAGGGTCCTCCTTGGTCTTTACCCTCTCGCTTGCTTAATCAGCTGTGCGTCTACCTTCGGGAGCCCCCAGCAGCTGCGGCGTATGCCTATTGCGACCCGGGAGGCGGGGCATCGCGGGGCAACCCTTCCAGAGCAACCAATCAGAATCCCCTAGCAACGTCGTGCCTTCCCTCTATGCCCCAGTGTCTCCATAAGCTCCGCCCATTTAAAGGCGTTCTGCGCTTTCCCGAGGCGCGTCCCCGTGGGAATCAGCTCTGGAACACTGTGCGCTTGTCACAGATGTTCAACCCAGAGGGTGGTGGCCCGCACAGTTTGCACTCAGTAAGTGGGAGTGTAGTGAATTTCTACTGAAGGAGAAAGGCACAGCCCAGAAACCTGCCCTTTAACAGCTTAAAAAAAAAAAAAAAAAAAAAAAAAAAAGGTGAAGAGGCTAGGTGTTTGCCCATCCACTCCCCAAATTCATTCATTCACTCATTCAATTATTTATTGAACATATGTTGGTGCCAAATGCTATTTCTGGATGCCTTCGTACTGATGGTAGTAATCACAACTGGCCCCTAAAGGAACAGTGCCACCTTCCACATCTCAGATAAAGGCAGAGTTACTTCCCTATGCCACAGCCATATGTTCAGTATATCCTACCTTCTCTTTTCCTCAGCCTTCACATGTAATTCTCCAAAAGTCCTGTGGTCTCTAGTTTCAAACTTCACCCCTCATCTCACACTGCAAGGCTGGGGTCTCTGGATGATTCATAGAACCCCAGACAGCCTTCTCCTTCCATCTAAGGTTACTTTCCCCACAGGAGCCAAGCAAACCTTGAAAACCCAGCTCTGTGGGCTGGAGAGATGGCTCAGTGATTAAGAGCACTGGTGCTCTTGCAGAGGACAGGGGTTGGGTGTCTAGACTCACATGGTGGCTCACAATTATTCCTACTCCAGTTCCAGGGGATCTGACACCCTCTTCTGAACTCTGAGGCCACCAGGCATGCACATAGTGCACACATACATACATGCAGGCAAAACACTCATACACCTAAAATAACCTAATGAGAAACCAACCAACCCAATTCCTCTCTCAAACCCATGCTTGTTACTCTTAGTTCAGAGAAATGCCTTTTCTAAGCCCCACCCTCTACCTTTTGACCCTATTTCCTGCTGTCACCTTCCTCATGGTCCCCGGGAGGCCTTTGGACTAGCTCTTCTCTCTGCCTAGCATGCTGACACCCTCATTTCCCTTAATTATTTGTCAAAGTGAGGTCTATTCTACCATTCTATTTAAACCCCAAGCTTTCCACCCTCAGAAACTCATGCTCTATTTCCCCAGGCAATCTTCACCTTGTAACATATTTACTGTAGACGATACTATTAATTGAAGAAAAGTTAGTAAACAACAACAATAACAAACACCCACCACACCACACACACACACACACACACACACACACACACACACACACACACACACACAATTCAACACTCAAAGCAGGGTATAGGGTATGCTTCTCTTTCTCTACATTGTGAGGTCAGGGAGGGGGCCTCACAGCTGAGACCTATATGTTGAGAAGCTTGAGGCTAGTGGTGGGGGTAGGGTGTGAAGGAAGGGCTTTCTGGGCTTCAGGAACTGCAAAGCAGAGGTTGAGGTGGGAACCCACAAACTCTGGGGCAGTCGTTTGAACGCATTTGCCTTCAGGGCTTCTGGGACTCCAGCCTTAGTGCTTTCTTGCAGTCTTCTCTGCAAGCCTTTGGATGGACAGACTCCAGGTAGAGCCTTGGGACCACAAGTGGACTGCAGATGCACACCAGCTTGTGACAAAAGCTGTAATGGCTAATTTCTAGAGGCAGAGATGGGGACGACCCAAGGGCTTGGTTGAGAAACTTGGCAGGTTTTGCAGGCTCTTCAGGAGTTTGCCCTAGGAAACGCCTTATTGGATGGTTTGCCTGGCTTGGCTTTGCTGGGGTGGGGTGGGACTGGTTGTGCGGAAAGGGGTAACTTTTGGGGGAAAAACAAACAAACAAACAAACAAACAGCAAAACAAAACAAAAAACATCCGAATTCTCCTTCGGTAGTGAGCTGGAGGCCTGTGGGTAGCCTGAGGTTGTGATCGGGGTTCGAGGCCATCCTTCATCGACAAGTCCTACAGCTCAATCGGGTCCCCACCCTCCAGGGCCTCAGTTTCCCTCAGTGTGCATGCCGAGGCGACTTTGTAGATCCCGAGGCCTGGTGGGTACTGGGCGGGGAGACGCCGGGGCGGTAACACGAGCCTCTCGGGCGGGGTCTCCCGACTCCCGCGGCCACATTCGCAAGCCCGGGCGGAGGCATGGGGTCCAGAGCCTGGGTCGGTCGCATCACACCCAACAAACAAGGCTTGGGTTCTGGAGGTGAGTGCGGGCCAGGCGGGCTCCGGGAGGAGGTGACCTGGAGGGCGTGGCTGTGGACGTGGCTAGAGAGCCCAGGCGGGATCCAGGCACCTCCAGGGCCGCCCAAGGGAGAGGCCCCCACTCCAGGCTCTTGAGAGCTCAGACTCTTGAGGGCTCAGTCCCTCGGTGGGGCCCACGAAGGTCTGTGGCTGGAACGGTCTTCCTCTATTCGGGGCCTGCTTCCTTCTTTTTTGGAGCCCTTCTCTTCCCCTCCCGTATCCTGGCTCTGATTTCATCACTCACTAGTTAGTTGATTAATTCATTATTTATTTAATTATATTTGCTTACTGCTTGTCTCTCCTGCTGCAAAGTAGATTTCAGAAGGACAGAGACCTAATTTTGTTCACTGATGTATTTCTACGAATTCAGCAAGTCTGCACAGGGCTGATTATTGGAAGTTACCGGGCAAAGAGCTTAAGCCACCCCAGGCATCCTGCAAATGGGGACAGTGACACATGAAACCATGGAGGGGGATCAAAAGGGACATAGTCAGAAATGGAGGACTGCTGGCCAGTTGACCTTAGAACAAACCACTTTGGGTATAGCAGTGATCAGGAGAGGTTTCTGAGATACTCTGTTAACAAGTTCCAGAAGGGAAAGCCTTGACTGGCACTTACCTGACCTTCAGGAGGCCCATAGTTACAGTCAAGAGACTGTGGGCCAAGACTCAGAGGGAAGCTGAGTTGCTCTAGGGGATGAGTGGGGCATTAAAACAGGAAGGCAGAGCCTCCTGCAAGAGGCTGCCCTTTCACTGGGCCCTGAAGTTAGAACAGCAGTTCTCACATTCTTTGAGAACTGCCTTGCAGGCTTCCTGGGAACCATGTGTATGGGCTGTGTGGTTAGTTGAGGCCATTCTGTCCCCTCTGTAGGCTCTTCTGATAATCGTGTCAGCAACAAGATCCTGCTTTGAATGTGTGAGACCATATGCTGCTTCTCCTCATATGATCCTTGCCGGTTCAGCTGCCCTATAGGGGCCTCGGAGCAGCAGAATTTGGTGGGTATATCTTCAGTGCTCCCAGTACCATTGGAGTTTACAGGGCAGGTCCCCTTTGACCCCTCACTGGCTGGCCCTTCCCCTGCCTCCATCTGGCTCTGAAATCACAAGTTCTTATTAAGGTGGACTGCCACCACTGAGGGCTGGGCCCTGGAAGACCATGGGGTCCTGAGCATGGCAGCAGGCCTGCAGTTCTAGAACTGGGGAGGTGGAGGACAGTTGGATCAAGCTCAAGAGCATCCTTGGACAGTGAGCTGGAGAGCAGCCTGGGCTACATGAGACCCTGTTTTAAACAAAGAAACAAAAATGTACCATGTTAATGCCCTGCAAACTTTTTTTTTTTTTTTGAGACAGGGTTTCTCTGTGTAATAGTCTTAGCTATCCTGAAACTCACTCTGTAGACCAGGATGGCCTCGAATTCACAGAGATCTGCCTGCCTCTACTTACTGAGTGATCCCCCCACCCCCACCCCAAGACAGGGTTTCTCTGTATAGCCTTTTGGAACCTGTCTTGGAACTCAATCTACAGACCAGGCTGGCCTGTTACTCACAGAGATCCACCTGCCTCTGCCTCCCAAGTGCTGAGATTAAAGGTGTACACATATTGGCCTGACTAAATGTTCTGTCATTCTTCTTATTCTAATACAAGTGTTGTCTTTTCTGTTACAGATTTTTGATATCCAGTTGTTGTTTGTTTTTGTTTTTGTTTTTTTTTTGGTGATCCTTACATGATCTTTGAGATGACTGGCAAGGAAGACTAGTTCGTCTCCATCACAAATGAAGTCTGAGAGCTTCAGGGACACGGTTACTAGGAGCCACAGGATGGGGCTGCAGGTCTTCTGAGCCTGGGTCCTTTCCTCCAGGTGCTACAATCTCTCTAGATCAGTGTTCTTGTGGGAGCCATGAAGCTGAACAAGAGGAGTGTGGCCCACTATGCTCTGAGTGAGTCTCCAGCAGACCACACTGGCTTCCTTCGTACTTGGGGAGGACCAGGGACCTCACCTACTCCTAGTGGTGCTGGCCGAAGATACTGGTTTGTTCTCAAGGGCAACCTGCTATTCTCCTTCGAGAATAGAGAAAGCCGGGCCCCTCTGAGCCTGGTAGTGCTGGAGGGCTGCACGGTGGAGCTGGCTGAGGCTCCCGTGCCTGAGGAATTTGCCTTCGCCATTCGCTTTGATGCCCCCGGAGTGCGCCCACACCTGCTGGCGGCAGATGGGCAAGTTGCCCAGGAGGCCTGGGTGAAGGCACTGTCCCGAGCCAGCTTTGGCTACATGCGACTTGTGGTACGAGAGCTTGAGAGCCAGCTGCAGGATGCCCGTCAGAGCCTGGCCTTGCATTGCTGTGTGTCCCAGAAGTCTGTTGCTGGCTGCAGTAAGCCTCAGACTCCTGACCGACGGGCTCCAGGCCCCGAGAATGGCCACCTTCTCCCCAGGGACCGAAACGCCAATGGTTCTGTGGAAGAAAGGGGGAGCAGGCCAATAGGTCGGGATTTGACTGAGTGGGGGTTACAGGGCCCTGCCAGCCTCCTCCTAAGCAGGGGACAGAGCCCCGTGTCCCCTGATACCTCTTGTTTCTCTATCTTGCATGACTGGTATGGGAAAGAGATCATGGAGTTGAGGCGAGGATGGCAGCAAAGGGCCAAGGGGAACCAAACAGAGAACAAGCAACAGAACAGGCCCTGAGCCAGGGCTCTTCGAGCTGTGGCCCTGTCCTGCTGGTTGGGATGCCAGGGCCACACTTGAGGAGTTAAATGTTTACTCAGTTGGTTGTGTCTTTTTACTCAGTATATATGTGCATGTGTGTCCTTCCTGCTCTGTAGTTTCTTTAACTTCAGTCCTCTCCTCTGCCTGGAGTGAACTGAGGAATCATGACTTCCAATCTATTTTCTAAGGCCTAGAGAGGCCAGGTGGCTGGTGGGAACATAATATAATGCAGGAAGAGGGCTGTGCTTCTCTACCCCTTCAGGACACTCTAGCCAGAATTTCCAGCACAACAAGCCTTGGGCATCTAAATGCCAGAGGTGACAGCATTGACATGGTTTGGGCAGGGCTCTCTGCAGGAGAGGGCCTTCAGGTGCTAAAGGGGTTCTTCTCTCCCTTGCCACCTTGTCAATGTATAATGCTGGACATTGCCCTGGGAAAGGCAGGCAGCTTTTATACAGGAGCAACCCTTGGTCACTGTCATCCATGGTCACTCCTAGGGACCCTGTCACCTATTGCTTGTTTCCCAAGGCTTGCCTGCCAAGAATCCTTATGACTGCTTTATACTGTATCATGCCAAGTATCATTTTCTATTATTCTAAGAGGTCAAATGGCTGGGTCTACAGAGCCAGAAGTCACACTCATCTGTCCCCTTTATATAGGCACAGGGTCAGTGACTGGGAAAATGCGGAGCTTGCCAGAGCCATACCCTTCCCAAACAAATCTGCCTCTTCCTGACCTCCTTTCTTTCCCTATCTGGGGCCTTGGGGCAGCCTGACCAAAATCCATGCAGGCCTAAAGGCCAAACTCTGGCCTCCAAGAGACTGGGATTCATGGTCCCCTTCCTTGGCCAGGGCCAGTTCCCGTGAGGCCAACCATGTTTCTCAGGCCTGCATGTAGCATCAAAGCCAACAACCCTTGATTACACTCACAGGTACTATGCCTTTGCTAACTTTCTTGTTACAATACTTAGTGTTTACTTTTTAAGTAGTTTGGTTTTGGAGACCAGGCTCACTTTTTAGCCCATACAGGCCTGGAACTCATTCTTAGTTTTGCAAGTGCTGGGATTATAGATAAGATCCATCATGTCCACCTTGTTTTTGTTGTTTTGTAGCAGGACACCTGGCTTCAGATTTGTTTTTTCTTGTAATCAAAATAGTAAAGTTTGCAGGGTGTGTTAGCAAGGGAGGTAGAGGAGGCTCAGGTATTCAAGGGCATCCTTGACTACACAGTAGGTTTTTGACTAGACTGGCTACAAGTAAGAGCCTCTCAGAAAATTATTCATTTTGATTATTATAATCTGTGTTTACAAATGAAGAGTCAGGAGTTAGAGCTGAGAAGCCGGAGCCCGAGGCTAGCAACTGAGTCCCGGAATGGAACCTGTCTTGCTGGTACAGTGGCCACCAGGCCAGTTCCGCTACTTGCTTGCTCCCTCGTCCTGTATGGGAAGCTTGCTGCCCATTGCACCTGTTTTTCGAATGTTCACGGACACTATGGGCTCTTGTTAACTTTTTGTTGTTACAGTTTTTGTTTTATAAATTCAAATACCAAATAAAGGTTTTCATTACACGTTTCGGTTCCTTAATTGAATCAAATGTTTGAGAGGTGAAGGCCAGACACCTTACCCACGGAGTCCCTTACCACGACGGCTCCGCCCTCTGGAGCCCGGGAGGGGCGGCGTTGACTACCTGACGTCACCACATCGGACCCGCTCAGAGGGCTTTCGCGCCGCCCCAGGAACGCGGGTACTGCGCAGGCGTGTACATCGAGAGTCTCGCGAGGCTTAGAGGCGGTTTACTGTGAGAGACCGCACTTGACGTGCGGGGTGTGGATCCCTGCAAGGGGCGGGGCTGAAGATGGCGTCCGCGGCGGCTTGCCGGCTGGCCTGGACAGCAGTCCGACCAGGGGCTATCTGGAGCGGGCTGAGGGGGAAGAGAGGTGGCGATTTCTCCGTCGTACCGGGCAGCTCAGGTCGCAGCCTGGTACCGTCGAGGTCAGTCACCGTCACTCGCAGCGGCGCCATTTTGCCCAAGCCGGTGAAAGTGAGTGTCTGAGTAGGGGCGGGGCGAAGGGATTCACTGGGGGAGTGCGTGCCGCCTTTGCTGATTGACAGGCGCAGAGGCCAATCACAGTATTGGCGTAGACTAGGTTGAGGACCTAGAACACAGTTTGCGCAGTTGGGTTGTTGACTTTGACAGGTGGAGGAAAGTGCTTGCTTAAAACCCAGTGTTAAGCTGGGTTCTTGGAACAAGCTGGAAGGCAGCAGCGGACGTGAATTGTCTAATCTTGAGAGACGCAATGTCCTATCCTCTAGGGCCAGAAGAAGAGCTTTGTGTCGATACAGACAAGTCATTCAATCTCCGCCTCAGTCCTGAAGAAGTGAGACGGGAATGCGGAAGTAATATACTCTGTAAAAGAGGAAATGGACAAGGATGGAGGGACACGGAGCGGGTCCTTTTATCCCGAGAAGTGTGCAGGGAATCTTGCAGAAGGGGTTTTACAGATGAATCAGGGCAGAGCCGGCATCTGAAGCTGGAAGCAGAGTTAGGTCTTGACAACCAGGGACTCTTTTTTTCCACCACTGAACGCTGTCACTTGACCTTAGTGACCTTAAGGAAAATGGAAAGTCTTGTACCAAAGGTGTGGTTTTGGAGTGCATGACTGTGTAGAGTTAAAGGGAAAACGAAATCTTTTAGAGATAGTCTGACTGGTACTAACAGCTGGCCGCAGTTCACAGCCAGAAGCAGAAGGTGCAGTTGCTTTATAGAAAGGCACAGCTAGGGAGACCAGAAAGCAAATACTAGTGAAATGTCACCAGCTTCCCTCTAGCTCATACGGTCTTTTCATGTTTTCAAAGTTTAATGTGATGCAGTTTCTCAGGCAGCAAGATCCAGTTACATAAAAAAAGGACTGTCTGGAAAAACCCTTCATTGCACACTGTTTTGTAACGAATTTTTGTATGGGTGTTTTGCTGCATGTATGTCTGTGCAGCTCTTAACTACCAGATGCCCACAGAGGCCAGAAGAGGGTGTGGTGTTCGATGGAACTGAAGTTACTTCCTTAGGAGAATTCATGTAGGGGCTGAGACTCAAAACTAGGTCTAGTGCTGTTAACCACTGAGCCATCTCTCCAGCCCCTGAAACTCATGTTCACGTGTGTAGAACTGATCATAGTCTAGCCATCTTAGTAAGTTCACCCATTTGTAAGATATTAGCTGGTTGTGCCCTAATTTTTAGTTGTTTATTTCCCCAAATTTAGTTTAGCCTAATGCTTTCTTCTGGTATTCATTTTGATGGCCACCAAACTCACTTTGTCTCTTTGTTGCTCCAAGTTTTCCCCAAAGACTTTAAAAAATCAGTTGGTGTCTGGATCTGGGGTCACTGGAGGAAATGCTTGAGGTGCACCACTGGTCTCCAGTGCTCACAGCACGTCTCTCTCTGCAGATGTCCTTTGGCCTTCTTCGTGTGTTCTCCATTGTGATCCCCTTTCTCTATGTTGGGACGCTCATTAGCAAGAACTTCGCTGCTCTACTTGAGGAGCATGACATTTTTGTTCCAGAGGATGACGACGATGATGATTAACAGGTGAGACTTGCCTTTCCTCTAATTGGACAGGGACCAGAAGTAGGGTGGAGCATCTGATCTGTGATGCAGTCTGGCCTGCAGCAGCATTTGGACACTCAGGGCAGAAGACTTAATGAGTTCACCCACTTGAGACTTCTTGTCTTTCTACTATGTTGGATGGGGGTAACTTGACTGACAGCCTCACTGTTTTCTCTTACAACTAGAATAAGATCCTAGCAAGCCTTTCAGTTGCCCTTGACCTACCTTAATTCAGTCAACTGACATTTTCTTTATGATTTAATATGCTTTATACTTTTTTCCTTTTGGTTTTTCGAGACAGGATTTCTCTGTGTAGCTTTGTAGATCAGGCTGGCCTCTGCCTCCCAACTGCTGGGATTAAAGGTGTGCACCACCACTGCCCAGCTGTTTTACACTTTATACAAGTCATGCAATCTGCCTCAGAGACGAAGGTGTAAAACAGCAAATCATGAGGAGGATACAGGGAATGCAGAGTTAAGATACATGTAAAAAGGGAAATAGGGAAAAGGGTGGGGGATGCAGAGAAGTCTGCAGGGAATCTTGCAGTAGGATTTTTACAAATGAATCAGGACAGACCTGTGAAATTGGTGTCTGAGGTTGATAGCAAAGTTAAGTCTTGGCATCCAGGGTTCTTGACCAGTTTAGTGAAGCTAACATCTTCGTATTGAAATTTAAAACTGGCAAGGTTGTGGGAGTGATGGCTCAGTTGTTAGCCTTTGCAGAGGACTCTGGTTCTAGTCCCAATGCCCACTTTGGGCAGCTCACAACCACCTGTAACTTCAGCTCCAGGGGATCCAACACCCTCTTCTAGCTTCTGTGGACACCCACACACATGGCAAATCCACATATAAATATAAGCAAATTTTTAAAAGGCAACTAGCAAATCCTCACTGTTGTCAGGTTTGTTTTTGTTTGTTTGAGATAGCTCACTATGTAGCTCTGTCCTAGAACTCACTATATAGGCCAGGTTGGCTTCAGACTCAGGTATCTGCCTGCCTCTGCTTCCAGAGTTCGAAGATTAAAAGGTGTGCATGTTGTTACTACTGTTAGATCTTATTAAACTGTGCACCATCTGAGCCAGTATCCTTTGCTGCAGGGCTCCCAGTGCTCTTCCCATTCATCTCCTGTGTTGATTTCCTGCACTGTAATGTATGCTGTGTGACTAGACTAGACTGTCACAGGCAAGGGCACTCAGGCTCTCCGCCTGACATTCTTGTGATCTGGTCATACCCTTTAGGCCATTTTTATCTTCCATATTCCCAACCATAGGAGGAAGTAATCTTGAGAGGGCCATGTCTTCTGTGGCCATGCCAGAGGGGGCTCTCTGCAGGATTCATCATTTTATTATTACTATTTTAACACTACTTATGTGCCTATGTATATGAGTACTGACTCATAGAAGCCAGGAGACTAAGGACCCTTGGAGCTGGAGTTAGAGGTAGCTGTGAGCCATTTCTTGTGGAACTGAACTCTGGTCTTCTGCCAGATCAGTATGTGCTGTAAGCACCTGAGCCATCTCTCCAGCCCTGGAGTCATTTCTTGAGTTATCCTCATTCTTACCCATCTCCAAGAATTGGCCCACTGTTCTTTACTACTATGTCTTAACTCTACCCATTCTTCACTGTCTGTGTTACGTCACCCGTCTCCCTTTACCTCCTATTTTAAAATGACTACTGCTAAAGCCTGGTGTGGTATCACAAGCTTTTTGTAAACCTGTGCCCAAGAAGTAAAGGCAGAGCTCAAGGGTAGCCTGGAACACGAGACCTTTTCTCAGAAAGCAGAAGTGAAATGCCCCAAGTCTAGGTTGAGGCAGGTACAAGTTGAGGCAGTTCAAGATTATCCTTGGCTACAGTGAGTTTGAAGATGACTCTGGGCTACATGAGACAGTGTCTTTTAAAAAAAGTGACTGATGCTTGCCTTTCTTACAGGTCCTGGCGGAAGTTCAGAAAGGAGAAAGCACTAATAGATGAAGTGGTGGCACACTCAGCTCCTTCCCTATTGGCAGAAGGATCAGGGAAAGCCCTCAGCCTCATCACCTCATGGTTTGTGACAACAGCCCAGAATTCTATTCATTGGGAGGTTCCCTCAAATGTGCTGTCCACAGAGCACTGGAAATAACAAGCAACAAACCATGAGTAACATAATAAATATGAGCTGTATATGACTGAAAGTCTGTTCCCATTTCTCACTCCCAGCAGACTCAGATGCACTTTGTCATCCTTGTGTAGCCAAGAATCATCTTATTAAGAACTAGGACATCTAGGCTGTTACACAACCACAGACATTGTCAAGGGAGACTGAGAACTTTCTCTTTCCAATTATTTTTAACGGTGTATCTGTTTTTGGGTGCTCTTGGAGGCCAAAGGCATATGACCCTCCAGGAGCTGGAGATAAAGATGATTATGAGTTGCCTCATGTGGGTGTTGGGAGCCAACTCTGGTCCTCTGCAAAAGCAGCAGTGCTCTTAACCACTGAAATTCTGTTCACCTACCATCCTGAGACTTTAATTTTTTTTCTTGTACTTTATAAAAATCCAGCAGAAATTTCCCTCAAAGCCACTTAGGCTAATTGAAGCCTTAAGCCTGAAGGGGTTGCCATGTGCCAAACGTGGGGTTTTGTTACTGCTTAATAGTTAAATATTTTGTAAAACTTGAGCTCCTTGGGTGGGGGGGAATCTCTGATGATGTGGGGTCACTCAGTAACTATATGTAAATATGTAAATACTGACTACCTTTCTCCAGCATTCAGGACTGTGCAGGGAGGTAGAACATTGGTAGTTCAAGGTCATCCCTGGCAATAGAGTATGTGGCTATCCTTGGCTACATGAGATCCTGTTTGGAAAAAAAAAATACCAAAATAGTAGGATGAATCTGTTGTCTGTTTGCATTGAATAGTTGTGCCCCTGCACAATGTGTAGGGAGTTAATTTCATTTTAAGAACCAGTGCTTCTAAGTAGGTCTAAGCCTTAGAACAGCCATTTTCTAGGGGGAAATAGGTCATCTTGTCTGTCCTATTGCTGTCCCTATAGAGTGGCTCTGTTCCCTGATAGGAAAAGCCTTGGCACCAAGATGCCCAATCTTGGAAGTACAACTGTAATAACATAAGTAAATACATAATAAGTACAACTACAAAAAGTCACCCAGCTTCATGTATACTGTGACAGATTCTGGACAGATAAGCCTTTTTCCCTTCCTGCTTCCCCAGGTAAGGATCTGATACAGTTGACAGCAAGCACCATATTCAGGAAAAGGGATGATAAACAAGGTATATATACTAAGGCCCCACACACTTAGATAAGTGAGAGACCACAGGAGATGGGTTCACCAGTACAAGTATATCACAAAGCAACCATCAAATAATGAGTTTATTTGTACTCTAAAATAATTAAATATTAACATGCACCTTCCCATTGGGTGACCTCATGGGTCATGGCCAACGTAGAACTTGGACAGGAAGTCCTTTGGCCTCGGTGTTTCTGTTTCATGGAAGTACCGCATAATGTGTGTTCGCTGCTTCCACACGTGGATGGTTTCCTGGAGCTCCATCTTTCCCTGTGCATGTAAAGGGAAGGTAGTCAGTCCAAGCCACCAAATGAAGAGCACAGCACTGAAGTTCAGTACTTTTATCTGGCGTGGACTTGTTAATGACCTTGGGCAAGTAACTCTTCCAAGGCAAGTTTCTGCATTTGGAGGGCAGTGGAACTCAGTGACCTGAGGCCTTTCAAACAGAGGTAACTAACAAGTTCCAGGAGACTCCATGGCCCTAGGACTGTGCAACTGGATTGGTGTAACTTCGTGTTTCCATGTAACAGTTCTGTGATATTAACTGGTCTGCCATGAAGGTACTACTGATGGAACATGACTGGCCTGGAAAACACAAGGGTCACAATCTGACCTCATTTGTACCACACCCAAAGCCATCCTGCCTTCCTCTTCTGGTGGTTGGCATACAGCAACTTGCAGGGGTGGCATCATTCCTGCTTCCCCTTGTTAAAGTCACAAAATGCAAGGCCCTGGGTGGATTTCCCCTCTAGCAATCTCATAAGCTTATTTAGGGGCCCAGGCTACATAATGAGTGTCTCAAAAGTAGAGATCTTCATGCCTTTAGTTCTGGCAGTTGGGAGGCCTTTAGAGGCAGGCGCATCTCAGGGCCAGCCAGAGCTATATAGTAAGACCCTGGCTTTAAACATAAAAGAAATGGAAATGGTGACCTCCAGTTGAACTAGGAACTTGCAACAGCTGCTAAGTCAGCAGCTTTTTTTTTTTTTTTTTTTTTTTGAGGGGGTTGGAGATAGGATTTCTCTGTGCAGTCCAAGCGGTCCTGGAACTCACTCTAGACCAGGCTGGCCTTGAACTCAGAGATTACCTGCTTCTGCCTTCCCAGAGCTGGGATTAAAGGTGTGTGCCACCACAGCCCAGCAGCAGTTGTTTTTTTTTTTTTTTTAAATGGAGGCAGAATTCACTTGAAGAATCAGAAGCACAAGACAAGTTGTCGGATCTTTTTTTAAGTTCATCAGAGAGGGTTAGTTACCTTAATGACCAGGAGATCAACTACTCTGGGGTCTGTGACATGAGCATTCTTCATGAACATTTCTCGGATTTTATCTCGTCCCTGTTTCACAGTGATGTCCAGCTGGAATAAGTGCACTAAAGAGAAAACAGGATGACTCTGTAGAAATTAGACCATTTAAACATGTTTTAGATGCTTATCAGTGGATGTTCACAAGTGGCTCCCACATAGCCCAGCCCTCATTCTGGAGACACAGGTCATGCTAAATTGCCCAGTCTGGAGCTCAATGCTCTTGACTCGCCTCAGGAGAAGCTGGGAGTACAGGTGTGCCTATGTGTTTTTGTGTGTATGGGAGGGGACTGGGACAGAATCTAGGTCCTTTCCCATGTTAAGTAAGGCTCCTATCACTGAGGAATACCCCTACTATATTATTTTTATATGGAATAACCAGCAAAATAAGATGCCAGAGTTGAAATTTATATAAAACTATGTAGTGTAGGTTTTAAGAAGTACATGAATTTGAGAGCTGAGGGGTATTGCTAAGGGTTTGTGTGGGGAGGGAAGGTTTTAATCAAACAATTGGACTATCTGGAAGGAGAGACTTGAGACAGTCATCTATGACTGTAAACAAGATATTCAGCTCTGCCATAAACTGCTGCCACCATGGAGCCAGGAGTCACTGGAAATAGCAAAATAAACCTTTTTCCCTTAAAAAGGGGGGTGGGGTGGTGGTGGCCTGGAGAGGTGACCCAGCTGTTAAGAGCATACACTGCTTTTCCAGAGGACCTGAGTTCCAATTCCCAGCACCCACATCAGGCAACTCAAAAACTCCAGCTTCAGGGGATCCATGTCTGTGGCCTCTGCTGATACTTGCATTTACCTGTATCCATGCACACAGACATAGAAACATAAAATTTATCACAATACTCAGCAATCCATTTTGTCAGTGCCTAAAACAGCAGCATAAATTCAGTGACTGAACTTAACATGCAACCTGGGTGTCCTTTGGAAAACAGGTTGTAAACTGAACTTACTGAGTGGTAGCATGCCTGTAAACCCAGCCTGCAAGTTGGAGGTAGCCTAGGCCTATTTGGTACCAGAGATACACAGATCTTGATTCAAAAGAAAGAAAATCAGATTTTAGCCACGTTCATCCCCTGACATACAGCATTTAGATTTGCTGATGTCATTAAGAACACAAAAGGATTGGTAAGTGTTAGTTGGAAGGGTAGGGTGATTGAGGTGTACAAGGCTAAGAAACAGAATATCAAGGGTTTACAGACATTATGGCTAAGGAGATCAGTATATTCAGTTAATTGAGGATACCTTGTGCTTTGGCCATTCTTGTGACATTTCCATTGTGATCTATGGAACTACCTCAACCAGCCAGCAATGGTGGTACATGCCTGTAATCCCAAAATTGGGAACTCAGGCTGATGGATCAAAGGTTTGAGGCAAAATACTAACAAAAACAAAAACAAGGCCAGTGTGGTGGCACACAGAGGTAGATGGATTTCTGTGAGTTTAAGGCTTGCCTGGTTTACATTAGCAAGTTCCTGGCCAGCCAAGGCTACAGAGTGAGACCCAGTCTCAGAAAAAAACAACAAAAACGTCACAAAACCCAAAAACACCAAAAAGCAAAGCAAAACAAAAAACAACCAAACCCCCTCAAAGTATAATAATCTCTGGAAATCATTAATTAGGGTCATGCTGTGCTTAAGTCAAGTTTGAGCCTTTCATTATACTCAAATTGAGTGACCACAGAAACGGTAAACACTACAAATTTAGTTATTCAGAGAGCTGGTCAGTATATGCATAGGAATTTCAGAAGAGAACAAAAAAGGGGCTGTAAGATGTCAAAGACACTAAACAAATAACACAGTGATGCAGAATCTGGAATTTAGAATCTTACGACTTGTTAAGCATCAGACCTAGAGACACTGAGGCACTCAATGTTGTAGATGCTCTCAGATAAACGTGGACCTGAGAGTGTTTTTGGTGTTCCACTCCAGTCTGTTCTAAGAACTATTAGGAACCCCCGTCTGGCCCCTCACCAATGCCTTCCCCAAGTTTTATGTCAGTTACTATAGTACCTTACTTAATATAGTAACTCCCTGAAGAAGACAGTATTATGCTCATTTCACAGATGAGCAAACAGAACAAATGGAAAATCTTACCCAAGGTCACACAGCTAATAAAGGGCTGCTGCCTTTCAACAAGCTCTGAGGTGTGCCATGGTGCTGTCTGTAACCTACTGGGAAATGCCCTCCCCTTCAGATCAGCTGTGGTTAAATAAAACAACTCTCTTCCCCCCCTTTAAAAATCCAGTATAGTAGCAGCACTGAGGGAGATATCAAGGTAACAAACTACATTCAAGAACCAACATCACGTGAACTGATTTGATTCTCCGCCATCTAAGGGAAAAGAGGTGCTGTGTAGCAGCAGGGATTAGACTCTAAAATACTAGAGCAAGCTGAGTAAGAGGGCAAAGCTAGGGAGACTTGAGAGGCCATTTCACCTGGAGCCTTCAAAAGGCATTAGGAAGCTACTGGTCGTTTCCCACCTATGGTCGTTTGTTTTCCGGAACCGGGAATGAATAAACGCAAGTCCTTCGCCAGTTTGGTTACAAAATCCAATGGGCATCCGGAACTGCAAGTTGACCCTGGGTTCTAGAAGCTCCCGGGGCTAGCTCTGGACCCCGGCCGTGTCAATTCGCCTCTCAGTGTCCTCAGCTACCAAGTAAGAGTCACTGCCGCCCCCCCCCCCGGCTTGGTAAGAAGCACAGAAACAAAAGCCACCAAAGCGAGTAGGTCGCTCGGAAACCCTGTCCCCGTGTGGGGCACTTCTGCCTCGCGTGACCCTCGTCCCCTGAAGCCCAGGAGTCGTTTCTGTCCTAGCCAGTGACCTCAGCTCGGCCGAGAGACCTTGGGCAGGGGCCTCAGGGTCACGGATGCACCTCTGCTTCTCACCAGTGTTCGGCACCTCCCGATACCAAGCACGATAGAGCTCGCGCACCCTCCGCTTGGCCTCGTTCAGGTCGCGACTGAAAATGGGCTTCACCGAGGTGCTGGCAGCGGCAGCAGCTTGCCGTAAGCCGCTGGCCGCCATCTTGGCACGGAAACCCCGCCCCCTCAGCGTGCGCACGCGCAGATTATACAGCCGCGACGCCCCGCCTTCTGCGGTCGAGTGGGCGGATTGGCTGGACGGAGCTCTCGGATTGGCTGGAAGTCTACAGGAAAGACCGGCTTTGAGAAGCGCGTGCTCCTCCGCGGAAACGGGGACCAGTGGCTGGGGCGTTCTGTGGTGGCGCTGAGCGTCTCACGGAGCCACAGGGGGCGCCGCTTCGAGGCTTCTGTCAGCGGTCTGATGCGCGACGCTCGGGCCTTGCCAAAAGTTTGTCCTTCAGCCCCACTGGCGGCAGGCCCTGAGGGGAGCACCACTGACGTAGATAACTGCGGTCGTGGCGATCTTCCCGCAGTGACAGTAGACACTGCTGTGTATATTGTGTATGTTTCCAGAAACCGTCTCTTCCACACATGGTGTAGACAGCAAAGCTCCATCTGGCTTGACCTTTCGGGCGTTTCTGAGCCCTGGGAGGCAGATTATAATATCTGTTTCTATTTTTAAAAAAATTTACTTATTGTCATTGCTTTCCATTGTCGGTTGGAACTCGCTATATAGACTAGCTGACCTCAGAACATGCAGTAACTTCTCTGCCTCTGATGGTTTGTGCCCACTGCACCTGGCTGTGGTTGCTTTTTGTTTGTTTGTTTGTTTTTTTGTTTTGTTTTGTTTTTTGAAATATGTACGGGTGTTTTGCATGCTGGCATGTCTGTGTACCATGTGTGTTTTTGGTGCTGACAGAGGCCAGAAGAAGGTGAGATTCTTCATGGAGTTGTGAATTAAACCCAGATCCTCTGGAAGAGCAGCTAGGGTGCTTAACTGCGGAGCCATCATCTCTCTAGCCCCTGTGGTTGTTTTTTTGTTTTTGTTTTTGTTTTTGTTTTGTTTTGTTTTTTTGAGATGGGAACTCTTTATGTAGCCCAGCTTGGCTTACACTGCTGATTCTGAAATCACCAGCAGAGCGTGGACCTTCAACACTCTGACTCAGGAAAGGCGCCCCCAAATCACTCAGGAGAAGCGGTCTTATGCAAACTGCATGAGGTCTTGTTTATTCCAAGAACACCGGGGTCCACAGTCATACTCCACACAGGGGTAGAGGACTGAGGACCCCAAGTACAGAATTGAGCCAGTTATTATAGGGTTTGCAACAAAGCCCACCCATCGGAAACCAATCATCTCATAGCATCAAGAGCCTTGGGCCTATCAATTTAAACCATTTTATAGTTTTTAGACCAATCATTTTAAATCATCCAAGCCCGCACTTTATAGACAAATCAGTTTTCTATAGCCCCGGAGATCTGCATTTGCGCGGGCTCCTAGACCTTTCGCCTATTTACAGGCAGAGGACAGGGTCTGGAATTTAAGGCATTTAGGGCTTTTTAGATAGCATTTTTAAACTTCTAGCTTCCTGGGGTCATTGGAGAGTTAGGCTGTATTTCTCCATCCTTACAATTCCTGCTGCCTCAACCTCCTTAGTACTGGGTGCTATTACACCTAGCCTAATTATCTTCATTTTAACAAGCAATTTTCCATCCCAAACCGTGGAAGCTAGAAAGATCCCTAAGCCATCACATGTAAAGAAAAAAGAAACTGCTACCATGACAAGCAGTGTCCTAAATGCTTAATGTAGTTTACTCTCATAGCATAGGTAGGCATTGTTTGCATTCCTATTTTCCAGGCAAGGAAACAGTACAGAATCTCAGTCACTTGTTGCTAGATCATCTCTCAGCCTGATTCCTGTCTAGAAGCCACTGTCTTTTCCTAAAAGTTCAGTTGACAGGGACTTTGAAAGCATTGAGGAAGTGACAAGGCATATGATTGAGTAGATGAGTACTACCTTGCAGTGTGACTCCAATTGGTGTCACTTGTATATTTTTATGAGTATACAATCTTTATATACAGGAAATGGAAGAGATGGTTCAGTCATCAGAGGGCTTGTTAGGTGTCTCAATTAGGGTTTCTATTGCTGCAGTGAAGCACCATGACCAAAAAGCAAGTTGGGAGGAAAGAATTTATTCAGCTTACACTTCCACATTGCTATTCATCATCATAGGAAGTCAGGACAGGACCTCAAGCAGGGTAGAAACCTGGAAGCAGGAGCTGATGCAGAGGCCATGGAGGAGCTGCTTACTGGCTTGCTTCACATGGCTTGCTCAGCCTGATTTCTTATAGAACCCAGGACCTCCAACATAGGGATGGCCCCACCCACTGTGGGTTGGGCCCTCTCTCATTGATCACTAATTCTAAAAATGCCTTATGTGACCAGGATGTAAAATAAATAGATGAATAAAAAATGCCTTACAAGTAGTTCTCATGGAGGCATTTTCTCAATTGAGGCTCCTTCTGCTCTGATGACTAGCTTGTGTCAAATTGACATAAAACCAGCTAGTTTACTACGCAAGCATGAGGATCTAATTTGATCCATGAGGTTTGATTGTAGCCTAATCAAGAAGTCTCAGGTCCCAGTGAGAGACCCTGTTTCAAAAAAAAGGTTGATGGCTCTTTAAAAAAAAAGGTGGATGGCTCTTAAGGAAGGACATCAGAGACTGACCTTTGCCTTCATGGACACCCTCGTATACACAAACATACACACAAAGTTACACAGTAATGCTCCATATATACAACTATAATTCTATGTATATAATAGAGCTGAAGAATTACTGCCTAATGGCAGTATGATATAGTAATGGCACCATGTATTATGAATGTCTTTGTAGTGATATAAACAAACATATTATTTCTAGTCAAAGCACAATACATACACAACTATGCTCAGCACACAGCATTTAATAATTATTGGTTTGTATATTCACTAATTGTCCTAGTTACAGTTCTGTTGCTTTGAGGACACCATGACCAAGGCAAACTATAAAAGAAAGCATTTAGTTGGGGGCTTACATACGGTTTCAAGGAGTTAAGTTCATGACCGTCATTGTGGGGAGCATGGCAGGAGGCAGGCAGGCATGGTGCTGAAGCAGTAGCTGAGAGCTTATATCCTATCCCAAAGTTGGAGACAGGATGAGACTGGGCCTGGCCTGAGATTTTGAAGCCTCAAAGCCTACCTCTAGTGACACCATCTTTTCCAACAAGGGCCACATCTACTCCAACAAGGCCACACCTTCTAATCCTTCCCCGAACAGTTCTACCAACTAGGGACCTAGCATTCAAACATGTGAGCCTGTGGGGGCCAAGCCACCACATTACTGATGGTTTTGTTTTATAATTTTTTCTTTCCTTCCTTTTATTTCTCCTCCTTTATTTTTTAATCTGGCTAACTTGGAACTTTCTGAATAATCCCATTTTGGGTGGTTCACAAACCGCCATAACTCAACTCTTAACACTAGGGCATCCAGCACCCTTTTCTGGTCCCAATTTAGCATCTCAACATATGTGGCCCATATTCACACACACACACACACACACACACACACACACACACACACACACACACACACACACGCGCACATATAAATAAAAAATCGTTAAAATGTATCAAGATTTGTGCTTGCCTTGGCAGCACATAAGGTAAAATTGGAATGGTACAGAGAATACTAGCATGGTCCCTGCACAAGGATGATACACAAGTTACTGGAGCATTTTATATTTTTACATAAGTGACCCCAGAAATTATAAAGGGTAATCATGTTATAATGCACAGACCTGAGAGACTAATAAATAACAAGGAAGGCTCAAGGAAGGACACATGGATCTCCCTGGGAAGGGGAAATAGAATAGATTTTGAGGGTGGACTGGGGGCGGGATGGGGATACCAACAGGAGGGATCAAGTGGAGGGTGGCGAGGGAAGAGAGTAATGGGAGTGACACCTGGAACTGGGGGCATTTCAAGGGTGAGTTAGAAACCAGTGCAATGGAAACTCCCAGGAATCTACAAGGGAAAGACTCCTAGTAATGGGGGATACAGGGCCTGAACTGACCATCTTCTATAACCAGGCAAGACTTCCAATGGGATTGCAACAACAACCCAGCAGCAAAACCTTCAACCTACAATTTGTCCTGCCTGTAAGATGTACTGGGGTAAAAGTGGCACAGAACTTGTGGGAATGACCAATCAATGACCAGTCAAACTTGAGACCCATGCCACGAAAAGGGAGTCCACTCCTGACACTGACTGGAGTCTTGGATAGCGTAGAGATCTACGATAGAACCAAACACAACCAGGAAAAAAAGAATGGAATGATTTCTAATGATACTCTGTTATACTTTTTAAAAGATTTATTCATTTATTATGTATATAGTGATCTGTCTGTCTGTATGCCTGCAGGCCAGAAGAGGGCACCAGATCTCATTATAGACCCATGTAGTTGCTGGGAATTGAACTCAGGACCTCTGGAAGAGCAGCCAGTGTTCTTAACTGCTGAGTTATTTCTCCAGCCCTATACTTTGCTACACTTACAGAGTAGAGCCTAGCATAATTTTCATCAGAGAGGTTCATCCAGCAACTGATGGGTGCAGATGCACAGACCCACAGGCAAACATTAGGTGGTGCTCAGGGAATCCTGCTGAAGAAAGGGAGGAAGGATTGTAGGAGCCAAAAGGGTCAATGGCACCACAAATAACCAGCCCATAGAATCAACTAATCAGGGCTCACAGGGGCTCATAGAGACTGAAACCTGTATGAATCTGACCTAGGTCCTCTGCATATATGTTATACTTGTGTAGCTTGGTGTTCTTGTGGGACAACTAACAGTGGGAAATGAGGGCTGTCTCTGACTCTTTTGCCTGTTTTTGGGACCCTTTTCCTTCTACTGGGTTGCCTCATCCAGCCTCAATATGAAGGGATGTACTTAGTCTTATTATAACTTAATATGCCATGTTTGGTTGATATCCCTGGGATATCAACCTTTTCTGAAGGGAAAGGAGGAGTGGATCTGGGGAAGAGGTGAGGTTGAGGGAGGGACTAGGAGGAGAGGAGGGAGGGGAAACTGTGGTTGGGATGTAATATATGAGAAAAGAATTAATAAAAAAGAAAAATTATCAAGACTTGCTTTAAGGTCCAAAATATAGTCTTTTCTGTCTTGATAAATATTTCATGTGCATATAAACCAAGACATTCTTTGGTTTTAGCCATCTATAGGTACATAATTATGATTCAGCTACCTTTGTGGGGTTTGGAGGAGGCAGAATTTACTGTCATGAATCATGTCCACCCACTTGAGATCATTGAGCACCTCAAGGGCAACATCTGTGCCCTTTCTATCTCTTCAGTACCTTGCTTTGCCCCACATGGAAGCTCACATGGTTGGATAAATAAATGGCTCTTAGCCATTGTTGGGCTCTGTTCAGAAGATAGGCTGCTTGAGTCTTAGACACTTCCATGTCTTCGTGTTCTTTCAGACTTCACATGGAACTCACATGTTGTTCCTACTCACGTGTCATTGATGGCACTGAATTGAACCAAAGGAATGCCAATAAAGGTGCTATATCTGACTGGGGGACTTAAAACCACCTTGAGGCAATTGGCATGAAGCTCTTCTTAAGTATGGAGGGATTATCTGTCATGAAGCCTTCTACATCATGATATCACACTTAGATTGTTTCTGGCTTTTCTTGTCCCACCAGGTCCACCCTTCTCAACCTCAAATAAATACACAAAGACTTAACTAATTATTAAATTGTTGGCCAATGGCTAGGGCTTCTTATTGTCTAGCTCTGTCTTAATTATTAATCCATTTCTATCAATCTATGCATTTCCATGTGGTCTTGGCTTACTGGAGAATGCCAGGACCTGTATTTCCTTTGGCAGCTATATTGTCTCTCCAAGAGGTACATCTCTGCCTTTCTCCTCAGCATTCTCCTCATCTCCTAGCCCTGCCTATCTTCCTGCCTCTACTGGCTATTGGCCAAACAGTGTTTTATTCATCAACCAATAAGAGAAACATTATACAGAAGGCATCCCACCATTATTAGATGTCACACCCTCCCTGCAAAAGGAGGGCCTGTATATCTGACTCCCAGGCTTAGCTGGCACTACTAGTACTCTTCACAGGCTTTGTCCTGGCTGCCTGGAGAGATACAAAGAAATCTTCAGAACACTGACCACCATCCAGATGGGCATGTTTGGTAAGTAGTCTTGGAAAGTGTTCTCATTAACCCACCCAACTTGGTGAAAAGGGTCTTTAGGGCCCGGCCTTGTCCTTTCTTCTTGCTTTGCTCCTAGGCTATCATCTTCTGCCTCTTATTGTCTTCCTTAGGACTGCTTCTCTTTTCCTTTTGTCTCCTTAGCTTCACTGCAGAAGAGCTTGGTTGCAGAATGAGCTTGGTAATTTCATTGACCCTGAATTATAAATGGCTAAGGAAGCTCAGAGTTGAGTGCATTGGTAGGAGTGTTCTGAGGGAGACGCAGTAGCTTTGCTTTAAAATGCTAACCAGGACTGTAGGCAGCAGACATGTGTTACAAGCAGTTTTCCTGCCAGCTTGGTCCCAGAGCTGTGTCAGCCCTAAATAACACAGAGACGCTGTGCTGTATAGATATAAAGCTGTTGGCCAGTTACTAGCATTTTCTTATTGGCTAGCTCTGTCTTAAATATTAACCCATTTCTATTAATCTAAGTGTTTTCACATGGTCTTATCTTACCAAAGAGAGGATCCAAACCTCTTCTCTCATGTCTCTACATCTTGAATATCCTCTACTACATCTCCCAGAATCTTCCTTGTCTTCTAGTCCCGCCTATCTTGCTTTCCTATTGGCCCATAGTGCTTTATTCATTAACCAATAAGAAAAACATATTTACAGAGTGACACCTCCCATCAGGCATGAGCTGAGGAACCATGAAATCAGTTATGACATCATTGAGCTCCCGTTCTGTCTCAGGCATGAGGCCATTTACTATGCACTGACAATGACTTCTCTAATGAGAGAACCCCTTATTGGGGGTCAGCAGCACCAAGGAAGTCAGGGCAGTAAGCATTTTGCAACCACTATGGAAGCAGATTATAGGTAGGTAAGGGAAAGAGGACCTTGAGTTTGAGGCAATATAGTGAGTATTAGGCTAGCCTCAGCTACACATTGAGACTCTGTCCAAATAAATAAATAAATAAATAAATAAATAAATAAATATTAAGATAGAGGACAGGAAGGCCCAGAATGACCTGAAACAGCACCCACTTTTTAGGCCAAACAGGGAAAAAGAAGTGGGAGGAAACCCAGAGTATAAGATGCCAACGGCCAGAAGAGGTGATTTAAGGAAGAGGGGGAACCAGAGTGCATGGCATGGGTGAGGGAGCCCACTGGAATGGTGGCACACTAGGGTGGTGACTGGGAGTGTATCTGTGATGGGAATGAGAGCAGTATCTTCCAGTTTTAGATGCTTCATGAGCTCAAAGCACATTGAAGTGGGTTGTGTAGTGAGAAAACGGTGGAGCAGTATAGACATCCACTGTAGACTGTTCTTGGAGGAGCTGGTATGTGCATAGGAGGGTAAGAGCAGTACCTGAAAAGGGTCTCGGGTTTAAGAAAAGTAAGTCTTTAGTTTTTCATGTGAGGGGTGCCTGATGTGTTTCAGTGATGATGGGAATGAGCCAGGAGAGAGGGAAAAGCAGAATATGCAGGGGAAAGAGGGCCCCCCCGAGTGCTCAGGTGGTGAGAAGGCCAAAGAGAATGGGGTACAGGAGCCTTGGAGGACAGTGGGCCACTTCTCCCACCAGAAGAGGAGAGGGCCTGTGGGAAAGCTAAGGCAAATGCTCCCTGATGACACTTGTGTCCTCAGCTTTGCAGAACCCCTGGCGCAGTGGTGGGCTGGGGGCTTACAGAGAAAATCTGAACTTGTCCCTATAGAGAGCATGTAGCTGGTGGAGGAAGTGGAAGCTTGATAGGCTGTAGTCGTTCCATCTGCCTTGGAGACCTTAACTTTACACTAACATCTGTCTGGGTGGACTTGTGACATGAGTGTGGGATTTCAGACAGAAAGCCACCTCAAAGAGACCAGGAATTCACCCTCTATTCCTATAATAATGATAAAATGATAATGACAATGATATTTTTGTTTTTATTTAGTTTTTTTTTTTTGAGATTGGTCTCACTATGTAGCCTTATAGTCTTGGCTGACTTGGAACTTAATATGTAGAAAAGGCTGGCCTTTAACTCATGAAGAGCCATCTGCCTCTGTTTCCTGAGTGCTGGGATTAAAGGCATGCAGCACCATTGTCCAATCCCCCAAATTATTTTTAAAGACTGCATAAAACAGAAAACATAATAAAGTCTTGGTTGGTAATTTTTAACCATTTTATTTATTGTTATACCTATAACCATTATACCAAATGTTCAATAGGCCTGTGCCACTCTCTTCCTTCCTTCCTTCCTTCCTTCCTTCCTTCCTTTCTTTCTTTCTTTCTTTCTTTCTTTCTTTCTTTCTTTCTTTCTTTCTTTCTTCCCCCCCCTCCCTGCCCTTTCTTTTTTTTCTTGGTTTGGTTTAGTTTTTCAAAACAATGTTTCTCTGTGTAGTAGCCTTGACTGTCCTGGAATTTACTCTGTAGCCTAGAGATCTGGCTGCCTCTGCCTCCCGAACACTAGAATTAAAGGAATGTACCACCACTGCCCGTACCTTCTTAAAATTCTATATAATCCCTCTTTCCCATCTTAATTTGCTAGGATCTGTATCCCAAACTCTGGGAGATTGAAACTAGCCTTTTCTCTGATGGTGAGGCAGGTTCTGAAACCCATGGAGAAATTCTTGAACATTTCTACACCCCTGCCAAGTTTGTCTATAGGTTTAGCCAGTCTTTCTCACTAACCTTCAGGAAAGTGTGTTACTATCCAGAGTCTGTGGGGACAACCATTCTGGATTATGAGATTGCTGAGGAATTACCACACTCTGGAGGCTGATGCTCTCATGTGAACCTAAATAAGGTTTAGCTCCTCATAGTTAAGTACCTGTGTTATCTATGTGAGCCAAAGAACTCTGGAGAATGCAGGCATGTTGGCACATGCCTTTGTTCCCAGCACTTGGAGGCAGAAGCAGGTGGCTCTCTGTGTGTTTGAAGCCAACGAGTTCCAGGCCAGGCAGGACTACATATGAAGACCCTGTCACAACAAAACAAAACAAAACAAATAAAACAGCATACCCAACTAACTAAAAGACAAAAACAAACAAAGAAAAAAAACCTCTAGAGAATTCTCTGTGTCTCTGGCAAAGCTCAAAGCAGAACCTTAACACCCCAACTCCCACCCCTTCCAGCCATTGGCTAGCTCTTCATGGTAGTGACACAAGCAACTCCTTTTTACCAGTACATTTGAGTGGCTTTAGAACGTGGTTCATTGTTCATAGCTCAGTGAGGTAGACAGTGGTAACCAGGACACCCACCAGAGATTAGAGTCTCCTTGACGTCCTAGATCCAAGAATTTGTGGCAGAAGCTTACCTACTTCCAGCCTAAACTAAGAACATAAACTTTAGTATACTGGTGATTGAACATAGGGCTTCCCTCACACATGCTAGGCAAGTGCTTTGCTCCTGAGCTGTACTCCCAGCCCCTAGGCAGCTGCTTATGCAGGCATCAGCAGTAGTTTATATTGAACTTCCCCTCTTTCCTTATTATGCAACTCACTGGGGAGACCTTTAGACCAGTGTGGGGACCTGTGGATAAGTGCTACTCCATGACCATTCAGGAGAGGGCTGGGGATACCACTTTCCCTTGTATGGGGGTGGTTACTGGCTTGGCCCTGGAAGGCACATCACGAGAGACTGCACCTGGAAAGGATAGATTTCCTGTTATTAATAGCATTGTGTCACCTCTGCTGTTACCTTCAGCAGAGATGCAGTCAGGAGTGGGAAGAAACAGCATTAGGGGTATGTGAGTCTTCCATGGAAAAGTTGGGCTGTGACTCACAGATCATGGCTGGCAGAGCATTCCAGGAGAAAGAGTGGGCTCCATTGAGGAGAACTTACCAATTCATCACAGCTTAAGACATTTCAGGAAAAGCAAAAAACTCTTTAACACCCCAAGTGTGAGAACAGGAGGCATGAGGTGTTCTGAGGGCCTTGGTGCTCATAGTCTGCCTGCTTGATTGTCCTTGAAGGCCATGACCACAAGGGAAATGGGAGGATGGAGTGATGCTGTGTCCAAGGAGATTGGCGTCTTGTCTCAGGAGGAAGGGCAGATGAGGTCCTCCAGGGAGGAAGCAACTAGCTTCCTAGGCTGGGCGGTAAGGAGATTTGAAGTCTCAACCAGAAGAATATCACCATCATGGATTTTCTTGATTTTCTTGAGATGTCGTGAACACTGCAGGGTATAGATGGTGGGCTATAGGACAAGCTGGGGATTAGCTAAATCCAAAACTGCTAGGTTTAGTTGTCATCCTGGTAGGCCAAGCAGCTCTGTGTGGTGCTGAGAGGTAGCAAACCTGGCATAATTAGGGAATGGGTGCTCCCTCAAATTTCTGGGATTCAGGCCAGGCTTCAGTTTCCCCATCTGTACAAACTCTGGCTCTTCCCAATCTTTTCTCCATCCCAGGAAAAGGGAAACATGGACCAGGAAGTTGGTGTAAATCTATCTGGTGAGACAGCTTCCTGACCCTATTGCAACAAGACTGCCTTGTTCCCATCTATGACACCTGTCAGACTTGTCAGGGACACAGCTCATTCCCAGACCTTTGAACTGGAAAGGAGAGAGGAATACTAGATAGCTAGAAGGCTCGACTTATCTGAGTGAGCCTCTCTTGGCCCCCTACTTCCTTGCATGTTGGCTGGAACTCTAGGCTACTTGCCCTAGCTGGCTCTACACCTACTCTTTTTAACACAAATTACTGGTCCCTAGACATTGGAGGGTACTTGGTGCTGAGTAAATTTTTCCCTCAGCAAGTGACCCACAGGGACCACCTGTTTGTGTTTTAGAGGCTTCTGTAGTAGAGAGCAAGGATGAAAGGTCCAGAGGCTGGCTCCTGCATTTCCTGAGAGAATTTTGGTCGGGGTGGCTTCCAGCCTCTGATATTCTCAAAGGGAAGAACCACAAATGAGAAAGGATACAGTAACGCCTGCATCTGCTGCTTCTGCAAGCCTCGCTGTCTTATTTTTAGATTTTCAAAGCTGCCTTTCAAAGCTCTCCCTACCAGCTGCAGGGGCATACCTCCTGCTCCCTAACCTAGTGGGCATTCTTCAGTGACCCACTGGGGCTCAGGCCAGCCCTTTGACTGCTGAAGTGTGAGCTACACCGCCCCCAAGGGGAACAGTGGCAGGGACCCTAGCAAGGGTACTGCTGGATCCTCTGGGGGAAATATGCCTCAGGCTCTCTGCTCTCAATGTCTGAGATGTCAGGGAAGCAGATGATTCTTAGACACTCTCTGGTGCTATCCCTGAGCTCAGCTCAGCTATCATATGATGAGGCGATGTGACAGACAGCAGTGCCAGCTCTCAGCAGGTGTGTTAGTTACTCTGTGGTGCTGGGACAAAATACCCAGCAACAGAAACTTCAGGAAAGGGGGTTTTGTCTCTCAGTTTAAAGGTGTAGTTTGATATCGTAGGGAAGGCATGGCAGCAGAAGCATGGAATGACTGTTCATATTGCATCTCTATCAGAAAGCAGAGAGAGGTGATTGTTGGTTCTCTACGCTCTTTCTCCCCTTGATTCAGCCCTGGGCCCAAGCTGGTAGAATGGTGCTGTCCACATTGAGGGTAATCCTCCCACCACAATCAACTCAATCTAGAACCTCCTCAGCCATACCCAGAGGTTTGCTTCCTTGGTGATTCTAGGTCCTGTCAAGTTGAAACTATCCCCCACAGCTGGAATTGTAGTCTGGCAAGGGTCACATCCCAGGAGTCAGAGCAGGGAAGCAATCTTAGTAGAAGAGTAGAAAAGGGAAAAGACAAAGATGAGGCCAGTCATACCTAGTGTGGCGCACAGCAAGGTTCAAACAGTTTCTTTTTCTCAGATGCCCATGCCACCACCTTGTTCTTTGTCCATCTCATTGACTATGGGCCGCAAGCTTGACTTATCTTCCTATAGCAGGCCTACTGTAGCCACTGGGGCTCAAGCTATGTCTTCTCAAGTATTAACAAGATTATTTAAAAATATCTGGAGAGAGAGGAGGCTGAAAGAAATAAAGGAAGGAAGGAAGGAAGGAAAGAAGGAAGGAAGGAAAGAAGGAAGGAAGGAAGAAAAGAAGGAAGGAAGGGAAGAAGGAAGGAAGAAAAGAAGGAAGGAAGGAAGGAAGGAAGGAAGGAAGGAAGGAAGAAGGAAAGCTTGGTCTGATCTTAGGCAGGACCATGCTTTTTTGTGGGGATGGGGCATCTTGTCACCCACATGTGTGGATGGCCAAAATGTCTACAGAAGACAGAATTTGGTCTCTTATAGGAGTGGAAATTATTTTTGTAGTCTGCAAGGGAATCTGGGAAGTGTAGTCTCTCAGCGGGAAACTTATTCCAAACTCTGAGAGGATAAAGAAAATGCAGGGTAAGATGTTATAGCTGTTTTCTGCTGAGGAATGTTAGAAACCTGCAGTCTGGACCCTGTTGGGCCATGCCCAACCCCCACCTTTTTAATAGCAACAAGAGGTGGGAATGATGGGACTCAGCAGTCTCTGGACCCCACCTCTGATGGGCGGGATGCCTATGGCCACGGAATCACTATGTCAGGCTTTACCTGGCTGTGCAGAGGACCCAGTTACGCATGCGCAAGTGCCCCTTTTAAAGCAAGCACCCCACACCCCGCTCTCTCTCTCTCCCCGCTTTCGGTTGGCCACCAGCTACCCCCCTCTTTTCTTCTCCCTTCTCTCAATAAACTCCTCATGGGCGCTGAATCTCTTGTTTGTGTTTCTTAGGCAATAGCTGTAGCAAAAGAACAACAAGGAGGGTATAGACAATTTCTATTCTGCCTAGTCCCGCTGCTTTCAATCTCAAATAAACACACTGAGGCTTATATTAATCATTAACTGTTTGGCTGATGATACAGGCTTCTTATTGTCTAGCTCTCTCTTAATTATTAACCCATAACCATTAATCTATGTATTTCCACATGACCTTATCTTACCTGGAGAATGCCCAGGTGTCCTACATTCCCAACAGCTACATGGTGTCTCTCTGTTGGCTCCTCTCCATCTTCCTCTTCCCAGAATTCTCCTAGTCTGGTGGCCCCGCCTATACTTCCTGCCTGGCTACATCATGCCTGTCCATTGGCCAAAACAACTTTATTCATCAACCAATAAGAGAAACATATATTTACAGCATACAGAAGGACCTCCCCCATCAGGAGGGTCTTTGTTGCAGGTATTGCTGTCTGTGTGCTGGGTTCCAAGGCCTGAATGGTATTTCTATCATGGTGTCAGTTATGCCAAGGTCTGGGGGCCTCTTTCATTCCCCATTGGTTCTATGGGCATGAGTCAAATCATGGACTCATCTGGGAAAACTGGGTTGTATTTTCTCATCAGCATTAATAGTTTAACAGAATTTGTTTTCTGTTTTATATAGCTATGTAGGCAGTTGAGCAATCAGGATTCTACAGTGAGAGCTGGGAGAAAAAGAATTAATGACCCAGCCATGGCCTTAAAGAGAGTGGTTAGCCACAGGTCCAGAACAAAGGCTGGTGCCAGTTGGTAGATTTTGATGTCTCTCTCCTCTTTTTTTTTTTTTTTTTTTTGTTATTTTTTGACCATGGCTAAATCTTTTTAATTATCTCCAACTGACTGGCATAGAAGTAACAGGTTTTTTGTTTGTTTATTTTTAGTGTTATATATAAAGACCTCCTTGTCTCTTAAAGAGGAGGTTCAGTCCCTCTTCATTCTGAAGAAAATCCTTGGCTAAAGAATCTAACTGGGCTTCCTGACTGGAAGCAGAAGTTTTAGATGGCCCAAAAATCTATGTTTACTTGAGTATTGAGTTTTAAAAATGTTTTTATTCTCCATAATTAGCTAAGGCTAAAATTTCAACTGCAGCTGGGAAGTGGTGGTGCACGCCTTTAATTCCAGCACTCGGGAGGCAGAGGCAGGGGTCTCTGAGTTTGAGACCAGCCTGGTCTACAAGAGCTAATTCCAGGACAGGCTCCAAAGCCACAGAGAAACCCTGTCTCGAAAAACAAAACAAACAAACCAAAACCAAAACCAACACCAAAATTCTAACTGCAGTGGAGCCAACGATACTTGTCCTCACCACAGGGGGTTGGGGACAGCTTGTTGTGCACAGAGAGGCCAAGAATCAAGCTTTAGGTGGGCCTCATGGCTAGAATTGCTACCAGCATTTTCATAGCAACAGTAGCAGCTGCTGCCTGTGAGCATTCGGGAAGTTGTGGGCCATGGAAAGAGGACTGGGGTAGCTGTGGGCAGGATCATTCTCCTTCCATTTTAGATGTTTTCTCCAATCAACAGAATTGACAAACACAAAGAAAGATGTACAGAGACACAGAGTAAAGACAGCGAGGGGGTAGCTACCACACGCTTAAACACCCGAGGAGACTAGGGGAGTCTGGTGGTGTCACACATGGATCCCAGACACTGGATCAGCAGTGTTCTTTTGTACTTGAAACAGAAGGCACCTTAACCGTATCAGGTACAGACTTTAGAGTTTGTTTCCTTTTCCGGGTGGAGGTGTCAGATTCCTCCAAAACTTTTTAGGCAGTGACCGATCAAAGGGAACCACAGGGCTCTGGGAAGTCTCCAGATTGTGCACGGCCAGGAGTTCCTTGACCACTGCGCTTTTCCCTGCTCCAAGGGGATCTGAGATTCTCATGCCTCAAGGTCTGGGTTTGGCAGAGCTTGGTGAAACCTCCAGAAACATTGTGGGGTATTCATCAGAGAAGACTACTCAGACACAGGTTTAAGCTAATAGGAAGTCTTTATTAACCCTCTGGTGACTACACTGAGTGTTTAGGATCCCAGTGTAACCCAAACCTTTCTCAGGGTGAGCTTTTAAACACAACAACCTTATCCTGGATTGACACATACAATTAACAAGAACAGTTAGCCAGAAGCAGAACTACAGATCCAAAAAGCAAGGTCAGTACATTTGGAGACTTTCCCAGAACTATGAACTTCAATGAATGGATTGGGCCTTTGTTTTCATTATGCCAAGAGGTGCTGTCAGTGTGCTGAGTTTTATGATCTGAATGGCACTTCCATCTTGGAGAAGGTTGTGCTAAGGTCTGGGGGCCTGTTACAACACTGAGCTTGCTGATGCTACCAGGCTGGGTCTCAGAATCACCTTTTCACTGTGCAGGGGCCTGGACACCAGTAACCCTGATGGGTCATAGAATTAGTGGTGACTAGGAATCTTGCAAGGTAAGCCCCTTCTGGGCTCCCATAAAACCTTTTAGGGAGCCCCTGGTACCCCATGGCTAACATTGGGCACTTAGCCAGGCATATCATTTCCAGCCTCCCTGATTCCTCTACATCTCTGGAATGCCATAGAAGTTAGGCAATAGATGTGATGATTCTTGCTGAACAGTTAGCCTCAGCTGTGTGGCAGGTAGAAGTGGGTCTGAAATGGGGGCTCCTAGTAGGAATCCTGCCCTTCTATTCTATGAAACTTACAGTCACCTATCAGCAGTCTTTTCTGACCTTTCTTCCAGATGTTGGCATCTATGCACAAATGGGAGATGTTATTCTATATATATGTTTCTCATACTGGTTAATAAAGCTCTGTGGCCAATAGGAAACAAGATAGGCGGGGCTAGGAGACCAGGAGGAGGAAAGAGGAAGTAGTAGGGAGGAGTCGAGATGTAGCCCAGGGAGGAAGGAAGACACCAGCCGCGGCTCCCTGATAAGACGACCACGTGGAAATACTTAGATAAGTAGAAATGGGTTAATAATTAAGACAGAGCTAGCCCAGAAACAATAATGGTAACTGGCCAACAGGACCATATCAAATACAGAGTCTCAGAGTGTTATTTGGGGCTGGCCCAGCTGTGGGCCCAGACTGGCGGGCTGGCAGAAATATACATGCTACACACAAACTTTATCAATTAGTTGGAAAAAGAGAGGACATGGGAAAAGGCAAGGGTAGCTGTCATTCTATGAGGTTCAAAGAGCAGTCCTTCCACTAAAGTCAAATGGTCAGCTTAGAATAACTAGGGGGTTGTTAAGGTCCAAGGGGAGGCTACTGAGGTCCCATAATAGCCTGGAGATCTCATGGAGATGATTTAGTTCAGAGAAAATGTTTTATTGCATGTTAGAACCCCAGCAAAGCAATGGGCAAGATTTCAGACCTCCTCTTAGCGGGGAAAAGCACAGAGCTGGTAAGGGGATGGGGTTGTCAGAGCACCAAAGACCCCATGGTCGCTGGGCCGGGGCTGTCCAGCGGGCACTGAGAAGCTAAAACGCTGCAGGAGGCAGGTGAAGAAGAGGAAGAGCTCCATGCGGGCCAGGGGCTCCCCCAGGCATGCTCTGCGGCCTGTGAGCGGGAGAGGGGCTCAGTCAGTCTGGGGCCTGATGGATGCTCCACCCTACCCTGCAAAGCACCCTGGGAAGAGGCATGGGCCAGGCACCCCACAGCACCTGCTGAGAATGGCATGAAGGCCTCATGCTTCACAAAGCTGCCCTGGGCATCCAGGAAGTGTTCAGGATGGAAGTGGAGGGGCTTCTCCCAGACGGTCTCATCCTTCAGCACTGAGGACAGGTTGGTGATGAGGGTGGTCCCCTGGCAGGGGCACATGGTGTGAACATGGGCTGGGATGGGTCACCATGACCACATAAATAACCTCTACCTCATACTTGATCCTTTCATGTAACCTCAGCCCTAGAAGCTCCTCAGCCCTTTCTTTGATATTATGACACAGATAAGTGACAAGTGACATAGGTATACACAGTCACTTGTACTTGTAGGCAGTAGCTGCTGCAACCACCCCAGCCATATGTTAACTTGTTCAGCTTTCCAGCTGGGGGTTCTGGTGTACAGTTCTTGTTACTGTCTCACTTTCCATATTCTCCAGGGGAAGTTGGTACTGTTGGGTTGAGAATTGGATTGCCTAGATTGCAGTCCTTAACTGGGCAGCTCAGGCCACTAGCTGGCTGGTAGCACTGACTGGCCTACCTTAGGGATAATGAAGCCCTGTACTTCAATGTCACGAGATGTCCTGTGAGGCACACCAAGTGGGAGGATGTCACTAAATCGCTGCACCTCATGAATGACAGCATTGGTGTAGGGCATGCGGGCCTGGTCTGCCATCTCTGGACACCGCTCCTGCCCTATGACTTCATCGATTTCCTTTTGGACACGGCCTGGAGAAACAGCACACCCCCACTTAAGGAGCACCAGGTGGATGCCCCTTGTCCCTCTACTACCTCTATGTTAAGGGCTGGGTCCATGGGAGAATGAAGGCCATCATCCCTTGCTGGAGTCTAGGTCAGGCCAGTGCTGGGGCCACAAGTGTTCCAAGTAGGCTTAAAGAGTGTGCCTCTTCCCTCCTTCTTCCCAGCCCCAGCCAGGCTCACTCTGCACATCCGGGTGCAGAGTCATGAGCAGCAGGGCCCAGGACAGTGTGGTTGAGGTGGTCACCATCCCCGCCATGAACAGGTCAGCCACCACCATGCGCAGGTTCTCATCATTGAAGCTGCTCTCGGGATTCCCCTTGGCCTGGGCCAGGCAGAAAGGGTGGACTCAGTGGGGATAGGAAGTCCCTCAATAGCCTTCCATTGTCCCCAGCCAGCTCACGTGCTGAGTCACTTGGTGATACACAGGATGTCATCTCACAGCCCCTGGCCCCATCTCCTGCAGCTGCCAATCACCTTCTCCATCTCAGCCAGGAAGGCATCAGTCAGGTCTCGGGGTGGCTGGGTAGAGTCCCGGGTCATCTTGTGCTCAGTTAGCAGCTCATCCAGCATGACCATAAAGGCCTTTTTCCCAGAGAAGACCTTGCCGGGCAGCCCTGGGATGCGCAGGAGCACTGGGAACACATTCAGGAACTGAAACCAACAGATAAGGACCAATAGTGAGGCCTGGGCACTTCCTGTGCAGTGTTCTCCTGCAACTGTCTTGGGTCCTAGTGACACAGTTCCTCCCAAATGCCAACCTCCAACATTCATTTTTCATCCAGAAGGGAAATTTCAGACTTTTGTGGCTTCCACTGGCACTCACCATTTCCAAGCACTTGACCCCAGTCCATCCTCTCTCCTCCCACTGAAGTTTGTACAGCTCCTCCCAGAATTCCCTCTCCCTGTCACTCCTGAAAGTTGATCATCTTCCTGAGAGGCCCCACTGCATGAAGTTATCTGGGTACAGACACCCTTGAGCCCCGCACCATAGGCAGGAAGCCAGATTCTTCCTGAAGAGTATCTTTCAACAAGTCCAGTAGCCTGATGAAGCGAGGGTCACAGTACTCAAAGCGGCAGGCGTAGAGGAGAGATGCGATCACATTGCACACTGCTTTCTCCATTAGTGTATTAGGGCTGAAAGGGAATCCTGCGAATGGAAATGCCATTCAGGGTGTTTGTTGTCTACCCCCACTGTACCCACCAATCCATCACCTACCATTATAGTCAGCATAGGCAGCACAGAGACACCTGGCTTCCTCAGTCACCCACTGCTCCAGTGACTTCTTGCCCAGGCCAAAGTGACGAAAGGTGGACACGGAGAAGCGTCGCTGTTGACGCCAGGCAGACCCATACTGTGCTAGGACCACACCTAGAGGACCACACTTAGGCCTGAGACCTAGACCTCTTTTCTGCTCCTGCCCCCCTTATCACCACTATAGTCTATCGCCACTATAAGATCCTTTGTCCACCCTTTAGCTATCAGCCTTTGCTGCTTTTTCTCTGTGTGTGTACCTCCCCCAAAATTAGGTCCCAAACTCTCTCTAATCCCTGAGTCCCCTCCAGTCCCCATTCTGTCACTTTCTGCATTTGCCTTGAGAGCGTGGTCCAAAGCCCAAGTAGTCATTGGTATGCAGTAGTGGCCGGTCAGCTGTGTCCTCGCTGAATCTCACCAGTGCCTCACGCAGGGCTGTTAGTCCATTTAGAACAACCACAGGCTCAAAGGCCAGCTGTAGGCTGAACAGGTCCCCAAAGCGGCTTCGCAGCTGTAGGGAAGGAGTTAGCACATTACTGGCAAGCCTGAATTTCAGTGCTTAGCTATACTGGATAGAATTTGGCCAAGGAGGTCTAGCAGTAAGCCCCACAGAAGGATGAAATCATCAGTCACTCCACCATGGCCTTGCTAGTGTCACACATGTGCCAGTTGGTTCTGCTAGCACCCTCGTGTATAGAGGAGGAAACTACGGCTCTTATTAAGTACGGAGTCTAAGAATCTGAAACAGCGAAAGGATGGAATCAATTTCTTTCAACTTTGATTTCCTGAAAGAAACACTTATTCAGGATCATGGTTGTATGAAAAGAAATGTGAGGCCTATATAAATTGATTTTGCATTTAATTTTATTATATAAATGTGTGATGTTTTAAAAAATTTTTTAAATTTAATTTTATTTTTTGAGCCAAGTTCTCAGTATGTACCCAGGGCCAGTGTGGAACTAACTATGTAGACCAAGCTGGTATTGAGTTCACAGAGATTTGCTTGCCTTTGCCTCTTCTGAATGCTGAGGTTAAAGGTCTGTACCACTATACTTGGCATTTTTCCTTTAAAAATTTTAGCGTTCATTTTTTTAAAATGGTTTCATTTATGAGCACAGGCTAGCATGGAACTCAATATGATAGGCCAGGTTGGCTTAAAACTCAAATAAATATGCCTGCCTCTGTCTCCCAAGTGCTGGGATTAGAGGCATACATCACCACACTTGGCTCTCAAATTTTAGTTTTAGAGATAGTTTCATTATGTATCTTAAGGTGGCCTGGAATTTATAACCCACCTGCTTTAGCCTTCCAGTGACAGGCATATTGGAATTAGGATGCAACCCTAGTACCACCATCCCCACTATATTCTCTCCTGTTAACTGGATCTCAAACTGGCTGTTAGGTCCCATCCCACCTTCTGGCCATTGCCTTTGGGAAGTTCATGGTACCCTCAGGTTGTGCACCACTCTCTCCAAGGGAAGGTTTTGTTTTAGCTTTCTCCTGGGGGCTAGCTTCTGTCCAGGGTGTAGTTGTATTCTGTGTTCTGATGGGAGTTTACCATAGCCTTTCCTGACCTCAACATTTCCCGTACCTTTTGGAACCCTGCTGGCATATTCTGGAAGTCCACCTGCAGTAGGTTTCCAAGCACAGGCAATGGCATAGGGCCTGGCGGGTAGCGGGTAGTCCAGCGGTGGCACCGGTGCATTAGGTCCACCAGAAGCAGGAAAACGGCCATAAATATGGCCACAGACCACAGCTCAGCCCCAGTCAGCAGCCTCATGGCTGTCTTGATGCTCTGAGTTTCTCTGGAAACACCTCTTGGTTCTCACTCCAACCACCTAAGACCAGGAAAAACAGTGTTATCACACCCCAGACATTCATTCGCCCTCTACCCTTTGCCCTCTGCCTTAAAATCAAGGTGCTGTTGTCAGTACAGAGTGCAAGGAGGGGAAGGGCAGGCCAGAGCCATGGTAGCCTTAGAGGGCCCTGCACTCTAAGTCCTCAGGAGCTTAACAGGGGAAGGAAGGGAACAGAATCTGGGGGAATCATGTGAGCTTAGCATACTGGTTGTGCTTGTCTGGGCAGATGACAGATGCACAGACACTTGGTCAAGAGGAGGTATACACACAGCACAACTTAGAGGGACTTGGGGATATTGGCTTAATCTGGAGTGAGACTTTCTTGGAGTCTTCATGGAGGACTTCGCTGGCAGTGATTGAGGGTCTGAATGATGCTGCAGGACGCTGGGCTGTGGGACCAGGCGCCTGGTAAATGAGGCGCACTGGGAGAAGAGGAGAAGCAGGTCACCGGTATCAGTGCATCAGGCACTCTAGGTGCAGGAAGATGGTCAAGGCCAGACTACAGACAGTGTTTCCCTGACCGGCAACACACACCATGAATGCCATGCTGATCCTGGGCATTTCAGGGCACACAAGCAGCCTCCCATACTCCAGATACCAGGCACAGGCAGGACACTTATCACACCCAAGGAACAGAGACCACCCTTTGTCTCTGCTTTGAGTCAAACTGCTCTGCTATCTGTGTAGCCAGAAGAAGCAGGCAGAAGAGCAGAGGCAGGGGCAGTGCCATAGGCCTTTCCCCCTCTTCCTTCTGCAGCTACATCCCAGGGTAGGAAGGTGAAGTAACAGAACTTTTTGTCTCCATCTTTCTGATACACCTGAGCTCAGCCCCATTTCCCCAAAGAACTATAGTCTGGAGCTGGGTGTAGTGACTCACATCTGTAATCCCAGCATTTGGGGGGCTGAGGCAGAAGGATTGCTGTTTGAATGTAACCTGAGCTACAGTGTGAGCCCTCCACCACCTCCAACAACAAAAAAAGTTGGGACTTCTTCCTATTGGCTCACACCCTTAATGATGTGAGGGTTCTCTCCCTCACGTCTTTGTTTACCCTCGGCTCACTTGACCAATGCTGATGGGTCCTCATTTGACCCGTATGTATCCACTTTTATAGGGGGACCTATGAAATAATCTTTGGGACTACATGACAAGAAGCATGAGGGATGAGGGGGTTGATACATTCATAAAATTGTAACAAAAAATGTGTAAAATATGCTATTTTAATAAGAAAATGAGGGCTTGTAAGATGGCATAGGGGGGTGAAGGCACCTTTCTATAAGCCTGACAATCTGAGTTTGACCACAGGATCCACAAATGGAGGGAGACAATCAACTACCTTAACTTGTTCTCTCACCTCTAATAGATTCATAAACATGCAGACACATACAAGGTTTTTAAACCTTAGGTTTACTTTGGCTTATTGTTCTGGAAGCTCAAAGGCTCCCTCCTACCAGGTGATCAGTCCCGATGGTGTCTGTGATGCATTGCATGACAAGAAACACAAAGCCTATGTGTGTGGGGACACTGTTCCTCTCCTGAACCACCTGGACTCAACCACAGGGTCTACCCCAATGGTCTCATCTAAAGCTGTATTTCAAATAGTCTTTTTCCACATTTAGCTACCATGGATGTACAGTTTCCATCTCAGTATCTCACATAGAGATTACAGGATAACACGCAAAGCTTTGGGGACACTCAGCCGAGAGCAAACCATAGACAGCCACTTCTGTTAGGGTGTGCCATCCCATAAGTTCCATGTTGGTTGAACTCTGACAACTCCAGTGACTGCAGTCGCTTGGTGTTTAGAACTGAAGTAGCTTGTTGGCCTAGGTGACCAGGAAACACGTTGATGTGTCATCTGAGCTTTCTGAACAGACTATTCACTGGTTACCCTAGCAATGGCCAAAGGCAAGCCAAAAGGGGAAAGTAAATTTACGACCCCTCCTCCTTTCCTTAAAATGTGTAAGAAGGGACTGCCATTCTCCCTTGTGGCCCTGGTCTTTCCTTCCAGCTTCACGATGCTGCCCTCTCGGGCATTAATAACTCAACAAACTTCTTAGCTAAAAGAACCCCCTTGCTCAGTGTACCCCTTGAGCTAGAATCTCCTCGCTCTACCTCAGCTGCACACGTGAGGCACACTCACTGAAGTGCTTAATCACACATGTCTACAACTGGTACATTTCCACACGTCTTCCCGTACACACAGCACACACTTGCACACCCATCAACAACACATTGAGACAGCACTAACATACTCCAGGCCCACAGCCACTGACATGCGCAGACACAGCCCAGTCAGATCTATGAGATGCACAGTAGGCACCAAGAGCCCTGCTTCTGATGCAGACTGCTCGTCTAGAGGCAGCTCTCAGTGAGGCACAGGGCTCCACATGGCTGGCCCTAGCAAGTAAAATCTGAGTGTCAGGACGCAGCAGCTGGTGGGACCCAGAACACCTCCAGTCTACAACTGTGCTAGGCACTTCTGGAGGGACAATGCCACCCATGCCTCTACTAGCCACTAGAAACCAAATGACAATGCTATTAATGGCCCTCCCATGGTGCATTGCCTCTTTCTTGCTTTTAGATTTGTATGTTTTGATAGCTGGACTAAAACTGTAGAGATACAGCTTTGCTGGAAGCTATCCTAGGAGTTTCTTATAGTTACTTTTCTCAAATCTGAGAGGAAATACCTGTCGAGTGGTAACAGGAGAAGCAGGGTTCATTTTGGCTAACAGTGTGAGGACATAATCCATGATGGGAAAAGCCTGAGGGTGGACACCTCAAGGCTGTGGTGGCAGGAGCAGGAGACAGCTGGTCTCCAACAGTCAGTCAGCAGAAGGAGAGTCACACAGGCCGGTAGCAGAAGGAGATGAAACAGATGCCCAGCTCACGTCCCTCTCCCCATTTGTATTCAGTCTGTGGCTCCAGCCCATGCTATGGTACCAACAACATTCAGGTAGCTCTTCTTGCCTTGGTTAACCCTCACTTAGAACTCCTCACAGAAACACTCAGACAGTGTCATCCTAAGAGATTACAGATGAGTTCTAGCTGAAAATTTAAATTCACCATCACAGAGTTCCTTGAACTTACACACAGAGATTTATGGTTTCATCAATTGTTTGTTTTTTTGAGAAAGAGTTTCTCTGTGTAACAGCCCTGGCTATCCTGAACTCACCTTGTAGACCAGGCTGTCCTAACTGACAGAGATGCATCTGTCTCTGCCTCCTGAGTGCTGGGATTAAAGGTGTGCCACCACTGCCAGCTGCTTCATCAAATCCTTAACTGGACCTGAACTACATGCTAGTTAGTCTACATAAAGGTTTCTGGACCACTTCCTTCCCTGTTCATTCTTAACTTCTGCTCCCCAGGACGCAGGCCCTTGGTTGACGGTCTCCATTCTTACTCACTCTCACTTCTGAATACTCACATCTGCTCTTGAGACTCTGAAGGGATTTTCATTGTGATTACTGTCATTGCCAACTACAGACTTTCTTTGGGTCTCTGTTCTGAGTTTCTGTCTTATAACTGGAACTTGCTAATACTTTAATTAAAAATATTTTTATGAGTATGTGTGAATGCTGGCAGGTATGTCTGTGCACATGGACATTGGATAGCCCTGGACCAGGAGTTAACAGATGGTTGTGTGCTGCCGTGCAGGTGCTGGGACTTGATCCTGGATCTTCTGGAAGAACAGCCAGTGCTCTTCTTAACCACAGAGCCATCTCGCCAGCCCCAATCTTTTCCTTTTTAAGGAATTTCTGTTAGCATTTTGAACAGATTTCAGTGGAGTGATTTAAGGAGTTTGTCCAGTGTCTTCAATGTCAGGGATGCTTTGCACTCACTGCTTCTTTTCTCATGTGTGGACTCTTCATTGTGGTTCTTTCACCGGCTTCATTATCTTAAAACCGGACATTTCAAGCACTACCGTGTGGTTGCCCTGAACACATGGCTGTTACTGGGGTTTTTGTTTCTGTGACTAATGCTAAGAGAAAATCTTAAAAGGTGAAAAGATTTCCTTTGGTGCATGGTTTCTGGTGTCTCACTGTGTCAGCCTGCTTCATTGCCAGTCCAGACACCTCATCCTCGTAAACCTTGAGCAGTTGGCAAATACTAGCAATTGCATTCTGCAGAAAGCTCCCTGGATCACTATCTTTTTGAATCATCAAAATTTAGATAAAAATCTGATATTTGCCTAGTGACCCAGACCCACTGGAATGAAGATCATATTTCTCTTTTCCATCTGTACAAGTTTGAAATGCAATGAGTCTAACATTATCCTCCTATACTACTAATCTAAAAAGCTCACAGCCTCTAAGCCAGACTATGGTTGTCTGCAACCAAGATACATTCCATTGGCCTTTTCTGAAAATGCCTGTTTGTGGCAAAGTTCCAAACAGGAAGATAGCATCCTTTCTTGAATTACAATCAACATCACTGAGTAGAAATCACAAGGGTGAGAACTCAATGTTCCCCTTCCTGTCCCCCTCCCCTCAGCCCCTTGCTGTTTCCAGACAGCTAGCTGCATTATTTGCCAACCTTGAGAAGTTACTTAGAAACTCTGGGTGCTTCCCTTGCTGCAAGAACCATGTCTGTGCTGTACAAACCGTGTTGTCTCCCTGTATGACAAGTCAGACATGGCCAAGTAGCTACAGAGTACATACATACTGCACACGAATCTGTCTGTCCCTGCAAATGATGAGGCTGTTATTCTTAATTCACTAAGCCCCCTGAAATAATAACAATCAAGGTGAACCCTGTACTCTAGTCTAGCTGTATCACCTATCCTGGCCTCTTTCTCTTTGAAGGAAAAATCCAAACACAGGAATTAGGTCTGGATTTAGAGGGTATTAACATTTTTTTTTCTTTTTGAATACAGGACTTCACACACACAATTTTGATTAAACACTCATGATGTTTCCTTGCAGTAGCAATGCTGCACTACCTGACAAATAGACCAAACACAGGGCTTACAGCACAAAAAAGGAACCCCAAGATGGTGACAAGAAATGGGTTTGGGAACATGATCCAATATTGCCAAAAAGCATCACAGTTGCTTTCATGAAAAGGGTCAGAATGTCATTGGCCCTCTATGCATGTCTGCCAGTTTCCCTCTGCTGTTGCTATGTCTAAAGCCAAGTAAATGGATACAATGCACACAGCAGACACAGGTCTTCAGTCAACCTGAGTGTAGTTCTTCACTTATCACAGATGTGACGACCTTGTCTCTGGGAAGGCTGCTGTCTTGCCAGACAACTTCAAAATGACAAAAGTGGGACCTCCTGTGTGGTCTGTCAACCTTGAATCAGCATGGTCCCTGGGTCCTACTTTTAAGCACCACAATGTTGCCCGATGAGTTCCAGAGAAGGACAGGCAGTGACAGGGTCACAGGCTCAGGTGTGGAGGAGCATCCTCCCTGGGTGAGCCTCCCTGCTGGAGTAGAGGGGATACAGGCCCTTCATCCCTGTGGGGCACTACATCCAGGGCCCCCTCCCCCACCAAAGAGACTGCATGTGGGAGAACTGTGCCTGGGCAGAGAGAGGGACAGAAGCCTGTATGGTGTCCTAGAAACTGGCACGTTTCCATTTTAGTAGTTTATTTCCCAGTGCCCTTGTGGGGCACACGACATTTCCCAGCACAACCATGGGACAGGGCCTCTCTCTCCACAGCGGGCCTCCAGCCTGCCACTGAGCACCCCTTGAGTGCTGCCTTCTCACAAGTCTGTCTCTGTTCAGGAGTAGACAGCTGCATAAAATGTCAAGATGCTAGCTGCCAAAATGCCCAAACTGTATCCTCTATGAGTGAAAAGGTGACCCTGCCCTTCGAACAGCATTTTTGACAGTGGAGACAAATTTCCCAGGCCATGCATGTCTCTTCTCTCAGACAGCTGTCTAGTGTGAGGGGCTGGTGGTTTGTAGCTGAATAGAAAGTACTTGGACTCACCGGTCTCAAAGCCAGAACCTCTAATTCTTCACCAGTATGAACCTGCCAACCGTGCCCTAGAGCTTAGAAATCACACACGGCACCAGTAGATTCAAACCAGGCAAGCTAACAGTATAAAGTCCTAACAGAGCACACAGGCCAATGACCTACTTCAGTCCCTGCCAACATGGCCCTCCGAGGCTCCAGAAAACATTCCATTCACTCCTGCCTCAAACATTTTGTTCCATAAGAATTATTCCAAAACAATTTGTTCTTTGAAGCATTATTAGCACACTCCATGCCTGACCTTAGGATCAAGCTAAATGGTGGACAGCTGCCTTTTACATCCTGCTCCGAGCCCCACTGCAACTCTTCCCAGATCCTACAGACATAGCCCCACAGAAAAAAAAACAAAACAATACAAGACAAAACAAAAAGAAAACTCTCAACCCCTTCTCATCCTTGAGGCTGGGAGGCAGAAACACCTTCAAAAGCTCAGGACTAGATCCACAAGATAGCTTACTTGTGACCTCAGCATTTAGGAGGCTGAGGCAGGAGGATTGTATTGATTTCTAGGCCAGCCCAGGCCACACTAAGAAATCTGTCACAAAAACAAAAAACACAAAACAGAAAACTGGAAAGAAAGCCAAATCTCCAGGACTTCTGTCACTTGGCACAGGCAAGAATTCCAAGACTCTAGTGAGGAGGTGCAGATGTGTAGGCTTGGCCGCTGCAGAGGGGAAAGGGGGTTCAGCAGGGTCCTCTGCTGTCCTCACACACCAACAGGAGCAGGATGTGCTGCTTGCCTGGAGATGATGATGATAAAGTAAACAGGGTATTAACTGTGCGTTCTAGTCGATGGTCCATGGCCTTTTACCGGAAAGTTCGTGCATGTTTAGTGTAGATTTCTTGTTTTGTGTTTCTAGTTTTTTTTTTTTTTTTTTTTTTTTTGAGGCAGGGCCTCACTGTTGTAGTTTTGGCTGTCCTGGAACTCCCGATGTAGACCTGTAGGCGAGGCTGTCCTGGAACTTGCAGAGATCCTCCTGCCTGACTCCCGACTCCCGAGCCCTGGGATTTTGGCTTAGTGTGGATTTCTTTTAGTTTATTCTGATTGAATGGGAGTGGGTGCTCTAAGACTGCCAGTCACTGAAAACAACATTCAGCTGCAGACCGGGCAAGCAGAGCTGGCAGGATCCCCTCACCAGAGCCATCCTCCCTTCCCCACCCTCTGTGAACCCCAAAGGGCAAGAAGCAGGGCCTGTGGCGAGAGGTGTGGTTTGCTGAGGTTCTGCCCTGTGTCTTGTGGCCAAGAATACACCCCAAAGGGCAACGTACTAAAGGCCCAGCCCGGGTCAGGCTTCCACCCTGCTCGCTGCAGAACCGAGGTCCTCAGGCCTGAGGCCGGGGTACAGGCAGCTTCCAGGTTTCCTTGACTTCTGGGGTGAGCCCCAGGAAGCTGCTCTTTATCAGTCCCAGGCATCTTAGCCTCAGCCCGGGACAACTGAAAACTGCTTACTCTATCACTCCTGAAGGGAACAGAAGCCTTAGGGTTCCCCTCTGCCCACTGCAAAGGGAGAAGCACCCAGCCCAAAGGGTGCATCTGCAACACTCCAGTGCCAAGGGCGCTGCAGCTTAGGGGCTGGGGTGGGGCCCGTGTCGCATCCCTTCCTGGCAAGCCCTGCCCTTACCGGTGCGTTTTGAAGCCCAGCGGAGGAGAGGCAAGAGATGTCCAGAGCCCTGCAGGAACCGGAGGAGAGGCTCAGAAGAAGAGCTCTGAGGAATAGGGAGTAAAGTGAGGAGCAGCAACTCTGATGAGGAGACTATGGGAGGAGCAGGAGGAGGTGGGGCTGCTCTGAGTAGGAGGAGCAGGAGGTGGAGGTGGGGCTCGGAGGAGGAGGAGGAGGAGGAGGAGGAGGAGGAGGAGGAGGAGGAGGAGGAGGAGGAGGAGGAGGAGGAGGAGGAGGAGGAGGAGGAGGAGGAGGAGGAGGAGGAGGAGGGGGAATAGTCTGAGTAGGAGGATCTTCTCTGGGGAGGTGGGGACTCTGTGAGGAAGAGAAGGAGGAGCGAAGCTCTGAAGAGGATGGGGGGAGTTTAAACATGTTTACAGGCAAGGGAATCGGAAATGAGGAGGGGGCGGCCTAGGAAGAGGCCCCTGCCCTGACAGATCCAAGATTGGAGCCTGGCAATCTTTCCCAGTATGCAGAGTCCACTTGGAACTTAGTTGCTTGTGCTCTCAGAGAGGTCCAGGTTTACAGTGACTCACAGATGGTTACTGGGGACTCTGAAGACAGAGGGAACTGCAGTGAGCGTTTACAAAGCAATATACAGAAGCATTCACCCTTTAGTCACTAGGGAACCATGATGAGTTAACAGTTAATTTCCCATCAGAGACTATGGAGACCAGAAGATACAGGATAAAACAGGCCAATCCTGAGGAATGTCATGCAAATTTTGTCAAGAAAAGTTATTTTTCAGGAATTAAGTAGGAAGCAGGACATTTCCAGATAAAAGCTGAAGGGACTTTCCTTACAAGGTGCAGTAGAGGGAGTTCTCCAACTGAAATGAAAGGATGTGAGCAGTGAAGGCTACAGAAGAAACGAGCACAGGGCATGGCAAGAACACTGTGAACAAAAATGTTAGTGTGCTTCAGGGTTGAAATTCTTCTTCTTCTTCTTCTTCTTCTTCTTCTTCTTCTTCTTCTTCTTCTTCTTTTTTTTTTTTTTTTTTTTTGCTTGCAAACGCCAGTGCGTAAAACAATAATTACCAATCTGTGATCACAAGTATAAAATGTATAAATTTCTAATCTGTGGCAAAAATAGTGTAGAGGGAGAGGGGCAGAAAGGAAATGCACAGAGCTTGCATCCTACAGTAAGTGAATTGATATTCAAATAATGTTTTTGTGAGTTTAAGGTGCTGATTTACACTTGCAAACTCATTGGACAGCTATCCTGGACTGTGTATCATGGCATAACAACAGACAAGACCTTGCTTCAGCAATTGGAAGATGAGAACCAAATCCCAGAATTTACCCTCTGACCTCTGCATTCACTCAGGGGCATGTCCTCCCAACTCCCCATGGTCACAGCCTAATAATAAGTTTTAAAAGATGTTGACTTAGTTTCCAAGGTAAATGATGAAAAAAAAAAAGAAAGAAAGAAAAAGAAAAAAGAAAAAGAAAAACACATGTCATGGAAAGAGAAGTGTTAGAACACTAAGATTATCAACTAAGTGCGGATAGACAAAGGAGGGAGAGTGAAGGAGAAGACAGAAGGAATGCAGAAACAAAACATGTTAAGTGGAAGAGGCAAGTGTCCTTGCTTGCTTTGTACTGGTGTGATATGAATCCTTGGACAAAAGTGGCTCTAGGGAGGGAGGGAGGGGTTGACTGGGCTTACACTTCCAGGTCATAGCCCATCACTGCAGGAGGCTGGGGTGGGAGCTGAAGCAGACCATAGAGGATGCTGCACACTAGCTCACTCACAGGGACATATTTAGCTAGCTTCATACCCAGCCCAGGGCTTTCTGTCCAGGGAGTGATGCCACCTATGTTGGCTGGTCTTGTCAGTAATTAACAATGAAGACAACTGCAAAGGAATGCCCATGGGTCGTTATGACCCAGGCTTGTCTCATCGAGACTCCTGTCTCAGGTGACCCTAGATTGTGTCAAGTGTACAGCTAAAGCCGAGAGAGCAAGGATTTCCTCTCAGTCAATAATTGAAGATTAATTGAGGTGTGCCTGAATTGAAGATTAATTGAAGTAACCCTCTTATAAGAAGCAGAGTTGCAGAAGTTGGTTAAGAAGTGAGATCAGACAAGGTTAAGCCTGAACTAGTCTTCAGTGGACACAGGGAAAGATCCAGAAATATTTCCAGTCCAGATGCTGCTGCTAAAATATCTGTTTGATCTACAGGGATCTCCAGTGCCTCACATGGAGCAGGTGAGTCAGGCCATTTTCTGAACTCACTGAGGTCTTAGTTTAAGGCTCTTAGACCATAAGGTTTGGGCCAAATGGATGCTTCAGTCCATAGCTGAGAGGGACCACCTGCTCCAGGAGAGAGGAATGCTCAGGCTGGAGGAACCCCAGGAGATCCTGCAACTAGGCCAGTGTTTGATGTGCAGTCACTTCCAAGGCAATGTGGCAGATGAGGCTGTGGCCAGTGTTGGGGCATTTCTGGTGTGGTTTTTTAACTTTGTTATATCCTGTACAGTCTATCGAGATTTTCTAGATTCCTGCCTTGTGATGAGTTCTGATGTGAGTATCTCTTTCCAAGGTTGCTGAAAGATAATAAATAACAAAATTTTAAATAAGGAAATGAGATCCAAGTGGATGGTGGTTTTAGGAGAGCCATCGGAGAAAATGAAAGAAAGAAGTGGAAATTAGAAAAGGAAAAACATGTTCTGTAAAAGGCACCAAACTGAGGTGACTGTATTGCAGACTAATAGATGATTAAAAGTTTAGGGTGGGAGGAAGACATAGAAATTACAAGGCACAGCCACACACTACATAATGATGATATTATTCAAGGAGAGATGGTCATGATGCTTGTGTTCCTCTAGGTTCATATCACCACGTGACCGCTCAGCCATCTTAGTTTCTGTAAGTACATTAAGGTGTCTGCACAAGAATTCAACGTGTGACAAAGTGTGCTGGGCCTGACCTTGGCCAGCAACGAAGACTCGACTCCGGGAAGATATTCTTTATGCAGTTTTAATCAGGATCCTTGAAACATGTTGTTCTGACCCGCGGGACCCCGGGGTACCCTAGCACAGGCTTAAATATCCTTGTGCTAACCAACCCCAGTGAGCTAAGTGGACCCTGCAGATAGGCTACTCTAATGCAGAAACAAACAGGCTGAATAGACTTAACTAAATATGGGCTCGTTTAAGCCTGAGAGCGCTCACTCTTGGGGAGGTGGAAGGGGAAGCCAGCACCATCTTTAAGGTATGGCACTTAGCAGCTCTCTACAATTATGCCATTCTCAGACCAATTATATTTGGAAGTGACATCTGACTGTGTGTAGTGAACATGTACTTCAGTCTTGAGTGAGCCAGATCCTAGAGTGCCCTGGTATTGAAAGACACCCAGCACATTAGCAGCCTAAGATGGTTTTTTTTTTTTTTTTTTAAATCAGGGTGTGGGTTAGGGGAAATAAAAGACTTTCCACATCTTTGTTTTTTATTTATTTATTTTTTTAATCCCACACAATCTGTCAGGCAACTTAGGAGCTACATTTGAGGGTCACATTCCATCTCTTAAGTAAATGGTTAAAAACAGTCTTCCCGATAACTCACATGAAAAAAAATCTCAACGACTTGTCACAAAGCAAGGAAGAGCATTTTTTTTCTCTGTCATCTCCCTAATTGGTGGGCTGTAACTTGCAGCTGCAAAGAGTCAGCCAGTTTGTTGTCTATCTAGAGAGGTATTCTCATAAAGGATTTTAACGGAGTTATAAACCTAAACTATGAGGAGTCTAAGAAAATAAGAAAAGTGTGTACTGTAATCTAGACTTTTGAGTGTATAAACGTTTTGAACTAACATTTTGTTATCTGCAGTCATAAAAGCTGGGCTTTCTTGGACTGAGTGTTGTCTTTACAGGAAAAGATGTGTCATTTGGTTCAGGGTTAGGATTAACTTAAATCTTTAAGATTAGCTCAGTTGGCACTCTACAGGGCAACAGTGACAATAAAAGTTTTTTAAATTTTAGAATGTATTTCCTGTCCTGTGTGTAACTTTAGACCATCAAAAAGGAAACTCGTAACTCTTTCTTAGCACTACAAAATCTAATTATTGTTTTTGTAGCTCTGCTAGTTAGAAACAAGTATTAGTTGACTGAGTGTTGAATCTCCAGGAGACATGCCCCTATAAGAAAACCGAGGTTAGCAGTTCGTTCAGAGAGTTAGTCATTGTCCTAGGCTACCAGCCAGACCTTGCAAGGAATTTGCACAGAGCAATCAAGTTGCTTTCCACTTTTCTCCTTAGTTTAACAAATCGGACAGCTGGCTACATGTCCTTATAGACAAGTCTGATTTTCTGGGAATAGTTTATCTAAAAAAACTATTAGCAAGTTTCCTGGTGTATTTGAAAGCTACTTTGAAGTTTGTTATTTTTCAAGAATTTTAAAATTTAAATTAGAAACAATCTTACTTTACATATCAATCCCAGTTCCCTCTCCCTCCCATCCTCCTATGATCCCCACCAACCTCCCCATCCCATCCCCTTTCTGCTCCTCAGTGAGGGTGAGTCCTTCCATGGGGGATCATCAAAGTCTTTCACATCGTTTGGGACAGGGCCTAGGTCCTCCCCCATGTGTCTAGGCTGAGAGAGTATCCCTCTATGGTGAATGGGCTCCCCAAATCCATTTGTACACTAGGGATAAATACTGATCCACTACTAGAGGACCCACAGACTCCCCAGGCCTCCTAACTCACACCCAGGTTCAGGGGGCCTAGTTTGATCCTCTGCTGGTTTCTCTGCTTTCAGTTTGTGGTCCCTCTTGTTCAGGCCAGCTGGTGTGTGTGTCTGCGTGCGTGCGTGCGTGCGTGCGTGCGTGCGTGCGTGCGTGCGTGCGTGTGTGTGTTTTCCCAGGCTGTTCTTGACCCCTTCACTCATCTCTCCTCCCACTCTGCTACTGGGTCCCAGAAATTGGGCTCAGTGCTTAGCTGTGGGTCTCTGCTTCTTCCATCAGACACTGGATGAAGACTCTAGGATGTCACAGAAAGTAGTCATCAGTCTCATTCTCGGGGAAGAGCATTTAAGGTTGCCCCTCCACTATTGCTTAGATTGTTATTTGGCATCATCCTTGTAGATCTCTGGACACTTCCCTAGTGAAAGATTTCTCTTGAAACCTATAATGGCTCTCTCTATTATGGTATTTCTTTTCCTGTTCTGAATTTTTCCCCAACTCAATCTTCTTGCTCCCTCATGTCTTCCTCCCCCCACTTCTTCTCCCCTTTTCTTTCTCCTAACTCCCTCCCTTTTCCCCTTCATGCTCCAAATTTGCTCAGGAGATCTTGTCTCTTTTCCCTTCTCCTGGGGACCATGCATGTCTCTCTTGGGGTCCCCTTTTTTCCTAGCTTCTCTGGTGGTGTGGATTGTAGGCTGGTGATCCTTTGCTCTATGTCTAATATCTATATATGAGTGAGTACATACTATGTTTGTCTTTTTGTGACTGGGTTACCTCACTCAGGATGGTTTCCTCTATTTCCATTCATTTGCCTGTGAATTTTAAGATTCCATTGTGGGTTTTTTTCCCCCACTGAGTAGTACTCCATTGTGTAAATATACTGCATTTATCCATTCTTTATCCATTCTTCAGGTGAGGTACATCTATTTGCTTCCAGCTTCTGGCTATTACAAATAATGCTGCTGTAAGCAGTTGAACAAATGACTTTGTTGTATTAATGTGCATCCTTTGGGTATATGGAATTGCTGGATCTGGAGATAGACTGATATCCGTTTTTCTGAGGAACTGCCATACTGATTTCCCAAGTAGCTGTACAAGTTTGTACTCCCACCAGTAGTGGAGGAGTGTTCCCTTCTCTCCTCATCCTCACCAGCATAAACTGTTGTTGGTGATTTTCATTTTAGCCATTCTGACTGGATCAAGATGGTATCTCAAAGTTGTTTGATTTGCACTTCCCTGATGGCTAAGGATGTTGAGCACTTTCTTAAGTGTCTTTCAGCCATTTCAGATTCCTTTTACTGACACTTCTTATTTAGTTCTGTACCCTACTTTTAAATTGGATTATTTGGTGTTTTTTTGACTAGGTTCTTGAGTTCTTTGTATATTTTGGAAATTGGTCCTCTGTCAGATGTGGGGTTGGTGAAGATCTTTTCCCATTTTGTGGGCTGCTATTTTGTCTTGACTGTGTCCTTTGCTTTACTGAAGCTTCTCAGTTTTAGGAGGTCTCATTTATTAATTGTGGATCTTACTGTCTATGCTGCTGGTGTTATGTTCAGGAAGCTGACCCCTATATCAATTTGTTTAAAGGTATCTCCCAGTTTCTCTTTTAAGAGGTTCAGTGTGGCTGGGTTTATGTTGAGGTCTTCAATCTATTTGGATTTACGTTTTGTGCATGGTGATGGTTATGGCTCTATCTGTAATCTTCTACATGTAGGCATTCAGTTATGCCAGCACCATTCGTTGAAGATGCTTTCTTTTTTACATTGTATAATTTTAGCTTCTTTGTCAAAAATCAGGTACTCATAGGTTATGGGTTAATATCAGGATTTTTCTTATTCAATTAAATTCATCTACATGTCTATTTTTGTGCCAATACCAAGCCGTTTTCAGTAGCATAGCTCTATAATAAAGCTTCAAGTCAGGAGTGGTGATGTCTCTGGAAATTCCTTTATTGTACAGGGTTGTTTTGGCTATCCTGTTTTTTCTTTGTTTGTTCGTTTGTTTTTTCTGTATAAAGTTGAGTATTGTTCTTTCAAGGCCTGTGAAGAATTGTGCTGATGTTCTGATGGAATTGCATTGAACCTGTAGATTGCTTTTGGCAAGATTGTCATTTTTACTATATTGATCCTACCTACCCAAGAGCATGGAAGATCTTTCCATTTTCTGGTGTCTTCCTTAATTTCATTCTTTAAAGACTAAAAATTCTTGTTATACAGATCTTTTACTTGTTTGGTTAGAGTAACCCCAAGATATTTTATGTTGTTTGTGGCTATTGTAAAGGGTTATGTTTCTCTGATTTCTTTCTTGCTCAGCCCCTTTATCGTCTGTATATAGTAGGGCTTCTGATTTTTTTTTAAGTTAATCTTGTATGTTGCAACTTTGCCAAAGTGTTTATCAGTTGTAGGAGTTCCCTGGTAGAATTTTTCAGGTCACTCATGTAAACTATCATATTATGTGCAAATAGTGAATGTTTGACTTCTTCCTTTCTGATTTGCATCCCCTTGATCTCCTTTTGTTGTCTTATTGCTCTATCTAGAACTTCAATTACCATATTGAAGAAATATGGAGAGAGCTGCAAGCTTGTCTTTTTCCTGGTTTTAGAGAAATCATGTCAGTTTCTCTCCAATTGGTTTGATGCTGGCTGTTGGTTTGCTGTATATTGCTTTTGTTATGTTTAGGTATGTTCCTGTTATCCCCAATCTCTCTAAGACCCTTATGAAGGGGTGTTGCATTTAGTTAAAGGATTTTTCAGCATCTAGCAAGATGATCATATGGTTTTTCTTTTTCATTTTGTTTTTATGTTGGATTACATTGATGGATTTTCATATATTGAACCATCCTTGCATTCTTGGGGTGTAGCCTAGTTGGTCGCTGTGAATGATTTTTCTGATGTGTTCTTGGATTTGATTTTCCAGTATTTTAGTTAGTATTTTTGTGTTAATGTTCATGTGGGAGATTCATCTGTAGTTCTCTTTCTTAGTCGTGTCTTTGTGTGGCTTGATTACCAAGCTAATTATAGACTCATAAAAAGAGTTTGGCAATGACCCTTCAGCTTCTATAGTGTGGAACAATTTCAGGAGTATTGGTACTAGCTGTTCTTTGAATTTTTGGTAAAATTCTGCACTGAAACCGTCTGGCCTTGGGATTTTTTTGTTGGGAGATTTTTGATGACTGCTTCTATTTATTAGGCATTATAGGTCTACTTAAATTGCTTGTGTGTTTTGATTTAATTTTGGTAAGTGATATCTATGCAGAAAATTGTCCACTTCCTTTATATTTTTAAATTTTGGGAGTACAGGTTTTGAAAGTATGACCTGATGGTTCTCTGGATTTCCTCAGTGCCCATTGTTATGTCTTCCTTTTCATTTCTATCTTGTAGATTTCCTGGAAGAATCAACTCTTTGATCGATTGGCTTGTTGTATTGTTTTCTGTTTCTACTTTATTGATTTCAGCCCTCAGTTTGATTATTTCCTGGCTTGTATTCCTCTGGATTGAGTTTGCCTTTTTTTTTTTTTTTTTTTTTTTTAAGAGCTTTCTGGTGCGATATTAGTTTCTAGTGTGACTTGTCTCCAATTTCTTTATGTAGGACTTGGTGCTATGAATATTCCTCTTAGCACTGCTTTCCAAGTGTCCCTTAAGTTTGGATATGGTGTGTCTCCATTTTCATTGAATTGAAGGAAGTCTTTAATTTCTTTCTTGACCCAGGAATGGTGCAGTTGCGCATTGTTCAATTTCCATGAGTTTGTAGGATGTCTTTAATTTGTGTTGAACTCTAACTTTAAACCATGGTGATCCAATAAGATACGGGAGTTCATTCCAATTTTTAAAAAAAATTTGTTGAGGTTTGCTATGTTGCTGACTATGTGGTTGATCTTAGAGAAGTTTCATGTGGTGCTGAGAAGAAGTTATTTTCTTTTTGTGTGTTTGGATGGAATGTTCTATAGATGTCTGTTAAACCCAATTGGGCCATAACTTCTGTTAGGTCTTTTGTTTCTTTGTTAAGTTTGTGTCTGGTGGTCTTGTCTAGCGGTGAGAGTGGGGTATTGAAATCTCCCACTATAAGTGTGTGAAGGTTTTATGTGAGATTTGAGTTTTTAGTAGTGTTTCTCTTACGAATGTGGGTGCCTTTGTATTTGGGGCATAGATGTTCAGAATTGAGACTTCATCCTGACAAATTTTCCTGTGATGAAAATGAAAAGACCTTCTTCATCTCTTTTGATTGATTTCAGTTTGGGTCTAATTTGTTAGCTATTAGGATTGCTACACCAGCTCATTTTCAGTGTCCATTTAATTAGAAAATCTTTTCCAAACCCTTTCCTCTGATGTAATGTTTGTCTTTGAAAGTTGAGGTGTGTTTCTTGTATGCAGCAGAAGGATGGAGTCTGTCTTCCTTTCCATTCTGTTAGCCTGTGTCTTTTTATAGGCAAGTTATTGACATTTATAGATATTAATGATCATTGATTGTTAATTCTTGTTTGTTTTGGATTTGTTGTTGGTTGGTGGTATTGTATGTGGATTTATCCCCCACCCCTTTTTTCTTTTGGCTTTTGTTAAAGTGGGATTATCTATTGCCTATGTTTTTGTGAGTATAGTTAACTTCCTCAGGTGGGAGTTTTCCTTCCAGTACTCTCTGTAGGGCTGTATTAGTGACTATGTATGTAATCTCTCCCCCAAGAGTATTCCACATGGAGATAAGCAGGCAGTGTCCTCCTCATGCCAGAGGACTGTGGTTAAGAAGAGCCGCCCTGAGGAAAATGGAAAGATGATGCACGAGGTTGCCATCAAATGGCACTTGTGTGGTGGGTACTGCTGGGCAGGCAACACATGCCAACTCATCACTCTCTAGGGTCCGAGAAGGTGCAGTCATTATTTGGGATCCAGATCTCTGAAGACCAAGGGCTCACAAGTCCCAGTAGAATCTAGGCAGGTGCTGTCTGCTGCACCATCTGGTGTGGTATAAGAGAGGCAGGAGCTGAGTTAGAGGAGATGAGCAGAGTTCGCACCATGTAGCACCTCAGCAAGGACTAGAGCTTGGGTCTCCTCGACTGACCCTGCAACCCACTTCTCTGCCCTTGTCTATGCCACTGGGGCTTGTGGGGGCCTCCATGCTTATTCCTGGCCTGAAGCCCCCAAGTCTGCTCTTGACCTTGTCCAACCCCGTAGTGGTGACATGGCACCTGAATTTGGAGCACAGGCAAGGGTCTTTCTTTAGCTCCAACTTGGCCTGAAGGGAGCCTTGAATGGGCGTCAAGACATCAGCCTGCATTACAGTCAGGAGTTGGGGAGGCAGAAACATCTATGCTTTTGTCACTGATGGGCTCAGGCTGGTGCTTACTCGTGGTTTGCCTCTGAGACCTGATGGTTAAACCTGGATGTTAGTTGTCACACATTCTGCCTGTCTTCTGGTCTCCAGCTCTCCTCTGTGTGTCATATATGACACCATTAAAGAGGCAATGGTGCTGATTGCATAGTTTTCCTGCTGCAGGCTAAGTAGGGCCCTGAGAGATTAAGTGCACTGAGCAGGTGACAGATATCACACACTCTGTGATGTAGAGGATTCCCTGGTCTGTCATCAGTTTCTGGCAGATGACCTGGTGAACATAACCCGGTCTGTTATGCTCTGGTGAACATAACCCGGAAGCACTATTTGCTTCCTACATACCGAGTCTCTGTTCCCCCCAGCCATGTGAACAGTTGTGCCCTGTCAGGATCAGTGTGGCTTCCAGGGGACTGGGGTCTTAGTATTCACCACAGCTGCACAGGCGTGCCATGTCTCCAGGAGCAAGCTGGGACAGAGTGCCAGGTCATGTGGGTTCAGGGGTGCCACCAGTTCACAATTCTCTGTACACATGTCAACAGAATCTTAACCACTGTCCTTTGGACTCCACAAGAAGAAGACAAATGGAACCTGGGCACGTCTCTCCCAGACTCTGTCCTGTGAGCCATTTCAGTTGCCTGGGTTCACAGAAGTGAAGCCCAGCAGTGAGTCCTAAGTCTGTGCTTTCTTTCCCTTGGCATGGTGGGAAGTGAAAAGCTAGTGGGCTTGGGAAGAGTGACATGAATCCCTGCATGCTATGGAGTGTGGCAAGGACAGTAGATTGACCACACATTGGGCAGTTCTGTCCTGCACATTCCAGGAAGCGTGCTTGAGTCCCATCAGCCTGTGGGGAGACCTTGCCTGAGCCCCTGGAACATGCTGATAGCAGTGTCTGCACAGCTGGGGCTGAGAGCCATGTGGACTATTTATACCAGCACAGTGTTTGGGAGAGTGGCCTCGGATTTGGAGGGTGTGGTGACTGAGGTCTGCCATGTGGGTGCCCCCCAAACCATGCTCATGACTTTGGGACCCACCAAACCCCTGAGCGGTGAGGTCCTATGAGCTTAACTGTGAGCGATGTCCTCAACCTGAGTCACATTTGGTGGCTGGGAGTCTCCTCCACCTCTGACACATCTGAAAGACAGCTGGGGGTGTGCCCAACTCCCTGGGCTCTGCTGTCACTTTACCTGCTGCTGCTTTTCTTCTGTCCTTTCTCTGCAGTTTCCACTGTGAGGGCAGCAGCCTTCCTGGCTCTGGGAGCCTTGACAGGCACTCACGGTGGCTCAGGCTCTCAGGGAACACCTGCATCTGTGTCCAGACAGGAGCAGTGCTGATTCCTAACAGGTTGATTGCACCTGTCCCAGATACTCACAGAGAGTCGTGACCTCCACCTGCAGTTTGTCCCCACCTCAGTCACCGCTGATATGTCTTTATGCTATGGTGGTTTTACTCTTTATATTTTTGGGGAACCCACAACCCTGTCCCAAGTAAATCACACGGAGGCTTAATCTTCGTTATCAATGCCCAACTTCAGCTTGGGTTTGGGTTTTTGCTAGCCAGCTTTAACTTTAACCCATCTACTGTTTTTCCTCTGGGGTTTTATCTTTCTTACTCTTAACCTGTGGATTGCTGTGTGGCTGGATGGCTGGGCTGGGGACTGATTTCTTCATGTCCATGTTCTCTTCGTTCTCTTCTCCATTTTTCCTTTTCTTTATAATCTCTGCCTGCACTCCTGCCTACCCTTGCTCCTGTCTCGATATTGACCTTGTAGCTCTTTATTAGGATCACCAGGTGCTTTAGACAGGCACAGTAACACAGCTTCTCAGAGGGAAACAAATGCCACATACACAAAAGTCACACACCTTAAAATTATACTCTACCACAATGGGTGACAAAGGCTGGCTGCCACTCAGCACATCAGCACCCTCCTCCCCTCCTCCCTTCCGTCTTGCTCCCCTGCTTTCCCTTCCTCCTTATCTAGTGTTTCCTCATTTCTCTTCCCCCTGGTTCTGCGTTCATGGGGCAGTGTCTCCTCCTCATGTACTTTGACAATTGTAAACCTTGCTTGCCCAGGGTAACCCAATCTTGCCATTCTCTGTCTCAGCATCCCAATGCTGAAACCGCAGGCTGTGCCACCCTTCCTTACAGCATTCAAGTCATCCATTAATGAAGGATCAGGTAGAGGGTAAGGGCGATTGTGGACACTTCTCTGAGGAACAAAGGCAGTCAGGGCTCAGGGTTTGAACAAGAAAACAAATGGCAGTCACAAAACTTTTATTGTGGGAAGATCAGACAAAGCTAGGGTTGGACTGAATTGGTGCCCCACTAGCGAGGGAGTGCACAGAGCTCATAGGGGGTGGGGCTTGTCAGAACACCAAAGACCCCATGGGTGCTGGGCCGGGGCTGTCCAGCGGGCACTGAGAAGCTAAAACGCTGCAGGAGGCGGGTGAAGAAGAGGAAGAGCTCCATGCGGGCCAGGGGCTCCCCCAGGCATGCTCTGCGGCCTGTGGGCGGGAGAGGGGCTCAGTCAGTCTGGGGCCTGATGGATGCTCCACCCTACCCTGCAAAGCACCCTGGGAAGAGGCATGGGCCAGGCACCCCACAGCACCTGCTGAGAATGGCATGAAGGCCTCATGCTTCACAAAACTGCCCTGGGCATCCAGGAAGTGTTCAGGATGGAAGTGGAGGGGCTTCTCCCAGACGGTCTCATCCTTCAGCACTGAGGACAGGTTGGTGATGAGGGTGGTCCCCTGGCAGGGGCACATGGTGTGAACATGGGCTGAATAGGGCTAACATGACCCTGGTCTTGAGGGCTGCCAATACCCTAGTTATGGTAAACACATGCACACACTGGATTCTGTCATCCAACCTCAGCCTCAGGGGCTCCCGGCCCCTTAGCTAAGGTCATGCTAGTCCTGTAAGGAGTCTCCCATGGGTGCCCAACCAGACCTGTTCCCGTGTGCAGTGTTCTCTAGAATCCCCTGTGTCATTGTCATTGGCCATTGCTCTTTCCTGAGGTCACGCAGTGCTGCAGTTTGCCTGCACCAGGCTGGTCTTGTCAGTAGGAAATCCAGGTGTGCTGGTCTTGTGCTTTCCCGCCCATCTGTGCAGGTCATGATGTAACAGTAGGAGGCCCATGCCTACCTTGGGGATGAGGAAGCCCTGTACTTCAATGTCCTGAGATGTGATGACTGGCAAATTCACTGTGGAGATGTTCCCAAACCGCTGCACCTCGTGAACGACAGCATTGGTGTAGGGCATGCGGGCCTGGTCTGCCATCTCTGGGCTTCTCCCTTGCCCTATGATGTCATCGATTTCCTGTTGTACTCGGCCTGCAGGGACAGCATCCCCTCAGTGATGCATTCCTAGGGGACATCCCTCTGTTTCTCCCTCACAACCATGTTAATGGCTGAGGTCATGTGAGAAAGATGCCCATGAGTGTTGCTGGAATCTGGGTTAGGTTAGTGCTGGGAGCCACAAGTGTCTGGCATCAGCTCATAGAGTGTACCTCTCTTCCCTCACATTCCCATCCAGGCTCACTCTGCACATCTGGGTACAGGATCATGAACAGCAGGGCCCAGGATAGAGTAGTCGAGGTGCTCACTATCCCAGCAATGAACAGGTCATTCACCACCATGCGCAGGTTTGCATCATTGAAGCTGCTCTCAGGATTGCCCTTGGCCTGGGACAGACAGGGAAGGTGGACTCGGTGGGGAGGGGAAGTCCCACACAGTGACACACAATCCCTGACCTGATATTAATGGCTATCCCTTACCTTTTCCACCTCTGCCAAAAAGGCATCAGTCAGGTCTCGGGGTGGCTGTTCAGGGTCCCAGGTCCTCCTGTGCTCCGCCAGCAGGTCATCCACCATGAACATGAAGTTCTTTTGCCCAGAGAAGACCTTGTCATACAACCCTGGGATGTGCAGGAGCACTGGGAATGTGTTCAGAATCTGTGACAGCCAGAGGAACTCTCAGTGCTGCCTCTTTTTAAAATTTAGTTAATTGCTCATACTCACTACAGTGTATGAGGCTCTTGAACCATGGTGTGTGTGAGCCTGTAACAGGGCAACGTGGACAGTGCATCCTCTCCACCCTATATGGATCCTTGGCTTCAAACCCATGTGCCCAGGCTTGCTTAGGGAGCCCCTTACCCACTAACCACACAACTGGCCTCATGGTGCTGGTTATGCTCAGTGTCCACCAGGACTGGTCTCAGAAACCAGCCTCTTTCACAATGGACCCAGAGCCTGTTTGTCCCCACCCATCACATGCCTCCTCCTCAGTCCCACCCTTTAATCTCTTGGAGCTGGGGTGAATAGAAGGAATATGCTACCCTGGAAATCACAGGCTTGTGTGGCTTCCATTTAGACAGAGGGCATAGGTTCCCTCTCTTTCTAGACACCTCAAATTTGAATCTCTTCTCCCTCCTGCTAACTGATTTTAGTCAACTCCAGGCCTTTCCTCCTGCAGTTGACTCCCAGAAGTCCCTCCCCCATGGCCTTTCACCCAGTTTCTTCTGACACCATGGACAGCATAGAAGTGGCCCTGCAGGCTGCCCCGAGACATCGACCTGAGGAATGAAGCCAGAGATGTTGGCCAAAGCTTCTTCCAGGAGTTTCAGCATCCTGAGGAGGTAAGGGTCTTCATACTCGAAGCGACGAGCAAAAATGAGAGATGAGATCACATTGCACATAGCTTTGTTCAGCATGGTGCTGGGATTGAAGGGACGTCCTAGGAGCGCAGACACAAGACAGTTACTGTACTGCTCATGTGTCCCTGTGCCCGTCTGCATCCCTCACCCATCACACACCGGCCTGGGCAGCGAAGGAATCACAGAGGTGGCCAGCCTCGTCTGTCACCCACTGCTCCAGTGATTTCTTGCCCAGGCCCAAGTTGCGCAGGGTAGACAGAGAGAATCGTCGCTGCTCTCGCCACTCAGGCCCATAAGGGGCAAGAATCACACCTGCAGAGACATCTGTGTGTGAGCAAGGACACCTGGCCGTGCTGTCCTCTTCTTGTCACTCCTCCTCTCCCGTGGGATCAGCGTCACCATAACCTCACGCCCCGTTCCCCTCCCACACAAAAGCCATCTCCACTCCACCCCAGCATGCTAAGTGGCTTCCCTGATGGATGTCAGTGACCTTTGTTGGAGTACTTAACTACATTACCACCTCTATCATGCCCTGTCCTTTTTGTGCGCACTGTCCCCATGTCAGCTCTGAACCCCTCTCCGCCCCACACAGCCTTTTGCCTTTTGCTTTGGGACCCAAACTCCCATGTTCAAAGATGGGTATTTTAGGGCGGTCTGCAGTGTGCTCTCCACAGGTCACCAGCACTTCTCGCACTGCCTTCAATCCATTGATCATGACCATGTGGTTCCAGGCCATCTGCAGGCTGAACACGTCGCCATAGTGTTGTTGGAGCTAAAGGAGACAGGTAGAGCACTTATGAAGTGGAGGCACCCCGCAGATGCCATAACCATGTTCACTATATAAGCATATAAGCATTGTGCATGTGTGTGCCTGTTTGTGTTCACATGATGCATGGGTGTGCTGTGTGTGTGTAAATGCATGTGTGTGTGTGAATGCCTGCGTGTGTGCCCGTGTGTGTCAATGCATGTTTGCATGTATGTGTGTGTGTGTGCGTTTGAACTTTGGCCCTCACATATGCTGGGAAAATGCTCTTCTACTCAGGTACATCCCCAACCTGAGATCTGGCACACTGTGCCTGGGGCATCCCAACTTTTAATTCCAGCAAAGGAGTCACAGCGACTTGGTCACCCAGTGTGACCTTGCCAGCTTCAGGAAACTGTCTTATGACCCCTCATCTCGTGACACATGAAGAAACTGGTTCCTTGAGATGTGCAGTGAGGCCAGAGACCACACAGCATCGAGACATTGGAGCAGCCAGAGCCCCTCTCTCTCCCCTTGGTCTCCTGACAGACATGCTGCACTGGACCTGCAATCTTGCATCATGTAAGATCTCATCTGTGACAGCATCATAAGGGACTTGGAGCCTTCATGCCTGCTGCCTGGACCAACCAATTCTGAACTCTGATGTCTCACCCTGCCCCACCTCCTGGATTTTTGCTTCTCCAAAACCTTTTGCCCTAGAGTTTCCAGTGTTCTCGGTCGTGGCAATAGTTGCCACCAGGAAGCTGTTATGCCTGTCTCCTCCTGGAAGCACAACTACTTGTCTGCCCTGTGGCTCCATCCCAAAATGTGCCGCCAGAGACATTGTAACCACTATTTCCATCCACTACTACAACATCACCTTGTGCAAGCTGTATTGCATGTTCTTAAAGTCCACCTGCAGCAAGTTGCCGAGCAAAGGCAATGGCACAGGGCCTGGTGGGTAGCGGGCAGTCCAGCGCTGGCGTCGGTGCAACAGATCCACCAGTAATATGAAGATGACTGTGAATATGGCCAAAGGCCACAGGCCATACCCAGTCAGCAATTCCATGGCTGCCTCACTGCTCCTCAGGCCTCCTAGGGAACAATGATCAACATTCACTATAGCCACCTGGTATCAGAGTCCCACTGCTTGGAACTGGTCACCTTATAAAGGACTGCCAAGGTTGCCCTTTGTTCTTTGCCTAGTTTTTATGTTTTCTTTGACTAAGTGCAAGGAGGGTTCAGAGACCTTCAGTCCATTAAAAGAGCACAGATAGTGGTTCTGTGGGTCTGGGCACGGTGGGCAGATGTCCGGTGGACCCCTGCTTTAAGGTGCAATATGATCAGGTAGAAGAATTTTCAGGGATTCTCCCCATGCTCTGCTCTGAAGGCTGAGGACACTGCTTGAGAGAGGAATGAGACCTCACTAACCCTTCCTGGAACATTTTGTTGGCAAGCCAGGAGGAGATGACTGTCAGTACCATGGCTTCTGTGGCTGTGTGAGCAGTGGGAGGGTGTTTCCAGTAGTTGGGGGAAGAAGACTGCAGGCCCTGTGGGTGAGTAGGGAAGGCAGCTGGAGTCCCTGTTGTGGAGCAGTGGAGGACAGCATGGGGAAGCAGCTAGAGCTCTGTGGGTGAGTGAGGTGCAGTGTGGGAAGACAGCTGGAACTCTATGAGTGAGCTGGGGGCAGTGCAGAAGGGAGTTGGAGCCCATATACTCCAGTACAGGCCGTAGGTCATGCAGTAGATCAGGAAGGCCAGACACACAGTAGGAGATTTCTCAGATCCAATCTGAGATAGGTGAAAAATGGTCAGAGAAACCTAGGAAGGTCATTAAGTTTGGCCAGGAATTGTCACATACTGACCTATGCCTTTTATCGAAGTTTGTTTCGTGGCAGGTTAATCTCTCCACCTGGTGATCAGTCCCTATGGTGTCTGTGATGCATTGCATGACAAGAAACACAAAGCCTATGTGTGTGGGGACACTGTTCCTCTCCTGAACCACCTGGACTCAACCACAGGGTCTACCCCAATGGTCTCATCTAAAGCTGGCTTTCAAATAGTCTTTTTCCACATTTAGCTACCATGGATGTACAGTTTCCATCTCAGTATCTCACATAGAGATTACAGGATAACACGCAAAGCTTTGGGGACACTCAACCGAGAGCAAACCATAGAAAGCCACTTCTGTTAGGGTGTGCCATCCCATAAGTTCCATGTTGGTTGAACTCTGACAACTCCAGTGACTGCAGTCGCTTGGTGTTTAGAACTGAAGTAGCTTGTTGGCCTAGGTGACCAGGAAACACGTTGATGTGTCACCTGAGCTTTCTGAACAGACTATTCACTGGTTACCCTAGCAATGGCCAAAGGCAAGCCAAAAGGGGAAAGTAAATTTACGACCCCTCCTCCTTTCCTTAAAATGTGTAAGAAGGGACTGCCATTCTCCCTTGTGGCCCTGGTCTTTCCTTCCAGCTTCACGATGCTGCCCTCTCGGGCATTAATAACTCAACAAACTTCTTAGCTAAAAGAACCCCCTTGCTCAGTGTACCCCTTGAGCTAGAATCTCCTCGCTCTACCTCAGCTGCACACGTGAGGCACACTCACTGAAGTGCTTAATCACACATGTCTACAACTGGTACATTTCCACACGTCTTCCCGTACACACAGCACACACTTGCACACCCATCAACAACACATTGAGACAGCACTAACATACTCCAGGCCCACAGCCACTGACATGCGCAGACACAGCCCAGTCAGATCTATGAGATGCACAGTAGGCACCAAGAGCCCTGCTTCTGATGCAGACTGCTCGTCTAGAGGCAGCTCTCAGTGAGGCACAGGGCTCCACATGGCTGGCCCTAGCAAGTAAAATCTGAGTGTCAGGAAGCAGCAGCTGGTGAGACCCAGAACACCTCCAGTCTACAACTGTGCTAGGCACTTCTGGAGGGACAATGCCACCCATGCCTCTACTAGCCACTAGAAACCAAATGACAATGCTATTAATGGCCCTCCCATGGTGCATTGCCTCTTTCTTGCTTTTAGATTTCTGTTTTGATAGCTGGACTAAAACTGTAGAGATACAGCTTTGCTGGAAGCTATCCTAGGAGTTTCTTGTAGTTACTTTTCTCAAATCTGAGAGGAAATACCTGTCGAGTGGTAACAGGAGAAGCAGGGTTCATTTTGGCTAACAGTGTGAGGACATAGTCCATGATGGGAAAAGCCTGAGGGTGGACACCTCAAGGCTGTGGTGGCAGGAGCAGGAGACAGCTGGTCTCCAACAGTCAGTCAGCAGAAGGAGAGTCACACAGGCCGGTAGCAGAAGGAGATGAAACAGATGCCCAGCTCACGTCCCTCTCCCCATTTGTATTCAGTCTGTGGCTCCAGCCCATGCTATGGTACCAACAACATTCAGGTAGCTCTTCTTGCCTTGGTTAACCCTCACTTAGAACTCCTCACAGAAACACTCAGACAGTGTCATCCTAAGAGATTACAGATGAGTTCTAGCTGAAAATTTAAATTCACCATCACAGAGTTCCTTGAACTTACACACAGAGATTTATGGTTTCATCAATTTTTTGTTTTTTTGAGAAAGAGTTTCTCTGTGTAACAGCCCTGGCTATCCTGAACTCATCTTGTAGACCAGGCTGTCCTAACTGACAGAGATGCATCTGTCTCTGCCTCCTGAGTGCTGGGATTAGAGGTGTGCCACCACTGCCAGCTGCTTCGTCAAATCCTTAACTGGACCTGAACTACATGCTAGTTAGTCTACATAAAGGTTTCTGGACCACTTCCTTCCCTATTCATTCTTAACTTCTGCTCCCCAGGACGCAGGCCCTTGGTTGACGGTCTCCATTCTTACTCACTCTCACTTCTGAATACTCACATCTGCTCTTGAGACTCTGAAGGGATTTTCATTGTGATTACTGTCATTGCCAACTACAGACTTTCTTTGGGTCTCTGTTCTGAGTTTCTGTCTCATAACTGGAACTTGCTAATACTTTAATTAAAAATATTTTTATGAGTATGTGTGAATGCTGGCAGGTATGTCTGTGCACATGGACATTGGATACCCCTGGACCAGGAGTTAACAGATGGTTGTGTGCTGCCGTGCAGGTGCTGGGACTTGATCCTGGATCTTCTGGAAGAACAGCCAGTGCTCTTCTTAACCACAGAGCCATCTCGCCAGCCCCAATCTTTTCCTTTTTAAGGAATTTCTGTTAGCATTTTGAACAGATTTCAGTGGAGTGATTTAAGGAGTTTGTCCAGTGTCTTCAATGTCAGGGATGCTTTGCACTCACTGCTTCTTTTCTCATGTGTGGACTCTTCATTGTGGTTCTTTCACCGGCTTCATTATCTTAAAACCGGACATTTCAAGCACTACCGTGTGGTTGCCCTGAACACATGGCTGTTACTGGGGTTTTTGTTTCTGTGACTAATGCTAAGAGAAAATCTTAAAAGGTGAAAAGATTTCCTTTGGTGCATGGTTTCTGGTGTCTCACTGTGTCAGCCTGCTTCATTGCCAGTCCAGACACCTCATCCTCGTAAACCTTGAGCAGTTGGCAAATACTAGCAATTGCATTCTGCAGAAAGCTCCCTGGATCACTATCTTTTTGAATCATCAAAATTTAGATAAAAATCTGATATTTGCCTAGTGACCCAGACCCACTGGAATGAAGATCATATTTCTCTTTTCCATCTGTACAAGTTTGAAATGCAATGAGTCTAACATTATCCTCCTATACTACTAATCTAAAAAGCTCACAGCCTCTAAGCCAGACTATGGTTGTCTGCAACCAAGATACATTCCATTGGTCTTTTCTGAAAATGCCTGTTTGTGGCAAAGTTCCAAACAGGAAGATAGCATCCTTTCTTGAATTACAATCAACATCACTGAGTAGAAATCACAAGGGTGAGAACTCAATGTTCCCCTTCCTGTCCCCCTCCCCTCAGCCCCTTGCTGTTTCCAGACAGCTAGCTGCATTATTTGCCAACCTTGAGAAGTTACTTAGAAACTCTGGGTGCTTCCCTTGCTGCAAGAACCATGTCTGTGCTGTACAAACCGTGTTGTCTCCCTGTATGACAAGTCAGACATGGCCAAGTAGCTACAGAGTACATACATACTGCACACGAATCTGTCTGTCCCTGCAAATGATGAGGCTGTTATTCTTAATTCACTAAGCCCCCTGAAATAATAACTATCAAGGTGAACCCTGTACTCTAGTCTAGCTGTATCACCTATCCTGGCCTCTTTCTCTTTGAAGGAAAAATCCAAACACAGGAATTAGGTCTGGATTTAGAAGGGATTAACATTTTTTTTCTTTTTGAATACAGGACTTCACACACACAATTTTGATCAAACACTCATGATGTCTCCTTGCAGTAGCAATGCTGCACTACCCGACAAATAGACCAAACACAGGGCTTACAGCACAGAAAAGGAACCCCAAGATAGTGACAAGAAATAGGTTTGGGAACATGATCCAATATTGCCAAAAAGCATCACAGTTGCTTTCATGAAAAGGGTCTATGCATATCTGCCAGTTTCCCTCTGCTGTTGCTATGTCTAAAGCCAAGTAAATGGATACAATGCACACAGCAGACACAGGTCTTCAGTCAACCTGAGTGTAGTTCTTCACTTATCACAGATGTGATGACCTTGTCTCTGGGAAGGCTGCTGTCTTGCCAGACAACTTCAAAATGACAAAAGTGGGACCTCCTGTGTGGTCTGTCAACCTTGAATCAGCATGGTCCCTGGGTCCTACTTTTAAGCACCACAATGTTGCCCGATGAGTTCCAGAGAAGGACAGGCAGTGACAGGGTCACAGGCTCAGGTGTGGAGGAGCATCCTCCCTGGGTGAGCCTCCCTGCTGGAGTAGAGGGGATACAGGCCCTTCATCCCTGTGGGGCACTACATCCAGGGCCCCCTCCCCCCACCAAAGAGACTGCATGTGGGAGAACTGTGCCTGGGCAGAGAGAGGGACAGAAGCCTGTATGGTGTCCTAGAAACTGGCACGTTTCCATTTTAGTAGTTTATTTCCCAGTGCCCTTGTGGGGCACACGACATTTCCCAGCACAACCATGGGACAGGGCCTCTCTCTCCACAGCGGGCCTCCAGCCTGCCACTGAGCACCCCTTGAGTGCTGCCTTCTCACAAGTCTGTCTCTGTTCAGGAGTAGACAGCTGCATAAAATGTCAAGATGCTAGCTGCCAAAATGCCCAAACTGTATCCTCTATGAGTGAAAAGGTGACCCTGCCCTTCGAACAGCATTTTTGACAGTGGAGACAAATTTCCCAGGCCATGCATGTCTCTTCTCTCAGACAGCTGTCTAGTGTGAGGGGCTGGTGGTTTGTAGCTGAATAGAAAGTACTTGGACTCACCGGTCTCAAAGCCAGAACCTCTAATTCTTCACCAGTATGAACCTGCCAACCGTGCCCTAGAGCTTAGAAATCACACACGGCACCAGTAGATTCAAACCAGGCAAGCTAACAGTATAAAGTCCTAACAGAGCACACAGGCCAATGACCTACTTCAGTCCCTGCCAACATGGCCCTCCGAGGCTCCAGAAAACATTCCATTCACTCCTGCCTCAAACATTTTGTTCCATAAGAATTATTCCAAAACAATTTGTTCTTTGAAGCATTATTAGCACACTCCATGCCTGACCTTAGGATCAAGCTAAATGGTGGACAGCTGCCTTTTACATCCTGCTCCGAGCCCCACTGCAACTCTTCCCAGATCCTACAGACATAGCCCCACAGAAAAAAAACAAAACAATACAAGACAAAACAAAAAGAAAACTCTCAACCCCTTCTCATCCTTGAGGCTGGGAGGCAGAAACACCTTCAAAAGCTCAGGACTAGATCCACAAGATAGCTTACTTGTGACCTCAGCATTTAGGAGGCTGAGGCAGGAGGATTGTATTGATTTCTAGGCCAGCCCAGGCCACACTAAGAAATCTGTCACAAAAACAAAAAACACAAAACAGAAAACTGGAAAGAAAGCCAAATCTCCAGGACTTCTGTCACTTGGCACAGGCAAGAATTCCAAGACTCTAGTGAGGAGGTGCAGATGTGTAGGCTTGGCCGCTGCAGAGGGGAAAGGGGGTTCAGCAGGGTCCTCTGCTGTCCTGACACACCAACAGGAGCAGGATGTGCTGCTTGCCTGGAGATGATGATGATAAAGTAAACAGGGTATTAACTGTGCGTTCTAGTCGATGGTCCATGGCCTTTTACCGGAAAGTTCGTGCATGTTTAGTGTAGATTTCTTGTTTTGTGTTTCTAGTTTTTTTTTTTTTTTTTTTTTTTTGAGGCAGGGCCTCACTGTTGTAGTTTTGGCTGTCCTGGAACTCCCGATGTAGACCTGTAGGCGAGGCTGTCCTGGAACTTGCAGAGATCCTCCTGCCTGACTCCCGACTCCCGAGCCCTGGGATTTTGGCTTAGTGTGGATTTCTTTTAGTTTATTCTGATTGAATGGGAGTGGGTGCTCTAAGACTGCCAGTCACTGAAAACAACATTCAGCTGCAGACCGGGCAAGCAGAGCTGGCAGGATCCCCTCACCAGAGCCATCCTCCCTTCCCCACCCTCTGTGAACCCCAAAGGGCAAGAAGCAGGGCCTGTGGCGAGAGGTGTGGTTTGCTGAGGTTCTGCCCTGTGTCTTGTGGCCAAGAATACACCCCAAAGGGCAACGTACTAAAGGCCCAGCCCGGGTCAGGCTTCCACCCTGCTCGCTGCAGAACCGAGGTCCTCAGGCCTGAGGCCGGGGTACAGGCAGCTTCCAGGTTTCCTTGACTTCTGGGGTGAGCCCCAGGAAGCTGCTCTTTATCAGTCCCAGGCATCTTAGCCTCAGCCCGGGACAACTGAAAACTGCTTACTCTATCACTCCTGAAGGGAACAGAAGCCTTAGGGTTCCCCTCTGCCCACTGCAAAGGGAGAAGCACCCAGCCCAAAGGGTGCATCTGCAACACTCCAGTGCCAAGGGCGCTGCAGCTTAGGGGCTGGGGTGGGGCCCGTGTCGCATCCCTTCCTGGCAAGCCCTGCCCTTACCGGTGCGTTTTGAAGCCCAGCGGAGGAGAGGCAAGAGATGTCCAGAGCCCTGCAGGAACCGGAGGAGAGGCTCAGAAGAAGAGCTCTGAGGAATAGGGAGTAAAGTGAGGAGCAGCAACTCTGATGAGGAGACTATGGGAGGAGCAGGAGGAGGTGGGGCTGCTCTGAGTAGGAGGAGCAGGAGGTGGAGGTGGGGCTCGGAGGAGGAGGAGGAGGAGGAGGAGGAGGAGGAGGAGGAGGAGGAGGAGGAGAAGGAGGAGGAGGAGGAGGAGGAGGAGGAGGAGGAGCAGGAGGTGGAGGTGGGGCTCGGAGGAGGAGGAGGAGGAGGAGGAGGAGGAGGAGGAGGAGGAGGAGGAGGAGGAGGAGGAGGAGGAGGAGGAGGAGGAGGAGGGGGGAATAGTCTGAGTAGGAGGATCTTCTCTGGGGAGGTGGGGACTCTGTGAGGAAGAGAAGGAGGAGCGAAGCTCCGAAGAGGATGGGGGGAGTTTAAACATGTTTACAGGAAGGGAATCGGAAATGAGGAGGGGGCGGCCTAGGAAGAGGCCCCTGCCCTGACAGATCCAAGATTGGAGCCTGGCAATCTTTCCCAGTATGCAGAGTCCACTTGGAACTTAGTTGCTTGTGCTCTCAGAGAGGTCCAGGTTTACAGTGACTCACAGATGGTTACTGGGGACTCTGAAGACAGAGGGAACTGCAGTGAGCGTTTACAAAGCAATATACAGAAGCATTCACCCTTTAGTCACTAGGGAACCATGATGAGTTAACAGTTAATTTCCCATCAGAGACTATGGAGACCAGAAGATACAGGGTAAAACAGGCCAATCCTGAGGAATGTCATGCAAATTTTGTCAAGAAAAGTTATTTTTCAGGAATTAAGTAGGAAGCAGGACATTTCCAGATAAAAGCTGAAGGGACTTTTCTTACAAGGTGCAGTAGAGGGAGTTCTCCAACTGAAATGAAAGGATGTGAGCAGTGAAGGCTACAGAAGAAACGAGCACAGGGTATGGCAAGAACACTGTGAACAAAAATGTTAGTGTGCTTCAGGATTGAAATTCTTCTTCTTCTTCTTCTTCTTCTTCTTCTTCTTCTTCTTCTTCTTCTTCTTCTTTTTTTTTTTTTTTTTTGCTTGCAAACGCCAGTGCGTAAAACAATAATTACCAATCTGTGATCACAAGTATAAAATGTATAAATTTCCAATCTGTGGCAAAAATAGTGTAGAGGGAGAGGGGCAGAAAGGAAATGCACAGAGCTTGCATCCTACAGTAAGTGAATTGATATTCAAATAATGTTTTTGTGAGTTTAAGGTGCTGATTTACACTTGCAAACTCATTGGACAGCTATCCTGGACTGTGTATCATGGCATAACAACAGACAAGACCTTGCTTCAGCAATTGGAAGATGAGAACCAAATCCCAGAATTTACCCTCTGACCTCTGCATTCACTCAGGGGCATGTCCTCCCAACTCCCCATGGTCACAGCCTAATAATAAGTTTTAAAAGATGTTGACTTAGTCTCCAAGGTAAATGATGAAAAAAAAAGAAAGAAAGAAAAAGAAAAAAGAAAAAGAAAAACACATGTCATGGAAAGAGAAGTGTTAGAACACTAAGATTATCAACTAAGTGCGGATAGACAAAGGAGGGAGAGTGAAGGAGAAGACAGAAGGAATGCAGAAACAAAACATGTTAAGTGGAAGAGGCAAGTGTCCTTGCTTGCTTTGTACTGGTGTGATATGAATCCTTGGACAAAAGTGGCTCTAGGGAGGGAGGGAGGGGTTGACTGGGCTTACACTTCCAGGTCATAGCCCATCACTGCAGGAGGCTGGGGTGGGAGCTGAAGCAGACCATAGAGGATGCTGCACACTAGCTCACTCACAGGGACATATTTAGCTAGCTTCATACCCAGCCCAGGGCTTTCTGTCCAGGGAGTGATGCCACCTATGTTGGCTGGTCTTGTCATTAATTAACAATGAAGACAACTGCAAAGGAATGCCCATGGGTCGTTATGACCCAGGCTTGTCTCATCGAGACTCCTGTCTCAGGTGACCCTAAATTGTGTCAAGTGTACAGCTAAAGCCGAGAGAGCAAGGATTTCCTCTCAGTCAATAATTGAAGATTAATTGAGGTGTGCCTGAATTGAAGATTAATTGAAGTAACCCTCTTATAGGAAGCAGAGTTGCAGAAGTTGGTTAAGAAGTGAGATCAGACAAGGTTAAGCCTGAACTAGTCTTCAATGGACACAGGGAAAGATCCAGAAATATTTCCAGTCCAGATGCTGCTGCTAAAATATCTGTTTGATCTACAGGGATCTCCAGTGCCTCACATGGAGCAGGTGAGTCAGGCCATTTTCTGAACTCACTGAGGTCTTAGTTTAAGGCTCTTAGACCATAAGGTTTGGGCCAAATGAATGCTTCAGTCCATAGCTGAGAGGGACCACCTGCTCCAGGAGAGAGGAATGCTCAGGCTGGAGGAACCCCAGGAGATCCTGCAACTAGGCCAGTGTTTGATGTGCAGTCACTTCCAAGGCAATGTGGCAGATGAGGCTGTGGCCAGTGTTGGAGCATTTCTGGTGTGGTTTTTTAACTTTGTTATATCCTGTACAGTCTATCGAGATTTTCTAGATTCCTGCCTTGTGATGAGTTCTGATGTGAGTATCTCTTTCCAAGGTTGCTGAAAGATAATAAATAACAAAATTTTAAATAAGGAAATGAGATCCAAGTGGATGGTGGTTTTAGGAGAGCCATCGGAGAAAATGAAAGAAAGAAGTGGAAATTAGAAAAGGAAAAACATGTTCTGTAAAAGGCACCAAACTGAGGTGACTGTATTGCAGACTAATAGATGATTAAAAGTTTAGGGTGGGAGGAAGACATAGAAATTACAAGGCACAGCCACACACTACATAATGATGATATTATTCAAGGAGAGATGGTCATGATGCTTGTGTTCCTCTAGGTTCATATCACCACGTGACCGCTCAGCCATCTTAGTTTCTGTAAGTACATTATGGTGTCTGCACAAGAATTCAACGTGTGACAAAGTGTGCTGGGCCTGACCTTGGCCAGCAACGAAGACTCGACTCCGGGAAGATATTCTCATGCAGTTTGAATCTGGATCCTTGAAACATGTTGTTCTGACCCGCGGGACCCCGGGGGACCCTAGCACAGGCTTAAATATCCTTGTGCTAACCAACCCCAGTGAGCTACGTGGACCCTGCAGATAGGCTACTCTAATGCGGAAGCAAATACGGGAGTTTATATCAATTTTTTTTTTATATCTGTTGAGATTTGCTATGTTCTGACTATGTGATTGATCTTAGAGAAGTTTCACGTGGTGCTGAGAAGAAGTTATATTGTTTTTGTGCTTGGATTTAATGTTCTATAGATGTCTGTTAAACCCAATTTGGCCATAACTTCTGTAAGGTCCTTTGTTTCTTTGTTAATTTTCTGTCTGGTGGTCCTGTCTCGTGGTGAGAGTCGGGTGTTGAAGTCTCCCACTATAAGTGTGTGAGGTTTTATGTGTGATTTGAGTTTTAGTAATGTTTCTTTTATAAATATGGGTGCCTTTGTATTTGGGGCATAGATGTTCAGAATTGAGACTTCATCCTGATGGATTTTCCTGTGATGAATATGAAATGACCTTCTTCACCTCTTGATTGATTTCGGTTTGGGTCTAATTTGTTAGCTATTAGGATTGCTACACCAGCTCATTTTCAGTGTTTATTTGATTGGAAAATCTTTTCCAAACCCTTTCCTCTGATGTAATGTCTGTCTTTGAAGTTGAGGGTGTCTCTTATATGCAGCAGAAGGATGGATTCTGTCTTCCTATCCATTCTGTTAGCTTGTGTCTTTTTATAGGCCAGTTAAGACCATTAATGTTGAGGGAAAGTAAGCACTATTGATTGTTAATTCTTGTTTGTTTTGGATTTGTTGTTGGTTGTTGGTGGTATTGTATGTAGATTTTTCTCCCCTTTCTTTTCCTTTTGGCTTTGTTAAAGTGGGATTATTTATTACCTATGTTTTTGTGAGTATAGTCAACTCCCTTGGGTGGGAGTTTTTTGTTTTTTTTTTCCAGTACTCTCTGTGGTGTTGATTAGTGGATATGTATCGTTTAAATCTGGTTGTGTCATGGAATATCTTGTTTTCTACATCTATAGTGATTGAAAGCTTTTCTGAGCATCTACAGTTTCTTAGTGTTTGTAGAGTATCTATCCAGGACTCTCTGGTTTTCAGAGTTTCCATGGAGAATTCAGTTGCAGTTCTGATGGGTCTGCCTTTTTATTTTATTTTACTTGGCGTTTTCCTTTGCTGCTCTTAATACCCTGTCTTTATTCTGTATGTTTGGTATTTTGATTATTACGTGGTGAGTGGCCCACTCTGTTTGGTGTTCTGTAATTTTCTTGGCATGTCATTCTTTAGTTTTGGAAAGTTTTCTTGTATGATTTTGTTGAATATGTTTTCTGCACCTTCTTCTATACCTTTTATTCTTAGCTTTGACCTTTACACGGTGTCCCATATTTCCCACATATTTTATGTTAGGGATTTGTTAGACTTAACATTCTCTCTTCCACCTCTTGTTTTCTGTTGGTTATGCTTGCATCTGTAGTTTCTGATTGTTTATTCAGCTTTTTTTTTTCAGAATTACATTGGACTTTTTTAAAAATATTGTTTCTATTTCTGCTTTCAAGGCTTGAAGTGTTTGAACTGTTTCTTTCACTTGTTGGTTTTTTTGTTTGTTTGTTTTGTTTTTTGTTTTTTTTTTTTCTTGGCTTTCCTTAAGAGATTTGTTTATTTCTTGCATTTTTTGGCTTGTCTTTTCCTCCATTTCTTGAATGTTTTTGTATGTTTTTTCTTCCATTTCTTTAGGGATTTTCTCATTTCCCCTTTGAGGGTCTCTATCATCTTAATAAAGTTGTTTTTTAAGGTAATTCTCTTCTGCTTCATCTATATTGGGATGTTTATGTCTTGCTGGTGTAGAGTCCCTAGACTCTGGTGGTGTCATATTGGTCTTTCTATTGCTGAATGTGTTCTTATATTGTCATCTTCACATCCTGCCTTCCAGTGGGTACAGGTGGCATCTCTTTCTCACCTGGTGGGTAGGTGCCCAAGGTTCTCTTTCCATGGGTTGAAGCAGGTCCAATACTCCGATGGCTCTCCCAGTGGGTGCAGGTCAGTCTGAGTCACTCCCTCTCCCCTTGTACAAGCTATATTTCAGTTTTGGAAGTCCACCTGTAACAGGTTTCCAAGGACTGGCACTGGTACAAGACTTCGTGGGTAGCGGGTAGTCCAGTGGTGGTGCCAGTGCATCAAGTTTACCAGAAGCAGAAATGTGGCTGTGAATATGGCCACAGACCACAGCCCATTTTCAGCCAACAGCCCTAAGCTGCCTCACTGAGTTTCTGGTTTCTTTGGAAAAATGACCTTCTTTTTCTTTTTCTTTTTTTCTTTCAAAATCTTTAATATATTTTGAATGCTTACTACATATATTGTGCTTCACAGATATTTTATATAAGTAATTTTCTTATGTTAAATTTACAAATTTCAATCAGTATAATAACCATTGCATTCATTTTGGTCACATTAATTTATTTTGGTTAAATTTTGACTCCTTGATTTTTTTTCTATTACATCCTTTCATGATTATTTAATTTTGGGGGAAGCCACTACTTTAGACATATTTATTTATTTATTTATTTATTTATTTATTTATTTATTTTTTCATTCCTTATTTTTACACATCGATCCCAGTTCCCTTTCCCTCCCTCCCTGCCATGTCCCTAACCCTTTTCTCATCCAATTCCTCACCCCACTCCACAGGGAGGGTGATGCCTTCCAGGAGGAATAATCAAAATCTGTCAAGTCATTTGGAGTAGGGTCTATGTCCTCCCTCCTGCCTCTAGGCTAAGGGAGTATCCCTCCATTGGGAATATGCTCTCAAAGTCTTTTTGTGCACCAGGGATGCATCCTGGTTCCACTGTCAGAGGTCCCTTAGACTGCTCAGGCCTTCTATTTGAGACCCAGGTTCAGGGGGTCTGAGTTGGTCCAATGCTAGTTTCCCAACTATCAGTTTGGGTGTCCATGATCTCCCCCTTGTTCAGATCAGCTGTCTGTGTGTCTTTCTAACCTCTTGACCCCTTTTTGTATCACTCTTCCATCTCTGCAACTGGATTCCAGCTCAGTGTTAGGCTGTGGATGTCTGCTTCTGTTTCCATCAGCTACCAGCTGAGGTTTCTATGATGCCATATAAGTTAGTTATCAGACTCATTTTCAGGGAAGAGCATTTAAGGTAGCATTTCCACTGTTACTCAGATTGTTAGTTGGGGTCATCCTTGTAGGTCTCTGAACATTTCTCTAGAGTCTGTTTTCTCTTCAAACCTATAATGGCTCCCTCTATTATGGTATCCCTTTTTTTGCTCTCGTCTCTTCATCCCCTGACTCAATCTTCTTGGTCCCGCATGTTCTCCTCTTCTCTCCTTCTCTTTCTCCCAGCTCCCTCTCCACTCACTGCTCCCCCTTCTCCTAATATGCTCAGGAGATCTTGTTCCTTTTCCCTTCTGTTAGGGACCATGTATAAATCTCTTAGGTTATTCCTTGTATTCTAGTTTCTCTGGTGGTGTGACTTTTAGGCCGGTGATCCTATGCTCTATGTCTAAAATCCACATATGAGTGAGTATATACCATGTTCCTCTTTTTGTGACTGGGTTACCTCACTCTGGATGGTTTCTTCAAGTTCCATCCATTTGCCTGCAAATTTCAAGGTTCCATTGTTTTTTCCCACGGAGTAGTATTCCATTGTGTAAATGTGCCACATTTTCTTTATCCATTCTTCTGTTGAGAGGCATCTAGGTTGCTTCCAGCTTCTTGCTATTATAAATAATGCTGCTATGAACCCAGTTGAACAGATGTCTTTGTTGCATTGATATGGATCATTTGGGTATATGCCTAACAGTGGAATTTCTAGGTCCTGTGGTAGACTGATTCCCATTTTCCTGAGGAACCACCATACTGATCTCCAAAATGGCTATACAAGTTTGCACTCCCACCAGCAGTGGAGGAGTGTTCCCCTTTCTCCACATCCTCTCCAGCATAAGCTGTCATTGGTGTTTCTAATTTTAGCCATTCTGACAGGAGTAAGATGGTATCTCAGAGTTGTATTGATTTGCATTTCCCTGATGACTAAGGATGTTGAGCACTTTCTTAAGTGTCTTTCAGCCTTTTTGGATTCCTTTATTGAGAATTCTCTATTCAGTTCTCTATTCACATACCCCACTTTTTAATAAGGTTATGTGGTGTTTTGTTGACTAGTTTCTTGAGTTCTTTGTGTATTTTGGACATCAGCCCTCTGTCAGATGTGAGGTTGGTGAAGATCTTTTCCCAATCTGTGGGCTGCTGTTTGGTCTTGTCAACTGTGTCCTTTGCCTTACAGAAGCTTCTCAGTTTGAGCAGGTCTCATTTATTAATTGTCAATCTCAGTGTCTGTGCTACTGGAGTTATGTTCAGAAAGTGGGCTCCTGTACCAATTTGTTCAAGGGTATTAGATATGATTCTGTTGGCCTAGTATTTTTACTAGTATTTTTATTATTTTATTTTTATTTTACTAGTATTTTTTATTGGCTTGCTCAGTCTTAAATAATCATCCGTTTCTATTAATCTAAATATTTGCACGTGGTCTTATCTTACCAGAGAGAAAGTCCAGCGTACTACCCTGTAGGTCCTCCATCTTGAATCTCCTCCCTATTTCCTCCTCTCTCCTCCTAGTCTCCTAGTCCAGCTTTCCTATTGGCCAACAGGACTTTATTCATTAACCAATACGAGAAACATATTTACAGAATGACATTTCCCATCATCTCCTCTTTTCTGCCTAAAATAAAAGAAGGGTTTTAACATGGCAAAATATATAATAAAACAGTTATCAAATAAGAACCACAGCTAACAATATCTAGTCCATTAACATTTAGCAGGATATAAAGAAATATCCTATTATTTATTCTATCTTTGTGAATCTAAAGTCCCATATGTAACTTATCTTTAATCCTAACTAAGGAAAACTATAACCATACCTATCTGTCTTCAACTCCATCAAAGACAACAGAAGGGTAATATATAAACTCTAGAAATGACAGAGACAACTCGCCTGGGCCGTCACCCGAAGTTCTTCTGTAATGTTTCATCTTCAGCCTATAGGCCATAGTGTGTCTGGCAGACTCCTCAACAAAGCAGGAAACTTTAAACTGTCCACCTGTATTGGCAGTTTGTCAGGTTTGTCAGTCACTTTTCTCTGTGTCCTGCAGAATGTCTGGCAAATTATTCCATGAAGCAGGAACCCTGTAGCAATGTCCACCTTGTATCAAGAGTCACTTTCCTGTGGGTCCTGCATGTCCAGTTTATACAGCATAAAGTCCAGACAATAACAGCTTCTTGCCCAAATGGCTAATTTGCCATATTGAAGGCAAACTTCATAATGTGTGGGTCTTTTATTTTTCCATATATCATTGAGTATTATCCTTTCAAGGTCAGTGAAGAGTTGTGCTGGAATTTTGATGGGGATTGCATTGAATCTGTAGATTGCTTTAGGTAAGATTGCCATTTTTATTATGTTTATCCTACCTATCCAAGAGCATGGGAGATCTTTCCATTTTTTTGGTATCTTCTTTAATTTCTTTCTTTAAAAACACAAAGTTTTTATTACATAGGTCTTTCACTTGTTTGGTAAGCATTTCCCCCAAGAACTTTATGTTGTTTGTGGCTATTATAAAGGGTGATGTTTCTCTAATTTATTTCTCAGCCCCTTTATCATCCGTATATACTAGGGCTACTGATTTTGTTGAGTTTATCTTGTATCCTGCTAGTTTGCTGAAGGTGTTTATCAGCTGTAGGAGCTCCCTGGTAGAGTTTATTGGGTCACTTATGTAAACTATCATATCATCTGCAAATAGAGACAGTTTGACTTCTTCCTTTCCAATTTGTATCCCCTTGATCTCCTTTTGTTGTGTTATTGCTTTAGCTAGAACTTCAAGAACAATATTGAAGAGATATGGAAAGAGAGGGCAACATTATGTTGCTCATGATTTTTAGAGGAATCAACTTAAGCTTCTCTCCATTGAGTTTGATGTTGGCTGTTAGTTTACTGTATATTGCTTTTATTATATTTAGGCATGTTCCTGTTATCTCTTATCTCTCCAAGACCTTTATCATGAAAGGGTGTTGAAGTTTGTTGAAGGCTTTTCAGCACCTAATGAGATGATCATGTGGTTTTTTTCTTTTTTCAGTTTGTTTATAAGGTGGATCACATTGATAGATTTTCATATGTTGAACCATTTCTGCAAACAAGGGATGAAGCCTACTTGGTCATGGTGGATGATTTCTCTGATGTGTTCTTGGATTCTATTTGCCAGTATTTTATTGAGTATTTTTGCAACAATGTTCATGAGGGATAGTGGTCTGTAGTGTCCTTACTTAGTTGTGTCTTTGTGTGGCTTGGGTATCGAGGTAATTGTGGCCTTGTAAAAAGAGTTTGGTAATGAACATCTGCTTCTATTCTGTGGAACAATTTGAGGAGTATTGGTATTAGCTCTTCTTTGAATTTCTGGTAGAATTCTGCACTGCAACCATCTGGCCATGGGCTTTTTTTGGGGGGGGGGTGGTTGGAAGGCTTTTGATGACTGCTTCTATTTCATTAGGGGTTATAGGTCTATTTAAGTTGTTTATCTGTTCTTGATTTAATTTTGGTAAGTGATAGTTATCCAGAAATTTGTTCATTTTCTTTGAATTTTCAAATTTTGTGGAATACAGGTTTTCAAAGTATGACTTGAAAATTGTCTGGATTTCCTCAATGACCATTGTTATGTCCCCCTTTTTGTTTCTAATTTTGTTAATATGCATGTTCTCTCTCTGCTATTTCATTAGTTTGGATAAAGGTTTGTCTATCTTGTTGATTTCCTCTAAAAACCAACTCTTTGTTGCATTGATTTTTTTGTATTGTTTTCCTGGTTTCTACTATATTGATTTCAGCCCTCAAATTGATTATTTCCTGGCATCTACTCCTCCGGGGTGAGCTTCAATCCTGTTTCTGCCCAGCTCAGTCACTTCCTATCTGTCTCTACAGACCTTCAGACCTCTATAGTTAGCTAGTGGCAAGCTCCATTTTCTGACTCCCAGACACACAACTGCAAGAGGAAAGGCCTGGAGTTTCACAAGAGATACAGGAAGGGAGAACCGGATCAAAGTCTGAGTTTCTAGAAAGAAAGGGAACCTGTGCCCTCTGTCTACATGGAAGCCTCCCCCTTCCTGAGTCCCACCCTTTAGGCCATTGCAGCCAGGGTGAATAGAAGGGAATAGAATATGCTACCCTGGAAATCACAGGCTTGTGTGGCTTGCAACTAGCTAACTAGCAGGGAGAAACAGGAATGGGTCTCTTCTCTGTTGAAGCACTAAGAAAGTAAGGTATGCTGTGGCTTGTTCCTTCTTCTCTGTGATTTCTTAGCATTTCGAAGCACTAAGAAAGTAAGGTATGCTGTGGCTTGTTCCTTCTTCTCTGTGATTTCTTAGCATTTCCCTCTATACTGGACTCTGGCTTTTTATTATCTAGATCGATTAAGAACTCCATTTACATTTTGGCACCCACATGGCCAGAACATTAAAGGCAGGGCAGGGGTATATCACCCCATGAGGGTCCTAGTCAAGCCCCAAGAAAGCTGCTAGCTGCCTGCTGTGAGCTCACTCGCACAAGTGGATCATGCCTGACTCCCTGCTGCTCCCCTCCATCCAGTGCCAGAGGTTTATACAATCCCTAAAACCTTTTTCTTTGAATTTGGTCATTCCACCCAGCTTTTATTTAGACAAAGAGCCACACTTCCATACCTTGAGACTTCCCAGCTGCCACATCCAATCCAGCTTACAGCCATGCACCTGCCTACCACCCTGCAAGCATGGCTTCAACCTGCTGAGTCCAGATCAGTGATTGGCAATTAATGCATGCAGGTTGCTCTCCTCCCTTTTCTCTTTAATAATAATCCATTAGGTTTGGTTTGTTTGAGTTTTTCCTTTGTATTCAAAGGTTGTACATGGGAACAAATCAGACTGGAGCTTCAGTTTCCTGGGACTTGCTTTGGTGGTACACCTACAACACCTGCTGGCCAAACATCATCACTGCTACTTAAAGTTAAGATTACAAGAGGCATGGACAACTTTCTGAGAATTTGATTTGAGGTAAATTACTGTATTTTTTTTCAATTTAAGCTAGTAAATAAATGAATTAAGATTTTTTTTACAATTTAATAACTTCTACTACAACAATAGAGGAAAATATCACCATCTACAAATTTAAAAATCTTTTTGCTTTTACTATGGGTGGAATTTTAAAAGAGGTACATGAAGCACCTAGGACACACACTCTTAGCTATATTTGCTAATAGCTGGTAATTCATATCATATCCTTAAAGAAATGATTTGATAATAGAGCTAAGAATGAGGAACTTACAGAAATGATACAGACTTTACAGACTGACAATCACAATTTGCCAAACAGAATTTACAAAACAGAACTAATAAACTCTTAACAGAATGAATTCATTCCATGTCTAAGATAATCTTGCAGATGAAACATTGTTTTTGGAAGGCGATCTGCATGCCATTTGAATAATCTCTAAGGATGAAAATATTAAATCATATGTAAAGGATGAGAACAAAAAACTGACTGATTTAATAAAATTGTTGAAAGTTTTTACTGTCCAGGAAGTTCAAACACTCTGAGAAACAATGATGAATAGATTATAGGCCATTGCAAACCTTCTTAAAACTGATACACCAGGAGCTTAGGTACAAATGAAAGAGAATAAAAAAAGATTTAATATCACCAGTACTGTTCAGAGTCAGAGATGACATACCAAAGGTTGTATTATCATCACTTGCTACGGTCTATCCTGTTACTATTACTCAAAAGCCAACAAATGATGAACACCAAGAAGGATTTACAGAATGTAAATGGGAACCTGTATGTATGGAATATTTAAAAGATATTAAAGAAGCAGTAGTTTCTTTTTTTAAAAAAATATTTATTTAGTATGTATACAGTGTTCCATCTATATGTACCTCTGCATGACAGAAGAGGGCACCTGATCTCATTATGGATGGTTGTGAGCCATCATGTGGTTACTGGGAATTAAACTCAGCACCTATGGAAGAGCAGCCAAGTGCTCTTAACTGCTGAGCCATCTCTCCAGTCCAGAATCAGTAGTTTCTTATGGCATGCATTCACCATATGTGAGGCAGTTAGTAAAACCATGGGCTGCAAGACATAGAATAACTTCAAATGACTGGCTTCAATAAAATGTGTGTTCTATAACTTAGTCCACAGCTATAATGGAAGACATATTGGAGAGAGGAAGCTAAAACCCTTGAACATGAAGGCAGATTTAAAGGTTATAGGCTTCCCAAGATCAAATTCTAGGTGAGGGCCCTTATGCAGATGCAAATACTCAAGCTACACACAATGAACATATCTTGTCTTTATTCCATATAGCAGCCTTGAATGCTTGGAACAAAATTCAAGAACCAGGGAAAAGAGTTGAGTTATATATTAAAGTTGTACACGGCTCAAAAGAACCTTTTAATGACGTTTTGCAAAGATTGACTAAGGTGGTACAAATAGGGCTAACAGACCACGAAGGTAGAGGAGTGCTCATTGAATCGTTAGCTTTTGAAATGTTAATATAGAATACAAAAAGGTGCTTGGGCCCCTAAATATCAGAGCAGTACCCATGGATGAGTGGATCCTGCACACAGCTAATGTTGAGTCTTTTGAGTATAACACTGAGGCTTGGGTAGGAGAAAGTATCTCCAAAGGCATGAAGAGACATCAAAATACCAAAGGCTTTAATTGTGGTAGAATAGGCCATCTGAGAAGAAATTGTAGACATGGCATCCCTAGAAATAATGCTTCTTCTGGGAATAACCGAAATAGAAGGCCCCAACCTTCTGGATTATGTAGATGTGTCAAAGGCTGACACTGGACCAATGAACATAGATTGACAAAAGAGATAAACAAGGCAATACTTTAACATCAGGAAACTTCGTGTGTGTGTGTGTGTGTGTGTGTGTGTGTGTGAGAGAGAGAGAGAGAGAGAGAGAGAGAGAGAGAGAGAGAGAGAGAGAGAGAAAGAGAGAGCTCTTGAAGACCCTCTTGTCAAATGTGGTTCAGTCATGCCCAGTACTCCCCAGAAAAATTAGGAAATCCAGTGCCTAGTGTAAAAAAAATGGTACTGTTATGGATGGTAGAATAGTTTTTGTGGATGAGTCAAAAATTAAAGGAGGAAACAGAAAACATATTTTGGCAGACTTCTATAAATGACCAAAGACCAAAACTAAGAGTACAAAATCAATAATTATTATGCTTGAGGGATTGCTGGACACAGGTGCAGACATCACCATTATCACTCCAGATTCTTGGCATCCGACCTCTTCAGGAGGTAGATCTTCTATTCTTAGGGATTGGAATCCTATCTCATGTAAAACAAAGCATGAGAGGTGTTGAATATATAGGGCCAGAAGGACAAAGAGGAAGAATAAGGTCATATATGGTTAATGTAGTGGTAATTCTATGGGGTCATGATCTGTTGCAGCAATTTAAAACCTAAATGAACACTCCTCCAATATCAAAAATGAACCATAAACCAACTCATGTGGAAAAGATCTCTGAGTTGATTCTAAAAGAAAAACTGAGACTTCGCCAACTAGCAGGAATAGATCCAGCAGAAATTGTAGTACCTTTTACTAAGGATGAAATTGAAAAGTTATGGGTAGAAAGTGAACCCTGGCAAAGAGCTTGTAGTAATTTTTTGGGATAGGTCAACAGCAATTATCCCAAAAGCAAGAGAATTCATCTTATAAAAAGTACAAACGGATCCTTCCTCACATTGGAAGGGAAACAGCAAACTTGGAGCCCCTACATTCTATACTGATGCAAATAAATCAGGAAAGGCAAGGTACAAATCAGAAAACTTAATAAAGTGGATCTAAGTCCTTATGATCTGTTCCAAAGTCAGAATTATATGCTATTCTCATGGCGTTAATGATCATAAAGAACCTCTTAACATAGTTACTGATTCACAATATGCAGAAAGAGTTGTTTTACATATCAAAACTACTGAATTTGTACCATATGATAAGGATTCTACTTTATTATTTATTCAGTTACATAATCAGGGACAGAAATCCCCATATATATATATATACATACATACATACATACATACATACATATATATATATATAAATAAAACACATATCTGATCCCATTCAGGTCTGCCAGGCCCTTTAGTAGGTAATGATGAGATTGATCAACTATTGATAGAAAATATGCTAAAAGCATCATGATTTCATAAAAAATACCATGCCAATAGTAAATGTTTGAAAAAAGACTTTTCTATCACTTGGCAACAAACCAAGAAAATTATAAGGAAATGTCCTACTTGTTCATTATACAACCAAATTTCACTACCTGCAGGAAGTAACCCCAAGGGTACATGAAGGAATGAAATCTGGCAGATGGAAGTGTTCCATTTTGTAAAATTTGGAAAATTAAAATATGTACACCACCTCATTGACACCTATTTAGGTTTTCAATGGGCAACTGCTTTGAGTCCAGAAAAGGCTGATTTGATAATTACACATTTGCTAGAAGTTATGGCCATCATGGGTATACCTACCCAAATAAAAACAGATAATGCTCCAGCATATGTCTCTAAGAAAATAAAACAGTTTTTTGCTTATTATAATATGAAGCATATTACAGATATACCACATAATCCTACAAGGCATGCAGTTATAGGAAGGTCAAATAGAACTCCAAAGGATATGCTTAATAAACAGGAAAGGATAACAAAGAACCCTAAAATAGATTGCATAGTGCTTTATTGACTTTGAATTTTCTGAATACAAATGAGAAAGAAGTAACAGCCACTGGGCAAGAAAGTACATTTACCTCTACTGCTGATAGTATGCTCTCCTAACTGGACAGACAGGACACCAAAAAGAGTGACTGCAACCTTGCCAAGACAAGGCAGCCCAGTCCTTCAGATTATCCTGGTTCACAGAAATGTCTGTCATATATGCTAGGCCTATAGCCCAAAGATTGATGCCTCAACATTGGAGAGCAATCTTGGATAACTGTTCAGGCAGTCAGCTGTTTCTGTCATTTCTCGCATTTTTTTGAAAGTTGCTTGCTTGCACTTGCTGTTTACTCAGTTAATATAATTTCCTTCTTGGGTCTCTGAGGGAGCTAAAGACTAAATAGTATATTTATAGTTTTTCCTGTTTACCAGAATCAGTAAAGAAACTAACTATAGATGTATTAAGTGTAATAGGTTTAAAAGACATTAAAGGATAATTTGATATGCAAATTATAATAGAAAGTAAATTAGGTACAAGACTTTAGACTCATCAAAAAAAAGGATAATGGAGTATTTTCTCAGAATTTGTCATATGCTTATGGACTAGACATTGTTAATATACTTATTGCTATGGATATATTGTATATAGTTATTGTACTTGTTGTACATAGTTTTTCTCATATTAGTTATAACCTTTTAAATTTTTTAGACAAAAAGGGGGATATGTGGTGATAACTTTCTTGTACAAATGAAGCCTGTCTGGGGGTCAAAGAATGGAGCTTGCCACTAGCTAACCAAGAAGTCTGGAGGTCTCTACAGACAGACAGGAAGTGACATAGCTAGGCAGAAACAGTATATAAGCAGGGAGAATCAGGAAATCGCTCTCTTGTCTGCTGAGATGCTTGGGAGGTAAGATGTGCTCTGGCTTGCTCCTTCTTCTCTCTGATCTCTCAGCATTTCTCTCTAAACCTGACTTTGGCTTTTATTATCTAGACCAATTAAGAACTCTATTTACTCAGTTAACTCCTAGAAGGCCTGTAGTGGCTGGCATTTTGCCTTGCAAGTGAACTTGTTGTAGCCACACCCTTTGGGGGTGGTTTCAGGTACAGACATGACCCATTATAAAGCAGAAGAGGGGCTGGCTGTTGCTCTCTTGGGTTTTGGAGAGCATTGGAAAGGCAGAGACTGCATCTTCTGGAGCAGGAAGACCAGAGCGGTTATGTACTCTTATCTGTGTAAGTGCTTCCCCAATAAATACCTCATTATTTATCTTGGGTCTGGTGGACTCACTTAAATCCTGCCTTCAAAGTCCCTCCCCCATGGCCTTTCACCCAGTTTCTTCTGACACCATGGACAGCATAGAAGTGGCCCTGCAGGCTGCCCTGAGACATCGACCTGAGGAATGAAGCCAGAGATGTTGGCCAAAGCTTCTTCCAGGAGTTTCAGCATCCTGAGGAGGTAAGGGTCTTCATACTCGAAGCGACGAGCAAAAATGAGAGATGAGATCACATTGCACATAGCTTTGTTCAGCATGGTGCTGGGATTGAAGGGACATCCTAGGAGCGCAGACACAAGACAGTTACTGTACTGCTCATGTGTCCCTGTGCCCGTCTGCATCCCTCACCCATCACACACCAGCCTGGGCAGCGAAGGAATCACAGAGGTGGCCAGCCTCGTCTGTCACCCACTGCTCCAGTGATTTCTTGCCCAGGCCCAAGTTGCGCAGGGTAGACAGAGAGAATCGTCGCTGCTCTCGCCACTCAGGCCCATAAGGGGCAAGAATCACACCTGCAGGGACATCTGTGTGTGAGCAAGGACACCTGGCCGTGCTGTCCTCTTCTTGTCACTCCTCCTCTCCCGTGGGATCAGCGTCACCATAACCTCACGCCCCGTTCCCCTCCCACACAAAAGCCATCTCCACTCCACCCCAGCATGCTAAGTGGCTTCCCTGATGGATGTCAGTGACCTTTGTTGGAGTACTTAACTACATTACCACCTCTATCATGCCCTGTCCTTTTTGTGCGCACTGTCCCCATGTCAGCTCTGAACCCCTCTCCGCCCCACACAGCCTTTTGCCTTTTGCTTTGGGACCCAAACTCCCATGTTCAAAGATGGGTATTTTAGGGCGGTCTGCAGTGTGCTCTCCACAGGTCACCAGCACTTCTCGCACTGCCTTCAATCCATTGATCATGACCATGTGGTTCCAGGCCATCTGCAGGCTGAACACGTCGCCATAGTGTTGTTAGAGCTGTAGTAGAGAAACAGAATTTAGGAATCAGAGTTTTCCCTGAGGTCTTAAAACCAGGGTCATTGGAAAAAACATGGGTGCACTCACTCTCACTTTCTCTCTCTCTCTCTCTCTCTCTCTCTCTCTCTCTCTCTCTCTCTCTCTCTCTCTCTCTCTCTCTGCCCCTCTCCCTCCCTCTCTCTCTCTTTCTGTGTGTCTCCTCCCTCTCTCTGTATGTGTAAGAGCACATGGGTGTGTGCCTTATGCTTGTTTATTTGTGTGTGTTTGTGTTGTTTGTTTTGAATCTTGGTCCTCACGTATGTTGGGCAAATGCTCTTCCATTCTGTTCCATCCGCAGCCGGAGTGCTGGTGCCCTGTGGCTGCCGCATCTCATATTTTAAGTTCAGCAAAGGACTGATAGTAGATTTTTTTTGTCACCCAACTATGACCTTGACAGCACGCACAAACTGTTCTGGGTCCCATTAGCATCTCATGATCTCATGACACATGAAGAAACTCTGGTTCCTTGAGGTACACAGTGAGGCCAGAGATCTCACAGCAGCGAGAGATTAGAGCAGCCAGAGCCCCTCTCTCTCCATTTGGTCTCTTGACAGACATGCTGCACTGGACCTGCAATCTTGCACCATGTAAGATCTCATCTGTGACAGCATCATAAGGGACTTGAAGCCTTCATGCCTGCTGCCTGGACCAACCACATCTGAACTCTGATGTCACACCTTGCTTCACATTTTGGGTTTTGCTCCCCCAACAAATTTTGCTCTACAAAACAGAGTATTCTCAGGTGAGGAAGTGCCTGCAACCAGGAGGCTGTTATGGCTGTCCCATCCAGGGGTCCCAGCTCCCTGCCTAACCTCTGGTTCCACCCCAAATATGTGCTGCCATAAACACTGTAACCTCAGTTATATCCATCACTGACTCCCTCACCTTGTATAAGCTATATGGCATGTTCCTGAAGTCCACCTGCAGCAAATTGCTGAGCAAAGGCAATGGCACAGGGCCTGGTGGGTAGTGGGCAGTCCAGTGCTGGCATCGGTGCAACAGATCCACCAGTAATATGAAGATGACTGTGAATATGGCCACAGGCCACAGGCCATACCCAGTCAGCAATTCCATGGCCGCCTCACTGCTCCTTAGGCCTCCTAGAGAACAATGAGCAACATTCACTATAGCCACCTGCGACCAGAGACTGCCAAGGTTGCCCTTTGTTCTTTGCCTAGTTTTTGTGTTTTGTTTGGCCAAGTGCAGTCAAGTGGCCAGAGACCTTTATTCCCTACAAGAATGACAGTGGTTCCGTGGGCCTGGGCATGGTAGGCAGATGTCTAGGGACCCCTGCTTTTCAGTGAATAATCATGACCTACAGGAATATCATCATGGATGCCACACACGCAAAGCTTTGAGGTCTTGAAGACACTGTTTCATAGAGGAATAAGACCTCCTGAAGCTTTGTGCAGTACTTTCTTTGCAAGATACAAGGAGCTGACAGTATAAGTCAATAGCATCTATAAGAGTGCATGAGCAGTGTAAAGGTGTCTCTTGCAGTTGGTGGAAAGAGGCTGCAGCCTTGGAGTGGGGGTGAGTGAGAAGCAGCTGGAACACCTGTTTGTGAGTAGGAGACTGTGGGGAATGCAGTTGGAGACCGTGTGGGTGAGTGAGGGGCAGTGGGGAAGGTAGTCGGAGCCCATGTAATCTTCAGTACATGTCTGAGGTCACTCAGTTAATCAGGAAGGCCAGACACATAACTAGGAGATTTCTAAGATCCTATCTGAGATAGTTGTGAAAAGGTCTGAGAATCCTGGGGAGGCCACTAACTTGGGCCAGGAACTTTTCACATGCTGGGCCACCATGTGGGGACTCCATGCTTGTTGCTGGCCTGAAGCACACAAGTCATCTTTTTGTTTTTGTCCATGGCTCCTGGCCCTGCCAGGTAGGATAGTATGGCACCTGAGGTTGGGGCACAGACAAGGGTCTTTCTCTAGATCCCACTTGGCCTGAAAGGGACTCAGGACATCAGTCTGCATCACAGTCAGGAGTGGGGGGACAGAGACAACTGTGCTCTGGTCACTGGTTGGCTCAGGCTGGTGGCTTACTCTTGGTTTGTTCCAGGACCCTCCCAGAGTAACTTTTGAGGCCTGATGGTTAAATCTGGATGTTAGTTGTCACACATTCTGCCTCTTTTCAGATCTCCACCTCTCTTCTGTATGTCATATATGACATCATTAAAGAGAAGCAATGGTGCTGGCCTCCAGTGTGAGATGGGCTGACTCAGGCCTGATTTTTTTGCTTCAGGCTAAGTGGGGTCCTGAGAAGTAAGTGCACTGAGCAGGTGACGGATGTCACACACTCTATGATGTAGAGGGTTCCCTGGTCTGTCGCCAACTCTTGGGGGATGGCCTGGATGCTCTGGTGAACATCTGTCTGCTAGCACTGTTTGCTTCCCTTCCTCCTCAGTCCATGCCTCCTCAGCCATGTGAACAGTTGTGCCCTGTCAGGATCAGTGTGGCTTCCAGGGGGGGACTGGGGTCTTAGTATTCACCACAGCTGCACAGGTGTGCCATGTCTCCAGGAGCAAGCTGGGACTGAGTGCCAGGTCATGTGGGTTCAGTGGTGCCTCCAGTTCACAATTTTCTGTACACATGTCAACAGAATCTTAACCACTGTCCTTTGGACTGCACTGGAAGAGGACAAATGGAACCTGGGCACGTCTCTCCCAGACTCTGTCCTGTGTGCCATTTCCCTTTGCTGGTTTCAGTTGCCTGGGTTCATTGAAGTGAAGCCCAACAGTGAGTCCTAAGTCCATGCTTTCTTTCCCTAGGCATGGTGGGAAATGCAATGCTAGTAGGCTTGGGAAGAGTTATGTGACTCACTGGGGTGACAGGGACTCTGAGAACATTGTTTGGTGTTGGTGAGGCTCTTACACCTGGATGGTTACATTTTCCCTCATGGTATGATAGGATGTTATCTATGGAATCACACACCACAGAACCTATGCTTGACATGACATATGTAAAATACTAAGAATTAACCTCATGTATATATAATTCCTGGATAAATTTATTACTAAAATGAAAACAAAAAAGACTGCTGAGCTAGATCACAACACTGAACCAACCTCAATTTCAAAGGTGGACTGATACAGCCAAAGATTTTTCAGTTGACTGAAACTGTTCTGAACCCAGATAAGCCAGTGATTTCTGGCCACAAAGAACATTGCCCAAGGTGATGGGGTGTAGGGCAAAGTCCAGCAGCCGCTTAATCAGGTAACCTATGGTACGGCTTCCTATGTGGGTGGGGCAGGGTCACCCGCCTCATGAAAACATGAACTCAAGTGGAATATGGTGGTCCCAGGGGAGGCTTTTGGTTCTGCGTGTTGTAAAAGTGAGAGCATGTTGTTATTTTTGTTAATGCTGCATGTGTTTAATGGTGTAAGGATGTGTGTTTAATTATGCAGAGATTATTGCATTTGTTTCACCTTGCCTGAGTAAGGCATCTGATTAGTCCAATAAAGAGCTGAGCACCCAATAGCTAAGCAGAAGAGGGGTAGTTGAATGTGGCAGGCAAAGAGAATAAACAGGAGAAGAAACAGGAGAGGGAACTGGAAATTAAGGTGGAGAGAACATGGGTCATGCCCAGGGCAAAAAGTCAGGCAGGCATCAGCAAGCCAGACATAGAGAAGCAGTCAAAGTAAGGCCTGCAAAGTAAGAAAGTAATGAGCCCCCGAGGCAAAAGGTAGATAGAGAGAAGCAGATTAAGTTTAAAGAGCTAGCCAGAAACTAGCCTAAGCTAGGCTGAGCTTCCAAAACTACTAAGTCTCTGTGTCATGATTTGAGATCTGGTTGGTGGCCCTAAAAGAGAAAGTCTGGTACAGGGTCTGCTTGTCCCCATCTCTTACCTGCCTTTAGACTCCTCCTTCCCTGGGGTGAACAGAAGAAAGATCCTACCCTAGAAACCACAGGCTTGTGTGGCTTCCATGGAGACAGAGGATACACCTTTCTAGAAACCCTGACCTTGGTTCACTTCTCCCCTCCTGTTGTCAAGAGTTTTGTCAAACTCCAGGCCTTTCCCTTTGCAGTTGACTCCCAGAAGGCCTCTCCCAAGGCCTTGGCACACAGCTTCCTCTGGGAGGATGAACAGCGTGGATACAGCTCTGTAGGCTACCCTGAGCCTCCTACCTCTGTAAGGATGCCAGTGTTCTCTCCCAAACATTTCTTAGTATTTTCAGCATTTTGCAGGATCAAAGCATGTTATGCTCCAAATGATGGGCACAAATGATAGACACAATCATATTGCATATGACTTTGTTCAGGAGGTGTCAAGGGTTTAGGCAGGAGGCTTACAGCGGGTGTGTTAGAGTTGGCTCTAACTTAGGGCCAATGAATCAGTTTATACAAACATCATTTTCCTCATGGCTCTTTATTCTTCAAGAAATGTTCTTTCCAAATATTCTCTCTCAAAAAGTCTGTAAGATTTCTTCTCAAAAGTTCTCTCTCTAAAAGTTCTCTCCTAAAGTTTTCTTTAGTTCTTAAAAACTCTCCAAAAGTTCTTTCTAAAGATTCTCCAAAGGTTCCCTCTAAAATTCCCTAAAATTTCCTCTTTCTTCCCACAAGGCTTCTAGTTATATACCCACAAACGCATGCAACAACCCTCCCACAATAGGGCATGCATCTTGCTCAGAGCCAAGAAGGCAGGTAGGATCTTTTTTGTTTGTTTGTTTGTTTTTGTTTTTCAAGACAGGGTTTCTCTGTGTAGCTTTGTAGACCAGGCTGGCCTTGAACTCACAGCAATCTGCCTACCTTTGACTTCTGAGTGCTGGGGTTAAAGGCGTGCACCACCACTGCCCAGCATGGCAGGTAGAACCTTGACAAAAGCAGGGCACCTATAACGTCTCAGGAGAGACGTGACTTGCAAAATGTGATGTTAAGTGATTAAAAGGGACTTCTCAGTGCTTTATCAAAGGGAAAATCTAAGGCTGTAGTGTGAGATCTGGAGGCTTCAGCTCTTACTAATGATGCCCCAGTGAGAAGGAATTTCCTTTCTCTGGGGCCTTTTTGAGACCATCAAGCACCTACTGTATTTTCTATATATCAAGATTATAAGCCAAATTCATACCTAGAATATTAATTGTTACTTTTGTAATAAGTGATAAAAGGTCCCAGCAAGGATGGTATTGGGATTGAACTTAAGTCTTGGGTGTGAATCAAGATGTTGTGCTTCTCTCTTTGCCTACATCTGGCTCCTTACACACCACCTACCACCTTGGTTGGTGAAGGAGGCACAGGGACAGGAAGTCAGTGGACTCCTCAGTCACTCACTGCTCCAGTGATTTCTTGGCCAGGCAGGAGTTTACAAAATCACCACTACTCTTCCCATTCATACTGATAAGGGGAGAAGAACACATCTGAACACACGAAGTCAGAGTGTAACCAAAGAGACCTGGCTATGCTGTCCTCTGTTACCCACAGTCCTCTTCTGTCTAACTCCAGTTCCACAAATGGGTATTCCAAAATGTTGCCACCGCACACTAGCACACGTCTCTTGTGTTCCACCTTGAAAGTCAGTGACTTTCCCTTTCATTGCCTGATCACATACCACCACCATTGCTCATTAAGCATGATGCTGACCTCTAACCAACTGTGCCCATACAATCTTTAGACTTTAGAGCTGGGCATGAAGCCTGGGTGGTCAAAGATGAACACTGGCAGAGGTTTACAAAGGTGTCTCCAACATAGACACCTGTCCATTGATCACAGCCTCCATGTTAAACTGTAAGTGGGACACATTTCTGCAGTAGTTTGGGAACTGAAGATGAGGGTCAGAGTGCCTCCAAGTTAGAGGTCCATGAGAATGCAAGAACCAGGCTTGGCAAACAAGTCTTCTTGTCTTGGGCATTTGGTGCATACTGTATCCAGGTTGTCCCATGGATCACTGATCTACAACCACAGCCTGAACTCTGGTAACTTGTGGCAGGGAGCACTCTCCTTGGTCTAGAATGATGGCCCTAAACAGCACAGCAGGGTCCTGCTCATCTTCTTGTCTGTGCCCAACCATTTCACTTCCTGTCTGTATCCAGCCATCTCACTTCCTGTCTATCTGTATTGACCTCCTGACCTCTATGATTCACCACTGGCAAGCTCCATACTCTGATGTTCAGACAGGCTTTATTTTTACAAGTAAATATTACCACAGTGAATGAGTGTGCTCACACATGTCATGTTCACAGATGCCCATTTATACGGTACTCATTATTGAACCTTGGTCCTTCCCTATGCTGGACAAATGATCTATCACTTACCTACACCTCTACCCTGAGGTATACCTGTGCCTGAGGACCCAGTCCCTCTGTATTCATACCATTTTACTCCAATATCTGTGACATTGCTGTGCAGTTTTGGAGCAGCATGTTCTTCCTTCCATAGCTGTCATACAGTAGGACCCATGATCTAAGTTTGAATTAGTAAGGTTCTGTGAATTGCATGAGGAAATTGTCTAATGTACTTTCCAGAATGCCTGCGTGGTGTAATATAGATAACTGATGAACCCTGCCATTGTTCCATACAGAAAACAATTTTGGCAAGGAATGACACTGGGCAACCTGATAACCACTAGTACAAGAATGCAAATATCAGTAGTAATACATGCACAAAAAATGAAGTTTAAATGGATCAAAGACCTGAAGGTATGTGTTCACCTGTAACAATGCAGGGGAAAGAAGCTTCAGTACAGGGAGCCTTCGGTGGTCACTAGAATAGAGGCACAAGCATAAAGAACTGAACAAACAGGCAGGCGGAACCAAGACACCCAAACACAGATTACATAATGCTTTATTAACAGTAAACTTTCTTAATGCTAATGAAAAAGGAAAAACAGCTGCAAAAAGATGCTAGACAACAGAAAAAACTTCTGAACTAAATCAGCTGGTACACTTCAAGGATATATTGACCTCAGTATGGAAACCAGGATATGTGTTACGTTGGGGTAGGGGCTTCACATTTGTATCTACAGGGGAAGAAAAGCTATGGTTACCATCTAAGTTGATCAAGATCCGAGTTGAACAAGAGAAACATCTTAATTAAGAGAAATGACAAGTCATCCAACAAATTGGGTCCTCTCAAAGGTAGGGGAAGTGTCCTGTTCTTGTCCTTACAGGAAAACAGAGAACACCCATCTTCCAACAGCCAAAAGACACTGAACATGTAGGTACCTACAGAAGAGAAGATAGATTCTCCAGAAAGAATCACTTAATGAATAGGAATCTGATTTATGGTAAAAATATTTAATTCTAGTAAACTATTTCTATATAGAAATCTATTTCTCTTTACTATCTAGTATTCCTCTAGTCCCAATTCATGTAAACCAATGCTGGCTTTGGAATTGGCTTTGGCTTTCCTTCTCTAAATTCAAGCATGTTGTTAAGATTAAATTCACAGTTTCTGCCTTATATCAAGAAGCCGATTGGTGTAAGGCACAAGAAAACAAAATCTGGGGACTCATTTGCTTATATGCAATTTTCTCTCTGAAATCCTAATTTTCTAATATACATTTTAATGCTTATTGTTGCATTTCCCTATATGCATACCTTAAAACTTGAAAATTTTACTTTGATATTGATGTTTAAGTTTTCCCCAAAGGAACAATAACAATTCCTAACAGCAATCTTTGAACTCTCCAGAAAGAAGATGGGGCCCCACTTCATCATTTTCACTTGACTCAACCTGATGCATCTGGACTACTAACATCACCCTAAAACCGGTTTGAGACTGTTTTGCTCCAGACAACTCCTGACTAGCTGGCTGAAATGGTGCACCTACTTATTACACCCTGGCCAGAATTTCAGACAGAACTCCAGTCAAGCATTTCCTGCCACACAGTGACTAGCTACACATGTCACAGCCAGTTCTGTCAAATTTTGTTGCTAAAATTTTTCTTCCTACAGGATCCCATGGAGCAATCATCATCCCAGTTCAGCAGGAAGTAATCTTAAGATAACATTGCCCCCTTACCCTACTCTTGGCATTTAGAGATAATATTCATCTTCTTAGGGTTGGGTATGGAAGGTGATGCTTAGACTCAGGTATCTCTTTTAGACAGGGATAGGGTATGGTTGGGAAAGGTATGGTTCAGATGGGACATGAGTAGATTAGCCTATCTTCTTGTGAATTATTTTAGTAATAGTGAGATGTTAGTATTATACAGCTTAATTGTTATAGTTACTATGTGTGGTAACCTATGTAAAATTAAGTTTTTATTCCCTTCCCAGAATTATGTATGAACTGTATATTTTGTCATATTATGAAAATCTCTCCAGTTATGGTGTTTTTTGCACAATATTCTTACCATATTCTATGTATGTATACTTTTACTTATGTTCAAGAGTATTTTGTATATTGATACAATTTAGGATATTTTTATCATGATGCACTTTGTAGTTCAACCTCTGGTCTAGACATTTCTACTTTACCTCTGCTTTAGGGATTTACATGTATATATAAATAGATAGTTACATTGCTTAGGTATTTGTCCCTATTTTACTCAGGGAAGTTTCAATTAGTATTATAGCTAGGTTCCTGAGTATTACAGATTATTTTCACCCATTTTTCCTATACCTATGAGATTAGTCAGACATAGCTGCTTAATCTTCAAAGACTTCATAGACCTGCAGAACATGGCATTTGAATGTTTTAATATTAGCACTCCATTGACATGAGACACTGTTGCTCCTGACAGCACCGTGCACTTTCCCAAAAAATGTTGGACACTGTTGTTGCTCCTTCTGAAGTCCATCCTCGCTCCAGCTATGGCCTCTTGGGCAAAGAACTGCCCCCACCTCAACCACTGATTTGGACATGCGGTCCTATGTGCTTGCAGGAGACAAACATAGAAGACTGCTGAACCCTACCAAGTCAGAGTAAGACAGCCTTTCTACCTCCCTGCTTTTGTTGTGGTTTGTCAGGTCTCTAGGCCTTAGCCAAAACTGGCTGTACCAACGTTGCTGTGAGACCTTGGGTGACTGTCCAGGTAGCATCCTGTTTCTGTCCTTGCTGCACCTTTTGGAAGTTGCCCATCTGCACTTCCTGCTGACCCTAGTATTGTTATTTTCCTTCTCAGGTCTTTGATGAGGTTGAAGATTAAATTATCACAACTATTATTCTTTCTTCCTAGTTAGATATATTAGGTTTCCAGCTTAAGAAAATTCTATTGTAAACTCCATTTTGACCTCAACCTAGGACTAGATAGTTAGACTAGATAGTCTTAAGTTTGTATGTTCCCGATTTTCCTTTTCTTAGAGCACACTTGTTATTCACTGTTTTGTATATAGTTTTTGTATCTAGCCCAAATCTTTTCTTTAGACTAAAAGAGGAATTGTAGTGAGATATTCACCTTGTCCAAACCTGTGGCATAGACCATGCGTATTGGGGGGTAGAGACAGGGACAGACATTATCTGGGGGAACTAGGTCTGAGGAGGGGGCTTGGGGCAGCTCTCTTGCTTGTAGCACAGGGACAGGAGTACATCTAGAGGCATCCTTGGGACCAAGAACCTGTGCTGGTGTTCATCTGTCTGTTGTAAGTTATTTCTCCCTGAATAAACATCTATTCAGCCTATTTGTTTTTCCTGATCCTTATTAAACATCAATAACCAGTAGCTAATACATGCATAAAAATGAAGTTTAAATGGATCAAAGACCTGAAGGTGCGTGTTCACCTGTAACAATGCAGGGGAAAGAAGCTTCAGTACAGGGAGCCTTCGGTGGTCACTAGAATAGAGGCACAAGCATAAAGAACTGAACAAACTAATCAGTTAAAACGTGCATCTCACATGTCTTTGCATGGGCTGGTGAGATGGCTTAATGGATGAATAAAATGCCTGCAACCTAGTCCCACAGTCTGAGTTCAATCTCTTGAAGACACATGGTGGAGGGGAATTCCAACATCTTCCTGTTGAGCCAACTCCCTCTTACCTCTACATGCACAGAACACACACACACACACACACACACACACACACACACACACACACACACACACTGACACACCCAAATGCAAAATAAATGTTCTTTAAAATGGTAAGTGTCAAAAGAGGGGAAGAGAAACAAACCATGAGAGACAAAAAAAAAAAGTACTGACAACCCACAGGTCTGCCAGGACATTCATACCCAGAAACCAAACATTAAAAACTAAAAACCATATGTATATCAGATATCTGGATGAGCCAAAGGCTTGTATAGACATTTCTGCAAAGCAAACAGACCATCCTTCAAAAAACACATAAACAATGCTGAGTGACACTCATTATTAGGATAATGAAGCCACAACCACACTAAGACACTTCATGCTCATTAGTCTGGCTTTCATCAAAACAGCTCTATGGTACAAGGAGGTAGAGTTTTTGGAGCCTTGTGACTTCTTCACAGGAAAGTCAAGTGGTACAACTGGTACTGAAGACTTAAGCAAGATCCTAATTAGTCTTATCAATAAAACCTAGAGTCAGATAACAAGTTAGTGCTGAAATATCAGAGAAGCAAAAGAGCAGCCACACTCACTTCTTACCTCTCCCAATTCTCTAGCCAGGAAGGGGTAATCCTGTCTCTGCCAAGCCTTATCAGTTCCTGTCTCCTATCTGTGCAGACATCCAGACCTCTATGGTTAACTAGTGGCTAGCTCCACTCTCTGATCTCCAAGCAAGCTATGAGAACACAAATGAAATATCACAGTATTTCCCATTTTGTCTAAATAAAAAGAGGTAATAACTAACATAGAAAAACTATATACAATAAGTAAAATAACTATATACAATATATACAGGCAATAATTACTTTATCAATGTTTAGTGGTCCAATATTGGACAAAATCAGAGAAAATGCTCCATTGTTTATGCGGTTTTGGTGAATTCAAAGTGCTGTACTTAATTTACTTTCTATCTTAACTTGCATCATCATCCCAAAACTATCTTTTTATGTCTCTTAACCTTATACACTTTACACTTCTTTTTTGAGTTTCTTTATGAATGTTTTAACAAGGAAAACCATCTAGTCTTCAACTCCATCAGAGACTCAAGAAGGAAATACTATTACCTGAGTAACAGGAAAAGCAAGGAAGCCACTTCCATATATGTGAGAAATGACAGAAACAACTGGCCACCTGGACAGCCATCCAAGGTTCCTCTGTAACATTGGGGCATCCATCATTAACCCACAGAATATCTGACAGACTTTTCTGTGAAGAAGGATATTCTGAAGGGCTGTACTACCTTGTCTTGGCAAAGTTCCGCAGTCACTTTTCTTTTGTGTCCTGCTTGTCCAATTTGGACAACACACTGTCACCTGTCCAGGTCTGTTTCTTGCCCAGAGGCTAGCTTTACCACAAAGAAGATAACTCCATGTGGAATTTCTTCAGTGCCCATCATGTTCTCTGAAGTAGACTGGTGCTACTAGGAACAGACACATTTCAAAGTCATTAAAAAAAGAACCTATGTTATTAAAACATCGTAAATGCCATATATATTCTGTAGATCTCTGAAGTGTATGAAGACCTCCTGTCTATCTAAAATACATCTCTGTTTGGCCTTGTAAACATACCTATACCTAACATGATTACAAGTTTAATTTTAACAGATGACTTTTTACCTGCATTTCTTTATTATCATAAATACTTTTTAGTAATAACTTTCAAGGACTTATAATTTGCATTATATTATTAAATGATCTTTAAAGGTACAATACCTTGCACAAAGAGTAGAAAAGCATGTATACTATGTCCTAACAAAAATAACCTCAAATTTGGATCAATATACAAAACTCCTTATCAATATAAACCATTTAAAACTAATGGTTGCTTTTTTGTTTTAAAGGTATATTCAGTAATCACCTTTTTATCCTACCTTTTCCATAACATATATACAGTGTAACAAAAGTAGTCTCAGTTTTGTACCAATATACAAAAATCTAAGCCAATAAAAAATATTTAAAACTACTAGGTGCCTGCTTGCTTTAAAAGTAGATTTACTAAGGGGTGAGTTTGCTTCTTTTTGTTCTAAGGCTTTCAGTTGCACTGTTAATTCTCTAATGTTACTACCCTCTGTTTTCTTCATAAAGGCATTCAGTGCAATGAACTTCCCTCATAACACTGCTTTCAAGGTGTCCCATAAGTTCGGATGTGTCATGTCCTCATTCTTGTTGAATTTTAGGAAGTCCTTAATTTCTTTCTTTATTTCTTCTTTGACCCAGGTGTGGTACAATTGCACATTGTTCAGTTTCCATGAGTTTGTAGGGTTTCTTCAATTTGTGTTGTTGTTAAATTCCAATTTTAAAGCATGGTGGTCTGATAAGATACAGGGGACTATTCCAATTCTTTTGTATCTGCTGAGGTTTGTTATGCCACCTAGTATGTGGTAGATTTTAGAGAAGGTTCCATGTGGAGCAGAGAGAAAGTATATTCTGTTGTGTTTGGATGGAATGTTCTATAGATGTCTGTTAAACCCAGTTGAGACATAACTTCTGTTAGTTCTTTTGTTTCTTTGTTGAGTTTCTGATTGGTGGTCCTGTCTAGTGGTGAGAGTGGTGTGTTGAAGTCTCCCACTGTAAGTGTGTGAGGTTTTATGTGAGCTTTGAATTTTAGTAGCGTTTCTTTTACGAATGTGGTTGCCTTTGTATTTGGGGCATAGATGTTCAGAATCAAGACTTTGTGTTGATGGATTTCTCCTGCGATGAATATGAAATGACCTTCTTCATCTCTTTTGATTAATTTTGGTTTGAAGTCTAACTTGTCAGATATTAGGATAGCCACACCTGCTTGCTTCTTGGGTCCATTTGATTGGAAGATCTTTCCCCAGCCTTTTAACCTGAGGTAATGTCTATCTTTGAAACTTAGATGTGTTTCTTGTATGCAGCAGAAGGATAAATTCTGTCTTCGTATCCATCCTGTTAGCCTGTGTCTTTTAATAGGCAAGTTAAGACCATTAATGTTGAGGGAGAGTAAGGAACATTGATTGTTAATGTTTGTTTGTTTTGGATTTGTTTTTGGCAGAGGTATTGTGAATATATTTGTCCTGCTTTACCCTTGGTTTCTGGTGAAGTGGGATTATCTGTTGCCTACGTCTTTGTGAGCATAGTTAACTTCCTTGGGTTGGAGTTTTCCTTCCAAAACTTTCTGTAGGGCTGAATTTGTAGATACGTATTGTGAAAATCTGGCTTTGTCATAAAATATCTTGTTTTCTCCATCTATTGAGATTGAGAGTTTTGCTGGGTATAGTCGCCTGGGCTGGCATCCGTGGACTCTTAGTACTTGTACAACATCTATCCAGGACCTTCTGGCCTTGAGGGTTTCCATGGAGAAATCAGGAGTAATTTTGATAGGTCTGCCTTTATATGTTACCTGTCCTTTTTCTTTTGCCGCTCTTAATATTCTTTCTTTATTCTGTATGTTAGGTGTTTTGATAATTATATGTCAAGGGGCCTTTTTTCTTTGGTCCAGTCTATTTGGTGATTGGTATGCTTCTTGTACTTTCATGGACATGTCCTTCTTCAGATTGGGAAAGTTTTCCTCAATGATTTTGTTGAATATGTTTTTGGCCCCTTTGAGCTGGGCTTCCTCCCCTTCCTCTATGCCTATTATTCTTAGGTTTGGCCTTTTCACAGTGTCCCACATTTCCTGGATGTTTTGTGTTAAGGATTTGTTGATTTACAATTTTCTTTGGTCAATAAATCTATTTCCTCTAGTTTATCTTCAGCACCTGAGATTCTCTCTTCCATCTCTTGAATTCTGTTGGTTATGCTTGTGTCTGCAGTTCTTGATCATGTGCCCAGCTTTTCTATTTCCAGCATTCCTTTGATTTGTGTTTTCTTTATTGTCTCCATTTCTGTTTTCAAGTCTTGAACCGTTTCCTTCAACTGTTTAGTTGTTTTTTTTTTTTTTTTTTTTTGGCTTTCTGTACTTTCTTTAAGAGATTTATTCATTTCTTCCATTTTTTGTTTGTTTTATCTTCCATTTCTTTAAGGGATTTTCTCACATCTTCTTTGAGGGCCTCTATCACTTTTTATGATGATGATTTTTAGGTTGTTCTCTTCTGATTCATTTGCTTTGTTGTATTCCGGTCTAGTTGGTGTAGATTCCCTAGATTCTGGTTGTGTTATGTTTGTCTTTCTGATGTTAGTGTTTTCTTGTATTGCTGTCTTCCCATAGCTTCTTCCAGTAGGTGTTGGTGGGGTCTCTCCCTCTTTCTATGGGTTTAGGTGGGTCGGAGGTTCGATGTCTGTAGCTCTGGGTGGTCCAAGTTCTCTAGGAGGTTTCTCCGTCGGCAGGGGCCTGGCGATGGTGGTCAAAGATCAGGTTCCAGCAGAGGACAGCTGAGGCCTCTTTGGCAGAGGCTAGCCTGCAGGATGTTTCCTCAGGGATAGTCGGGTCTAGCCAAGGCCTCTAGCCAAGGCCTGGCGATGGGGGACAAAGGATGTTTCCGCACCGATAGGCAGGTCTAAATGGCACTCTCAAGCTGAGAAAGGCCTCTTTAGCAGAAGCCCTACGATGGGGGTCAAGGATCCAGCCCCCCTTTTTCTTTTCTTAACAAGAACTCTGTATTTAATCTCTTTTGTTCAGCTTTTTTCCTGACCATTACAAACAACTTATAACCAAACCCCGTAAACAATGACAAATATACATAACATTATGAATGACCCAAAAACACCTGCCCCACCTCTTGGGAATGTGGGCATCATGTTCTTAAAATCACTTCTTGCTGTCTGGGAGCGATGACATTATTTGGGGACCCTGAAAAAATAATTTGGCTTGTGGTAGAATATTATTTTAAGGTGTGTGACTTTTGTTTATGCTGCAATTGTTTAACTCTGTGAAGCTGTGGGTTTTTTGGCTTTTGAAAACACATGATGGTCTAATGAAGAACTGAATGGCCAATAGCAGGCAGAGCAAGGATAGATGGGGCTTGCAAGCAGAGAATAGAAAGAAAAGAAGAAATGAGGAGGGAAAGGAAGAAGTCAGGGGCTAGCCACACATCCTCCAACTACACAGCAATCTACTGAGTTAAGAGTAAGATTTACAGAAGTAAGAGAACAGAAAAGCCTAGAGGAAATGTAGACAGGATAATTTAAGGAAAGCTGGCTAAGCCAAGCTAAGGTCTGACATCGTAACTAAGAATAAGGCTCCATATGTGATTCTTTTGGGAGCTGGGTGGTGGGACCCAAAAAAGACAAAACATCTTACTTCATAGTGGTGTACCAATGTGGGGCTCAAATATCCATCCGGAGCCCAAGAACACTGGGAAGAAGACATGGCTGCTTTAAGAGGAGCTGCTGTTCAGCTGGCAGCACTAACTAGAAACAGAAATGGCAAGCTGGTAAACATAGCTTGTGGCAACACCAATACAGGCTTCTATAGCTAGGTAGGTATAAGGCACAAGCCTTAGGCTTGGCTTTCATGACCTGAGAAGCAGGCAGAGCATGCTGAGAGCTATGTGAAGATTCCAGGTTTCACTTATCAGTCTAAAGTTTGCTCCTGTGGTCAGAAAGACTAAAAGATATACAGTAAAAGAGGTCCAGACAGACAAACCTCTAAATAGGTTCCAGTGTGCTTTACAATGTGTGTATGCTCATTAATGAGGTAACCTTGTCACAAAAAAGAGGACCATGGTATGTACTCACTCATATATGGATTTCAGACATAGAGCAAAGGATCACCAGCCTATAATTCACTCCGCCAGAGGAACTAGGATACAAGGAGGAACCTAAGAGATTCATATAAGGTCCCTCACAGAAGGGGAAAGGAACAAGATCTCCTGAGCATATGGGGGGGCAGTGAAAGATTGAGTCAGGGGAAGTATAGATGAGAGGAGAGAGAGAGAGAGAGAGAGAGAGAGAGAGAGAGAGAGAGAGAGAGAGAGAGAGAGAGAAAGAGGGAGAGAGAGCGAGAAAGAGAGAGAAAGAGGGAAAGAGAGGGAGAGAGAGAGAGACCATAAAAGAAGGAACCACTATAGGTTTGAAGAGAAAACTGAACCTAGAGAAATGCCCAGAGACCTACAAGACTGACCCCAACTAACAATCTGAGCAACAGGGGAAAGGCTACCATAAATGCCCTTCCCTGAATATGAGATTGACAACTAACTTATCCACAATCATAGAGCCCTTATTTAATAGCTGATGGAAACAGCAGCAGACACCCATAATTAAACACTGAGCCAAACTGGAATCCAGGCTACAGAAACCCATAGAGACAGCTGACTTGAACAAGGAGGAGTTTATGGGCCCCCAGACTGATAGCTGGGAATCCAGCATAGGACTGACTCAGATCCCCTGAACATGGATCTCAGCTAGAAGGCCTGGGCAGTCTAAGGGACCTCAGACAGGATGTATCCCTGGTGCACAAAAGGACTTTGGGAGTACATTCCCCATGGAGGGACTAGTTCCTATTTGACAGATTTAGATGACTCCTCCTGGAAGGCATCACCCTACATGTGGAGTGGGGGGGATGGATGGGAGGAGAGGGTGGTGATGGTGGGGGTCATGGGAGTGTGGGAAAGAGGGAAAGAGGGGTGGAGGGAGGGAGAGGGAACTGGGATCAATATGTAAAATAAAAAGAAAAAAGAAAAAAGTAAAGGGGCATAGACAGCCACAGAAAGAAAGAAATATTTTAAAATATTAACATGGAGTCTTTAAGGAGAGAGTAAAAGCAGTAAAAAGTAATTAGTCATGTAAATAGGGTAATCCACAAGGAGTCTGGATCCCTTATGCTACTATGTTGATTTTGGATTTTTAGTTGCTAAAAAGCAAAGGACAGCTGTTAAGACACCTGGAATGGAAAGAAAGACTTTGGAAATCAACCAGCCTAGATATTTTAAGAATTCCTTAACTTTAAAAGGGTCAAAAATATATTTTTCAAATGGAAATCAAAAATGCCTTAGTGAAGAGGTTTTGCTTTTGTTTCCATAGGAAACAAGAGGCTGTAAATTCATTATCGGTTGATCTAGTTTGATCAGGGGAGACCTCCTGAAACTTGACAGGGGATATTTTCAATGAAGATTACTGCTGGTCTTCCCAGGACATGGCCATTATCTCAAATTTTCTCTTTGGGTCTCTAAAGATGTCTTCACACAGTTCAGCAGGAAGCAGTCTCTGAACACAAAGTCCACATTCCCAACAGCTCGATTGTGGGAGGCTTTTGGTTATTTTGTGGGTTATAGATGTTTGTTATAATTTAGAGGACTATAGGAATATAGAAAATAATTATTAATCTTAGGTAGTTTTGACAGGAATTTTGGTGTGTGGCTACAAATTCAAAGGTAACTCTGTTACTATATATATATATATATATATATAAAACTCTTGTTTAAAGGACTTGTGTATATTTATACAATTTAAGCTTGTTTTTTGTTACAATACATTGTATGTATGTTTCTACTCTTGTTTAAAGGAGTGTTGTGTATTGATACCAATTCCAGGTTATTTTTGTTACAACATATTGTATATATGTCTCTGCTCCTGTTTAAAGTATAGTACCTAGGCAGTTCATGTAAGGTACATTCTAGTTTTTAGAATTATTACAAACTATTTATAATAATCAAAAAACACAGGTCAGTAGTTAGTTATCTATAACAATCAAATTTGTAGATGTGCTTGCTATGTTTTCCAGATCACATAGAGATATGTTTTAGATAGATAGATGATCTTCAAACCTTTCAAAGACCTACAGAATGTGGCATTTAAAATGTTTTCTTAACTTAGGGATTTTCATGACAATGAGACATATCTGCCACTGTCAGCACAAATTTACTCCAGAGACGATGGGCATCAAAGAAACTCCTTATGTGGTTTGTTCTTATCATGGCAAGGTTAGCCACTTGGGAAAGAAGCTGCTCCTGCCTGGATTGCTTGGAAGTATGTTGTATAAACTGAACATACAGAACCCACAGGAAAGTGACTGCTGAATTTTGCCAAAAACAAGGCAAAATGGTCCTGCAGAGTTCCTGCTGAAAGACCCCAGAAGAGGACTTCCCTCCAGGAAGAGACCCCTGGACCCAAAGACCAAGCCGAGACCACGGATGCGGATGCAAACTCAAGAGGTTTATTTGAGATACACAGGTACCTGTGGGTGACAAAGTCTCTCGGAGGACTTGCGCGCCCACAGGCTGGGGAGAGGGACTTTTATAGGGCTGGGTAGCAAAAGCATGGGTACAGAAGCAAGATGCATAGTTACAGGGGTCCCATTGGTCAGCTCAAATAAGGCATTGAGTCATCCGAGGACAAGTCTGTTACGTGTTTGGGGATCTGATAATAGCTGACTTAGCTCATGTTTGGGTTTTTCTCTGAACTCTCTGCTCCCTTCCCAAGGCCAGATGTGGCAGCCTGTGAGTACTGACCTTGTCCTGTACTTTTACTTGTTTATGTGGAAGCCTTGCAAAATGGCGTTACCATTGCTAAGCCAAGCCTTAAGCTATTAGCCTTGAGTGGGGGTCTTTCACTGCTTCATGGAAGAAACTGACATACACTGTGCAGGACATACAGGAAAGTGACTGACAAACTGTCAATATAGGCAGGACAGTTTTTTAAACTTCTTACTTCACTGAGACGTCTGCCAGATACTATGGTCCAAAGGGTGAGGATGGATGCCCCATTGTTGCAAGGAACTTTGGGGGACTGTAGAGCAGTCAGATGTCTCTGTCATTTCTAGAGCTTTTGGAAGTCATTTGCAATGAACTTTTTGCTAACTTAAATACTATATTATACTTTTTGGTGCCTTTGATGGACTTGAAGACTAGGTGGTTATAGTTGCAGTTTTCCTTAGATATGGTATAAAATAAGTTAGGTATAAAACATTGGAATGCATTATTTTCTCTGAATGTGCTGACAAGCCAATGGACGAAATATTGTAAATTCTTGATAACTGGTTTGTTGTTTATAGTTTTACTAAGCTAAAGTTAAAACCTTTGCTTTTAATTTAGACAAAAGGGAGACATGTGGTAGAATATTATTTTAAGGTGTGTGACTTTGGATTATGCCATATTAGTACACTCTGTGAAGCTGTGATTCTTTGCCTGTCTAAAACACCTGATGGTCTGATAAAGAGTTGAACAGCCAGTAGCAAGGCAGGAGCAAGGATAGGCAGAGCTGGCAGGCAGGGAGTAGAAAGAGAAGGAGACATGAAGAAGGAGAGGAGGACATCAGGGACCAGCCATCCTCCTTTTGGACACTTCAAAGGTTGCTGCAGAAAACTTAAGCATTTTGTTGGAAGCCTATATCATTTATTACAGAAGTAGCAATGACAATTCTAGGTACCAATTCCAGAGTATTTGTTACTATGAATTTGGCTGTATATAGAATATATACTTGGTGCTTTGTATTCTCAAATAGGCCCCAGAGAATGGAACTCTCATTGAGGCATCAGCAGTGAGAGTTGCAGCCTCGGGATCTCACACTACATAGTCTTAGATTTCCCCCTTGATGTAGCACTGAGAAGTTCCCTTTGATCAGTTAACAGCATGACTTGCAAGTCACATCCCCCCTGTGACTTAGGTTTGCCAGGACATTTTTCCAGTCACATCCAGGGAGAGACAGTGGGGCACCTATCTGCCTTCCTGGCTCTGAGAGATATGCATGCCCTATTGTCAGAGAGTTATTAAAGGTGCCAGTGGGTATGAAAACTAGAAGCCTTGTGTGATAAAAGAGATCTCAGGAGAACTTCTAGAAGAAGGAACTTTTAGATATTAAAGAACTTTAAGAGAGCTTTTAGAGAGAGAACTTTTGAGTGGAGAGCTTTTACAAAGAAATCCTAGAGCTTTTGAGAGATAACTTTCTGGGATGAACATTTTCTTAAAGAATAAAGAGCTATGAGAAGAATGCATGTGTGAGCCAGCTTATTCCCCTTTCACCCTCGGAAGCTTTTAGGAAAACCCTACCCTCCTGCTGTCTAGCTCCAAACCTGGATCCTGAGAGGGCACCAAGGCTGGAATTTGAATGCTCTCATTAACATTTTAAATGCCATATGCAGCAGCTCTTCAAGACGCTATATAAACATAATTTGTTATGTACATCGAGAGTACAACAATTTCTTAATTCCTGGTTACCTGATAGAGACTCAAACCAAAATCGTGTACAGGAAGTTAGATGAAGCCTTTCTCTAGAATCAGTTTGTACTCTATATGACCATTAATATCATGAAAAAGTTTAATATATATTAATCTTATAAATTTTGAGCTGATATTTATACCATAAAAAAAGTTTTAAAGAGTCAAAATAATATCAAAGAATTATGAGATTAGTAGCAATAGAATAGTTCCTTAATTTTGGTTTTTCATTTGTCTCATATCAGGTGGCTCTTCTAACATAATACAGAAATTTTGGATTTCCCTTTAACAAGCATTCTTCATTTTAGAGAAGGAGAGAGCCACATTCCAACTCCAAAGCCAACTTTAATTTTTAATTTGACTAGTGTTAGGAAGCAGGAGGGGGTGCTTGGCAACCATGGTGGATTCCAAGACAGGTGAGGGTGGCCATGGTGGGGTAAAAACACGCCAGGGAGACAGTTTAAGTGAGAAGTTTTATTACAAAGCGAGGGTGGAAAAGGTAAAGAGACACAGACAGGGATGAGAGAGAGGACAGAAGAAAAGAGGGATACAAGCAAAGCCCTATCTGCCCCAGGAATACAGTGGAAAGAGAGCAGGAAGAGAGCTGGAAAGGAGTAGAAAGGAGGAGAGTAGAGAAGAAGAGCTGGAAAGAGCATGAGTGGGCGGGGTCTTTCTTTTAAAGGGGTCCATTGCACCTGTGTGCAGACCAGTACTCATGGAACCTTGGGCTGACCAGAGTACTGCCTGAGTGCATTCTGCCAGGTAACAGGGACAGGCCAGCGTAATGCCTGAATCCTTACAACTGGGACTTCATAAAGACCATCTGCATTATATCAGTAGAGATAGCAGAAACAATATTTGGGAAGATTTATGAAATTTTATCCTGTTGGAGATGTAAAATGCCTTAGGCCAATTACTCTTTGTCTTGGGACAGTGTTTATGGATGAGTTGTCCTTTTTCTCCAGATGTCTCATTTGGCCAGTGATCTTCATATTCCTTAGCTGGATGCCTTCATTCTCCTTGAAAGGAAAAGTACAAAAGCCAGTCCCAATGATGGGAATGTTTCTCTTATTGGTTGATGAAGCGCTGAGGCAGATGAGGCCTGACGATAGGTGGGACTAGGAAACAAGGAGGATTTGGGGAAAAGTAGGCAGAGTTGGTCTTCATGTAGTATGCAGGAGGAGTAATGGGTCCAGACTCTTTCTCCAATAAGATAAGACCATATAGGAATACACAGATTGATAGAAATAGATTAAATAATTAAGATAGAGCTAGCCAATAAGCCAACACCAACAGCTTTATAAGTAATATAGGGTCTGTGTGTTCATTTGGGGCTGACATAGCAGTGGGCAAAGGATGGCAGGATGAATGCTCATAACACCCCAACCATAATTTGGGAGAGTCTCCCTTTTTGCAAGTTATATCTGATCAAAAGAAAAGCATTTTTAGTCTTATCCATTAATTCAGATTGAATGGCCACACTGTTTGATGAACTCTCACCTCTTTTAATCAAGATGTCTCTCCGGTTTGTATCTGATCTTTATAATATTTGCTTAATGGTTTCTCCTGAAATTTTTGTTTTATCTTCTAAAGCTGTGTTATCATCCAGAGCAGTATGGTTTTTTTCTTTACAATGAATAGGCATTAGGGCCTTTAATTGCTCTGGACAGGGAATGACTGAACTAAATTTCACATGGGGGCCTATGAGATGCCACCACCAAGGCATTTCCTGATAGCAGAGGGTTACCTTGTCTACCCGTTGTTGATTTGCATTCATTGTCCACCTTTACCACACATTCTGCATACTCTAGAAGGCAAGGGCCCTCTATTTGGATTATAAAAACATTGCTTCTAGGACTGCCCTATCTACAATCTCCCCCCCCCCACCTTTTTTTTCGTGACCTTGTTTGCCACAATTAAAACACCTGAAGTTTGACTTTTCTTCAAGTCTCCAGAAATAACTTCTCTTCTCCAATTATCATCATGGTTATGATGTTCAGTACCAACCGTGTCTTGGATCCAGTCCTCTATGAGTCCTTTAAAGGCAAGATCCTTTTGCATTGTGAATTAGCATTTTCAAAAGCCAGAGATTCAAATATTATTTGTCTAGCTCCTGAATTTGTTCAATCTATTACAGCTGAAGTCACTCTTTGTTTAAAAAAAAAATCAATGAAGGCTTCTTTTGGGCCCGTTGTAACTTTAGAAAATTACTCAGTTATCTTTCAGACTACTTCTATTCTGTCCTAAGCACTCAAAGCTGCAGCATGGCATGGAACCAAGGTGTGGTCATCATGTAGAGTGTGTCTTTGTACATCAGCATAATCACCTTACCCATTCAATACCTTTAGCAATCCTTAGTTGTTCAATGGTCCTAGCCTCTTCTTTCAACCAGATCCTTCATTGCAATGGAAGACCAGACTCTAATACTGGTGTAACCAAGTCTTTCCAGTCTAACATTTCCACAGGAATCCAGTCATCTCTTCCACAGCCTTAGAGGTATCTGTCATTTGGCAGTTGTTCTTGTAAGGTGACTGGATAAATTAAGTTTGGTTGTTGATGGGAGATGTCATTCTGTAAATATGTTTCTCTTATTGGTTAATGCATAAACCAAGATAGGTGGGACTAAGAGACAAGGAGGACAGAGGAAGAGTAGGAGGAGATTCAAGATGGAGTGCCTACAGGGTAGTGTGCCAGGCTTTCTCTTCAGTAAGATAAGACCATGTGGAAGTACTTAGATTAATAGAAATAGGTCAATATTTAAGACAGAGCTAGCAGATTAGAAACTAATAACTGGCCAACAGAATTATATCAAATACAGTCTCTGTGTATTATTTAGGGCTGGCATGGCGGTGGGGCCCGACCAGGGGAGGAAAAACTTACTCATAACATAATGGCATCCAACGTGAACCTAAGAACATTCACTTAAAACTTGACTAAAGCTTTAAAAAAAAAAAAGGGGGGTAGAAACAAAAGAACAGAGACAAGCAAGGCTTCTTGGTAGCAGCATTTTTCTCAGTTGTACTCTGTTTTGCTAGAGACAAGCAGAGACTTGCATGGCTTCTTTAAGGGAGGTTTCCTGACTCAGCATAGGTGGCAAAAAACCACATGGCTTTTAAAGAGCTCTGCTAGCAACTGAATGGTGTGTACGAGAGCTGGCAATGACAGTGACCACATCTCCAAGCTGGGAGCATGCTGCTGGATGGCAGCGTAGACCAAGGCAGTGAGCACAGCTCCCAGTTCTGGAAGTACCTGCTGCCCCCATCTTGGGTAGACCACGGCTTAAACAGCTATGGCTTTCATTTTAGCAATGTTGTTGTTTACCAGATAAAAGACTCATGGACAGAAAATAAAGATTTACAGTAAAGACAGATTTAGATTATGACAAACTGCTAAAGGTTTACAGTGTGTTTTAAAGTATATGTAGGCTTGGGAGAGAAAAAGAATAAAATGGTTTTAAAAAGACAAAGAGTAGCTAGGTGCGGTGGTGCATGCCTTTAATTCCAGCACTCTGGAGTCAGAGGCAGGTGGATCTCTGTAATTTCAAAGTAAACCTGGTATACAGAGTTAATTCTAGGACAGATAAAAGGTACACAGAGAAACCCTGTTTCAAAAAATGAAAACATAGAAGTAGAAGAAATAGAATAATAAAAAAGCCATGTAAAGATGGAAAGCACAGAGAGAATCTGTATACTGTATGGTATTATATTGTCTTTGTATCATTTCGCTTCTGAGGAAATAACAACAGCTATTAAAAGAAATGCTGCTGGATCAATTCAATTTATGTATTTTAAAAATGCTTTGACTTCAAAATGTAAGTCTAAGGACAGGTACTGGGGAAAAGGATTTCTATTTTTGTTTCCACAGAAAATGAAAAGCTGTGGATTCCTTCCAGACTAATGTGGTTTGATCAAGCCCTGAAACAGAGTCCTAGGTGATCCAACATTCAAAACACCTGGGACAAGGCATCCTTATAGGCTACAGCCAGGATTTCTGCATCTTCTTAGGATCCCCATGACAGTGCCCCCTACCAGCAGGAAGCAGTTTGGAAAGAACAATGCCCAAATTCCCAAATATTGTTTATAAATGTTTGTTTTCATTTAAATGGACTTGGTTATAAATGGTTAATGATTACAACCAATATCTTTAAATGTAAAAAGGGGAATATGGTATAGATATGAACACTTTGTTTTAAAATGGATTTTCAATTATTGATACAATTTAAGGTCAATTTTGTGATATGTATATTCCTCTTGTTTAGGTATTATGTTTATATAGCTCATTTAGAAATGTAATGAATAATTTTGTACAGTTATAGGTAGTTACCTACGATAGTTAGTTAGGATTTCAAGATACACAGAGATGTATTTGAGATGGATAGGCATTCTTCAAACCTTTCAAAGGCCTACAGAATATGGCATTTAAAATGGTTTAGGGTTTTTCTTGATAATGAGACATAACTGATCCTGGCAATCACACCTGCATCAGAAAGGAAGATGGACATCAAAGAAACTTGTTATGGAGTTTGCTTCTAAATGGCAAGACTAGCCATCTGGACAAGATACTGCTCTTCTCTGAACTTTTTGACTTTATGCTGTATAAACTGAACATGCAGGACCCACAGAGAAATTACTGCTGATATAAGATGAACATTGCTATAGGGTTTCTGCCAGACATTCTGCAGGACATAGAGAAAAGTGACTGACAAATTGCCATTACAGGTGGACAATTTAAAGTTTGCTACTTTGCTGAGGAGTCTGACAGACACACTATGGCCTATGGCTGAAGATGGAACATTATAGAAGAACTTCGGGTGATTGATTAGGTAGCAAGATATCTCTGTCACTCTAGAGTTTATATATTATCCTTCTGTGGTCTTTGATAGAGTTGAAGACAGATATTTTTGGTTATAGTTTTCCTTAGATAACATTAAAAATAAGTTACATATAAGACTTTAGACACACAAAGATAGGATAGATTATAGAATATTTTTTTAAATCTTACTAAATATTACTAACTAAATAACTAAATATTACTAACCATAACTAAATGTTAATGGACTAAATATTGTTAACTATGATTCTTATTTGATAACTGTTGTGTGATATATTTTGCCATGCTAAGGTTAAAACCCTTCTTTTTATTTTAGAGAGAAAACAGGAGATGATGGGAGATGTCATTCTGTAAATATGTTTCTTGTATTGGTTAATGAATAAAGCACTGTTGGCCAATAGAAACTAAGATAGGCGGGGCTAGGAGACTAGGAGGAGAGAAGAAGTAGTAGGGAGGGATCCAAGATGGAGGACGAGAGAGAAGAATGCCAGCCCCACTCTCCAGTAAGATAAGATCACGTGGAAGTACTTAGATTAATAGAAATGGGTTAATATTTAAGACAGAGCAAGCAGATAAGAAACTAGTAACAGGCCAACAGCAATATATCAAATACAGAGTCTCTGTGTGTTATTTGGGCAGGCATGGTGGTGGGACCTGACCAACGGAGGAAAAACTTACTCATAACAGGTTTTAGATAACCTTGGGCTATTCCACTCTAATTTTATAATGTAACGAGCACTGACATTGGTTCTCATTAAAATCCTCTAGCTTTGTCTGGATATTTCTTAAGGCTTGTAACTTATCAGTAAAAATGGCATTATTTTCTCTAGTAACTTTTTTTAAGGCCTGTATGTTGGCACTCATCTCGAACAAGTGGTAAGCATATCTAGCACACATCACATCAAACAGATGTTTACCATTGAAATTAACTAAATCCCATCTAAGTTAGTTATCCCCTCATTTAATTGTTCCAATTTAAATCATCCACTGTGTAAGCATACAGAGACCTAACTCCTTCATTGTAATAGTGTTTCGCATTTTTTAACTTGGGAAAAAACTCTCTCTTATATATTTTAACTAATTCCCCTCTCTAAGAAGTCACAATTCTCTCATCAAATCTGCTGATGATAACGACGGAGCAAGAGGCTGCCTGCCTCAGTGTCACAGTCTGTGTGAAGACCATAGGCATTGCCCAGCTGCAGCTGCTCAGGTGTAGCTGTAGGCTGAGAGTGTGTGGAGGTTGCAACAACAGTAGAGGCCTGAGCAGGTGTCAAGGCAACTACCCATTGTGGCAGAAGCCTGAGGAGGGGATCCAAGGTAACCTGAAAACCACGGGGAAGAGGGAACCAGTTGCCTGGAAAATGCACACAAGGGCTCATGCAGAGGAAGCATGTGTGGCAGGAGCTGCCTGAGGCAGAGCTGGCCAGTGGTGAGGGGCTAACTCCAGCACCATTTGGAGACCAGGCACCTGTGCAGTTTGAGGCTTGTGGAGATTTTGTAGAGAGCCTGAAACAGGCAAATCCCAGACTCAGAGGGCTTAGGGATGAAAGGGAAGGCAGCAGGCAGCAGGCAGCAGGCAGTTTGCTGACTCCACCAGGAACAGACCCCAATGTATGCAGTTCCAGCGGGCGTGGTGGCTGAAAGCCATAGGTGAATGGATACTTCATGAATTGCACACCAGATGAAACACTAATCTATTTGATCTTAATCAATGAAAACATCCAGAGTCAGATATCAAGGTAAACACCTGGAAGATCAGAGAACTGGGGGCAGCCACCAGTGACTTCCTATCTCTGTGATTCCTCTGAACAAAAGGGCCAAGATCCTCTCTCAGACCCAGCTTACTACTTCCTGTCTTGTCTCTCTACAGTGGTCCAAACCTCAATGGTTAGATAGTGGCTAGCTCCACCCTCTGACTCCAAACTAGCTTTATTTGTCAGAACACAATCAAAATATCACACACCAGGCAGGCTTTGGGTGAGGACAAACAGGCCCTGGTCCTAGTAATGAAGCTTGGAACTGAGACTGGTCCAGGTGGCACCGGGCAGAAGCAGCACATAGTGTCAGATAGGCAGTGCGTAAAGGAATTCACCAAGCAAGCCTGGATACCTGGTTCAACCTCTGGAACTCCTTTCAGGTGCAAAGACCTGACTCCTAAATTGTTTACTGTTTTCTACATCCTCACAATGATAAGTATGCCTACACACACACACACACACACACACACACACACACACACACACAATGCATACATCATACTTACACATATGCAAACATATATACATGTGCACACTCTTGCACATATGCAGCACACAATGAACAAACACAAACTGTGCTGATAGACAAGAATACACATGGTTACATTCATACTACATAAGCACATACTATATGCACACTGTGACAGAGCAAGACAGTACAGAGGTTTCTACATCTCATATTCTTGCTGGAGCAATTTTAGGTTTACCTAGAATTTGATACATTTGATGGAAAATTACCCAACTCTCATCTAGGACACTCAAGGTCAAGGGGGCCCAGCTAACTTATTTAACTTCCAAGTGCCTGCTTATGCAAACCTCTCTTTCCAGTCATGTGCTTATTTTGGCTTCTGCTAAACAGCATGCTTGCACAAATGCTCCCCTGGAGCTGCCTAACAACATAGCAGGGTGTGGTTTTTGCTTTTTAAAAGACCTTGCTCTGAATGCACTGGGCTACACTCATGTCCCAAATGTCTGAGTATAGTAGTCCCAGCCAGCTGGAGTAGACTTTCAGTTGTCTGTAGAGTGTATCTGAGTGATTGACTCTGGTGGGCTCCCTGTAACAACACTTTGCAACACACTTGCACAATCCATATATTCTTATACATACATTCTCATACACATTAATAATAATGAAATTAATTTAATAGCTCCTACAGGGAAGAAGCCCTCAGCTGCTCTCTGTGATTGTCATGTGTGTTGAATGTGGTTCCAACAGAAGGGCATCTTAGCAAAGACTGTCCAGAGAACAAGGCGCTTATGGGTTTGCAGGTTAGTCTGTTTCCTGAGCATGGTATGTGATGTTCTGCCAAGCTGCCCTTATATCTGACTGATATCTTCCTGGCTGAGGTGGAAAAGGTGGTAAGAACAGGCAGGAAATAGCCTGTGTGTCACACAGTAACCCAGTATGTGAACTTTCTGGAAACAATGAAAGGTTATTGTGGGTTTCTATCCATGACCTGCTCAGCTCACCCTCTCAACCTGGCCCAGGCCAAGGGGAATCCTTAAGCAGCTTCAGTGATAAGTCTCTGCACAATGTGGAGTCTGATCTGAAGGTGAACACCCCCATCATGCTCTCCTAGTCCTGCATCTTGATGTGCTGCATGAGTCTGGCTGGGGCTGGGAGGGAGGAAGGGTAAAGTTCCATTCTCGGAGATGACTTGAGACACTGGGGACTGCAAGCAGTAACTTGACCCATGATCCAGCTAAAGCAGTGGCCATCCTTGTCAAATGGACCAATCCCTTGTCACAGAGGTAGGTGATGATGCTGGGGGAATCCTTTGAGCATGCTTCAATGAGGAGCTGGGTCCTACCAGACCACATCCAACAGAATCTTGATGATGTCATAGGGCAGGTGTTGGGTCCAGAGATGTCACACTAGGCCAGTATGTCCTCCACCATGCTTTCATTCATTAGGTGACGTGATTTGGGGTCCTGTCCCATCCAATTTTATACATGAATCCTGAGATATTGAAGTACAGAGCATCATCCCCAAGGTATTCATGGGCACCTTGTCCCAGGATTATCAACAGGCAAACAATGACAATAAATACCATGTGGTAGTTTGAATGTAATTGCCCCCATAAACTCATAGGACGTGGCACTATTAGAAGTTGTGGCTTTGGTAATGCATTCTTGGAGGAAATGTGTTACCTTAGAGACAGGATATGATGTCTTATATAGGCTCAGTGTCTCAGTTCACTTCCTGTTGTCCATGGATCAGAATATAGGACTCTCTTATCCTTCTCTAGTACCATATTTGTCTGCATGCTACCATGTCTCACAATGGTGGCAATGGACTAAATCTCTGACCATGTAAGCCATCCCATTAAATGTTTTCTTTTATGAGAGTTGCTGTGGTAATATGTCTCTTCACAGCAATAGAAATTCTAAGACAGAACAATACTACCATAACCTTGATTTCCACCTGGGTGTGAGTACACTGCACCCATTGCCCAGGATTCCCCAAGGAAGGACATTCATCTTTGGCCTATAGGCCTAGAATATTTGGCAGACTTTTAAGTGAATCAGGAAATTAAAGACTGTCCTACCTTTTATTGGCATTTTCATCAGTTGCTTTCCTCCGTGTCCTGCAGAGTATCTGCAGGATCCTCTGTGATCAGGAGTCTCGAAGGACTGTCCCACCTTGTTTTGGCAAACTTCAACAGTCTTTTCCCTGTGGCCTTCCTTTTCCTGTCTATTCAGCATACTGCCAGCAGTCAAGGCACATGCCATTTTCTGCCCTAATGGCTTGCCTTGCCACATTGAAAGCAAACACCATATGGACTTTCTTTGATGTCCATCATCCTTCTGTGAAGTAAATTTGTGCTGCCAGGAGTAGATAAGTCTCATTGTCATGAAAACCCTCATGTTACAGAATATCTTCAATGCCATATTCTGTAGGTCTTTGAAGTGTTTGAAAATCTTCTGTCTGTCTAAAATATACATGTTTACCTTGAAAGCATACCTAATGTGACTACAAGTTTGATTATTATAGACTAACTACTAACCTAGTGTCTTAGTTATACATTGCATTATTAAATGAGCTGCATATGCACAATACCCCTAACAAGAATAGAAACATACATGCTGTATAACACAGATAACTTTAAATTAGTATCAATATATCAAAATCCATACTGATGTAAAATATCTGATATTTAATAGTTGTCTTTTTATCCTATATTCCTATATTTTCCCCAAATGGTAACAAACATCTTTAACACACCAAATAAACAAAAGTTACCCCCACACTTCTTGGGAATGTGGGCATCATGTTCTCCAGACTGTTCCCTGTTGAAATTGAGGAAATGGCCTAGGCCTGGGAAAACTTGGTGTAAACTTGGTTGATACATATCACCTATCGAGATTCAGGAGGTCTTCCCTGACCAGATGTGATCCATATCAATCCTAAAGGAATCCACAGCCTTTAATTTTCTGTGGAAATAAAAACAAAACCTCTTTTGCAAAGCAATGCACTTTTTTAGTTCCATTTTAAAGTTAAGGTATTCTTAAAATATGTAGGCTGGTTTACTACATCAATCCATCTTTCTATCCCATGTGTCTTAGCAGCTGTCATTTCCTTATTGGCAATCAAATAATTCAATCATGGAGCAATACATAGAATCCAGGCTCCCTGTGTATTTCCCACCTTTATATGTCCTATTCTTTCTTATACATTTCTTTACTTCTCTGAGTGAAGGCTTCATTATGTTAAAAATATTTCTTTCTTTCTACAACTGTCAACAACCTTTTTCTCTTCTTAAGCCTACCCACATTGTTAAACACACTGTAGCCTGATCAATTCTTTCCCATCGGAATATGTCTTTAATGTGCCTCTCTAGTCCTTTTATCTGCATGAGCAAGAAACTAAGTGGTGTGTCTAGGACCTCCATGTGGCTTTGGTGGCTGGATCTGCACTCTTATTGGGTCCTGAGAGACAAGCCTAAAGCTCGAGACACAGTGGAAAGTGTTTGCCCAGGAACTACATCCAACCCCCACCTCTAGAGTGCCAGTGTCCTGCACCATGGCAGCTATTTTTAATTAGCTTTTTCTTCCCACTTAAGGTACCCACTGTTGAGGGGCTCACTGTTCAGAAGAAATTCTTAAAAGGACCCTTATACTCTTTTTTTTTTTTTTTATTTCCCCAGCTTTTCTCAGGACAGACATTGAAATTTGGGATCACGTTGGAATGCCAAAATGTAGTTGAGTTGTTTTTAACTCTTAGTCTTTGGGGACTCACCACACAGCCCCAAATTAAATACATGGAGACTTATACTTTACTTATTTAGAAATGTCTGGCATTAGCTTGGCTTATTTCTACCCAGGCTTTCCTAAATTATCTGTCTACCTTTTGCCTCTGGACTTTTAGCCTTCTCTATTCAATGTTACTTTTTTCCCTTTTTTCTCCATGACCAGCTGTATGGCTAGGTGTCTGGCCCTCCTCTCTCTCTCTCTCTCTCTCTCTCTCTCTCTCTCTCTCTCTCTCTCTCTCTCTCTCTCTCTCTCTCTCTCATCCTTTTTCTTTTCTTTTCTTTTCTTTTTTTTTTTTTTTTGCTTTTCCCTCTTCTCTTCTCCTTCTGTTTATTCTCTCTACCTGGGTACCCTGTCTATCCTTCTTCTGCCTAGCTTTTGGATGTTAGGTACTTTATTAGACCAATCAGGTATTTCAGACAGGTAAAGTAATATAGCTTCACAGAATTAAAAAAAAAATACAACATAAAAGAAAGTAACACATCTTTGCATCATTAAGTAAATATTCCACAGCATAAAAGAATGTAACACATCTTTAGCTAGTATTCCACAACATTAGTTCAGTGTGATGATCTAGCTCTGAAGTCTCCTTTGTCTTCATTTTGATAGTAAACAACAGTTATCCAGGAATTATATATGAGGTTGATTCTTAGTATTGGTACATATCTCATCTCAAGCATAGGTCTATGAATCCACAGGTAACATACTATAATACCATGAGGGATAAAGTAACCAACAGGTATAAATGCAGCACCAACCCTAAACATGCCAGGCCTTCCTTTACCCAAACTAAGTTTTCCCAAAGCAGCATGCTCAGAGTCACTGGCATCACTCTTCTGAGATCAACTGGCTTTGCACTTCCCACCATGACTAGGGAGAAAAAGGAACAGACCTAGGAATGGCTCTAGACTCAGTATTGATCTTCTCATCAATGAACCCAGGCAGTTGAAGGAAGCAAAGGGAAATGATACACAGGACAGAGTCTAGGAAAAACATGCCCAGTTTTCCCTTGTTCTCTTTCAGTAAAGTTCAAAGGTCAGTGATTATCTGCTGACATGTGTACAGAGAATTGCAAATCTTGGAACACTGCTGGTCTCTGGTAACCAGGGACTAAGTCCCAGCTTGCTCCTGGAGACATGGCACACCTGTGCAGCTGTGGTGAATACTAAGACCCCAGTCCCCTGGAAGCCACACTGATCCTGACAGGGCACAACTGTTCACATGGCTGAGGGGGCATGGACTGAGGAGGAAGGGAAGCAAACAGTGCTAGCAGACATATGTTCACCAGATGTTCATCCAGGTCATCTCCCAAGAGCTGGTGACAGACCAGGGAACCCTTTACATCATAGAGTGTGTGACATCCGTCACCTGCTCAGTGCACTTACTTCTCAGGACCCCACTCAGCCTGAAGCAGGAAAATCAGGCCTGAGTCAGCCCATCTCACAGTGGGAGCAGCACCCAATCAGCACCATTGCTTCTCTTCCATGTTGTACATGGCACAGGAACAGACAGATACTAAAGCCACTCGATGTCCTGACATTAACCCCCAGGGTTAATTGTACAGAATGAGCTCTGAACCTGGGAGCATCCTATGTCAGCCCAGGGGAAATCTGTTTAAACTTCTCAATGACTTAGTCTCAGTTATCTCCTACACCTTGCCCTGACATGCTTGTGTCAGGTCTGTACTGTGTGCAATGTTTCTATTCAGTCCAGCATGGAGCCAGGGGAAGCTGTTGACCATTCATCAATCCAGGGTGTCAACAGTACCATAAGTCAGTCCCGCAGAGCCAAGAGGAAGGCAGGAACAAGAAGTGAGCCAGAGGGATAGAGATTCAGGCCAGCACAAGCATGGAATCCCCCTACAGTCCCTAGTGACAATGAAGGGGGCAGAAACAAGGTGGTGGAGGCAGCTAAGAGTAGGAGACACTGTCCTTGCTGTGGTGCTACATGGTGTGGACTCTGCTCATCCCCTCTAACCCAGCTCCTGCCTCCATTCTGCCGCACTGGATGATGGAGAAGAGAATATCTGCCTGGATTCCACTGGTACTCCTGAGCCCTTGATCTTCAGAGGTCTGGATGTCTAGAAAGACTGTATCTTCTCTGACCCTAGAGAGATGTGTTGTTATGTACAGTCTACCAAACAGTGCCAAGCATACAAGTGCCACTTGTTGGACGGCTCAGAGTCATCTTCCCATTTTCCTCATGGTTGCCCATCCTAACCACAGGCAACTGGCATGAGGAGGACACACCAAGAAGTAAATTGTGACTAAAAGACTGAGACCACCATGAGACAGTCCCTGACCTAACCTAATGGCCTCCAGGGATTCTCTGACAGTTGTTAACACTTTCTTGGGTTTATCAGATGTGCCCTGGTACTGAGTCTGACCTTCTTAAACAATTTTCCTATGCCAAACCTGTCCACAAGACTAACAGGCTGCAGCCACCTTCCTCCCACTGTCCCTCACACCATAATCAGTGGCACTGGCTAGAATGTCCATGTGTCCTGACAACGAAATGTTCTTTGACTCTACAGGGCACTCTTACCCCAGACTTTGGCAATGTTCACAAGTCCCTCAAAATTCTGCCTGTGTAGCGTGAGAAAGACACCCTTTCCCTCCCTACTATGATAGCTGTAGACACAGGGATCCACCACCAAGACACAAAGGGAGAATAAAATCAGACACGTGGCCTCCATGTGACAAGCACCTGGACATCCTGCTGGCCTTCCCAGGCGTTTTTGACATTTGTAGGCAGTTTTCCAGTTTTCTGAGATCAGATCTAAGAGGTCCCTGGTTGTGAGACTGGCCTTCCTCGTGAGTTGAGTGACTTCACTCATGGCTCCCCAGAGTAGACCTGCCTTGCCCACATTGCACACTGACTCTCATGCACCCTCATTGTTTATCAACACAAGCCCTTCAGTGTCCCTTACTACAGTGATGGTGCCTGCAGAGTCAGGCAGACCTCACGTCCTACTAGCCAATTGTTCAACAGAGCCACAAAAATTCTTCATCTATTGAGACAATGTCCCCAGGCCCCTCACAGTTCTTCATGTGGGTGTATTGCTGACTGACTTGCTGCACCTTGAGGCAGGTCCACTGGCCATCTGCCCACTGTGTTCACAGTGCCACATCCTACATAACCACAGTGTACATCTCCTTGTGGAGAAACTGAGTTATGAACATGGAGAAGCACACAAGGAAAGAAGAAAGGGCAGAAACATATTATGCTCACTTTCCCTGCCCTTCTCTCACCCCTCCCTACACACCCTGACTGAACAGTAAACACAGCTACTTGGCTCAAGGCAGAGAACAAAGTGCAGCCTTCTCCCCTTCATAAAGGAGCAGGTGACCAGTCTGTCCTCAGATCCTGGGTGTCCGGAGCAGGTTCCCCCAAACAGTCTGGGAAGCAGTGGGGCAGCCATGGCACTGCTGATTGGAGATGGCCTGTGGTCTGTGGTCATTTTCACGGCCATCTTCCTGTTTCTGGTGGACCTGATGCACCGACGCAAGTTCTGGACTGCCCGCTACCCTCCAGGTCCTGTGCCACTACCTGGGCTGGGCAACCTGCTGCAGGTGGACTTTGAGATCATGCCATATAGTTTATACAAGGTGAGAGAGATGGTGGAGGGCAGTAGATGTCATGGTGCCCATATCAGCTCATGGTGGCACTGAAGCCACAGGAGAGACAGGAAGATGACCCCATGAAGAAGGGCCAGGGGTTTTCTCGTGGCAGTTACATCTCTGTCTGAGGACACTGTGGACTTTGTATGAACTGAAATGGCCATAAACATGTGTGAAGAGTTTTTGGACTACAGGGCAGAGGTCGGGAGGCCCCAGTTCCCTTGGTATCCCATCAGTGGCTGGTCTCTAGGACATAGGGAAGGAGTTCGGTTCCAATGTAGCCTGTCAGTCAGGAAAGAAAATAGTTGGAAGGGCTATGTCTGCTGTAATTTCTTGCAGTGGTATGGTCTCAGGTCTTACTGCCCATCTCAGGATCTTGAAAATCCTCTTGTCTGAAGGGATATGAAAGGACAAGGACCTTGCTCTGGCGAGGTCTCCACTGAATGAGCATGTCTATTATGAGACACTTCCTGGAAGCAGAAGATAAGATACCCTAGTCACAAGGTGCCATACCTCAGTGTGTAGAGAAGTAGGTCGGGGATAGAGCTTTGACCAGCATAGGGCAGGACTAAGGTTCAATAATGAATACCATGCCAACAAACTCATGTTTGCACACACGCGCATAAATGTGCATGCAGACACACTCAAACACAAAGACATGTGGATCTTCAAGTCTGCCAGGGCCCTGAGGCACTTCCTAAGTGTTCTGTCCCTCTGCTTCAGCTTCGACAGCGCTACGGTGATGTGTTCAGCCTGCAGATGGCCTGGAAGCCTGTGGTCGTGATCAATGGACTGAAGGCAGTGCGGGAAGTGCTGCTGAACTGTGGAGAGGACACCGCTGACCGCCCTCCAATGCCCATCTATAATCACCTGGGCTACGGGCACAAATCGAAAGGGAAGGAGCGATAGTGGGGACAAGGCAGGGAGAATAGGACATGAGGAGAAGTGAACAGAAGGTGGACAGGGCCTAATGGATGTGGTCAGGAAATGAAGGGAAAGTGACTGCAATGGAGGGTGGAGACTCCATTGTATGTGCTGATATGTGGTGGCAAAGTGCTGGGCACTGATGGCTAAGACTGATCACAGGGAAATGTGGGGAGCAGAGGAGCAGATCAGCCAGATGTCATTGGTTACACACAGATGTCCCTGCAGGTGTGGTGTTTGCACCCTATGGACCCCATTGGCGAGAGCAGCGTCGATTCTCTGTGTCCACCATGAGAGACTTTGGCCTGGGCAAGAAATCACTGGAGCAGTGGGCGATAGAGGAGGCTGGACACCTCTGTGATGCCTTCACCCAGGAGGCTGGTGGGTGACAGGTGCGGTATGGTTTTGTGGACAAGCACTTATCTGCAATATCACGACTTGCTTCTCTCCTCCTAGGACATCCCTTTAATCCCAGCACCCTCCTGAATAAGAGTGTATGCAATGTGATTGCATCCCTCATTTATGCCCGTCGCTTTGACTATGAAGACCCTTTCTTCAAATGGCTGCTCAAGACGTTACAGGAAAGTTTTGGAGAGGACACTGGCTTTATTGCTGAGGTATGAGGCTCAGAGCAGTGTGCATGGCCACTGCTGTGTTGTAAATGCCATCAGAATGAAAGTGCATTTGTGGTGAATAGGGTGAGAGTCTTGTGGGAGAGTCAAATGCAGGAGGAAATGCCTGTATCTTGACAAACCTCAGATAACAGGAGGGAAGGGGTGGACTAAAGTCAAGGACTCCAGTACTGGGGTGAGCTACAACCCCGTTTCAAGGAAACCACACAAGCCTGTTAGATTTGCAGGACAGAATAGTCACTTTGTTCATCCTACAGCACAGCCTACAGGCTGCAACTGAGGAAGAAGCAGGTTATGTGAGGGGACAAACAGTCCGCGAGTCCTTTGTGGAAGAAGCTGGGTTCTAAGACTGGTCCATGTGAATACTGAGTAGTTACAGCATCCAGAGACAAGGGAGGTAGATGGTCTAGAGGCAAATGAGCTTACCAAGCAAATCTGGGCCCATGGAGAAGATAGCTCTCACTTGAAAAGTTATTCTCTGTCCACTAAAGAAGAGGCTATTTGTGCACATGTGAGTGTACATGCAGGCATGCACAGAAATGGACAACCACACACACACACACACACACACACACACACACACAACACACAATAATGACTCTTTCATATTTTTTTCTGAGAAAGGGTTTTCTGTGATGCTTTATTGGCTGTCCTGGAACTAACTCTGCAGAACAGGCTGGCCTTGAACTCACAGAGAACCACCTGCTTCTGCCCTCTGAGTCCTGGGAATAAAGGCATATGCCACAACTACCTGGCCCAATAATCATTCTTAACTAGAAATAAGATGACCTATACCAGTTTCTTTCACAGGTACTGAACACAGTCCCAGTGCTCCTCCAAATCCCTGGGTTGCCAGGCAAAGCCTTCCCCAAGCTGACTGCATTCATGGACTCCCTGGATAAGATGTTGATTGAGCACAAGAAAACCTGGGATCCTGCACAGCCACCCCGAGACCTGACAGACGCCTTCCTTGCTGAAATGGAGAATGTGAGGACAGCCATAAAGATGGGGCTAGGTCTTTGGGCTGTAGTGTACTGAGAGTGGTGATGCCAGGCAGATGCACCCATGAACCCAACACCTGGGGTGCATGAACACAATGACAGATAATTTTGTCCTCACTCCCCATAACTTCTCTGGCCCAGGCCAAGGGGAATCCCGAGAGCAGCTTCAATGATGAGAACCTGCGCATGGTGGTGGCTGACCTGTTCATGGCGGGGATGGTGACCACCTCAACCACACTGTCCTGGGCCCTGCTGCTCATGATCCTGCACCCGGATGTGCAGAGTGAGCCTGGCTGGGGCTGGGAGGGGGCACGAGGGAAGAAAGATAGAAGTCTCTGAGAAGCTGGTGGCTCCAGCATCAGCTTGACCCAGACTCCCACAAGTCTGATGGAATCTTAACTCACCTACTAACCCAGTGGTGGAGGTCAAGGAAGAGCGGACAAGGAACTGCTTCACTGAGGGGATGCTGTCTCTCCAGGCCGTGTCCAACAGGAGATCGACGATGTCATAGGGCAGGCGCGGCATCCAGAGATGGCAGACCAGGCCCGCATGCCCTACACCAATGCTGTCGTTCATGAGGTGCAGCGATTTGCAGACATTGTCCCCTTGAATGTTCCACACATGACGACCCGTGACGTTGAAGTACAGGGCTTCCTCATCCCCAAGGTATGCATGGGCACCCTTGTCACAGGATCAAACCAGGCAAAGAAGGCTATGAAGACCAAGATCACCACATCCTGGACTTCCACATGGTGAAGGGAACAACTGGGGTGTGAGTACCTCATCGCCATTACCCAGGATTCCCCAGTGAGGAGGGTTGTCCAGTGAAATAAGCCCCGGTGTATTTTAGGGAGCACTGCACACTGGGGCAGGTTCGATTTGGGTAGTTATGGTACTTTCCTCACAGGGCCTTGAATAGTTCCTGAAAAGGCAAAGAGGCTCTGAGGTTGAGGTGAACGAAAGAATCCTGGGTGTGCAGGAAGAGTCTGTGCATGTGAGCATGATGACCGGGGTATTGGCAGCCCCACCCAAGTCCATGTTCACACCATGTGTCTCCTGCCAGGGGACCACCCTCATCACCAACCTGTCCTCGGTGCTGAAGGATGAGACCGTCTGGGAGAAGCCCCTCCACTTCCATCCTGAACACTTCCTGGATGCCCAGGGCAGCTTTGTGAAGCATGAGGCCTTCATGCCATTCTCAGCAGGTGCTGTGGGGTGCCTGGCCCATGCCTCTTCCCAGGGTGCTTTGCAGGGTAGGGTGGAGCATCCATCAGGCCCCAGACTGACTGAGCCCCTCTCCCGCCCACAGGCCGCAGAGCATGCCTGGGGGAGCCCCTGGCCCGCATGGAGCTCTTCCTCTTCTTCACCCGCCTCCTGCAGCGCTTTAGCTTCTCAGTGCCCGCTGGACAGCCCCGGCCCAGCGACCAAGGCATCTTCACATTGCCACGTATTCCCATCCCCTATGAGCTCTGTGTTGTCGTGCGCTAGCAATGACAGCAGCTCCATCCTTCTACCCAGCTGTGCTGCGTGATGTCCAATAAACCAGCTGTGTGGCTGCCATTCAGGTTCCTGTCCAAGCCCCATCCTAGTCTCCACTGGGTCCTAAGACCACAGTCTACAAGCAGCTTTTCCCCTCCTCCTTCGCAGACCTCCCCTGTGAACAACTCCATGCTGTGAGGAAAGCATTTACTGAGCACACTGGCACAGGCCTGCAGTATAGAGTGGAGGGGTATGAGGCAAGCACATTACAAGTTCAAGGCCAGCCTGGGCTATCTCACCTGGATTAGCCAATGAGATCCTTTCTCAAACAAAGGTGGAGTCTGCATGTGGTCAGGGGGTGATGAAGACACACAGGAGGGAACGAAAGGCACAATGAGACGGGGAGGTATTGTGACAAAGTAGGAAGAGAGGTGGCTGTGCTGGTGTTCAGTGATTGACCCTGGGCCACACAGAAAAACCCATCATGGATGGATGCTGGCTCAGGGACAAACCGCCGACACAAGTCAAGACTCACTGGTTCTTGAGGAAATGTGAATGGCTTGAGCTGCAGATCAGCACAATTCTTGTTTTGGGGACAGCTGTTGGTATAGGTCCCCAAGACCCTAAGTGCCACATTTGGTAAATAGGGCTCTCACTGCTACAAAAGCTGCTGTTGTGACAGCTCAGACTTGCTGCAGTAAAGGATGCAGGAGAAAATGTAGTGTAGCAAAAGTGACTGGTCAGAATCCAGGGGTATAGGCAGGATCCTGTTGTCCTGTCTGGGGCCATCTCTCCAGACTGAGGAGAGTGCTCCTGGCAAGCACTGGGACAGATATAATGGGTATCAAATTTCAAGAATCTGGGATTCTTAAAAATTTGGTGGCTTGGTTGGGCCAGGCAGAATAGTTCTCCAGACAATGGATCACCCCTCAAGGTTCATCTCAGTCTCTATATATTCAGCGGCCAGACAGCAACATCCCAAGACCCTGACCTCTATGGTATTCCTTGAGACACAGGTGCATGCATATTCTTTTTAAAAAAGAAAATGTGCTTACGTTGAGTCTCTGTCATAGGAACGTTAGAGCTTCCCCATAGCACTACAGCAGTAGTCCATAAATTTGGGATGTTCAGGACCAAACACTCACCAAGCTGTGGTAACCACTGCACAGACCCTTTCCCTGCTACCTAAAGGAATAGCTACATCCCTTTGCTAGCATCTCCTTTTCCTTTTCCTCTTTATTTTTATTGTACATACATGGACATTCGCCCTCATATGGACAGTGCCCTAGGATGACAGGAAAGAGCATGGAATCTCCAGGAACTTGCATTTCAAATAGGTGTAAACCTCCAATGGGTGCTGGGAATCAAGCCTGGATCCTTTGAGAGAAGCCAGCTCTTCACTGTTCAGTCATCTCTACTACCCTCCTCTTTCCCAGTTTTCATGATGCTGGGAGGTCTTACTCTCACCCAAAGCAATTTCCTGGTGTTCCTTAAGCTCTGAATTTGTGGCATGTCAGATTGATGGGAGGTGTCATCCTGTAAATATGTTTCTGTTATTGGTTAATGAATAAAGCAGTGTTGGCAAATAGGAAGGCAAGATAGGCAGGACTAGGAGACAAGGAGGATTATGAGAAATATAGTAGAGAGGAGTCTAGATGTAGGATGTGAGAGATGTAAGATTTCAGACCCTTGCTCTGGCAAGATATGACCATGTGTAAACACTTAGATTGATAGAAATGGGTTAATATTTAAGACAGAGCTAGCCAATAAGAAGCATTAGTTACCAGCCAACAGTTTCCAATGAGCTATATAAACATAGTTTATACAGTGTTTCTGTGTGTTCTTTGGGGCTGACTTGGCTGTGGGACCAGCCTGTCAGAAAGTGTATGTAATATCAGATGAGTGACTTTCCTAAGACCCTGGGAGCAGGGGTTAACTGGACATTTGTGTCCCATACTCAGTCCTTCACCTAACATAGTACAGCGCCTGTGGTGTTGGCTCCCAAATCCTGATGCCTTCCACTGAGTAACCAAGTGGGAAAGGAAGAAAAGTGGTAAGCTAAGGGAAACCTGCCTAGATTGCTCTGGCCCCTCCTGACACTCAGACTGAAGAGAAAACACTGGAGCTCAAATCTAGGAAGAGGACAAAGAACACACAGTCTTGCTTACTTTTATTGATGATCAGATGCCAGGTTTCAGGAAGAGGTCTCCTTCCTGATATTAGGAGCCTGCAGTGGTTGGTGTAGGATGTTTCCTGAAAGCACTGGAGCAATGATCTGCCCTTGAGTCAGCTGACTGGAGATGAACAGTGGCCTGGGGTCATATTCATGGCCATCTTCCTATACTGGTGGAGCTGCTTTACTGATGTAAGTTCTGGAATTCCAGCTACTCACCGGGCCCTGTACCACAAGTGGGCTTGGACTTGCAGAAAGCGTGGTACAATCTGCACGCGCATGCACATGAGCATGCGTGCACACACACACACACACACACACACACACACACACACACACACAAACACACACACACACACACTGCGGTTGAAATTAAGGATAACAGAGATCACAGCACCTCTAGTAGCACATAATGGTGCTGAAAGTACAGAACACAAAGGGAGCTGGGGCCCCAAGTCACAGACTTCCTGGTGACAGGTCTTTGGAGGCCTAAGGACACTTTGGACTTTCTTAGTGCAAGGTGTGATCAAAGTCTGGAAACCGGAGCAGGGCATGGCAGCTGGTTGGTAGTATGTAAGAGTCAGAGATAATTGGAATTTTCTTTGTGCCGACAACCAGCTCCCAAATAAAGAGATGGAGACTTACTATTAATTATGAATGTTTCACCTTACCTTACTCTTGGCCCACTAGCTCTTTTTAACTTACTTTGTTTCGATAGCCACAACTATGCTGTCCATCCTCCCACAGGAAGCTGTTTGTCAAGGCTGTGGAAGAGGCCCTCTGGGAGTCAAGTGCAGGAGGAAAAACCTGGAGCATGACAATCCTGTGAGAGTGGACCAAAGTGAGGTTTCTAGAAAGGGAAAGAACCTATGTCCTCTGTCTACATGGAAGATACACAAACCTGTCAGATTTCAGGGTAGGCAATTCCTTCTATTTTTTCAACCTGGGCTGCAAGAGCCTAAAGACTAGAACTGAAGAGGAAACAGGTGAAGCATTAATCTAATTATTCTTAGTCAATTAAAAAATCAAGATTGGATTATTGGGATAAGAACCTGGAAGTTGAGAGAACCAATAACAGCTACCAGTAACTTCCTACCTCTGCAATTCCTCTGATCAAAAGGGTCAAGATCCTTTTCTACTCTACTTTACTACTTCCTGTGTCCTCTCTGTGGACCTCTAAACCTGTAAGTATAACTGGTGGCTGGCTTCTCACTCTGTCTCCAAGTAAGCTTTATTTGTCAGAACACAATCAAAATATTACACAATATTTCTCATTTTTTGTTTAAATAAAAAGTGAAAGTTTTAACTAACATAGTGAAACTATATACAGTAAATACAATAACTATATACAAATGCATTCAGGTAAGAATTACATTAATAGTGTCTAGTCAGTTTGCATTAGAAAAATTCAGGTAAAATATTCCATTATCTGTCCTATCTTGGTGAGTTCAAAGTGTTGCACCTAATCCAGTTTCCATCCTAATTTGCACTGCCAACACAAAACTATCATTTTATGTGTCTCAACCTTATCCATTTTACACCTCATTGTGAGTTTCTTTCTGTATTTTTTAATAAGGAAAATTATAACTATAAGTATCTAGTCTTAAACTCCATCAGAGACCTGGGAAGGATATATTACCTGAGTAAGCAGGAAGTGAAGCCCAAACAACTTTCAAAATTAAGAAATGACAGAAAAGCTGGCTGCCTGAACACACATCCAAAGTTCCTCTGTAATGTTGGGGCATCCATCTCCTGAACACTCATCCAAAGTTCCTCTGTAATGTTGGGGCATCCATCTCCTGAACACTCATCCAAAGTTCCTCTGTAATGTTGGGGCATCCATCTCCTGAACACTCATCCAAAGTTCCTCTGTAATGTTGGGGCATCCATCTTTGGCTGACAGGCCTAGCATATCTGACACACTTTACTGTGAAGAAGGGAAATTTGAAAGACTGACCTCTCTTGTCTTGGCAAAGCTCCACAGTTGCCTTTCTTGTGTCCTGTTGGTCCAGTTTGAACAATAACTATCAGCAATTTAAGCAAGGGCAGTTTCTGTGCACACATGGCTAGCTCTTGCTATAAAGAAAATAAACTCCACACAGTGTTTCTTTGATGCCCATCATCTTTTCTGGAGTACATGGGTGGTGCTAGAAGCAGACATGTCTCACTGTTGTGAGTAGTTTAATTTATTAAAACATTTTTAAATGCCATATTCTGTATATCTTTGAAAAGTCTGAAGAATACCTATCAATTGAAAACATACCTTTTTATATCTAGACAACCTAGTTAACATGACCATAGATGACTATGTGCATTTCTCTAAATCTTTATTTCTTAATTATACATACATTATTGAGTGAGGTGTATAAATACAATACCTTAAACAAGAGTACGTGTGTGTGTGTGTGTGTGTGTGTGTGTGTGTGTATGTATAACAAAATTAACCTTTAAAATTCACACCAATGTAAAATATTGTGATTAACAATTTTTTGGAGGAAGTAGATTCAATAATCTATCCATTTCTCCCATCATTTCTTCATCATATCCCCCTTTCTTCCTTTAGAAAGAGATTGACTATGACTATTAACAATTTGTAACCACTCTCCCTTAAATTATGATAAATATTCATAAGTCACTGACCGACCACAAACTGCCCACCCCACCTCTTGGGAATCTGGGAATTGTGTCCTTGAAATTACTTCCTGCTGTCTGGGGTAAAGGCATCTTTAGAGGACCTGGAAAAATAGTGGGATAGTTGTCAAGTCCTAGGAGAGCTAGCTGCATCTTTTGTTGTTTAGTGTGTAATGGGACAGTAAAGTGCTTCTGTCAAATCCTGGCTAGAGTAATCTGTGAGGCTGGACCATTTCAGCTAGCCACCTGAAATTGTCCTGAGAAGTTTGTAATCCAAAGCCTGTTTTTATGTGGTGTTTGTCAGCTTAGTGGCATTGCCACAAGCCAGGTGGAATTGACTTTGTGGGGCCCCACCCTCCTTTTAAAGACTTCAAATGTTGCTGTTTGGCATGGTCATCATTAATACTGCAGAAAACATAAACCTTATAGAGCACATCTCACAGTATATAACCCTTCAGAGTGCAGAAACTTAATTCCTAGTTACTTGATAGAGACACACACCTGGCATCATGTACAGGAAGCTAAATGAAGCCTTTTTCTAGAATTAGCTAAAACTCTATATGACCATTAATGTCATGACAAAAAATTTTAAATATTTATATACACATTAATCTAATAAATTTTGAGCTAATATTTATACCTTAAGAAGTATTAAAGAATTAAAATAATGTAAAAGAATTTTGAAATTAGTTGCAATAGAATAGTCCCTTAATTTTGTTTTTTCTTCTGTCCTATATCAGGTGGTTCTTCTGACATGATACAGAGATTTTGGATTTTTCTTTAACAAGCATGCTTAGGTATAGAGAAGGAGAGAATCAACTCCAACTCCAAAGCCAGCTTTAATTTTTAATTGGATTGGGACTACAAAAAAAAAAATGTTCAGAGACCTACAACTAATTATTCAATTAACAATTTGAGCAACAGTGGAAAGGCTACCATAAATGCCCTTCCTTGATAATGAGATCAACGACTAACTTATCCACTATCATCAAAAGCAAACACCCACAACTAAATCCAGATGCAGAGAGGGAGGACAAGACCACACTGCAGAAACACATAGAGATGGTTGACCTGAACAAGGAGGAGCTAACGGGCCCCCAGACTGATAGCTGGGAATCCAGCATGGGACTGACTCAGACCCCTTGAACATGGCTCTCAGCTAGAAGGCCTGAGCAGTCTAAGAGACCTCAGACAGTGGAACCAAGATGTATTCCTGGTGCACGAAAGGACCTTGTGGGCACATTCCCCAGGGAGGGATACGCCCTTAACCTAGAGACAGGAGAGAAGTCCTAGTCCCTACTCCAAATGACTTGACAGATTTAGATGACGTCTCCTGGATAGCATCACCCTACATGTGGAGTAGGGGGGGGATGGGAGGGGAGGGTGGTTCGGATGCATGTTGGGGGGGAGTGAAAGAGGGAGGGAGGCAGAGGGAACTGGGATTGATATGTAAAATAAAAATAAAAGAAAGAAAGAGAGAAAGAAAGAAAGAAAGAAAGAAAGAAAGAAAGAAAGAAAAGCCCAGAAGGAAAATGCAGATGAATATCAACTGGTTAAATGAAGTTAATAGAGCTAGTGGGACAAGCCTAAGCTAAGGCTAAGCATTCACAATTAGTAAGTCTATTTTTTTTTTATTGGGAGCTGTTTGGAGGCTCAAAGAAAATTCCAACTATAAATGGTACCCAATGTGGGGCCCAAATTTCCTGGTAGAGCCTGAGAATGTTAAAAAAATAAAGGTGGGGGACATCTCTCCTTTAAGAGATGTTTCTGTGCAGCAAAGCTCTTCAGCAGCTAAGTAAAAATGCCTGCCACTGTATAGGCTCCAAGTTCAAAGACCTGCAGCAGTTAAATACAGCTCCTAGTTAAACACAGGTCACAGTTAAAGGGAGTTCACAGCCAGGCCTGCAGGCATAAGGCTCAGCTCTCACTGACCTGAGGAGGTGGCAGAGCCAACCACCAGAATCACAAGACATAGGGACATAGGGTCTAGCTGCCATTTAGCAGTTTAAAGTTTGGCTCATGTGGTCAGAGAAGCTACAGGTGCACAGTAAAGCAGGTCCCGAGCGAAAAACCATTAAACAGGTTACAGTGTGTGTGGGTTCTTAAAAAAGAAAAGAAAATGAGTATGCACAGTCTTAGGGAAAAAAAACAAATCATTTAAGAGTAATTAAGTAAGGTCTTTATAGTACAAAAGAATAAGCCAGGTAAAGATGAGAAATACACAGCAAGTCTGGATCCTGTCTGATGCTGTGTTCACTGAAGTTTTTGACCCATGATGAGTGAATAGCAGCTTCTGAGAGACATGGGATTTTAAAACGGAATTGCTGAATTTAACCTGAGTAAATACTTTAGGGATATCTTTTCTTTAAGATGGAATTCAGAAAATGTATTGCATTGGGGGAGAAGTTATGTTTTTGTTTCCACAGGAAATAAAAGGTTGTGGATTCTTTCAAAATTAAAAGAGACTAGATTTTATTGGGAAAGACCACCTGAAAATCTTGGCTATGAATATAAAGAAATAAACCTAGAAAAACCACAGGATAGGTGATGTATATGCTAATCCTTTGACATGAGAACAGCTCTGAGACTAGATGAGATGTGATAAATTTTGTTAGTCATGAGGACTGTGTAGTCCTCATGACTTACTATTAATTTTTAAATGCCATTCTTTCATATGGCATGGATAGAGGTTTGATTTTATAGTCCAAAAAACTTCATAAAGTTGACAGATGTCTTTTACCTGCTTGAAAATAAAAGAAAAATTATCTTTGGCTGGTTTGTGTGCAACACACAGTTCATACTGTGTTAATGCAGATAAGTATGCTACCTTTGAAAGTTTGTGTATTTTCAGGTAAGGATACCAGACAGCCACAAAAATGGGTCACCAAGGTAAGGTGATCCAGCTTTTTAGAGTACCTCTATTGCAGATTCCTCAGAGTTCTGCATTCAAAACAACTTCATGGCTGCTAGATGAGAAGTTCCAGCTTCACAGACTATTCTAGAAAGGACTTCAGATAAGATTTGCACTTTCCTATTACAAAGAAATGGAACAACAAATGTTATAGCTACTTCTTCTTCTGTTTTTTTTTTTTGTTTGTTTGTTTTTTGTTTTGTTTTTTTTTTTTTTTAGAATTTGACCATTATCTCATTTTTCTCAGGGGCCCTTTGGGATACTATCATCCCCAGACAATATGAAGAAGTCCAGAGAACATAATGCCCACATTCCCAAGAGGTGGGCTGGGTGGTGTTTTGTCATTCAGTGGGTCATGGGATGTTTGTAATCATTTAGTGGGAAAAATGGGAATATAGAATAAAAAGACAACTATGCATCTCAAATATTTTCAATTGGAATGATATTTTTTTGTATAGTGATACAAATTTAAGGTTTTTATTGTTATACTATATATATGTATATATATATGTTTCTACTCTTGTTTAAGTTCTTATAGCTATGCAAGCTCATTTTAAAATGTAATATAAAGTTCTAGTCCTTGAAAGCTGTTATTTCAAACTCTTTAGGATAATTTTAAAAATGCAGATTAATACTTAGTTATCTATGACAATCAAACTTGTAGTCATGTTAGCTGTTCTGAAGCTTAAAACATATACATTTTGTATTTTTGGTTCTGAGCCTAGCCTTTAATGGCCTTTAATGGCTGAGCCATCTCTCCAGCCCAAAACATATATTTTAGATAAGTGGTCTTCAAACACTTCAGAGACCTACAGAATGTGGAATTTAAGATGTTTAATAACATAAGACTTTTCATGACAGTAAGACATGTCTGCTCCTGTCAGCACCAGTCTGTTTCACAGAAGATGATGGGCATAGGAGAAACACCATATGGAGTCCACTTTCATGGTGGCAAAGCTACCCATTTGGGCAAGAAACTGTGCTCGCCTCTACTGCTGACAGTATAGTCTACAAAGTAGATGAGCAGGGCACAAAGGAAAAAGACTGCTGATCTTTGCCAAGACAAGGTGTGGGACACTCCTTCAAAATTCCTGCTTTACAAAAATAATCTGTCAGATATTCTAGGCCTGGGGTCAAAGGTGGATGCCCCAATGGTGCAGAGGAAACTTGGGTGATTGTCCAGGCAGCCAGCAGCTTTTGTCATTTTTCTTGCACTGCATTTCCTATTTACTTAGGTAATATTATATCCTTCTCAGATCTCTGATGGAATTGAAGATGAGACAGTTTACTTATAGTTTTCCTTGTAACCAATTTCAGAAAATTATGAAAAATAGATGTAAAGTTTATAAAGTTGAGAGACATAAAGGCTTAAATGGTTTAACTAAAAAAATCTTTGGGGATCTATGAAGATAATTTGGGGTTTGTAATACAAGTTAAGATAGAAAGCAAATTAGATACACAACTTAGATACACCAACATAGGATAGATAATGAAGTATTATCTCTTAATTTGCCAAATGCAAATGGAACCGGATATTGTAAATGCAATTCTTACTTTCTTATTGTATATAGTCTTTTAAATGTTAAAGCTAAAACCTTTTTTTTTTCTATAGACAAAAGAGGGGAATGTTGAAGAATATTTGTTTAACCACGTAAAGATGTGTTGCATTTGTTTATGCTGCAGAATATTTGTTTATCTATATGAAGATGTGATGCATTTGTTTAATTATGTAAACACATGTTGTTATTTTAACTTGCCTGCCCAAGACACCTGATTGGTCAAATAAAAAGCTTAATGGCCAATAGCAAAGGAGGAAGTATATGTGGAACTTCCAGGTTGGGAGAGTATATAGGAGAAGGAATTTAGATTCAAAGAACAAAGAAAAGGAGACAACAGAGATACCTCAGGGGACAGACAGACAGACACAGAAGAAGCAGGAAAGTAGGACATACAGAATGAAAGAAATATAAAGGCCCAAAGCACAATGTAGATGAATAGAAACAGCTTACATTAAGATAAAAAGAGTCAGTGGGACAAACCCAAGCTAAGGCTGAGCATTCATAATTAATAATAAGTCTCACGTCTTTATTTGGGAGCTGGTAGAAACCCAAAGGAAATTTTAACTATGTCCTGCCTCCACTTTGCAGTCTTTCCATCACACCTTGCACTAAGAAAGTCCAAACTATCCATAGATCCCGCATAGCATATCACCAAGAAGCTACAAAGGCTGCTCCTTGGGGGTCAGGTTTCCTGTCTGTCCAGTAGCTTCAGCACCATTGTGTGCCATGATCTCTGTTGCCCTTAATTGCTACCTCTCTCTCTGTGTCTCTCTTTGTCTCTGTATCTGTGTGTGTGTGTGTGTGTGTGTGTGTGTGTGTGTGTGTGAGTGCGCATGTGCACACGCACACATGTGCCTGTGTGTGTACAAGCTATACCACATGTTCTTCTGGTCCATGCCCAGTGCTGGCACAGGGCCCAGTGAGTAGCTGTAATTCCAGAACTTACATCAGTACATAAGCTCCACCAGTAAAGGAAGATGGCCATGAATATGACCCCAGGCCACTGTGCATCTCCAGTCAGCTGACTCCTGGGCACATCACTGCTCCAAGGCTTTCTGAAACATCCTGCATCAACTAACACAGTCACCTAATCATGAAGGGGACCTCTTGCTGCAACTTGGCATCTGATCCCCAATAAAGGAAGCAAGGCTGACTGTCCTTTGTCCTCTTCTTTGAGTTGAGCTCCTGTGTTTCTCTTCAGTCTGAGTGTCAGGAGGGGTCAAAGCAGTCTAGGAAGATTTGCCTCAGTTTCTCTCCCCAGGTGCTTTTGCTTACTCAGTGGAGGGCATCAGGTTGTTGGAGCCAACTGCACAGGCACTGTGTTATGTGTGTTATGTTAGGCTAAGGAATGTGAGCACGGGGCACAAATGTCCACTGAAACCCTACTTCCAGTGACATAGAAAGGTCACTCATCAGACATGCCACATATGCAGAGCATAAGGAACTACAGAACATTGCCTCAGGCTAGAGTAAGACCTTTCAACACCATTAAAAGTGGGGAAGAAGAGGGTTGTAGAGACGGATGAAGAGTATACAGTTGGCTTCTCTTCCTAAGGACCCAGGCTAGATTCCTAGTACCAACAGGAGGATTACAACTAACTGCAATGCAAGGTCCTGAACATTACATGCTCTCTCCTGTCCTCGGGCACTGCACATATGTAGGCAAATGTCCATGCATATACAATAAATATAAAGGCATAAAGGGGAGAAAGAGAAGATGCTGGCAAAATGATGTGACTATTCTTTAGGCAGCAAAGGGGGGTGGTCTGTGAAATAGTTACCCCAGCTTGGTGAGTATTTGGTCCTAAACATCCCAAAAGCCAATGTCTGGTTACTGTTGGGCTATGGTATAGCCTCTCTATATTCCTGTAACAGAGTCAGTAGGAGGACATTTTCTTTTTAACAAAAGCAAAATCAAAATGAATGTCTGCACACAGCTGTGTCTCACAGCATACCACAAAGGTCAGGGTCTTGGGAAGCTGCTGTCTGGCCGCTGAATATATAGAGACTGAGATGAGCCTTGAGGGGTGATCCATTGTCTGGAGAACTATTCTGCCTGGCCCAACCAAGCCACCAAATTTTTAAGAATCCCAGATTCTTGAAATTTGATACCCATTATATCTGTCCCAGTGCTTGCCAGGAGCACTCTCCTCAGTCTGGAGAGATGGCCCCAGACAGGACAACAGGATCCTGCCTATACCCCTGGATTCTGACCAGTCACTTTTGCTACACTACATTTTCTCCTGCATCCTTTACTGCAGCAAGTCTGAGCTGTCACAACAGCAGCTTTTGTAGCAGTGAGAGCCCTATTTACCAAATGTGGCACTTAGGGTCTTGGGGACCTATACCAACAGCTGTCCCCAAAACAAGAATTGTGCTGATCTGCAGCTCAAGCCATTCACATTTCCTCAAGAACCAGTGAGTCTTGACTTGTGTCGGCGGTTTGTCCCTGAGCCAGCATCCATCCATGATGGGTTTTTCTGTGTGGCCCAGGGTCAATCACTGAACACCAGCACAGCCACCTCTCTTCCTACTTTGTCACAATACCTCCCCGTCTCATTGTGCCTTTCGTTCCCTCCTGTGTGTCTTCATCACCCCCTGACCACATGCAGACTTCACCTTTGTTTGAGAAAGGATCTCATTGGCTAATCCAGGTGAGATAGCCCAGGCTGGCCTTGAACTTGTAATGTGCTTGCCTCATACCCCTCCACTCTATACTGCAGGCCTGTGCCAGTGTGCTCAGTAAATGCTTTCCTCACAGCATGGAGTTGTTCACAGGGGAGGTCTGCGAAGGAGGAGGGGAAAAGCTGCTTGTAGACTGTGGTCTTAGGACCCAGTGGAGACTAGGATGGGGCTTGGACAGGAACCTGAATGGCAGCCACACAGCTGGTTTATTGGACATCACGCAGCACAGCTGGGTAGAAGGATGGAGCTGCTGTCATTGCTAGCGCACGACAACACAGAGCTCATAGGGGATGGGAATACGTGGCAATGTGAAGATGCCTTGGTCGCTGGGCCGGGGCTGTCCAGCGGGCACTGAGAAGCTAAAGCGCTGCAGGAGGCGGGTGAAGAAGAGGAAGAGCTCCATGCGGGCCAGGGGCTCCCCCAGGCATGCTCTGCGGCCTGTGGGCGGGAGAGGGGCTCAGTCAGTCTGGGGCCTGATGGATGCTCCACCCTACCCTGCAAAGCACCCTGGGAAGAGGCATGGGCCAGGCACCCCACAGCACCTGCTGAGAATGGCATGAAGGCCTCATGCTTCACAAAGCTGCCCTGGGCATCCAGGAAGTGTTCAGGATGGAAGTGGAGGGGCTTCTCCCAGACGGTCTCATCCTTCAGCACCGAGGACAGGTTGGTGATGAGGGTGGTCCCCTGGCAGGAGACACATGGTGTGAACATGGACTTGGGTGGGGCTGCCAATACCCCGGTCATCATGCTCACATGCACAGACTCTTCCTGCACACCCAGGATTCTTTCGTTCACCTCAACCTCAGAGCCTCTTTGCCTTTTCAGGAACTATTCAAGGCCCTGTGAGGAAAGTACCATAACTACCCAAATCGAACCTGCCCCAGTGTGCAGTGCTCCCTAAAATACACCGGGGCTTATTTCACTGGACAACCCTCCTCACTGGGGAATCCTGGGTAATGGCGATGAGGTACTCACACCCCAGTTGTTCCCTTCACCATGTGGAAGTCCAGGATGTGGTGATCTTGGTCTTCATAGCCTTCTTTGCCTGGTTTGATCCTGTGACAAGGGTGCCCATGCATACCTTGGGGATGAGGAAGCCCTGTACTTCAACGTCACGGGTCGTCATGTGTGGAACATTCAAGGGGACAATGTCTGCAAATCGCTGCACCTCATGAACGACAGCATTGGTGTAGGGCATGCGGGCCTGGTCTGCCATCTCTGGATGCCGCGCCTGCCCTATGACATCGTCGATCTCCTGTTGGACACGGCCTGGAGAGACAGCATCCCCTCAGTGAAGCAGTTCCTTGTCCGCTCTTCCTTGACCTCCACCACTGGGTTAGTAGGTGAGTTAAGATTCCATCAGACTTGTGGGAGTCTGGGTCAAGCTGATGCTGGAGCCACCAGCTTCTCAGAGACTTCTATCTTTCTTCCCTCGTGCCCCCTCCCAGCCCCAGCCAGGCTCACTCTGCACATCCGGGTGCAGGATCATGAGCAGCAGGGCCCAGGACAGTGTGGTTGAGGTGGTCACCATCCCCGCCATGAACAGGTCAGCCACCACCATGCGCAGGTTCTCATCATTGAAGCTGCTCTCGGGATTCCCCTTGGCCTGGGCCAGAGAAGTTATGGGGAGTGAGGACAAAATTATCTGTCATTGTGTTCATGCACCCCAGGTGTTGGGTTCATGGGTGCATCTGCCTGGCATCACCACTCTCAGTACACTACAGCCCAAAGACCTAGCCCCATCTTTATGGCTGTCCTCACATTCTCCATTTCAGCAAGGAAGGCGTCTGTCAGGTCTCGGGGTGGCTGTGCAGGATCCCAGGTTTTCTTGTGCTCAATCAACATCTATCCAGGGAATCTTTCTGCTTTGGGAAGGCTTGGCCAGGCTTCCCAGTGATGCGGAGGAGCATTGGGTCTGCTTTCAGCACCTGTGAAAGAAACAGAATAGGTCTAATTACTTTTATTCCTAATTAAAAATTAATTTGTGTGTAGGGGCTGTCTCGGTGCCTGTGTGTGCATGCCTGCATGTGCACTTTCACACATGAACAATGGCTCCTGTTTGGTGGTCAGAGAACAACTTTTAGAGTAAGATCTATCTTCTCTATAGGTTCAGGCTTGCTTGGTAAGTTTCTTTACACATTGTCCATCTACCTGTCTTGCCCTGGATGCTGTAACTGCTCAGTGTTCACATGGACTAGTCTTAGATCCCAGCCTCTTCCACAAAGGACTCACAGACTCTTTGTCCCCTCACACAAACTGCTTTATCCTCAGTTGCAGCCCATAGGTTGTGTTGTAGCCCAGGACTATTCTGTCCTTCAAATCTATCAAGCTTGTGTTGTTTCCTTGAAACAGGGGGCAGAGGCTCACCCCATTTCTGGAGTCATTGAACTTAGCCCACTCCTCCCCTGCTGTTATGTGAGGTTTGTCAGGGTTGGGCTTTTCCTTCTCCATTTGACTCCCCCACAAGGCTCTCACCCTATTCACTGGAAATACATTTTCATTCTGATAGCATTTACAGTATAGAAGTGTCCATACATATTGCCTTGAGCCTTATAACTCAGCAATGAAGCCAGAATCCTCTCTAAAACATTTCTGTAACATTTTAGTAGCCATTTGAAGAAAGGGTCTTTATGCGGTGGGCATAAATGAGGGATGAAATCACATTGCATACACTCTTATTCAGGAGGGTGCTGGGATTAAAGAGATGTCTTAGGAGCAGAGATCAAGCAAGTCAGGATATTGCAGATAAGTGCTTGTCCACAAAACCATACCGCACCTGTCACCCACCAGCCTCCTGGGTGAAGGCATCACAGAGGTGTCCAGCCTCCTCTATCGCCCACTGCTCCAGTGATTTCTTGCCCAGGCCAAAGTCTCTCATGGTGGACACAGAGAATCGACGCTGCTCTCGCCAATGGGGTCCATAGGGTGCAAACACCACACCTGCAGGGACATCTGTGTGTAACCAATGACATCTGGCTGATCTGCTCCTCTGCTCCCCACATTTCCCTGTGATCAGTCTTAGCCATCAGTGCCCAGCACTTTGCCACCACATATCAGCACATACAACTTTGGAGTCTCCACCCTCCATTGCAGTCACTTTCCCTTCATTTCCTGACCACATCCATTAGGCCCTGTCCACCTTCTGTTCACTTCTCCTCGTGTCCTATTCTCCCTGCCTTGTCCCCACTATCGCTCCTTCCCTTTCGATTTGTGCCCGTAGCCCAGGTGATTATAGATGGGCATTGGAGGGCGGTCAGCGGTGTCCTCTCCACAGTTCAGCAGCACTTCCCGCACTGCCTTCAGTCCATTGATCACGACCACAGGCTTCCAGGCCATCTGCAGGCTGAACACATCACCGTAGCGCTGTCGAAGCTGAAGCAGAGGGACAGAACACTTAGGAAGTGCCTCAGGGCCCTGGCAGACTTGAAGATCCACATGTCTTTGTGTTTGAGTGTGTCTGCATGCACATTTATGCGCGTGTGTGCAAACATGAGTTTGTTGGCATGGTATTCATTATTGAACCTTAGTCCTGCCCTATGCTGGTCAAAGCTCTATCCCCGACCTACTTCTCTACACACTGAGGCATGGCACCTTGTGACTAGGGTATCTTATCTTCTGCTTCCAGGAAGTGTCTCATAATAGACATGCTCATTCAGTGGAGACCTCGCCAGAGCAAGGTCCTTGTCCTTTCATATCCCTTCAGACAAGAGGATTTTCAAGATCCTGAGATGGGCAGTAAGACCTGAGACCATACCACTGCAAGAAATTACAGCAGACATAGCCCTTCCAACTATTTTCTTTCCTGACTGACAGGCTACATTGGAACCGAGCTCCTTCCCTATGTCCGAGAAACCAGCCACTGATGGGATACCAAGGGAACTGGGGCCTCCTGACCTCTGCCCTGTAGTCCAAAAACTCTTCACACATGTTTATGGCCATTTCTGTACCATTCCTCAGTTCCTACAAAGTCCACAATGTCCTCAGACACAGAAGTAACTGCCATGAGGAAACCACTGACCCTTCTTCATGGGGTCATCTTCCTGTCTCTCCTGTGGCTTCAGTGCCACCATGAGCTGATATGGGCACCATGACATCTACTGCCCTCCACCATCTCTCTCACCTTGTATAAACTATATGGCATGTTCTCAAAGTCCACCTGCAACAGGTTGCCCAGCCCAGGTAGTGGCACAGGACCTGGAGGGTAGCGGGCAGTCCAGAACTTGTGTCGGTGCATCAGGTCCACCAGAAGCAGGAAGATGGCTGCGAAAATGACCACAGACCACAGGCCATCTCCAATCAGCAGTGCCATGGCTGCCCCACTGCTTCCCAGACTGTTTGGGGGAACCTGCTCCAGACACCCAGGATCAGGAAAGACTCTGAGGACAGGCTGGTCACCTACCTTATGAAAGGTTCTCTGCCTTGAGCCAAGTAGCTATGTTTACTGTACAGCCTGTGTGTATAAAGGGGGGGGGGTGAGCAAAGGGCAGAGAAAGGTCAGCCTCCTAAGTCTCTCCCTTTCTTCTCTCCTGTGCTTATCCACGGGAGGTGCTCAGTTCCTTCACAGGTGGCTGTACACAGTGGTTATGCAGGATTGGGCACTGTGAACACAACAGACAGATGACCAGTGGTCCCTGCCTCAAGGTGAAGGATAACAAGGAATAGGGAAGTCAGCCAGGAATAAGTCACACAGGCAGAGATCTGAGGGGCCTGAGGACATTGTCTCAGAATTGATCAGGACCTGTTGAACACTTGGAGAGTAGGACATGTAGTGTGACTGATATTGCAGTGACTATCACTGCCCAGCTAAAAAGTGGCTTGTGTGTTTAGCAAGGAGGGTGAGTGAGAGGCAGTGTGGGGAAGACAGCTACAGCCTGGGGAGCCTAGAGTACAGGTGGAGCCTAGAGTACAGGTGTGAGGTCATTTACTCACAAGGAAGGCCATCCTCCGTGACTGAGCACCTCTTAGCTCTAAGAAAGAAGAAAAACTGTCTACAAGTGCCACGAGGATCCAGGGGAGGCCAGCAGGATGTCCAGGTACTTTTTCCAGGGAGGCCATTGTGTCTGATTTTATTTTCCCTTTGCTTCTTGGTGGGTGGATCCCAGTGTCTACAGCTATCATAGTAGGGATGGAAAGGGTGTCTTTCTCATGCTACACAGGCAGAATTTTGAGGGACTGGTGAACATTGCCAAAGTCTGGGATAACAGTGCCCTTTAGACTCAAAGAACACTTAGTTGTCAGGACACAAGGACCTTCTAGGCACTGCAGAATACACCAGCTGGCTGTGAAAGCATGTGTCACTGGTTTTGTGGTGTGAGGGACAGTGGGAGGAAGGTGGCTGCAGCCTGTTAGTCTTGTGGACAGGTTTGAGGTTGGTGAATTGGTCAGGAAGGCCAGACTAAGAACTGGACTTCTTACATGGCATCTGAGAAAGCTGAGAAAGTGTTAACAACTGTTAGAAAGTTCCTGGAGGCCATTAGGTTAGGTCAGGAACTGTCACATAGTGGTGTCAGTGTTTTATTCACCATTTGTTTCTTGGTGTGTCAGTTTCTCCTGTAACAAACTTTCACATGGAGATATGTAAGCAGCAGAGGCCTGTGGTTAGGGTGAGTAGTCATGAGGAAAATGGAAAGATTACTCCTGAGCCTTTCAACAAAGGGCACTATTATGATGGGTACTGCTGGTCAGACAGCACATACCAAGTCATCACTCTCTAGGACCAGCAAAGGTGCAATCCCTGTTCTTGTTTGGAATCCAGACCTCTAAAAGCAAAGGGTCAAAAGTCCCAGTGAAATCCAGTTTGGGTGTCTCTGAAGCACTTGCAGCGTGCCAGAAGGCAGGCAGGAGCTGAGTCCATAGCATGCAGCCTCAGCAAGGACTAGACAGTGGTCTCCTCTTCTTGGCTGCCCTGCCACACCCATCTCTGCCCACATCTATGTCACCAGGACCTGTAGGGATTCCATGCTTATAACTGGCTTGAAGCCCTCAAGCTTGCTTCATGTATCCTGTTCACGGCTTTTGGCCTTATCCAACCCATTTACATAGGATGTGACCCTATGTTGGGGCACATACAAGGGTCTTTCTCTAGTTCCAACTTTGCCTGAGTGGGGGGACAGAGACAAGTATGCTCTGGTCACTGCTTGGCTCAGGCTAGTAGCTTTCTCCTGGTTTACCCCAGGACCCTCCCAGGGTAATTTTTGAGGTTATGTTAAACCTGAATGTTAGTTGTCACACTTTCTGCTACTCTTTAGGTCTCCACCTCTCTCCTCCGTGTGCCATGTATGACATCATTAAAGAGAGAAGGAATTGTGCTGACTGGGTGCTGGTCCCAGTGTGGGATGGGTGGACTCAGGTCTGATTTTCCTGCTTCAGGCTAAGTGAGGCCTTGAGAGTTAAATGTACTGAGCAGGTGAGGGATGTTACACACTATGTTGTAAAGGGTTCCCAGGTCTGTCATCAGCTCTTGGGATGCTCTGGTAAACATATGCCTGGTACCACTATTTGCGTCCCTTCATTCTCAGTCCATGCCTCCTCAGCCATGTGAACAATTGTGCCCTGTCAGAATCAGTGTGAGTCCAGGGGGACTGGGGCCTTGGTATTCATTCACATCAGGTGCACAGGTGTGCCATGTCTCCAAGAGCAACCTGGAACAGAGTCTCTGGTCATCAGGGTACATGAGTGCTCCAAGATTTGTAATTCTCTGTACACATGTCAATAAATAATCACTGTCCTTTGGACTCTACTGGAAGAGAACAAATGGAACCTGGGCACGTCTCTCCTGGACTCTGTCCTGTGTGCCATTTCTTTCTTGGTTTCAACTGCCTGGGTTCCTTGCAGTGAAGAGCAATGGTGAGTCTAGAGCCATTCGTAGGTCTGTGCTTTCTTTCCCTAGACATGGTGGGACAAGCAAATCCAGTCAGTTTAAGAGTGATGTGACTCACTGGGGTGACTGAGTCTGAGAGTGCTGCTTTGGGAAAATTTATTTGTGCAAAGGAAGAGTTGGCATTGTTTGGTGTTGGTGAGGCTCTTACACCTGGATGGTTACTTCATCCCTCATGGTTTGATAGAATGTCACCTATGGAACCATAAACCACAAAACCTATGCTTGACATGACATGTAAAGTACTGAGAATCAACCTCATATATAATTCCTGGATGATGTATGATGCTGTTTATTCTCAAAATGAAAACAAAGGAGACTGTTGCACTGTATCACATTAAACCAACCACAATTTCAACTTCCAAAGTTGTATTAGTTACCAGGGGGATGAAATTGTTATGGAACCAAGATATGTCCATGACTTCTGGTCACAAAGACCAGAGTCCAGAAGGGTGGGGTGTAGGGCAAAGCCCAACAGCCACTCAATCAGGTTCTCTAATGGTGGTTGTTTCCTATGTGGATTGGGCAGGGTCATCAGTCTCATAAAAACATGAACTCAAATGGAGTATGTTGGGCACAATCAAGGCTCTTGGTTCTGAGTGTAGAAGTGTGGGTATGTCTGTGAGCCACAAGATTACAGCTCATTCACTTGAGACTGCATCCCAGGTAGGAAGAAGGACTATAATCCTTGATCATACATTATTTAGTTGTGCATATAAGTAGAGAAGGTTTCACAATACCATTTGAGAACATCTAACATATAACAAATCTAGCAAAGATATCAAGTCAACACAAGAAAAACACCAGTTTGTTCTTTAACAATGAACCATCTGAGAATCAAATGACAAGCAGTATTATATATAAAATAGCAACAAAGGAGTAAGTATTTTAGGGCAGGGCAGTGGCTGTATGATGACAAGTATGATGCTTGTCATATAAGCATGAGGACATGCATTCATTCCTGAACATCTAGACTCTCCAACCATTTGGGCAATTCCAGGGGCTAGGGAGGCAGAAAAGGGAGGGTGCTCAGTTGCTGGCCAGCTAGTCTAGCTCAATGAGTAGGCACCCAATCAGGCAAACATTGCCTCAATAAATAACGTGAAGAATTGAAGACATTCAACTTTGACCTTTGGCTTCCACACAGAAATGAGGACATGCATACATGTGCACTTGTTCCCCTCTGTAGTGGTCATACACACACAAACATATACACACACAATGAATAAAATGTTTATACAGTAACCCATAAGAATCATCAGAATTGCTTGAATGATATGTAAATGGAATACACCAAAGTAGTAAAATTTATTTTTGTTTTGGCTTGATTTGAGGGGGGGGGGATGGGGAGGCTGGCAAGAGTAAGATAGTTTTTCTCTGTAGCTCTGGCTGTCCTAAAACTTTCTCTGTAAACCATGCTGGCCTAGAACTCACAGATTTGCCTGCCTCTCCCAAGTACTGGGATTAAAGGTATGAGCCACCATGCCTGGCAAGAAGTAAAATTTTAAAGAGAAAATCAAAACAGGAGGGCTTGCTTTATTGTTCATAGATTGGATGGAAATTCTGGGAAAGGATTATTCAACAGGATCTAAGCATTCAATGTAATTCCTACCAGATTCCAAACTTCCTAAAATTTGTTTGGACTATAGAGGCCACAAATGCTGCCAAACATTAGCCATCCATACAAATGAAAAATGTGGGACACCACTATGTAAATTCATATAAACACTGTGGTTGTTAGCAGTATAATGGAGTGCTATTGTCTACGAACAGTTTTAAAGTTTTCCATTTACATTGTGTTTGTGTGTGTGCTTCACTTGTAGGCACATGTGGTGTTCAAAGAATAATTTCAAGAGGTTGGTTCTTTCCTTTACATGGGTTCTGGAGTCAAACTCAGGTTTTCAGTCTTGTGCAACAAGTGCCTTTACTGGCTGAGCCACCTCTCTGGCCTACAGCTTCAGTGCTGAAGATAAAATCTGTGCATAGGCAGTGGGAATAATTGCATTATTACCAATAGATTTGACAGCATTGGGTCCAGACTGAGAAATGCCCTTGGAGGTTAGCAAAGTATACGTCTGAGGGCCTTTCCAGAAACAATACAATCATGAGGGTTTTGTTGGAGAGATGGGAATTAACCCCTTGACACATTCAAAATATAGTGGTTTACTGGACAATGGTGAAAAAAAAAATGGCTGTGGTGGAAGTTACAGGAAATAGGTAACTGGGTGCATGACCTTGTCCTAGCTCCTTCCTGCCCAGGCATGTTGTGAGGAGGCATGAGCCTCCTCATGTATATGTTCTGGCTATTTTGGTGTTCTGTCCAAGCAAATGCATTACAGTTATAATGTTCAAATCTTCCCTACTTGAGTTGTTGAAGAATTTTTGTCAGAACTCCCCACACACTGAGCCTGGGAGTTTGGTTCACTGGTAGGATCATGCTGTGTATGAGGACTTGGCTCCAGCACCAGAAAATAGGGGGAGGAGATAAAAGCCAAAATTATGTTATTCCTCCTACAGGAAGCAAGGAGGGTGATCCACACAACAAAGGTAACTCAGCTCGGGGAGTTGATCTTGTACATTCCATAATAAATGTCTGATTCTTGAGGAGTCCAACTATGGTGAGACATCTAACATTTACTGGTGTCCAGAATGGACTTTAAAAAAAAAAAAAAAAAAAAAAGAGTCTGAGCTGTATGCCATGACATTCTGTTTATTCTGTTTAAGACACGGTCTTGGGTTATCTCAGAGGGTAAGGAGACCAAGGTTAGCCCTGTGGTGTGCTCCATGTCTCCAGAAATGTCCTCCTATTCCCATCCCTACTAAACCCCAAACTTTCAAGACACTCAAGACTTTTGAACTTCCCAGTGACTCTTACTACTGTCACATAGGTTGCTGGAAGCATGATCCTGTCTGGACAGAATCTTCAAACAGGACATCCAAGAATGTGCCATCTCCTTGGACTGTTGTCTGTCAACTTTTACTGCAGTAGATTTTCCTCTTTAGCCTCAAGGACAGGGACTGTTCTAATTGTGAGCCCTTTTAGCAATTTGTGACATCTGAGTCTTGGGAACTACTACTAACAATATCTGTCATCCAAACAGGAACTGTATTCATTCACAAAAACAAACAAAAAACACAAAACATTCCTTTTGCTAAGAGTCTTGACTTCTGCCTGTAGCCATTGCTCACTAACCCAGCAGCCACTGATGAGTGCCTATGTGGGATACGGGTTTAGCTGGCGCTTGCTGAAAATCAGCACAGGTGTCCCTTTCTCTTTTTCCTTCCTTTTATTTTTATGTTACTATTATTGACATGCAGGCTGCTCTTGGATTCTTTATATACATCTCCCACTAGCCTGGAGTATTCTGCTGCTGGCCTCACATGCTGTGCATGTGCATGCCACTGCTCTTGACACAACACTCTTTTTTTTCATAGCATCCACACTGTTGTGGAGGATGACCAGTTGGTATGGGTTGGTTGTAGCTTGTAGACAGGAATTGATCAAGAAACCAAATGGCCATCTCTTTTTTTCTTTTCTGGGGTACAGGGTTTCTCTGCAGCTTTGGAGCTTGTCCTGGAACTTGATCTGTAGACCAGGCTGACCTCAAACTCACAAGAGATCAGCCAGCCTCTGCATCCCGAGTGCTGGGATTAAAGGCATGTACCACCACCACTTAGATCAAATGTCCATCTTAAGACTTGCTTATTACATCAATCTGGAATTAGTATCCCTGCCAGTATACAACTTCACAGAGCTGATAGAGGTTTGGGCTAAAGGGAAATGTGCTGGGGTTGTCCAGTGAACACTAAAAAACTAAAGGAAGGGCTTCATGTTAGCCAGGAGCTACCAAAAGCATGTGAAGCCAGACTGGGAGTGACTGTAGGGCTCAATCACCCTAGGATATGGCTCTATCTTCCAAGACATCCTGGAAAAGACACAGAGATACAGGAATACCTCAGACACCTGCTGAGAGTGACATGAAAGCTGTGCCTCATAAAGTGCCCTGGGATTCCAGAAATGTTCAGCATCACTGACAGGTTGGCAATGTATCCCAGCTGGAGGCAGGGTATAAACCTGAGGCCAATGGAGATACCAAGATCCTAGCTGCTAAATTCATATGCATAAACTATGCCCCTAAAGGCATCTTGCCACCTTAAAAGAGCCCTGTAGTTCTCCTTGCCCAACTCTGAATCTGTGTGTAATGTTTTCTAAAATCATCCACCACTTGCCTTGTCTCACTTCCTGGAATCTCTGTCTGCAATGGCATGCACTCATTGGGAATCCAGAACTAGTCTTTACTTGGTGTGCCTATGCTGGGGAGGAGAGTCCATACCTAATTTGGGGATGAGGAAGCCCTACATTTAATTTTATAAGATGACAGATGGGAAAAATTCACTGGTATTTTATCTCCAAAGATCTACACCTTAAAGATCACAGCAGTGGTAAAGGGCATGCAGTATTCCATCTGTGGAGGCTACACCTGCCCCATGTACCACCAGTCTCCTTTTGTACATTGCTCGGACAGCATATTCCCTCAGCAGAGAAGTACAAGTCTTCATCCAATATTCTTTTATCTCTGTGTTGAGGGCTGATCCATGTAAGAAAGATGCCCATTCACTTTTGTAGAAATCTGGATCAAGGCAGTTGTTAGGAGCCACATGTGTCACACAACTCTGGGATTGTAACCCTAGCTCCAGCCCAAGCCTTCCACCACATATCCAAGGGAACCCAAGCTAGCAGTGTCAGGTGGCTCACAAACAGGTTATAGACCAACAACCCACCAGACACTGATGTCCACCGTCCCTCGCTTTTTTTCATCTCATCCAGGAAGACATCAGTAAGGTTGCTATTCAGAATCTCAGGCCATCCTGTTCTCTGTCATTAGCTCATTCAGCAGGGGCCAGGAGTACCTTCTGCCTAGGAAGACCTTACCAAGCAGCCCTGGGAGGCACAGAAGCATCATGAATGTATTCAGCACCTGTGACACCCAGAAATAGTGGGGGTGCTCCTGTGTTCACTGTTTACCTGAACCTGTCCCAGCTCCCAGTTTAGTCCTACTCTGTTTTCCCTCACAGGTTCTAGCCTTTAGAGTCCCTTATAGTTTTGGGTTGACAATAGAACTTATTCTAGCCTACAAATCTCAAAGGCTTGTGTGGCCACCACATGAAAATACAAATGCTCATGCATTCTGGAACCTTAAGACTCTCCTCTCCTTCATGTTACCTGCGCAGCTCCACACCATCCCTCTTGCACGAAGATTCTCTTCTGGAGGGGTTCTAGGTGCATGGAATTGACACTGCATAAGACTCCAGTAAGTATGGTACCTTGCAAATAAAGCGAACCTCCACCTCCATGTTTTCTTCTAGCAGCTTCAGCAGCCTAATGAAACATCAGCACATACTAAACAATAGACAAACACATTGCAGGATTGTGTTAGGGCTGCATGGGTGTCCTGGAAGTGAGGACATGGAATTAAGTTGACTGTATCTCACACTCTGGTACCTCTCCCTCCCATTCTTGTGTCCTTTAGTCTATCACCCACTGGCCTGTCAGCCAGTATTGAAGTAGTGAGCATTCTCAGTCATCCACTGCTCCAGTGATTTCTTGCCAAGGTTGAAGCTATTCAGGGTCAACACAGAAAACCTGCTGCTCCCATCACTTCTGGTCCATATATGTGATGGTTTGAAAAGAAAATGTCCCCCATAGGTCCATAGGGAGTGGCACTATTAAGTGTGACTTTGTTGGAGGTGTCATCTTGGAGGAAATGTGTGCAACTAAGGACCAGCTTTGAGATTTCAGATGCTCAAGCTAGGCCCAGTGTGTCTCACTTTCTTCTTGCTGCCTGTGGATCCTGATGTAGAGCTCTCCCGTACCTCTCCAACACCTTGTTTACCAGAACACTGCCATGCTTCCCACCAGGATAATGGACTGAACCTCTGAACTGTGAGGCATCCCAAATGAAATGTATTCCTTTGTAAGAGTTGCCATGGTCATGGTGCCTCTCCTAAGATAGGGTACTATATGTGGTATGCATATAACCAAGTATTACTGGCAGTGCACTCAACTCCCGACATCTCTCCTCCTCCTCCAGATTCAGCACCACCCCCTCCCTCCCCTTCACCTTGTTCCTTTCACATACCACATCTCTTTTGTAGGTTCCACTGTAGAATCCAATGGTTTTTTATCATATCACTTAACTGTATCAGCAACCCCATTAGTCTGTTCTGGTCACTGATTCTTCTATGCTATCTTTGCTGCCCTTCCCCCACTCAAACCCTTGCCTTTGGATGGGAACTGGTAGGTGGTCTAAGGTGTCCTCTTCCATATTTACCAGCACCTCCTGCATGATTTCTCATCTGTTGATCATAGCCACTGACTTCCAAGCTACCTCTCTGAAGCAATGCTGCAGCTAAAGTAGAAGATCAGAAAACTTACCAAGTGGAGATCCCCAGCAGACCCAGACCTTAAGGACCAGACCTCCACATGAGCTTTGCTCTGTGTTGCTTGTTACAAAGCAAATGCTCTATCACCGAGCTGCTTCCTAAGCCTGAGATCCGTTGCCATGAAACTGGAAAGTATATTATCTAAGCACAGCAAAGGACTGATACTAGATGTGATTACCCAGCAGAGACCTTGCCACAACTAGTACACCTGTCCTCAGTTCTTTGAGATACAAGACCTACAGAACATTAAAGAGATTTGGCCAACCATAGCACTTCTTCCCACTGTTTCCCAACTAAAACACTGATCTAGACCCTGACATTTCTCCACCACCAAGACCCTTGTCCTTTGATGGGATCAAGGACTTGGGACTTCATGATGTCTGCTGTGTGACAAATCAAAAGCACAGTTTGCCCCATGTCTTGACCCTTGTCCTCCTGTATATACTTCTGCTCTTGGATAATCCCTTTCTCTTGGGGGATTCATTGTTTAATACTAAGGGTACCACGGCCTCTGCTGCCTTTTACTACAAATTCTGCCATTCTGTACTAGTTATAAGATATGTTTTCAAACTCCACTTGCAGCAGGCTGCCCAGCTCAGGAAGTGGTACAAAGCTTGGAGGGTAGTGGGACAGTTCTGTGATAGTACCAGTTTATCAATCAAGTCCACCAGCAGCAGAAACAGATCTGATTCCAGCCAGAGGCACAATCCAGTCTATAGCACGATGGCTGCCTCCTGGATTCTCTGGGAACACTGCCTGGTGCTCACCCCAGCCACCTAGAATAAGGAAGGAAAAAATAATTATCATCTCCTAGGCATTTTGTTCCTTAAAAAGGAGCCAAGATTGCCCTCTGTTCTCTTGTGTTGAGGCCAGCTGTTAACTGTCATGTTAGAGGGGGAAGACTAGCCTCCATGGTTCAAACACCTCTGCCCTCCTGTTTGCAGAGAAACTGTTGGGAAGTAAAGGCTAATATACCTAGTTATGTCAGCAAGTGACACTAGAGTTGCCTGTGCGGGCAAGCAAAGGGCAGTGAGAGGAAAGTAGCTGAAGCCTATGAAATCTTTAGAACAAGAATAAAGTCACTCAGTTGATTACGGAAGCAAGACTCACAGCCTGGAGACTTCTAAAATCTGGAAACAAAGGCTGAGAAATGTGTCACTATTAGAGAACTTGATGAGATCTACATGATGATCCAGGAGCTTTTTAAATGGAGATCACCACAAAGTCATTTTAATGGGGATATGGAGAATGGTATTCCCCTTATGCCAGAGGTCTGTGGTTAGGATGAGCCAGCCACATGGAAAAATTAAAGGAGCCTTGTGTCTCCCAAGGATTCACGGACTATGTGGCACGCATTGCTGTTCCTATTGCATACACCAACACATCAGTCCTTCCCAGGCTCCCCAGAGGCAGGAGTTTTCATGCTACAAGAGCAGAAGTGATGCCAAATAAACGTAGTAACATACTACATTGCAATATTACTTGCTCTGAGCTACAGCTCTGCATTGCTTGGACACGATAGTCTATTGATGGCCAGTATGGATTTACTGTTTTGGAAAGATTCATGTGGCCCATGATCTGGGACCTATGCCATGGGGGAAATGAACAATATACTGGTGGGCCCTCTGGAAATTGCCATGAGAGATTTGACCTCAAAACATTGTAGCAATAAGGTGGTTTAAGTCTATACCTGAGCCCTATATGCTCCAAGAGGAGCCCTATAAGACCCAAACCCTTTTGTGAGAATTTTAGAAACCCATTATGTGGAGCTGTTGTAGCCAACCAGCATAGGTCCATTAAGAGAAGGAAGGTTTGGGCATTTCTCTGACATTTCTTCCTCTCTTTGTCAGGTACAGTTAAGAATGCTAAAGATGGGAAGCCTCTTGGGCTGCAGTCCCAAGAACTATCACTGGGGGGAGACAGAGATTAAAGGTAGTGGTACTAGAAAGAAAGACCTGCAAAGTAGGACCAAACTCATAGGGATTTGTTTAATGGGTAGTTTCTGTTTTATAAGATGAAAAGATAGTGGATATTAGCTGCAGAACATGAACTATATATAAACCATGATTCATGATTCACGATTAGGACGTACATAACTCTAAAAAGACCACAAGTCTAAAATTTTAATATGCATTTCCAAGAGGGATTAGGGGGATGACTAAATGGCAAAGAGCACACTGATCTTCTAGAGGACTTAGGTTCAGTTCCCAGCATCCACATTATCAGCTCACAACAGTCTGTAACTCCAGTTCCAGTGGATCTTCTGCCCTCCACAGGTACTAGGGACACAGTCATACATGCAGGCAAAACGCCCATATACGTAGAATTAAATGTTTTTAAAGTGTAAAAAATCTACTACATACCTATCAGCATGGGCAATATAACGAATACCTTCAGATGCTGGTGAGGATGTAAACCAACAGGAACTTCCATTCATGGGTCATGAGAATATAAAATGGTCTATTCATTTGAAAAGCAGTTTAGCAGCCGCTTACAAAACATATGCCTTACCATATGACACATTAACTGAAAAACTTATGCCTACGCAGGAACCTGCACAGTATTTATGGCAACTCTACTCATATTTGCCCAAATTGGAAGAAATCAAAATGTCCTTTGGCAAACAGGAAGCTGGAAAAACTGGGCATATCTAGACAATGGAGTTTTGCTTTTTGTTTTTGTTTTGCAAAGAAATGAACTATGTAACCATAAATACATGAAGAAGCCATAAATGTGTATCACTAATTTGGAAGCAGCCAATCTGAAATGGCTCTAACTATATGACACTCTAGAAAAGGAAAAACTATGAAGATGACAAAAATATCAGTGGCTGTCAGGTTTTTAAAAGAAGGGGAGGAGCAGCTGGCACAGCTTTTTTAGAGTAGCAAACTGTCCTCTAAGAGACTCTAATGGGGATACACGAGTGTCATAAATTTGTACAAATCCATGAAGTGTACAGCTACTCTGGTGAGGACACTGCCAATGGGACAGACTGTACACATATATTTGGAGGATGCACGTACATAGGAGATTATCTTCTGTTCAATATTATAATGAACCAAAAACTGCTTTTAAAAAATCTATGATAACACACATGCACTGACCTTAGAAACTACAAGAGCTTGAGCTCAGTCAGCTAGACATCAGGAAACTGTCATCAAGAGGAAGTGAATAGGGCCACTGCCCACCTCAAGAGTCATTTCTGAATCCAGTTTAAGGAAAGATATAGATCATGACTGAAGCAGTGCTCAGGTATAGGAAACAAAAGAACAAAAGGCAAAGTGACAAACATCTGCTATCAGTAAAATATCATCCTCAAGATACGTATTTTTCAAGTTTTATGGCTTAGTCCTTGACACCTAAAACCTATCAATTGCATTTTAACTGTGTTAATACAGGTTACCAACAAGAGATGCCATCAAGCTCAAAATCCCACATTTCTATTCAGGTCTTGTCTAGCCGCCTGAGCATGATCCTATGGCTGACACAACACACCACTCACACTCATATTCCTATCCAGGCAGGTGAGATGAGAAACAGACCACACTGCTTGATATAGCCATTAAAGCAAAATTAACCTGCCATTTGTGCAGCCCCAAACTGGTAAGCACACTAGAACTCATTTATAATTGCTTACTTCCAACTCAAAACACCATTTACAGTATTTGTTCTTTTTTTTTTTAAGTCCATTAACATTGTATTGTACTTTCATAATCCTTAAAATTAATGCTGACTGGGAATATTGTCCTCATGTCAACTTCAAAAAGTCAGAATGGCACCCATAGAGGCAGAAAAGAACCCTAGGTTTGGTTTCAGGCTCTGCTGCCAAGGACTACCTAGCCTTCAAGTGGCCAGGGAACAAAGGACTGATGGTGGCCTCTTGGAGAATAGAACTACAGTCCCCTTTGGGAGGCTGATCCTGGAGAAGAAAAAGACAGACACATTCACTTAGAGTAAATGAAAAAGGACACAAGGTTAAAATGAAGTTTATTATGTTTTTGATTTTTTTTTGAATTTTTGTTTTGTTTTTTTTTTGTTTTTTTGTTTTTTTTTTGTTTTTTTTTAAATAAAACTGTTTGTAAAACAGCTATTTTATCCCCGCGGCAGAGTGACCCCTGAAAGATGCACATATCCCTTCTTAAGGCCTTAACAAGATTTTTTTTTGTACTTTTTTCTTTTTTTAAAACTCATATATTTAAAAATTATACAATTTACAAAACAAAACAACACAACATAAAGATTCATGTAGCATGAGGCCATGCATCTGACAAGCCCCCCTTTTCCATTATAAAAGTGAAAGCAATGAAGTGTTAAAGTGGGTGGTTCTGGTCAGCTTCACCCACCCACATGGTTCCTGCACGCTTTACCCACCCCTGGCCTGTTCCACCAGCAGAGGTCTGGGCCTCTGTGGGTTCCATGGATCCTGTGGGTCCCAGCTACATGGGATTTGTCAAGGAAAGAGGGAGCCAGAGGTAAGCCATTCCTTAAGTATACCTGTTGCTGTGGGGCTATTCTACCTACTTGGTGGGACCACAGTGATCCAGGACACAGCCATGACCTTGAGGCATCTGCCAATTTCACTCCCCCCCCAAAAAAAGAAAAAATTAAAAATAAATAGTGTTTCTGGAAAGAAAAAAATTTATTTTTGTGTTTAAACATCATTTCCCCACTTTTGAAAATGACCATTCCCATTCTGCCCTCCCCCACAAACTTCCCCTATGAGACAGTCTGACCAGAGGAAAGGTGGTTGTCATTGGTCTGCTCTTTCAGTCCTGGGTCTAGTGTTCACTGAATTGTTGTGAGACAGGCTAAAGATCAAAGCCACACCCCATCCTTTATGAGATGAGTTTGTTCAGTTCAATTTCACATTTAAATTTCATTGTCATTGGAACAAATTTTGAGTTAACTAGATAATTTTAAAATAGAATCAAAAGGGATAGCGCACCTTTCATTTAAACAAAGTCTTTCCAGACTAAAAATAGATTTATATATATATATATTTTTTATCCCTCCCTTTGGCCCCCCCTCCCTCATGAGCCCACCCCTCCCCCCTCCCCCATATTGTCACTATGGAGATTGTGTCCATGGAAACAGCCATTCCAACATCTTGTGTCTTTCTTTCCTGTGGTGTCACCAGTTTGAGTGTGATGTGAGAACATAGGAAGGAAGTGCTGACATGGGCAGGCGCAGTGGGGATGCAGGGAAGGGCAGGGTGGGGGTGTGGTTGCACAGCAGGAAGATTCCATTCCATCATGTGTGTCCACCACCTTCTCATCTCCACAGTCTCACCTGGAAAACAAGCAATAGACACTGGGTGCTGGGAAGGTCTATGCCGTCTCAGCACAGCTGTGGTAGCAATGAGATAGGGCTTTCAATAAGGATCTTACATTCAGACCTTTCTGTAGATGGCTGCTGATTTTAACACATTCAAGATCAATGCCGGCACTATCAGGCACTTTGAACCAAACATGGGAAAGGCAACAGTGATCTAAGCTAATGGGCCTTGCATGGAAGGAAACAAAACACAAGATTCCTTGATTTCCATGGCTGGGCCATGTTTGAGAATGTGGTGTGTGATTCTTTGCCAGCATATTAAGCACTGAGGGCCTGTGGTTGGCTCAACACCTGTGGCAAAGCTCAATTCTCATTAAAAAAAAAAAAAAAAGCTAACAGTATCCTGTTGTCCCTGAAACGTACAGCACCCACCCAAATTACAATAGGATCAAGTCATAACTATGTCTCATCTGTCTCTAGTTGAGTCTGTTCTTCATGCAAATAGAGAACACTTCTCAGAACCTCTGATGGGGAGGTGGGACAGGCCCTAGCCCATTTTCTGGAGCTTGCACAGAGCTGGAGGTTTTAACTCTGCTAACTCCTCAGGAATTTGAGGTGCTTAAGAACCCTGGGGCTTCTCTCTCTACCATTTCAGATTCCAGAGGTTGTTCTTACAATCCATGTCGGGCAAATGGATTGTTCAGGGGACTCTGAGGAGTGCCTCATGGTCTGCCTTATGTGAGAAGGGCCCAAGAGACATAATAGTTTCTAAGTAATTAATTCAGAAAAATTACACCAAAAGCCACTGTTTATGGCAAGCACTCTCATCCTTGTTTTCTGCCAATCCCTTCATTCTTTCCATCTGTGTCTCTTGGGATTCCTGTTTTGTCTCTTCCTCAAATCTCTCCTGTTCTCACCACCAACAGATAACTTCATGATAAACCAGGCTCACTGTCTCATACCTGCCTCCACAAAGCTGACCAGTAAACAACACTAAGAAGGCTGGTATGTGTGCAGGACCTAAGAATGCACCATTCATAAGCATACATAATCATACCTGTCCTTGCTAATTGCTTTATAAAAAGCCTGGTAAGGAGAAGGCACTTTGTAAAGACAGCAGTATACTGTAGCCCAAGACTCCAACTCTGGGAATGCAAGAGTTTTATCATGGCACTAAGGTTCCTTGAACCCATATACAAGATGAGGAGGCTCAAGTTCAGGGAGGTGACACTTGCACCCAAGGCAGGTGGCTAGTTCAATGTAGGATTTGGGTTTACAGCCCAATCCTTTGCTACCCAGGGTCCTGGCACTGTTTCATTACATGAAACAAGACTGAGAAATGGCTGAGAAGAGTTAAGTAGACTTCAGGTGAGTTTTCTGCCATTCCAACCTGAATATGGTCAATATTCTCTTTAAATCTCACTGGGAATGTGGCTACCATCTGTAATCATAGCAGTTGGAGGAGTAAGGGAAGGGGATCTTAAAACAACCAAAATGACTATCAATCATTAAGAATGGGGATGTGGTAAGGATAGCTTAGTAGCAGAATTCTTATGTGGGACTCGGGTTCTACATCCACAAATACAAAACAATAAGCACCTTGATGTTCAGCAGGTAAAGCACAGGGTTCTCTTTGGACCTACCCTGTGACCAGAACCTGAGAGGGCTTCCTTCTCCACCAAACTCTAAGTCCCAGTTGCAACTGCAGCAAGCACCTTCACTCAGTTCAACTAGTCTAGGATTCAGAGACAGTCTCTTCTATGAAGTACATGTGATCCCTACCTGAAGAGGGACTGAATTCTGAATTATGGTATAGGGGAGATCCACTTGCCTCTGCCTCCCAAGTGCTGGGATTAAGGTGTACATCACATGCCTATCATAATAGGATGCTTTCTCATCCTCAGAAATGGATGGGACATGGCCTACTGTGGCCTACAAAGACTTTACCTCTCTTACATTCATAGCCTTGGGGGAGAGAGGGTGCAAGTACACAAACCCCACATGTTGGAGCAACATCTTCTAGCCCCTAACACTGGGTATTTTCTGCTAGACAAAGCAGTTGTAGCTCTCAGAAACACACAAGTAGGTGGCATGCAGTGGCCAGTGTACTCTGTACTTGCCAAGGCCTTGTCAAATCCTCCTTAGTTCATCACTGATATTTCTTTCTTTACATAGGAAACAGAAGCATAAAGATACTAAATGATTTTAACATCAGTCACACAGCCCCTTCCTCACCATTTTGTGTGAGAAAGTGGGGTACCAGGAAGTCAGGACACATAAGTACACTCACTGTCCCTTCTTTGATTTGTGTAATTCCCCCTTAATGGTGACTCTCTATCCTGAGCACAAGTGTTCCTTGAGGACAGTAGTTTGTTTCTGTCCCTGACCACTGAGGCTTCAACAACTGTTTGGCCTTTGAAGGACGCTAACTGACCTCAGTATAACAAATGAACAGACAAAACTAGAAAAAAAAAAATTCATTGTAGGAAGAGTTTACAAAGAGAATATTCCAGATATTAAAACGGGACACAGGGTCTGCTTTTTTACTCAATAGGTGACTGCTACAACCTAAATAGACTTGAGGTCCATCCCACATGATGGTCAGGTTTACTTTGGCCTAGTAGATAACAGCCCAGGAAGGGTGGAGGTAAAATTTACCATTCTGCTCAAAGTCCATTGTGCTTCTAGTCTATAGAGATGGAAGAGTCTAAGAATGAGTAGGGGTGATTACCAAGGTCCCCAAGAGATAGTTACCAAGATTCAGATTTTCTAAAACTCAGGCCTGAATTCAGTACAAAACCAAGTTCCAAATGAACTAATTTTTACCTCAGCTAAGCCTACTTCAGGAATCTATCTCATGATTCCCTTAGAGTTTGACTCTAACCCTCAAGGTCAATATGGAAGCATTTACAGAGACTGCAGGGCCTAGTTAGACACAGTATCATTCAAGACCATGAATCCCACTGAAGAACAATATAAACAGTTCTCCAAAACCTGTATTTATTTCCCCACCACTCTGTCCTGAGGGTCACCTAAATGTACCAAGACTGTGTACAGCCTGTACATCCCAGCAGCTTCTAGAGGTGCAGAGCTGGCAATGCCTTTTGGTCAGTCCATAGTCGTCTCATGTTTAGGTCTTGTGCCCCAAGAACAAGTAAAATGGTTCTCATTCACCTTTCACACTGTTCTGCTCCAGGCACTGCCAGCCTTATTCCCTGCAAGAGACAGCCAGGAATAAAAAGCTCTACAGCAAAGCACTTAATATCCCCACCAGGGAGTCCTAGGATATCCACATCTGATCAAGATCTATCCCACAGCTTCCTCTGATGTTAGTACCTGAACCACCAATTAAACATTTTCTTGGAGGAAGAAAACCACATATTCTCAGATGAATTCAACTATTCTTCAAATTAACAATGATTTTTCCAGAAAACAGCAAAAGCCTCCCAGTTGTAACCAGGGAGAGGGCACACTCCACAGAGAATAGGCCTGTTGTGTCTGTGGGAGCAGAAGAAACCCATTTAGGAATGATCCCTCAGATACCACCTCAATACAGCTAGTACCTCTGCCCAATGTAGCAAGGCCCACACCATGATAACTTTGTTCTCTTCTTTCACCTGTCAGTGATAGAGCAGGAAGGATGAACCAAGCTTCCAGAGACCATGCCCTCTAAAGTGCATTTGTCTTGGCTGCAAAATGTGTTTAATCCCTTAACACTGTTAAAAACGTAACTAAACTGGATGACAAAACCCACTAAATACACTTTCCTTCTCTTTGTGCTTTTTACAAAGGAATTCTCCACAATACTGGGGGTGGGATCATAAATAATAAAATTTGGAGAATATTCTAAGCTTTTTTCCCCCAAAGAAAACTTAGTATATAAGCCTTACTGACACGTCTTTTTGTTTTTAAGACTCCTCTAAGACGTAGTCAAAAGAACAGGCTGTGGGCAGATGATCCCCACTTGTACGATTGTCCCAGAAGCTTTGCCTTTAGGACTATCACCCATGGGCTCATCTGTCAACTCTTCACTAAAGGGCTAACTTCAGGAAAAATTGTTCCAATTCCAACTGGCAGTAGACAGTTCTGATGGCTCTACCACCTTCCTATAGACATTCAGGAAGTTAAATAACAAATGAGAAACTTTTTTTTTTCTGGTTTTATTAACCCACAAAACTAAATGCTAGTGGTGCAGTATGTGGCCATAAGAAGCCTGAGGCCAGGACACATATGGAGCTTTGTGAGGAGGTGGTGGGAGCCCAGCAGGCTCCAACTCACCTGTGCTTGCTGTTCATTCCCACGTGCACACTGCCCCCCTCACCCCCGCTCCGACTGCTCTGTGCTGAGGCTGCCTTTCGCGGTCTTGTTCTGCAAGGGGGGAAGAGGGCATGGAAGGGGAGGCTGATGCCAGCCAAAGCCAAGGGGGTGACAAGACAAAAGGACAGAACAGAAAATATAGTGTGGAAACCAGGGAGGGTAGTGGTAAGGACAGGAATGGCACATGGAAAAGGAAATAAAAAAAAGCAGAGTCAGTACTGAATGACAAACAGGAGACATCCAGACTTGGCTTTCTGAGGCAAAAATGTGATCATAAGTAAAAATAAGGAGAATACTGTGGTCCTAAGAACATTTCTGAAAAGTATTCTTAAAAGAAAGCATATGAATCTGCCAGGAGCATTCTGAGGACAGCCCTATTTGGGGACTGAGTGGTCAATGACCACCAGATGTCAGTGTGACCTCAGCTAGACAGGTGCAAGTGCAGGAGACATGGGCACCAGACTCTGACCCTCCTCCTTCACCCCATTCCACCATTTCTGTGGTACCTCAGAAATGAGTTTCTAGCCTCATCTTTCCTAAAAGAAATTGCCATAAAAGCATCACTTAAACACATTGGAAAATGGGCCAGTGGCAGACCATCACCTATACATTGTTGGGTTGCTTCTGCTGCACTACCTGGGAGAGAATGAGAACTTCCCCAAGCTCTGAAGTTGACTCTATTTCTTAGTCCAAGAAATATTTTTATACCAGGCCTTGCATAAGCTCATTATGAATTGATCCATGAACTATTTGGAGTTCTACTAAACTCAAGTAAAAAGCAGTAATAGTTTCACTGAGTCTGATCTTCTAATTTCTCATAATAAACAGGTATCTGCCCTCAAAACAGCATACCTCTTCCCATCCTATCATGAAGGGTATTGGCCCCATGCTTCAGGGATTTCTTCAGCTCTGTACCTTCCAAAGGCTAGAAGGCTTCAGCTAGAGGTATATGTTAGGACAGGTATAATTGAACTCTTTCCAATGCCTGGGGCTTTAAATCTTTCAAGGGGAGCTACCCCTATTCTCCAGCTACACAGCCAGCCCCACTCAGAGTATAGAGGTCTATGACTCACCTTGTGCTTGGGGCACCTCACCGAGAAGTTTTCCTCATGTAGCAAACAATCTACAAAACAAAGGAGACAGTGAGATGAGCCTGTGCATGCTTAATCAAAGTATGGCCATACTGGCTGGACTGATATACATGAACCTAATACTAATCTCAATACTGATTTATTTCCTTTCTTCTAAATATATATATGCAATACTCTATTTATATGGAAAAAAAAAAAAAAAACAAAAAACCTGACAGTACTTGTAGAAAAGCCAGATGCCATGAGACACAGGCACTTTTTCCCAGTTTTGTTATGTTTAGTGGGTTATCCAGAGAACTGCTATAGGGTGCTCACATGGCTGCTGGAGCCTGCCATCTTTCCTCCCTCTTAGATAAAGGATTTCCAAGAGCTTTTGGTCTGCCTAGATTTCAAGTCATTAAACATTCAAAATGTTAACATCATTTGGATCTGAACCTTAGACACACAATTGTTTTTCTCTTATTCTCTGACCACATTATAGTTCCTAATAAGAAAACATCAGTGACATCCAAAATAATCTATGGTAATTAACATGGAATCAGCCACAAAAATTAGCATTTTAAAGTGATTGATGATAAGTGAAAATAACCATGGTATTGTTATACAAAAATCACTCCAACAATCAGAATATACAAATGTGTAACTAAACTTCAAATTTCATTACAATTTTTACATACATTAAAAACAAAATAAAAGACTGAAATGAAACCTTCCAAAATATATCAGTGATTCTCTTGTAGGAAGAAAATAGGTGATTTCATTAAAACCTTTTCTCTCTATATTTCCAAAATGACAATGCTTAATAATCAAAGATGACCTCTAACCTCTTGGGATCCACAGGATTAATGCAGAGCCTCTAAAACACACACACACACACACACACACACACACACACACACACACACACACACACACACACACACCTGAAATACAGTGACCACCTTTTGCCTCTAACTCAAGAGAGCCCAATTTTCAAGATAGAACGGTGACCAGCCCTTTAAGTCCAGTTGTCACCTGCATCACATAGCCCCTGAGACACAGGAAGACATTCCTGACATGATCACACAATCTACATTGAACATTTCAGAGTGAAAACAAAATCCCATGAGGGTGATTTTACTCCTTGGAGGAAAAAAAATATGATGTACTTCAGCTTTTAACATGGTGACAGTATGCCTGAAGGCAGCCAAGAATACATGTAAGTCCAGCTTAAAGAAATAGGGCAGTGTGTGGAGCAAGGCAGATAAATCTAATTAATGAGTTTACTCTGTACATCATAGCTCTGACAGACCGACAGCCAGGTGCAGGATGTGATGGCAGAATGTTAATAAATATTGATCACACACTCTGAGAGAGCTCTCAGGCACCACACAGCAAGAGGCAGCCATGACACTTACCTTATTAAGTTCACTATTTAACCAGTTTAAAATGAGATCCAGACTAGTAGCCTATATAGCCACAGATTTCAAGTGTAATAGTATATAAGAAGCAGAGAAACACACAAATGATAACTTCTCAGGTCCTCAGTATCCTGAAGAAATCAGTTAAAACACTCAGAGAATTTGGCTCACTTCGGTATTCTGTGCCTATGGATCAGATCACCTCATATATAGGGTGGGCTATCAGTGTTCTCAGATCAGGCCCAAGGACTCAGTCAGTTATCACTAGCCTCCAGGCCCCTGCCTCCAGCATGCAACAAGCATAGCATAGTAAATGAACCGTGCTAATTTAAAACCCACAAGTTCATAGCATGACCAATACTCCTGCTGTTCTAACCTGGCAGTGAGTTTATGAACTATAGGAGGCAGACAACGGAGTTCAGAGAAGCACTTTCTCCTCACCTGGAGTCTCCAGTGGCACTATGCCACCAGTCTCTAGGTCCAGTCAAACATCACACCTGTGGAACTTGACCACCATAATGCTACAGGGTTTACAAAATCATCTAGAATAGGGCCCATGTCAGTTGCAAAAGGCACCATCAGAAACACACAGGTGGGTTCATTCACCCTCAGAGTAACAACAGTGCGACCGGTTGTGACAAACCATTAATAAAATAGGTTTCCTAACGTTAGAAAATGTTTTTTTGTTTTTAAAAGGAAAAACAAGTGACAAATAAAACAATGTAAATATACATTACACTTCTGGAGCTGGAGTTCTCCTAAAGAAGTCTTATAGACTGCCCGTCTCTGCCCTTGCAGCACACTGTAAAGACAATTGCTCTTTCCTCACACAAATCTGCAAATCATCAGGTACTGTAATTCCATGCTTAGCAAAAGGCAGTACATAGGCAGAAAGCTCAGAAGGTGGAAGGGTACAGAAGAGATTACGGTATCTAACCACCCAGTGCTACCAAGGTAAGAGCAAAGAATACAAAGTGCAGTGAAATACCAACTGAGGACTCTGGCAGGTGTCTTGGTCAACCATTGACAATCACCTGATTTGTTTTTTCTAAGACCCACAGGGCCTGGTCAGAATTCCTATAGGGTAGAAACCAAAGAACTCATCAGGTCACCACAAGAGCTAGAAAAGGCTCACAAGGTAGAACAGTGACTTCCAGAAACAAATACCACCTCCATAGCACTCCTAAGAGAAGGCTAGGGTGACTTCTCTGAGGATGTCATAACGAGCTTCATAAAACTCAGGTATACCATCCATATAGAACTCAGGCTGAATGAAGATGGTCTCAAGGATAAGGTAGGAAAAACTAGAGGGGTCTAGTATGTCCTTTGGGTTTCTTGTTACTAGACACAATCACCAGATCAATTGGAATCTACCTCACAGCACTGTCATCCTCATACTAGTATAGATGGACATTACAGCTCTATGGCAACTCCTGAAGCACATAGATGGGAATAATATGCCCTAGAAATAAATCCTTGATGCTGGCAGAGAGATTCTTTTGTTTTGTCATGACCCATCCCAGGCTCTGACCCCACTATTCAAAGTATTCAGCACAGAGTGAAATTTCCAGCTGTGGTTCTTTGTAAGGGTTAAAGAAAAATCCCCTCCAGCCAAGATTCTTTACACACAGTGGAATTATCAATGAACTACCACAGACTTATTCTTTGTCTTAATTGTTGTGTACTTTGTATTAATACATTAAACGTTTTCCCAGAATCAGAAATCATGTTCTTATTACTGTATCCTCTATCTAAAGCCAAACTCTCCTGTAACACACAGAAAATCTAATGATGGTGTCAGAAATATGGGATCACATTAAGTGGGGGAGTTACAGGAGTCATAGGACCTGAAACAAGGATTCTATTTCCATGGAGACACCCAAGCAATGAAAGTTCTTCCGTAGATCAAGAGTATTTTAAAGATTTGGCTGCTGGCATCAAGGCAGAGATGAAAACATTATACTGCTCCTTACTCCACCAATAAATTAGAGCCTCTTAACAGAGTGACTTATCTTAATTAAGAATAGAAAACCAGTCAAGGTCAATGAACACACCTTCCCTACATGTAAGACATATTCCATGGTCTTGAGGAGACCATGGAATAAGCACAAAAATCTATGCCTGCAGGGCAGTGCAGGACTCTAGGTCATTACAACTTGGATCATCACAAAAAGTACTGCAGCTTATAAAGCAGCATCTTTGACACCAGCTCTGCACTCTTAAAGAGCAAACTACAGTTGTAGCAGCAAAGCTAGAGGACCAGGGATCATGCCAGACTTCTCAAACAGAACCTCTCTTTTGCTGGAAACTTGGCTAGGTTTGTTAGACAGAGACTTATTGACTTAATGAAGGTAAGGGTTGGGTGAGGGGTTTGGGTAGGCACACGCGATAGACAGGAGCAGAAAGTGGCAGGCATTATTTACTGACTCTCAATAAAGGAAGGCCTTGCCTTCTGAGGAGGTGGTTTGGCAAGCTTTCATTACAAAAAGGTATTCCCACTGCCCTCTCCTAAAAACCTCACCCTAAACTTTATTAAGGTAGCTCTGTGTCTATCTGCCATAAGCAATACACAGCCATTTGATTTTAAGTTTAAAATTTTAATTTCTACCAGTTGTTGGTGGCACTCACCTTTAATCCTAGCACTCAGGAATCAGAGGCAGGCAGACCTCTGAGTGGAAAGCAGTCTGGTCTACAGAGTGAGTTCCAGGATAGTTAGAGCTACACTGAGAAACTCTTGTCTTGAAAAACCACACACAGCCCCACTTTCCTTAGTCCTACTATCCACATTTTAAGTACTCAATGGTCACATATGGCTACAGCTACCATCCTGATGCAGAAAAGTCTACAGCATTTTTATTACTGTGGAACATTCCAATGAGCAGTATGCTTTACCAGGAAATAGGTGGAAATAGACTGGGAGCTGGGAGCAACACACCAAGGGCCTTGTTATTACAAACACGGTTATCAACACAGCTGATACTTGAGGATACACATGGGGTATGCCTGGAGTTTAAGTGGCTAACCATCTAGAAGTGGGCAAGCTTCTGTTGCTGAACAGTCTCTGTGTGAGAGACCACTGCTCACCCAAGCACTGACTGCAACAGCCAATGATTGCATAACCCCCCATTCAAAACCAACCCTTAACACTTGGGAATCCCCATTTAAGAGAAACTTCAAATGAAGGAAACCAGACGTTCTATAAGCAACATAATGAACATGAAGAAAAGCAACTGTTTGACTGTACAAGATTTAATACCCTGAGTACAAGCTAGGGTGAACAATTCAGACAATATGAAAACTTATCAGTTGGGAGAATGAGGCCAAGTGTAGAGGTACAGGCCTACAACCTCAGCATTTAGGAGTAGTCAGGAGGATCAGTTCAAGGTTATCTTCAGTCACATAGTGAATTTGAAACAAGCATGGGCTTTTTTTGAGACTGCATCTCAAAAAAAGCAAGTAGGGAGAAGAGAGGGAAAAGAGTAAAAATAAAGGTATAAGGAGGGAGAAAGGAAAATGTCAGTTCAAAACCCAAATTCCATGAAACAATGGTTCAAGGCTCTTTACTTCCTTCTTACCTATCCCCATAGTCAGTGCCTTGCCTATAAAGCATCTCTATGGCAATTGTGCACTTTTTAAAATCCTCCTATACAATCCTTGTTCTTCTTAGTACCTCTAATAGAAACTTGGAGAGAAGACATTAGAAGGAAAAGAAGGACATGGATGACGGTGACTCAACACAAACTGATTCATAAGACTGCCCTCTGGGTGTGTCTGTGGGGCATTTTCTTGACTAATGACTGATTTTGAAGGGCCTAACCCATTGTAGACAGTGCCACTCCTGGGAAAGTGGTCCTGGGTTGTGTAAGAAAGCAAGTTAAGGAGGAGAGATGGCTCTGTAGTTAAGAGTACTGGCTGTAATATCCAGCACCCACATATTAGCTTACAACCATCTATCTTCTGACCTCTGAGGACACCAGGTAGGCACATGAAGCACAGACATGCAAAATAATAAAGTAGGTTGAAAAGGAGAAAAAAAAGAAAGGAAGGAAGAAAGAGAGAGAGAGAGAGAGAGAGAGAGAGAGAGAGAGAGAGAGAGAGAGAGAGAGAGCTGAGCAAGCCATTAAAAGCAAACCAGTAAGCAAAATTCCTCTGTTTTTGGAGCTTCAGTTCCTGCCTCTAGGTTCCTGTCCCGACCTTCCTTAGCAACAGCCCAAGACCTGAGGGTTATAAAGTGAAATAAACCCTTTCCTCCCCAGGTTTTTGTTTTCAGTCAGTGTTGTCACAGCAAGAGAGGCCTAACTAGGATAACAAACATGTAATCCCACTTCTAGGGGTATGGGAAACAGAGGCCAAAGGAAACTGGGGCTTGCTAGCAGCCACACCAGCTCAAAACAAACAACAAATTGGTGAGCTCCAAGTTCAATAAAACCCTGTCTCAAGGGAATGAAGTGGAACATGATACAGCAGAACCTGCCACCCTAGTACAACCATATGTACACCACAGCTCCCCCTAAAGCAAACAGGTTCCATTATAGTATTTTCTTTCTTTTTTAAAAAATAATTTATTACTTTTATTTTATGTGCATTGGTGTTTTGCCTGTATACATGTCTGTGTGAGGGTATCAGATACCCTGGAACTGCAGTTACAGTTTTGAGCTGCCATGTAGATGTTGGGAATCGAACCTGGGTCCTCTGAAAGAGCAGCCATTCCTCTAAACCTCTGAGCTATCTCTCCAGCCCCCATCATTATTTTTGTTAGCCCTCCCCTGTCCCTCCACCCCATCTGTCTTTTTTCTTCCCCCAGTAACCAGTACTCCACTTTCATGTTACAAGTATTCCTTTTCCCTCCCTGCTAAAACCACTTCCCATTCGCAGTCTCCCCCTTTAATTTTGCAACCTACATTCATACTCTCGCACACATGCATGTATGCACACATACTATATAAATTAGAATCTAAGATCTGAATGAGAGAAAATGTGTAGTATTTGTCTAAGTCTGGGTTTCTTTGCTCAGTACAGTTTTCCAGTTCCATCTACTTTTCTATAACTTAAGATAAGAGTGCTTCCAATTCATGCACAGATTCTGTAAAATCCCTATCAAAATTTTTATAGTTCTCCCCCCTCCCAGAAATGGGTAAGATGACTATGAATTTCATACGGAACAAAGAAGGACCCAGAAAGTGAAAACAATTGGGGGGGGGGGGTAAAGGACACAAATTTTCCAAATTTCTTGTTCCATTTATTCTGGAGAGGGAACATAATTCGAGACTGAACCCAGGGCCTTGCACATGCTAAAGTAAGCATTCTACCATTCCCAAGTTCAAAACCTACTGCAAAGCTATAGTAATTGTGATAATGGAATATTGGATAGAGGCAAGAAAAAGTCCATGCATAGTGGTCAACTGATTTTTCAACAAAGTGCCAGAATCCTATCATTCAATGACCAAAGAAGAGTCATCCTGTAAATGTAGATAGGGCAACTAGATAACAACTCACAGAAGAACAGATCTGAATTGCTACTCCACAAAATAGTCAAAGACTAAAATAAAAGATCTAAAACTTTAAACTCTTAAAGAAAAAAAAAAAAACCCAACATCAAAAACTGATTTTGGATTAAGTGTTTATTACTTTAAGATGACACCAAAAGAAAAAAAAAAATAAGATAAATTAGACTTCATCAAAAGCAAACTTTTAATTGGATATTATTTCAGTTGATAGAGTGCTTGTCTAGTGTGCACAGTCTCCTGGGTTCTATCCATAGTATTATGTAAATTAGGCATGGTGGTGTACACCTGTAATCTCAGCACTAGGGAAGTAGAGGCTGGATCATCCTTGACTATATAAGCAAGTCTGAAGCCACTTGGGCTACATAAGACCTTGTCTCAAAAAAGAAAGAACACCTTCATAAAAGTGAAAGAAAGCTCAAAGAATGGAAGACAATATTTGCAATCCACGTTTTTTGGGAGAGGGGCAGCCTTAGAATTATTAATAGTTCACAAAAAAATGACAAAATAATTAAAATAATTTAACAAGGGGCAAAGAACTGGAATAGACACTTCTCCATAGAAACTACAAATGGCCAATAAACACATAGATGCTTACTTAATATTACTAGAGAAGTACAAAATCAAACTTCAGCATTCCACAACCACTGGGATATCTATAGTGATAATAAGGACACCTAAGTATGGCTGGTAAGGATATTGGGAAACTGGAGTCCTAATACATTTCTGAAAGAAATGTAAAATGTGTATATACTTTGGGAAACTATATGGCAACTCCCCTAAAAGTTTAACATGGAGTTAACATGCAAAGAGAATTGAAATCCTATGACTACTATACAAACACTTGTATGTGACTGTTCCGTGTCAAAAAAGTAGAAACAAACCCCGTGTCCATGAACTGGATAAAAGGTAAATCCAACACAGTAGGTCCTTTACAATAAACAGTTTGGCAGTGAAAACAAAATACTAACACATGCTAACAACACAGATGAACATTAGAAATCAAAAGGGTGTGTGGTCCCAGCTTACCTGCGTCAATGGCACATGGGTAATGGTATCGAAAGGAGCAGCCTTTGTTGTAGCAGCCCAAGGTAGCGCCAGCATCCTGGCAGTGGGAGCATTTCTGAAAGGAAGAAATGGGCATGTCAGTAACTTCAGACCTGAACCTCTCAGGCAGGCTTCTCTTTACCTCATCTGTTAGACCTCACTCAGCATGGCCTTTGTGATTGGAGAAATCTGTAGTAGTAGGATAGGTTGGTTGATCTCTCAACCACCATTCGCTGATCACACACCATGGGAAGAGATCCAGCAGATTAAATGACTTCAAATGAAACAGAACACACCAGGACAAGTAAGTTACATTATATTAAGTGTGGTAGAGCATCAATGGGTGTGGTGCCCAGACCTGCCTGTTTTACCTACTCCCATTCTCTACTAGTAAATTTACTCTGCTATTATGCACTGCCTATAGATACTGCTTCTATATATGCCACAGAAATCTTGTGTAGGTGGAGAGTTAAGGTACACGTTCTCACACACACACACACACACACACACACACACACACACACACACACACACAGAGAGAGAGAGAGAGAGAGAGAGAGAGAGAGAGAGAGAGAGAGAGAGAGAGAGAGAGAGAGAGAGAGAGAGAGAGAGAGAGAGAGAACTTTTACAATTAAAGTGGAATTTGGTTTCTAGTTCTTATTGTAAGATTTTATTTTTAATTTTGATCTACTTATCCCAAATGCCCAATACAAGCATATTTTTCTTTACAGAAAATATGGGTTTCTGTATGCAAATGGTATTTTTATACATGAATCTTATTTTAAATGTACTAGGAAACTTGCCATGAATTTCTGACTAAGTCAGACTCTATTCTCTAATTGCAATGCTCCTCCTAATATGGTCAGATTTTCTTAAAGCAGGACACATCTCTATTGTCATTTTGATGTGGCTGCTGTGAGTACTCATCCTGTCAATCCTATCTACATCACTAAAATGTAACCACATGTAGCCCTACTGAGGAAAATATGTACATTAGTTATACTTTCTGGGTGTGGCTATGACCCACATTTACAGATGAGGACAGAGAAGACAAGGCATAGATGCCTGCTCCCTTCCTACTTCAATACCAGCTATTTTGTCCCTGGCAGGACCTCTCAAAGCAACCTGCTCCCAAATAGTCCACACTATATACATGTCTTTTTTATGAAGACTGAGAACTCATCACCTCTCATTAGGAAATTGCATTCAGTAAAATGATATTGCTTCTTCCAACTAAAAGCATGATATGGAGCTGGAGAGATGATCAGTGGTCAAGAGCACTTGTTACTCTTCCAGGGGCTATAAGTTTGGCTCTAAGCTCCCTTATGATGGCTCAAAACCATCTCTAACACCAGATCCAGAGTACCATGGAATACAATACCTTTTTCTGACTTTCTGAAACACCAGACACTAACATGATGCATATACAAACAAGTAGCCAAAATATTTGCATAGATAAAATAAAATTTAAAAAGTACAATAAGCTGACTATATCATACCCAAAGAGATATTCTGCAGAGGTTATTAGGACCTCAGAGAAAGTACTTTATAAATGGTTTAGTTCAGTGGTCCTGAAAGTGTGGTCTGGAGACCAGCACCACCAGGAGGAACTGAAAGAACAAATTCTCAACCCATGTTCCAAAAAGCCCTCTATGCGTTTGTAGCATACAATGCAGATTCTGAACCATTAATCAACTCCTTCGCTGAGAGACTTTAGTATTTCCTACACTTCTGTACTCAATATGGCAATCTAAAGATTATGGGTGTGAAGGCAGAACTGAGGCCTCCAATGATGTTCATCTGAATCGGAGATCTTTAATACTTTGCAGAGATAGTAGAGGGGATGATGCATTAATAATTATCTGGGGATGAATCTATTTTCAACACACAAACAGATCATAAAAACAAAGATCCTCTCTTTCAGAGTGGGGCAGAGCTGCAGGCTTCAGGGAGATGTAGAAATGGGAGCAGGATCACATGCTGACTTTGAAGATAGAAGAAAGAACCACAAGCCAAAGAATATAGGTAGTTATAGCTCAAAAAGGCAAACAAACAAAATATCCCGTAAGCTTCCAGAAAAAGAGCAGAACCCAGATGACAACTGAATTTCAGAGTGGGACTTGCACTGGGCTTCTAACCTGCAGAACTGTAAAATAACAGATATATAGTGTGTCATGCCAAGTACATAGGAAGTCCTGAGATGCTCATAGTGACAGAAGTGACTGCTCATTTTTCTGTTACATTCTCTAATATAACCAATTTCTTCCTCATGGTTAAAACTACAATTTCATTTCCTTTAAAGTCAGTTTTGTCATCACAAGATTCCCAAAGGAGGCACACTGGGTCTGTTTCCAGTGTTTTTCCCCCCTAGCTGAAGAAGCTAAAGCAAAGGGAACCGCTAAAATCACATAGCCAGGGAGCAATGAACTCAGAAGTGTAGCTTTTTATCTACTAACCACAAGTTTATCCTGCCATGCTCCTATTAGTTCCCCTTCATTCATTCAACCATCCCACATTTTACAAGTACCCCCACCTTTAATCTCAGCATTCATGGGACAGCATGGCGGAGCATTGTGTTCCAGGACAGCCTGGTCTACACAACAAAGCAAAACAATCAAACAAAAAAGAAACTCCAAATATAAATATTAGAAAAATAATAAATAAAAGTACCTCTCATATGCCAACTGTCAAAGACAAAAACCCATCTCTATAAAAATCTCCATTTGTTCATTTTATACCCAAACCTATTCTTTAGCCAGTATAAATTTTCTTTCTTTTCTTTATTTTGGGAGGGGGTGTTTGAGACAGGATTTCTTTGTGGCTTTGGAGGTTGGCCTGGAACTAGCTCTTATAGACCAGGCTGGTCTTGAACTCACAGATATCCGCCTGCCTCTGCCTCCCAAGTGCTGGGATGAAAGGCGTGCATCACCACCACCTGGAAGCCAGTATAATTTTCACTATATTTTTATTCGTTTTACCTGGGAAAACATTTACCTCATTCTCCCATACTGTAGTCATTTAAAATGCCCGCATAGCAAATGTCCTTGACTTAGAGGAGATGAGTACACAGTACCCAGACAATAATAGGCTCAGTGGGGACTTCAGTATGATTCTAAATCTTGACACATTTTTTTTTTGGGGGGGGGGCTTTGTTTGATTTTTTTCAGACAGGGTCTCATAGCTGACAGGGTCTCAGCTTAGGTTTTTCCTTCCTTCCTTCCTTTCTTTTGTTTTTGAGACAGGGTTTCTCTGTGTGGCCCTGGCTGTTCTGGAACTTGCTCTGTAGACCAGGCTGACCTCAAACTAAGAAATTTGCCTTCCTCTCCCTCCCAAGTAATGGGATTAAAAGGTGTGTGCCTCCACCGCCAGCCCTCTTCTTTTTTTGATACAGGGTCTCTTGTAGCCTTCGCTGTCCTGAAACCTACTATGTGGGCCAAGCTGGTTTCAAACTCATAAAGGTCCACATGTCTCTCCCAAGTACTCTGATTACAGGTATGTTGTCACCACACCCAACTAGATGCTTTTTTTTTTTTTTTTTTTTTTTTTTAAAGACAGCAGCTTAAACTGATGAAGGGAGATTTTTTAATTTTCTTTTAATACAAAAAGTAAAAATTACTTTTAAGCAACTCTAACAAAAAACAAACATAATATCCTTGTATTTCTGGACACTATAACTTATAAATAAATTACAAAATGTCTTAGTTTCTGAGCAGATTTAAACAGTCATTCATTCAGCCTGGCCTTTCACAAGTACTTGTCACTATCTAGGGAGGAAGGGTCTGGTGACTTGAAGTAGCAAATTGCAGAGACTGAATCAACTAGGACCCATCTTATTCTCCTTTAAGGGAGGCTGCAAAGGAAGAATATTGCATGACTCTTCATTCCCAGAACAGCACTTCCCTCTGAGATGTAACAGCAACCTGAATAATCATGCTATTTAATAAACATCTTTAAGCAGCCTACAGAGTTGCAGCAATTGAGTCAGAACATTATTAGTGCATCAATACTGATCAATTCTGAGCAAACCCTGAAGACTGCATTCTGTCCCACTTTATCCTACAACAGTGTCCAGCTACCAGTGCATTCTTCTATTTATACATACAATATTTACTAGGAGTAAATACTAGCATCTCCTGGACCAGGCACATTGAAAATACAGGTAGATGGAAGGAATACAAGGTCTGACACATTAGAGACTTGGAGCAAACTAATCAAGCTGGCTCTTCCGATATTAGTTAAGAAGCTGAAACTTGGAAAAGTGTAGAAAAAGTATTTATTTTTGGCTACCAATAAGTTTACTCTCTTTTAATTATACCTCCTGTATCTAGGCAAAAAACATCTATTGTTCTCATGAGGCACTCCTGCTAAATGACTGCAACATGGTCTCTATCCAAAGTATTACACCATCCATTATGGTAATAACAGCATCTTCCTTTGATTCAACTCTTTATCTGATCAATTTTCTTTCCAGAAGGCTTCAACGTATTGGCCAAGACAATTTATGCTTCCTTAGAGCAAGACACTCTCCTTAGGTTTCTCCATCAAAGCTCTCATCTGAGAGCACATGTGTTTTGTCATGCTGGCTAAGTCTTGAAAGATGGCACTTATGCCAGCCCTAGAACCATACCCTGAGTTGGTATATCAGAGCCAACTCAGAGGACCAAGGAAGCAAGAGTTCTTTCCAGGATCATTTATTTAGTGCAAGAGGTGCAGAGATGTACTAGTTGCGTTCATGTCTCACAGCTGTTGTACAGGTGTGAATTTCAGAACCTGAACTCATTAAATGCACACCTTAATGAGTATAAGAAATCAGCTACCAGTCATATTAGCAGCATTCACTGGTTAAAGGTTACTTTTGTATTTAATACAAGTTTCCAGGTTTGACTGGCATGTTAGAATAAACATGGTTAGTCTAATATAACTATTATCAAGGCTCAAAACAGCAAAGGTCTAATGAGCAAAGGATACAATGTATCATATATCAACCTTACTTTTGTTGTGTGAAATCACTGTAAAAGAATCGCATAAGCTACAAAGGAATGTAATTGTTTTGGCTTACAAAATACATAAAATATACCTTTGTATAGGTGTCTTACTGGCACTAACTGATGTCAAAAATCAGGTAGAGTATACATCTACTAGTCTATCAAATTAAGAGAAACTAATTTATTATCTTATTTCTTCCACTTAGAACAGTGCCTAAAATAAGCAGACTATGGGGGGGAACTGTCATTTTTGTTATAGCCTTTTTTTTTTTTTTTTTTTTTTTTGAAGTGAGGCTTTTCAGCATTTCACCTTTCTAAGGGTGAGAACAGTCAGCTCCTACCAGCTTCATTCCCATACTGTTTACTTTCACTGGACTTCCTTTCTCATTTCTTCTGTGGTTGACCATTTTTGTTTTTTAAGTTTCTTGAAGCAGTTTGCATTTAAATATGTTTAAACAGAGACAGAAATACACATGAACACATAACAAATGAAACAATTAACAGGAGTCCAAAACCATAGGTAGTTTTCATACCTAAGAAGGGCTTACTGAGCTCAATCTGGGCAACCTGAGTTCTACACACCTGATGTTGAGTTATAAACAGACTTGCTGCTGGCACCAGTGCCCTGCCACTGCTGACGGCCACAGGTCTTCCATCTAGCCTCAATCTTGTCACACAGCACTATTCACTAATATTAGAGAGACTAATCACACATCCTCTATAGCTATGGAAGACCCCAATGCTACAGGGGCCAAAGGATCAAAGGTACTACACACAACCAGGAATCTACCTACCTACCTTTCCTGCCTCCTCAAAGTCATCTGTTTCCCACAATGATTTAACAAAGGACAACACACTTGCATACCAGTTTTAGTCTAGCCATCATTTTTCAAAGAAGAAAAAAAAAAGTGTAGGAACAAGGACCAACAAAGACAGTTGCTAGGTTTGGGATGGGGGAGAGTCCTGATATTGGAGGTGGACATGCACACAGGAGGCTAACATCAGACCAAAGATCGCAGGACCCATGAGATGTACTGTGGTGTGTTGTGGAATATTATTTTAAATTAAAATAATAATAATAATTATGTAAAGATGTGTTGCATTTGATTCACCTTGCCTACCTAAAAACGCACCTGGTTGATCTAATAAAAAGCTGAACAGCTAATAGCTAGGCAATAGAGGGATAGGTGAAGCTGGTGGGCAGACAGAATAAATGGGAAAGAATGAGAGAAGGGGAAGAAGAACAGAAGGAGGAAAAAAGAGAAGGACACACCTGGGGCCAGAAGCCTGAGCTACCAGAAAAAAGACAGGAGAAGCAGTAAAAGTAAGATATATGGAAGGAAAGAAAGGTAAAAAGCCCAAGGGCAAAAGGTAGGAGAGAAACAAGTTAACGTCATAAGAGCTATCAAGAAACCAGTCTAAGCTAAGGCTCAGCATTCACAACTATTAAGTCTCCATGTCATGATTTGAGAGCTGGTTGGTGGCCTAAAAGATAAGCCTGCTACAGTGGTGAGCCCTGATATCTGGTGGTGTAAGTCAGTACAAGTAGAAAGAGACCCCTTCAAGCATTAGTGCAGCAGGATATTGAAGAGGCAGCTCACACATACCACCTGGTCTGGACAGTTCTCAAGAAAGATTCCATTACCAACCAGGGAAAATTTGGACTTGGAAGTAAAAATCTCAGTGAAAGTGAGGAATGAGTTAAATCTCTAATGAGTTTTTCTGGGTAACTAAAGGCAAAGCTAGAAACACAATCTATCTTCCTGTTGGAGAATATAGCTTAAATATTTTGAATTAAACCAATTATCTTGTTGCCTCATAGTTATGACTTTATAATAAGAGAATAGGCTTCATCCAAGTGACTCCAAGCTATAACCTAAAACTTGCTTTCTAAAATAAATCTTTAGCCTTTCATGGGGTCTCACATTTACAATCTCAGCACTTGGGAGGCTGAGGCAGGAGGATCACTACAGGTCTGAGGATAAGCCCAGGATTCATACTGAATTCCAAATCTGCCTATGTTACAGATTGAGACCCTACTTTTAAAAGTAACTAAATTTTTGTTGGTATACACTAAGTGGGAAGATACAAATCCTATAAAATAAGCATTTCATTTACTTTAAGCTGGTATTTCCTGTATGTGCCTTCCATACATGTGATGAGATACCTTTCTTGTTTTCTACCTCAAGTATAGAGTTTAAATAGATAAAAGTGCTAGGTGTGGTGGCACATGCTTAAATCCCATCACTCAGAAGGCAGAGGAAGGCAGATTATCTGAGTTCGAGGCCACCCTGGTTATAGCTAAGGCTATAAAGGGAGACTGTATCAAAAGATAATAAAAATCAAGTAACAATTTAATAATAAAGGTGACTCATTAAAAAAAAAAAGTAGTAATACCAGATGAAGAACAGAAAGAAGAATCAGAGGTACATACTGAGATGGGAAGCTGCACTGCCCATGGTAGTAGCACTTCTCCAAAGGGACTAACACTTGGACTTGCCTCTCTCTAACTCTGTGAGCCTAGTATGCTTGTATATATTTGTTTGTCTGCCTTTAAGTCAGTAATATGGAGATAAATATCCAACTGAGAAAAGTGAGAGGGATCTTTTGTTATATAAAGACAATGGTTAACAAAAACTAACAGTAGTATTTTTAGTCATTTTCTGTTACTTTCCATTCCAACAGCTAGAGACCAGGCTGGGAGGAAGGGTAGCATGCAAAGTGGTCTACTTCCAGTGACTAGGCCAACCCCAGTCATGATGTCCCACAATCATTCCTTTGTGGATGCTAAACATTTTTTTTGCAAGTCATGCACAATACCTTTACCTATGCTCAGTCATCTTGCTTTAGTGTAAACACTATGAATGGTGATAAACAAATATGTGAGATTATAACAAGTTGTCCATAAAAGGGAAAGCTAATAATTATCCACATGAGCTGAACTTCAACTGCCATTATAGCAGACACAAGTACTGGTCACTTGCTGTGGGTTTTAAATGTTCTGCAAACCCCTAACTCCAATTCTCTGCAGTTGATAGTCTTCAGGATCAGCAATGATAATTTAAGAAGGAAAAACAAAGCAATCTAAAGCAATTCACAAATAAAATGCATCCACTTGCAATAATGTAAAATAAATCCATTCTCCATTCCTTCTAGATATTAAAACATTATTCACAAGATTTGGTTTAATCGTGTTTCTCTTGCACAAAGTGTACCCATATTGTTATGCTAATACACTGTCAGAAACATGATTATTACATGTCAATACAGGCTTCACTAGCGATGTTCAGGGGCTATCTAGTTAGCTTGCTTTTTAGTTGGTTTGTATTTTATTTTACCCACAGGTATATACACTTTGTTAAAAATAATTTTAATTACACAGTTTCATTTACAGCCCAAGAAGAAAATCACACAACTTCTCTGAAAATGTTTTGTCTAAGTTAAGTTTTTTCCATGTTAAGAAGTTAGAAATGAAGGGCTCCCAGAGACAAGACTAGGCTTAAGGCAGTAATTAACACTTTTCCTCTGCAAACTTGAGAAAGGCTGAACCCAGCAGGAGCAGAAACCAGCAGCAGCCCCATGATGAAAAGAGAATAGCATCTTCTAAGTGTAGAAAGGCATCTTATAGACAGAGCTTAAAAACCATAAATTCTAAGCTGCATATTTTTCTTTTACTCTGCACAAACAGTGTACTGGCTGGGTAAAAAGAATGGTTACATTTTGTGCTTTGTGAAGCTAAAAAGCCACCCTTTGGCTGAAATCACTAACCAGGGAAGTGACTATAGCACCACTTCTCTCTAGGGCTCAGCCCACCTGTGAACTCAGTACACATGCCCAGAAAACCAATTATTCAATTGCTTATCTGTGAGGCACCCAAATAAAAATGTTTATGATTTAACATACTATCTGCCACAATCAGATACCTGTAATAAGATTTCTAACTTATGAAGAAACTATTGAAACACAAATCTCTGAAGATGATCCCAACCTTCTGCACGAAGAGCCTTTATTTTTTTTTACTCTCTGCACACTTACATTTGCATTTAATTTCCTTTTTTGCCCAGGCCTCTGTCTGTCTCCCCACTCTCATCTCTGTAAATTCTCATCTGAATATCTAAGACTTTATACTCATCTCCTAAGTCCCACCCTTAAATAACATTAGTTAAATAATACATGAGGAATGAGTTTCCATCCTCCCCATACTTCCAGTGCTTTAAACCACTGAGATCTCTTTAGCCCTTTCCTGCCTGATTTTTAAATATAAGGTCTCTCACTGAACCTGGAGCTTACTAATTCTGCTAGAATGGCTGGATAGAAAGCCTCTGAGATCAGCCTGTTTCTACTTCCCTAGCATTGGGATTACAGGTACACCCTGCTGCACCCAGTTTTTTATGTGGGTGCTGGAGATTCAAACTCAAGTCCTCATGCTATGTTGCATAGCAAACATTTCACTGAGCCAGACTGGTGTTATACTTTTGAAATAAGCCTCACTTGTAGCCCAGGCTCACCTGGAACTCATAATATAGCCCAGGCTAGCCTGACATTCACTGTGATTCTTTTGCCTCAGTTCAAGTTCTAGGATTATAAGCATATGCCACATGACTGGCTCCCACACTCAATTTGTTGAGACAAATCTCATTCATTCAACAACCTAAAAAGGTAGTTCTTGCACTATTTTTCTGGGTAAAAGGTAGGCTCAGAGGCCACATGACATTATCATTTTCTAAGAGACTAATTCCTAGAAGAATGTGTGGATTAAAATTGATCTGAGGTCTCTAAGTTTCTATAATCACTCACTGCTAAAAACTCCTCTAATGTCTTCAAAGACTGTTAGTAAATCCCAGGGCCTTTATATTCCCTCCTTCTGGCCCTGGGAAGCAGAGTCAATAAGATGGTGTCATTGTATTAGTTTTCTTTTATAAGTGAAACTAAAAAAAAAAAAAAAAAAAAGGATAAAAAATAGTCAAACGGTCAATATTAAAAATATACCAATGAACTAAGAAATCCAAATTCAAGGAGCCGAGGCCTATATTTGGTGCTTACTGGTGGGAAGTACCACAAAGTGTATGCCTAGACATTTTTGTCTGGAGTTGTCTAGAGCTTAAAGGGCTTGAACATGGTCTTCTAGAATTGAGAAGTAAAAATCTTGTCTATATTCACACTAAATAGTCCCCTCCGCACTTTTTTTTTTTCAAAGCAGTAAGATAATATAGATCTGAAAGAATAGAATGCCACAATCACCATTACTGAGAAGTATTTGATGAGTGTGGTAGTTTGAGTAAGAATGGCCCCATAGACTCATGTGTAAGCTTCTTGGTGCTTACACAAACTCACACCCTTCTAGGTACCATGGCTTCACAGCATTTACATAGGTGCTGACATAAACTAAGCTACAATGCCATTTGGCTAAAAAGAAATTAGGAAACCGTCCATTAAGAACCCTTTAACTAGAAATGGTTAAACATAAACAAGAAGTATCTTTGAACAGAGGTAAGATATAAATCCTTTGTTTCCTTTCCAACTGTTCTTTCACCTGCCTTATGAAATAGTGCTGCATACTAGTGAACTATTTCCATTCCTTGACCTCAAGGCCAGAGACATTGGTTCTTGCCTACTTTTCCAATCTCACTGTGCTCTTATTCCAGCTATCTCTGCTGCACCAACACCATTTCCTCTATTGCCTAATCCACCAAGCTTAGTCCCTTCTAGTGGCCTGCTTTACTAGTCATTCTCTGGATTCCAAGACCGAATCTCTTCATCATCCTCTCCAATTTCTCAGAAAACTTTTACCTGGTTCTAATCTAAAACAGCTACCTGGTCTTCATCACATGGCTTCATTTCACTTATTTGAACTGATTTATTCTTGGCACATAATGGATGCTAATTAGATGCTGAGAGGATGAATTTTTTGTGCTTGTGAAGCAGGGTACTAACATGGTATGGGCATGCATACCTAGGCTTCAGAAAGATCACCTCAGGGGCCAAAGAGAGGGCTAGCAGTTAATAGTACTTCTTTGTATACATGGGGACTGAAGTTTGGATCCTAGTACCATGCACAAGCTGAGTGAACCCCACAAATGTCTATATCCCTGGTGCCAAGGATGATAGAGACAAGAGGATCAATACAACTGGCTGGCTTCCAACTTAGCCAAAACATAAGCCCCGAGTTCAAGAAAAGACCCTAGCTCAGAGAAACAGGCAGAAAGTGAAAAGAAAAAGGATACGTCTACAGACTCAGATACCTGTGTGCTCTCTCTCTCTCACCTCTCCTCTCCTCCCCCCCTCTCTAAAATAAAACACAAGAAAAAAGATCAGCTCAACATAGAGAATGGACTGATGCAGTCAAATGACAATATTAAGGAACCAGTTAAGAGGTCATTCTGGTGAAAGGATGAAGGCTTGAGCCAAGGGAGTACCTGGAGACCTGAGATAGAAAGATTTGTGTTATTTAAGAAACAGAACATGCTGTCTAGATAAGAGAGGAGTCTAAGATCGTCTCCAATCTTATGGGTAATGAGGTAGGAAACAAGGTATGGTACACTAGCACCTGTATGTTCTGGTTGCAAAGCTTTAACAGCTGGACTGGCAGATCTTGAGTTCAGAGTGTCATGAGGTGACACAGGAAAAACCCTCTAAACATGGCAGTCTGCAACCACCATCATCACCAACTTAGGGCTCAAATGTTCCCCAAAAGGCAAACATTAAACATATGAATAAAACCTTGCACAGAAGCAAGATCCCTTAATGACATACTTACATTTCAAAAACAAAAGGACAAGGAGTAAAGATTACCACTGGGTGTCCAACTCTTATCTATTTTCCCTAATGACTGACCATATCTATCTCCATTTACAGTATCATTTTCAAAACACATCTTTCTATCTCTAATGTGGTTCTAGGGTTAGAGAGATAGAAGAATACTTGCTGCTGTTCCAGAGGGTCTAAATTCAGTTCCCAGCACCCTTGTCAGACAACTCACAACTGCCTCTATCTCCAGCTCCAGTACACTCTCTTCTGGCTTCCTTGGGCATATATATGGCACATGTGACATACATTCACAAAGGCACATACACACAAAAAAACTTATGTGTAATATATATTAAAGAATAGCTTCAACGTATCTTACATTAGCACCATTTAACTGTTGTAGTCCCTGTGTGCTGTGAATCTGTATATGCACTAAGAAACTCAACCTGACTGGCAAAGCCTCAAGAGACCTGGTCTGTGCAGTCCTAAAGCAGATAAGCCAGTGGCTACTGCAGTGATTTAGGCAGAAGAGTAAGGACTAAGTGTATATGTAACAGGTATTGATAAAATGTGAGTTCCAAACAGCACCTACTGCCAGGAACTGGGGACAGAGGATTTTGAGGTCAGTGTATTTGCTTGGTTTTGGTTGGTCTACTGATTTTTTAAAGACAAGGTCTCACTATGTAGCCCAAGCTAACTTCAAATCCAAGACTCTCTTGCCTTAGTTTGCCAGGTGCTAGGATTATACCATGTTTCACTTTCAATGTGCTTTCAAAAATAAAGGTGAATGAATTTAAGCATCCAGGCCCACTTTCTGATGGAAGGTACAAAGTCTCGAATCAGTAAACAGATTATTTTCACAACATTAATATATGCTTATTTCCACAACTGAAAACTCTACTGAATCCAACAAAGGGAATCAATCAATCATCTAGCAATCATCATTTTGTTTCCAATTATTACCCTGCTAAAGCACTTTAAAATAGTTCTGTATAAAGTAACTTTTACTCAAAACAGGAACCTGACATATGAACCAAAATCTCATAGTTTTCAAAGTCTAAAACTGCCCAGACACATCCACAAATTCAGTTATAAAAGGCCATGCCTGAGACTTGTTAAACAAATAGCATGTAACCAGAAAGCACTTCCTTCTTCTATTAGTATCTACTTCCTTTTGTCCTTTTAGCAAAACATGTTAAAAGAGATGAAATGCCAGTATTGGTGGGTCCCAGGTCTATCCAAGGATTTTTATCTTTTGAGTTTCAAGTTGGGTTGGAAATGTGTCCATCCGAACAAACCATAAAGCAGTTGTGTTTTGAGACTGTTTATCATGTTGCCAACACTAACTTCAAGCTGGCTATGTAGTCAAGGATGGCCCTGAACTCCTGATCCTCTTCCCAAGTGCAGAGTATGTGACATAAACCTCAGCTAGAAAACAATAAATTGCCCTTCCTATCCCCCTCTTCCAACTACATTATAATGTAGTTTATAAGATAATTAGAATAACAAGTTCTTTGCTCACTTTTCAAAGTTTTCTCTGTGGGGACATTTTTACCCATATAGACCTTATGATTTCTTATTTTTCTTTTGACTTAGATTTAAAAGTTTACATCTGATGCTGGTAAGATGGTTCAGTAGAACAAAGGCACTTACTGTCAAGCCTGGTGACCTGAGTTCAATCCCTGGGACCTATATGGTAGAAAAACAACTCCTCTTCCTCTGAACTCCCGCAGGAGTGCAATGGCTCCTCCCTTCTATTCAAAAAAAAATTTTAATTTTTGAAGTTTACTATTTTTACATTTGTTATACCCTGGATCCCTTCACTTACCTTTAGCTTCCTTATCTAGTTAGTATAAAAATCTACCCACTATAAATCCTAAAACATTTAAGTCTACCCCTTTTGATTTTCTTTTCTCCTTCATATTCAGATGGTTATCAGCTACTGTGCACATTCCAACTGATCTACTTGCCACTCACTCCTTCTTCTTTCCTGAGCTTCTTCATGACACACAAACCAGGTCACATAGTTCTTATATTTATAAATCTCTCTAGGGGGCTGGAAATGTCCATCAATTGAAAGCCATTAGAATTACCTTAAAGCACATTGCACTCTCTAGAGTTCACATTTCATTAACTGAAGGAGGGGCAGGGATTATAAAGTGGTAGAGAGGTGTTTGCTGTGAAGTAGTCCATGGATAAGCCACATACTCTTAATTAGTTTGGGTCTCCATTATAATGTTAGTATTTTGAAAGAGTTTACTTAAAAAACAAAAACAGGGCTGCAGGGAGGAGCACACACCTTTAATCCTAGCACTGAGGACAAAGAGGCAAGAGGGTCTACTATCTATAGTGAGTTCCAGGAAAGCCAGGGCTATGTAGAAATATCTGTTTCAAAAACAAAACAAAAAAATCCATTAGAGACTAGGGATGTAGCTCAGTGGTAGAGTACTTGCATAACAAGTACGAGTCTCTGGGTTAAACAACTTCAGACAGACTCACTGGAAACTCCTCACAGAAACACTCAATAGAGGTGTATCCTAAGAGATTATAAATTAGAGTTCAAGCTGAAAATTTAAATTCACCACCACAGAGTTCCTTGAACTTCTTACACAAAGAGATTAATGGCTTCATCAAATTTTGGGTTGTTTTGTTGTTTTTCAAGATAGGGTTTCTCTGTGTAATAGCCCTAGCTGTCCTGGAACTCACTTTGTAGACCGCCAGGCTGGCCTCAAACTCACAAAGATCTGCTGCCTCTGCCTTCTGAGTACTGGATTTAAAGTGTACCACCACACTCAGCCATGTTTGTTTGTTTTTTGAGACAGGGTGTTACTACCATGGCAGGCCTGAAACTCACTATGTAGACCAGGCTGGCTTCAAACTCAGAGATCCACCTGATTCTGCCAAAGGAAAGGAAAAAAAAAAAAAAAAAAAAATCAGTCGGTGGTGGTAGTGAATGCTTAAAATCCTTGCAGTTGGGAAGTTGAGTCAGGAAAAACAGGAATTCAAGGATAGCCTATGCTACATAGATCTTGTTCCAAAACAAGAAGTGAAAGAAACATTATCATGAAAGCCAAGTAAGTTGACTTTAAGTATAATAAAATAACATTATCTTCTCTTCCTCTTCCCATTGTACTGGGTAGCTAACCAAGAATACAGATTGTTCAAGTGTATTGAAAAGCTAAGTTTAAATTATAAAGCTAGCATTCTAATCTTAAGGTGAGATGTAAATAAAGGTTGAGTAGAAGAACTAGGAAATAAGCTGGTGCTGTCACAGAATGAGATGTGCAGCCTTAATGGAGCAGTGGCAGAGACATACCACATCTAAAAACAGAGCTTCGGCTCCAATCTACTACAAAGAAACACAAAGTCAAATAACCTTCTTTACACCATTCTCCTTTAATGAAGCATTTCAGATTTCTATCCTTTAAAGAATAAAATTAAAGCACGCCTGAAACAGTTGTGATTGCAACTCTAGCTCTAAAAAAACAAAAATAAGTCCTTCCAGTATTTCTGCCATGTGGGTCCCAGGGATTGAACTCAGGTTTGGCACCAACCACCATTACCCGCTGAACCATCTCAGGGGCCCTGAAATGGCTCCAGATTTGTTGGTGGTAGTGTTGTTTTGTTTTTATAACCATTCAGTCACTAAGTTGTGAAAGGAGGAAGAATTAAGAATATTATATTATAATATTCCAGATTTTATTTTAGGATCAAATCTGACAAGTAGTAAGCTAACATTCTGAGTAGCAATTGCAATGTTTTCACTTAAATGTTGTTCACTGTTCACCCTTTAGAGAAAGGAGTTAATTGGTATTTAAGGTAGCTGCATCATTTACGAAGTGCCTTTTACTTTCTGTAACACTGACTAGAGATTTACACATGAAGTAGGGATTCAATCTGATTATTGGTGACCAATAATCTGATTAATATAGTAGGCTGAAATACATTTACACATATGGTCTCTTCCCACAAAGGCAAGTGAATAAACTTACCAGGTATACATACTGACAGTTTTTAATGTCAACTTGACACAGGTAGAATCATTTGGGAAGATAACCTCAACTGATAAAATGCCTCTACCAGATTGTGGTATGTGGGAGGGCCAGACCCATTGCAGGTGGTGCCACTATTGAGCCAGTGATCATGAATTTTATAAGCAAATGCTCTGAGCAAGCTAGTAACTAGTGTTCCTCTGTGGCCTCTGCATCAGTTCCCACCTCCAGGTTCCTGCCTTGAGTTCCTACTCTGACTTCCCTGGATGATGGACTATAAACTGTAAGATGAAATAAATTCCTTCCTCCCCAAGTTGCTTTTGGTCATGGTGACTTGTCATAGCAATAGAATCCCTAACTAAGACATGAGGCTAATGAGGATGTGAAGAATATAAGAAAACAAAAATTCTGAAAGTTAAATATTGGATTAAGAGGTAAATAATCCCACGGACTCAAAGGAACAGAGAGCAAAGTGTAAAAGAGGATCAACAAGAAAGGTAAGGTGGCGAACAATTTTAATCCCATTACTAGAGAGACAGAGGCAGGAGGAACTTTGTTCCAGGCTAGCCAGGTCTATAAGGTGAGTTCCAGGACAGCCAGGGCTGCTGCTACAGAGAAACCCTGTCATGAAGGAAACAAACAAACAAACAAACAAACAAACAAACAAACAAAAAGAGGAACACCTAGAAGACAAATTATTTTGTGCCACAGAATCTAAGAAGGCCCTGGATGCTTACTTAGAAAAGGGTATAAGTGAGCCAGGGCTGGAAAATGGGACACTTGCTCAAAGTCTCAGAGAGGAAGTAAAATTCCCTAACTCAACTCAATTAAAACTGTATTCCCTAAGAGAACACATAGTATATTGATAACAAATGGAAAGATGTCAAGATCTATACAGTAAATGCTTTGTCCACACTGTAACTGAGACTTCTAAATAATCATTTTTAGCCTCTTTTCCTGAGTGGATAGTCACAAGCAACTAAACATTTTAAATAATCTCTAACAAGGAAAGAAATAAGCTGGAGAGACGGCTCAGCAGTTAAGAGCACTGACTGCTCTTCCAAAGGGCCCAGATTCATTTCCCAGCACCCACATGGCAGCTCACAACTGTCTGTAACTCCAAGATCTGACATTCTCACAAAGACACACATACAGGAAAACCACCAATTCACATAAAACATAAATAAGAAACAAACAAAAGATTTTTTTTTTTAATTTTTAGTTTAAAAAAACAAACCACCTGGGCTAGATAGATGGCTCAGTGGTTAAGAGCACTGGTTGCTCTTCCAGAGAACCCAGATTCAATTGCCAGCATCCACATGGCAACTCACAACAGTCTGTAATTCCAGTTCCAGGGGACCCAACGCCCATGGCAAAACACCAAAGCACATTAAAAGGAAAGAAGGGAAAGAGGGATGGGAGATAGGGGTGGGGAGGAACAAAGAAGGAAGAGAATGTCATAAAGAAAAACAAAAACCACCCAACTTCTAAAATACATTCAAAAATAAACTATTAACAGATGATGCTCCTCTAAATAAAAGTCTAATATAAAAAAAAGGGTCAGGTGATGGTAGTTTGCACTGTTAATCCCAGCATTTGAGAGGCAGAAACAAGCGGATCACTGAGTTTAAGACCAGCCAGAACTACAGAACTACTTCCAAGATAGCCAGGACTACACAGAGAGACAGACCCTGTCTCAAAAAACAAAAGAAACAAACAAAAGAAACAGCAGTTAGTAACCTAGAGCAAACACCAAGTGTGGTAGTTCATATCTGCAATCTCAGACGGCTGAAAACCAAGAGGATTGTAAGTTCAAGGTCAGCCTGGATCACATAATAAGACCATTTACCAAACCAAGTAAAACTAAACAAAATCTAAGAGCAGTGAAATGCTTTAAAAAAAAAAAAAAAAAAAGGAATGTAATCATAGTGTAATTGTGATTTATAAAAAATTAACTAAATAAATAGCAGTAAAATCTTACTCAGAAACTAGCTGACCTGCTTATGAAAGGTACATTGCTAGAAGTGAATGATCCCCAACAAGCAGCATTCAAGGTTGAGAAGGGGTACAACAGGGACCCTTGTTTCTTTAAAGCTATATAGCTAAAAACATAAGTTTAGAATCTATACATTACTGATGAAAATATAAGCTATACCCTTCCAAAACACTTCCTTTTTATCATTTGATAAACCTTCTGTTTATCATTTGGGTCAAAAAAAAAAAAAAAAAAAAAAAACTGATGATAACATAAAAGTAAAGACTAAGTTATAAGAAACAAAACCAAAGGGAAGTAACCAGACCCCAAGCAGGTAAGGGGTTTCTCCTACTCACCATCTCTCTGGCGATTTCCAGCGCTTCCTGCAGGCCATAGAGCCTGCCACAGACCAGGTAGATTCCATTGGCCCAGAGAATACAACCCTCATGGACCCAAAATTCATTGCTGTCAAGAGGTAGTTCAGGGATTTGTAACTCCAGCTCAGGACCACCTTCTGAAGTGGTAGGTACAGAGGGCTTTGTGTCCAAAACAGCCTTTTCACTGCTGCCCTCAGTAGCTGCTTTTTTACAAGGGAGTCCCCTAGACAGAGACCGAGGGCCTCCACCACAGTCTTCTGACCGGTGGCGCCGCTTGAACCTAGGGTGAGCAGCCAGGCTCCTCTGCTCCTTCTGCTGCTGCTGCTCCTCCTCCTCCTCAGTGTCTGTTTTAGAACCATTAGAAGTGCTTTTGTGCCGAACCTTGACCTTGCTCTGCATTTCTGTGGACCTCTTAGGGGGTGGATTCTTCGGAAGAGTGGCTGCATAATCTTGCGGATAAAAGGGTCCAAAGAGGTCTCCCATGTTCCGATAACTGGCCCACTTGCCACAGAGACAACAAACCAGGTGCCCCATAACAGAAGATTCTGTTACCACAGGCCCCTGCAGCATAAAGGATGAAGCTGGGAGCACCTTGCTTTCTGTGCTGCTGGGGGGAGGAGTCAGAGATCTCTGACCCTTCCGGCTCCTTACCAATTTGGTCTGTTCTTCTTCTTCAGCATTGATGATTGTGCAAACAGCTCCAAGTTCACACTTATTTACTACATGGATGTAAGGGAAAAAAGACTTGTTCTTGGCATCAGTTTTATCTAGTGGCTGGGTAGCATACTTTAGCTTGATCTCTGGTTCTTGAGGTTCTACGATGGGAACTGCTTGTTTGGTTTTCCGCTTCCTTGGCTGGGCCCCAGGCTTCCTTCTCTCCCTTCTTTGCCTCTGCTTTTTTGGCTTTGGCTCTCCATCTGCAGAACCTTCTGATATCTGAGGGGGCTGAGGGGGTGGAGGTGGTGGCTGCTGCTGTTTCTTTTGCTTATTCACACTACCAATGGGCCTCCCCTTTTTCTTTCCTGATGGAAAATACCCTTTTGGGGGAAAACTTTCTTGCTTGGGTGAAATCATGACTGTTTCATTCTCTTTTTCTTCAGCCTTGGGGTTTGCCTCAGGGGCTAAAATGCCCACAGGAGCTACATTCTTAGAGTCAGGAAAGATTAGTGGTGCTGCCCCACTCAGTGAACCATCTGGTCTCCCTTGGTTACCACCAGGCTTCTGTGAAGCTGTGGATGTCATAGTACCAGAAGGTTCCTTTCCAGTAGGAGCTGTTTCTGCATGTCCCTCTGTCTTGACTTTGTCATCCCCACTGCCATGCCACTCTTCTGAAGGCCCTGGAAGAGGCTTCTCAACATTTGATTCCTGGTTAGTTGCACTGACAAGGTCAGATACCACCTCACCTTTTCTCTTCTCCATCTCAGCCTCCTGAGTAGCCACAGTCCCACCTTCAGGAGGACCACTCTTCAGAGACAGTATATCATCCAGTGTGACTGTATCTCCCCCAGCCTCAGCACTATTTGTGGAAGCACTCCTCCTTATATTTGGGGATGTGATCTTCTGAACTATAGCTTCCAACTTCAATCCCCGTCCCTTCCGTGGGGGCAGTATTTTGGTCTTAGCAGGACTTGTGAGGGTAACAGCAGGACAGTTTCTATTGTCTGGGTTTGGAAAGTCCTTGGAGGCATCTCTCTTAGGGATAGACTTGATATCCTGACTGTGAGAAAGATGGGTGTAGGAATTGTATGCCTTATCGGCACCTTCTTTTGATGGGTGGAGGCGTCCTTTATCATCAGTGTTACTGTTTTTTACATCTTGTGACTGTCTTTTACTGGGAATAGGGGAGATAAAAGAACGGACCCGCCTCCGCATGATTAAGGGATTTTGAGAAGAATGATCCTCTTGACCCGGTAGCCGTAGCATTACGTTACTAGGTTTTGATGACTGTGTAGAATCAGTTAGTACGTGTCCATCTGTCTCATGGGGTGGTCCATACCGTTTCTGATTAGACATTCCTGGAGGACCACTGCTTTTTCCTGGAGAAGTCTGCCTTGAAAGATCCCAACAAGACTCTTGTAACTTCTGAGAGCTGTGCTTCAATTCCATGCCTTTGGCAGGCAGACCATCACTACCCATGAGACAGCGCCCAGCTTCCTGAGTGCTAGAGTCATGGTATGTCCCTACTGGTGGGCCATACATCATACCATCTTTGTCATTTTTCAGGGGGCTCCGTACTCTGTCAAGGAACTGCTGCTGCCGTGGGCTCTTACGTGGCCCTTCTTGCCTATGCTGTGCAGCAGCAATCACTCCCTGAGCAGAACTGCTGGTCCAATCTTTATACTCCTCTTGTTGCTGTTGGTACATTTGTCTCTTATAATGGAGCTGAGAATTCAAACCAGTATTAGGGTCCCCATAAGCATGAGCCCTGGTGTTTGTGTGGTAAGCAGACGCCAGGCTTTCTGAGTTGGGAGAAAAAGGAGCATGTAAAGAACTCCTGTTGGCCCTCTCTGAAAAGGTCATGTGTGGGTTCATGTGATGAGGGTCTGTCCCTGGGCCTCTGCTCCTGCCCGGAGACATCTTCAGTTTTTCTGCAAAGTCATGGTACTGAGAAGAGGACCGACCCCTCATAGTCTCCCGGCTACCAACTCTACCAGGGACCCGCCGCATTGGTGTGGACCTACTGTCTTGTGGGCCATAGTCTGAAATGGAATCATGGGCTGCTGCTCCAGGGCTGACATTGCCACGATAAGACTCATGCTTAATGCTGGTAGAATGGCAGTGGTCTCCAGATTTCTTGTTGAAACTAGTTTGAGATTTGGACTGTTCAAAGTCTTCCTCTTTTATCTGCCCACTCTGGGATTTCAGTTTTGTTTCCATGGACACCAACCCACCTGGAAGAATGACTGACTGACTTAAACTTGGATTAAGACGCTCATTCCTCCCAATTCTGGCATCAGCACCCATGTGTCCCAATGAGTGAGCCCCTGGGTCTCTGACAATCTGTCTTAGTGGAGAAATATCACAGATCACTGACCTCCTTTCAGAAAGTGAGCCCCCAGGCTCATGGGCTGATGATGGAGGTTCTATCTCAAACTTTCTGGGAATGGGATAGTCAGACAAATTGATCTGTTTCATTTCGGGAGCTGTGCTGCTTGACTTTCTTTCCCACGGTCCCCAGTGGGGATTTTCTAACAGGGATCCAATGCTCTTGTTCAGAATGCCCCTGCTGGCTAATTCATTGGCTTGACTGACTAAGATGTTGGGCCTTGCAGTTCCTTCTAGGCCACTAGTCATCCCTTGATGTTCCTGAGCACTTCTAGGATACCTTCTGTCAGGATGGTGGTGGTAACCCTGAAGCACTTCCTGAAGGAGACTTGGGAACTTCTCATTTCTACCTTTTCGTTCGCCGTGGCTGGCAAAATCCCCCTTTTCTTGTCCTGAAGGATACTGAGGAAAACCACTGACATTTCGTGGTACAGCTGACCCAAAACTCTCCTTGTAACTGTAGCGCAAACTTCCAGGAGATTTGCTAGGCTCAGTCCTGCCTGTAAAACTTGGGCCTACCGCAGAGTGGCTACTCTGGCCGTTCCCTTCTCCATTGTGGTTAGAACTATTATCACCATTCTTGTTTCCTTTGTTCCCTCCTCCTGTAGGATCTGGTTGTGGAAGTGATGTGTGGCTGGCTTCCTTTATACCACTATTGCTAGGTGGCCTCTGGCTCGCTGCAGGATCCTCCTCTTGGGATCCTTTATCTTGCCCACCAGATTTTTCTACCCTACCGGTCATGGCTTCCCGGGAGACAATCACTCCAATTGTCTTCTCATTAACTTTTGTGTTACCCTCAGACAGTGGTGCGTCCTTAGCACCTGGAGAGGTAGCTTCTTCCCTAGCTGCAGGACTGGTACTGAGTCTAGGGGCCTCATTCTGAGCACCTTGTGTTGGTGAGGAGCCAGCTTTCTCTGAAGCTCCACACTTGTAGGTGGTGTCAGAGCTAGTGCTCTGGCCACTCAATTGCCTTACTCTCTCACCTTGATCTTCTGAACTACTGGAGCAACCTCCATCCAATGACTCTGCCATGGGAGACTTTAGTTGTTCTTCAGGCTGTGAAGAGCCTTCTGAGTTTGTACAGCTATCTGCTTTCTTAGATGATGATGAGGGCCTCTTGGAAGTCTTCTTCTGAGGTGTCAAGGCATCAGAAAGCAGCATGTGCTGGACAGTATTCGGAAGATTGGCCACTTGAGTACTCAGAGCACTCAAACTACTCAACCCAGGATCGGTCAGCCGCTTTTCTGGCACACCTTCTAATCCAAACCCTTTGAATCCTGCAGCATGAGAATTAGGACTGGGCATCATTGATGGGGTTGGACTCAGTTGGGGCATTAGCTGTAAAATTCGGTTTCTGGAACTCATGGGCACATTGCCTTGCCCACACTGGAGATTCTCACCACTCTGCATGAGAGGAGAAGGAGTAGAGCTACAGCTTGGAGACTGAACCACAGAAGCAGCTGGAGAAGGGTTAGAAATAGGGCTGAAGTTCTGATGAAACTGCATAGGGGACCTTACAGGAACTTCAGGCTGGTTGTACTGCCCCACCTGGCTTTGCAAGGGCAACTTGGTGGCAGCATTAGTGTACTGCATCACATGCTGGGGGGGATGTTGTTGTTGCTGCTGCTGCTGCTGCTGTTGCTGCTGCTGCTGCTGCTGCTGCTGCTGAGGTTGTGGCTGCTGCGGCTGCTGCTGCTGTTGCTGCTGCCCCTGCTGGGTTCCTGGTGGAATCTTAGTCTGTTCAAAATTCTTCATAGACTGAGACTGATAGCTATAATTTGATTGTGTTCCATAAGCCTGTGCATTAGAACCCACGTTATGCCCTTCATACTGAGATCCAGCATTTACACTATAACTGCCATCATAGCTTTGTCCAGACTGACTGAAACGCTGTGGTGAAGGAAAGGAGGAGGAGGAAGAGGAGGAAGCAGAAGACTGGTAGTGTTGGCCAAACTGACCTACTCTTAACTGATAACCAGCAGAAGATGGCAGAGTTGAGGGCCGCTGCATTGGTTGTAGATGGGATGAGCCAGAGGCTGGCTGTCCAGTGGCTTGGGGCAGAGGCTGATGGGATTGGTAAAGCTGTTGTCTCAACTGCTGTACTTGCTGTTGCTGCTGCTGCTGCTGCTGTTGTTGCTGCTGCTGCTGCTGCTGTTGTTGGCTGGAGGCCTGCTGCTGATACTGAGTACTCCCAGGAGAGAAAGGCCCTGTGTAATCCTGCTGATAATGAGACACACCACCAAGGGCAGAGTGCTGTGCTTGAAACTGGCTCACATGACCCTCGCTCCCATACTGATTGCCAAAGCTGCTCCCTTGGGGAGGTCCATAGCTCTGTACAGGACCAGAAGGCCTTCGCTGAGGGGGCTGTGGGGTTCCTGCTGCCACGGGGTCTTTGTTGCCTGTCATGTAGTAAAAATCCCCAGCTTCTTTCCTGAAACCCTGGTAACCTTGATGGCCAGAGGTCTCACTAGCCATCACTGTGGCAGCAGCTGCTGTTCCTCGACGTCCACTACTGTTGCTGCCAGTGCCACCACTACCACCACCTGCTCCCCCAAAATTCTGGAACATCTGGGCCTGACGAGGGCTGAACTCTTCTATACGGGATGAGCTGTGTACCTCCTGTGGGTAGCTCTGCTGGTTTCCGTGGTAACTGCTTTGCTCCCGAAAGGACTGCATACTGTTCAGCAGCACAGCAGCAGGCCAACAGCCCTCCTAGAAAAAGAAAAGATAGAAAAGCATGAGACATACATCTGCTTGGTACAAACAAAAATCAAACCTAAATAACCCAATGACCGAATAAGGCTGAGTACTTTAAATTTCGTTTTCTTTTTCCTTATTGTATCCATTTCTGATAATGCAAATAAGCAGAGAAATGTGTAAAGTATAAGGGTGTCTATAACACAACAAAGAAAACACTAGGTATACACATTCAATATAGTTTTTATTTTAAAAAAAATTTCATTATTAGATAAACAAACCTTACATATCCAACTGGGGTAAATACTGGAATGTTATTACAAACAACAAAAACTTATTTCTTAATTAATCTTCAGTTACAGTGGGGATAGGTGACAAAAACCACTTTCATCGTTCATCTCTTTATTTTCATTCATTAAACTGACCCAAATAACAATGAGACAGCTGTTTCAGGGGCTGTCCACGTCTACTCCACTCACTGACTGAGAAACAGAACTATCCTAAGACCTAAGCTAGTTCCTCAGATTCAAATGCATATCACGTCAAGTTGACTAATTACCAACTGCCCATGATGACTATTCTCTGGAACACTCAATTCCTTTACTACTATGGATTCCTTATATTGTAGCCACCCATATAAACATTAGATCTTCTTGACATAAAATTGAGTTCAAAGTACCACTCTTGACCACCAACCCTCAATGCCAGGTATTAAGTGCTAGTTATAGGCCAGATAATAGTCTTTCAAACTTTTTTTGGGGGGAGCATTCTGAGAAGTTTCAGTACCTCTATTTTCCATGTGGCTTTTCATTTGCCATCTAATATTCAGTTATTACTATTATTCCTGTGGTAGAGAACAACAAAAAACGAGTTGAAAAGAATATCCAGGGCTAGAGAGATGGTTCAGAAGTTCTAAGTACCTGGGTTTAGTGACTGACTTACAACCATGTGTAATTCCAGTTCCAGGAGATCTGATACCCTGTGCTGATCTCCTTGGGTATAGTCATACATGTAGTAAACATATCTACAGAGAACATTTGTTGTTCTTGCACAGAGGACCTGGGTTTGATTCTCAACACCAACATGGTGGCTCACAATCATCTCTAACTCCCATTGCAGGGCATCTGATGACCTTTTCTGATATCTGAAGGTATCAAGTCCACACATGGTGCAGAGATATACACATAGGCAAAACATCTTTATATATAAAATAAATATAAAACTAATCAACAAATCATTCATATAATACACATACAAAAATGTGTGTGTGTGTGTGTGTGTGTGTGTGTGTGTGTGTGTGTGTGTGTATACAACCAAGATCCAGCCTTCTAGAGTTATCTGAGCTGCCACTTCTGCCTCTATACTAATATTATCACCCTCTTACTTAAATAGATTTTTTCAATACTTATTTTTAGTATGTGTATATGGGTATGTGCATTTGAGTGCAGAGGCCTGTTGAGTCCAGAAGAGGGTGTTGGAAACCTGAGAGCTGGAGTGTCACAGGTGGCTGTTGAGTCAACAGGAAAGGGTTCTGGGAATGGAAGAGCAGTATATGCTCTTAATCACTGAGCCATCTTTCCAGCCTCCTAAATTGATTTTATTTTTGCCTTTGCTTAGGCTTGTTTCCTTAGAATCAGAGAAGACTAGGTAAAATAAGGTCAAACTTCTTCAAAGGACTTTAAAAACAAACTGTTTTAAAAAGTTATAAAAGTTTATGAAATACACTTTCCCACAATGGTCTATGAAGTTTGTTTTTTAGTCTCCCTTAAAGGAAATTAAAATGGAGTTGCCTGTAGTCAACTAATCACATTCACCATCTCCTTGTTCTGGGCCAGGACACCAACACTCTGTTGGGCTTACCAAGCTCTCTTCCACACAAACACCACTCCCTTCCTGTCAACCTCAAGGCTTGTCCTTTTCACCTTTTTGCAGTCTCCCAGCAGGCATTACCATATAGCAAAGCCTCCTGCTAGGCATCCTGTTTAAAACTGCTACCTCACACCTTCACCTTTGTTCCTCCTTCCTCCCCTATTCTGTCCCCTCACTCCAAATACAGCTGCAGTACAATCTAAAGCAAAGAAATGTTTACTGTCTTATCTCTCCCTTCAACCTAAAATGTTCCTAAAGGGCAGAGACTGCTGTTCCTTGCTATAATCTTCATGTCATTCAAACAGTAAGGAACAAAAGAAGAAATTCTGAATGAACAATGAAATGGTTTTAAAAACTAGGTCTTACAGAACTAAGAGCTCACATATTTAGAGAACAGTGCTAAGGAGGTAATAGAGAGGAAGTATTGTCAATATAAAAGCAGAGCTGGAAGACACTCAAAAGCTACTTGTAAAATTCTTTGGGTCCAGTAATACGGAAAAACCCACTTAACGGGTGCACATGAGAAATATAAGGGAACACTTCAAAAGTAAACAAGATCACAGCAGATGAGCATCAACCCTAAACTCTGAAAGCTAGACCCATGGTCACCGCCCCACCCACCTACCCCTGGATATTCTAGCTCTCACTCTGTAGATCAGGTTGGCCTCAAACTCAGAGATCCACCTTCCTCTGCTTCCCAAGTGCTAGAATTAAAGGCATGTGTTCCACCACCACCCATCAACCCATTTTTAAAGATTTACTATGCATATATGTCTGTGTAAGTATATGCTATATGTGTGAGGGTACCCCTGGAGGACAGCTAGAGTTATAGGCAGTTGTGAGCTACCTAAGATGGGTATTGAGAATCCAACCCAGGTCCTTTGGAATAGCAACAAACACTAACTGCTGAGTCATATATCTAACCCCAAGATATGAATGCTTGTTCTGATTTTGAGACAGGGTCTCTCTAGCCCTGGCTGTCCTAGAACTCAATATAAAGACCAGGCTTGCCTCACACTGAGAGCACAGAGATCCTTCTACCTCTGCCTCTGCCTCCTCAGTACAGGGATTAAGGAGGCATGTGCTACCACCATGCCTGGTTCCTGACCCATTCCTAAAATACCTTATAACTAAAACAACTAGATATAAGACTAAATCCGATTACATATAATTACATGACTCAAAGCTATCCTTTTAAATGTTATTTAAAAAAAAAAAAAAAAAAAAGTCAGGACCTGAAGGAAAAACCATTTCTCATCATCTTCAAATGCCTCTACAACAGACACCATTTCTCCCAAGTCTGCTAGGCAGACTCTAGGTGTTTAGTATAATATTTGACCCTGTTCCACCAATTACACGTAATAACTCGATCCTCACAAAACCAGAACCCTAATTTTACAGATGATGAAACTGAGGCACTGAATTCATCAACTTTGTTAGAGCCCAGTGTGGCAGCCCCACAGGTCACATTGGTCATACTACATTATGCAGAAGACTTTTTTTTTTTTAACAAGGTCAAAACATACACCCCTTCAGTGCTACCCTCCCCCCAATGCTGTTCTAGCTGATTCTCTACTTCCTCCAATGTTTAGGACTGTCAAGAACAATACCATCAACATCTAAACTTCCCTTGTTTCTAGCATACTTGTAGTTCTTAGAACTTAGTTCTAAGTGGCTGAGGGGGATAAATTGAACAAAACATTAAAATTAGCAGTTAATTGAAGGTATGAAAAAGCTGCCTCCAGAGATAATATCTCTGTTGTTTAGTTAGCTATTCTGTAATAAAACTAGCTTCTGAAGGTTTGAATATATAACTACTCATGCCATTTGCTATCAAGAGATCACTTTAGACATCAGCAATATGGCCTGGGGCTGCCTGGTTACTTCAACCCTTAGCTCTACAGAGAGAACAGACATGAAACAATTACTCTGCGGTCTTGTTCTCAGCCTTGCACTGAACACTCCTTTACCATGAATGATCCCTCTTTTCTTACAGTAAAAGTTTATATACTTGAAAGGTAAAAGCAAAAATATGATAGCCATTATCTCCTACAGAGTAATTACATATCCTTCGTGCACATGAAGTATGATTACCAAATATGCTCCAAGTTTATCCTTTGTAAAAGTTTCAAGTAAAGCAATTAGGAAAGGCAAATGCCAGCAAACTAAATTTATAAACCTGAAGTATTTGCAACCTGTCATTAGCATATAAAACAAGCTAATAATATACAGTATCCCAATGATTCTACCATTAATACATATGAATATGAACTAAAGAAAAATATATATCCCAAAGTAAGTCAATGAGGAATTTTCATGCATATCTGAATGAGATTTACCAACAAACTTTCCTTTCCTTTCCTCATTTTCTCTATATTCCTAACTTTTCACATTTCAGATAGGCCACAGAGGTGTACCAGTGAGGTGCAGGACTTTGAGCCTATACATTCCAGACTATCCCAGCTATAACTGCGCTCTCCAGCCTGGTAGAAAGCTCATTACCTCACCATTTTATTAAAAAACAAAAAACAAAAAAAAAAACAAAAAAAAAAAAAACCTCATATTAACTTTTATTGTTTTTCTGTCAACAGCTAAGAGAATTATACTCCCCAATCCATTCATTTCTCCCCAAAGTTCTCTCAAGTATCTTCCAGAAAGTTCTTACCTTTCCAAAGACATTTGACTAACGTTTCCATTGCTAAAATAACAGAATGAACGTTCCTTGCTTTAAAACAAAGACAGGAGGAGGGGGAGGGGGAGGGGGAGGGGGAGGGGAGGAGAAGGGGAGGGCCTTAAGTTCAGGAGGCATTAACAGTTCCCCCACAAATGCCAGGCCAGAAGATAACATTTTCCCAGTTTGGTTATCCTTCTGTATTGCTGTCCACATCCCTTTCCACATTCTCAGCAGACCAGGACCTGGAGCTGGGATGGTGGTGGTGCTACTTTACGGCCGAGTCTTTTCCAGCAGGGTTAAAATGTACAAACACAAGCCCAAGGGAGATGAGAAGACAGGAAAGAGTGGCTGATACTGCCTGGAGGCAACTGCAACAGATACGGACTCCCAGTAGTTCTTCCACAGACTTCCAAGAACATCTATGTTTCAGTTCCTGGTCAATATGAACAGCCTTCCAGGCTTTCCCAATCCCAGTTCTTCTCATGTTGGCCTAATCCTTAATTCTTCTTTTTGCATGCAACCCCCCCCCCTTTATTTTGGTTTTCTAAGACAGGATTTTTCTGTGTAATAGCCTTGGCCATCCCAGAACTCATTTTGTAGATCAGGCTGGCCTAAACCACATAGAGATCCACCTGCTTCTGTCTCCTGAGTGCTAGGCTCAAAGGTGTGTGCCACCAAGCCTGGCTACAATCCTTAATTCTTGTATCAAAATTCCTCATCCTAGAGTCTTCATAGAATACAAAGCTTCACTTTTCCTGAATGAACTCTAAATGGTACAATTAAATGCTCCTCAAGTTACCAGTTTAAATATGCCATCTGTTTTCTATCGGGACCCTGAATGATAAAGTTCTCTTATTCCCAGAATTTCAGAGTACACTATTATCACTTGGGGAGTGAGAGACTTCTATTTCATACATATGATATACAACAGGGACTAAAAACAAAACACTTAGAGATGCCAGACAAAGTACATAGTACACTGCAAAAAACATGCAAGGTTCATGAGTAGCAATCCGGAGGTAGGCTATGAACCAGCATATGATAAGGTCTGTAGGATTCTATTAGCCATTATGGCCAGGGTTCTCATGTAATCATGCTAGGAAGTGCCATTTATAGTGGGAATGATTCTACAAAGTTGACTTGTATTTATTCTTAGGAAGTCACTTTTTTTTCCTTCCTTCCTCTCTCCCTTCCTTCCTTCCTTTCTTTTTGAAACAGGTCTCGCTCATTTCTCAGACTAGCCTGAAACTCACAGCAATCCTCCTGCCTCAGCCAAGTACTAAGACATCAGTTTGTGCCACCACAAATGGCTCAATTTATTTTCAACAGCAAAGTTAATGAATGCTATTCTTTACCTGACCACTCAACATCATACCCAATTCATCTCCCCCCAAGCCCCCTTCAAAGCATTGCTTAATCACAAACCTGTTCTTTTGTATTTGTCCTATCCTCTGGTTCTGATGTGGCTACTTCCTGATCTGAAAAGAAATCCTCACAAAGTTCTATGTTCCAGCACCAGTCATAGGAAAAAAGAATAAGCTTTCCTCCACTTACTATTTTGACAACAATATCAATTCCCCACAGTCCTGGATGCTCTATAGTATCTTCCAGATGGTTTCTGCTGTTTTTGTCCAGAAGTACCCTTGAGCCATCACCCTTACAGCTCTTTGACTTAGGTCCAGAAATGCTTCCCTATCCTTAGATCCCTATCCCAGGATCCCAGGAGTTGCTGAAATTGCTGATCTTCTCTACAAGCTATCCTTAAAGCAAAGAATTTTTGGTTTGCTTCATTTAATGAAACCGAACAGTAAAGTGTGTTTACCTTTTAACCTGTATCTAGGAATATGCTACTACTAATAATTACTATATATTAAGCAAATTCCAGCTGTCTGGTTTTCATATGTCTATACATAGACACGGGGGGGGGCACTGATGAATTATGACACTGTTCTAAGACATGTTGGGAATTGATATGCTTTAACTCAAATTCTTTTGATTCTAAAACTCGTGGTTTTTATTATACCATATGTTAAGCAAGAAACATCCCAAATCCACATTTGTTTTTTGAGAATTCTGACCAACAACTTGGGTCAGATCTGGATTAACAATGGCTATTGCTAATTTACTGCATGCCTAACACATGCTACACACTTAAATATTAATATACTCTCTCCTTACCATATCTATAATGTGCTAGTATTCCCTTTTATAAAGCAAGGCTTAGAAGTTACATAAATAAGTCATGTGTCTCATAAACAGAAAGACAGGATATGAAACAACTCCAGAATTCAGTCTACACTTCTGGAAAAAAAAAAAATTCCCTAAACCAGCAGCAAGACAATGGTGCTGTATTCAGAGAGGAGGAACAAAAAGGAATCTTCAAGTTTGCCATATTGAGTTCTCTGTCTTAAACCTGGATGCAGCATCTGTTTCATCTGCTTTATCTGCATGTAAACTAAGCAGATTAGGAATGTGTATCTGTCTAGTGATTTGATTTTTTCCCCTATTTTGTGTCCAGTTTACACACACTCTAGTTTGTCCTTGGGGACAGACAAGAACCTCAGTACAATTCCCATTGATGCCACTGGTAGCTCTCTGGCAAGGGAATCCCAAAAAAGAACTCTAAAAACATCTTTTTTTGTTTTCCTAATTTTATTTATTTTATGTACATTGGTGTTTTGCCTGTATATATGTCTATGTGAGGTTGTCAGATCTTAGAGTTACAGATAGTTGTGAGCTGTTATGTGAGTGCCTGGGATTGAATCTGGGTTCTTTGGAAGAGCAGCAAGTGCTCTTACCCACTGAGCCATCTCTCCTGCTAAAAATACTTTCAGGAACCAAGTCAGTCAAACTCACAAGCTTTTTGGTCATCTCAGGAAAAAGAAATCTACTAGGATGCTGCAACCATGCTGAAATATATGCAGGTCCCAAAAGAAAGAACTAATCTATAGCTTTTAAATTTTTAAAAACTGAAGCCAGGTATAGCGGTATTCCCCTCTAATCACAGCACAGGAAGGCTGAGGAAGGAGGATCATCACTAACTGAGGTCAACACAGGAAACTGAACTACACAGAAGACTATATCAAAAAAAAAACAAAAACAAAAACAAAAAAAAAAAAAAACCACCCAAGTTTTTTCCAAAACAATTTAAGGGAGCCAGGCATGGTGGCACATACCTTTATTCTGAGCACCCAGGGAGGTAGAGCAGCAGGTAGGCATAGGTCTGTGAGTTAAAAGGCCAGCCTGGTCTACAGTGGAGCTCCAGGCCATCCAGGGCTACATAGTAAGACCCTGTCTCAATAACAAACTAAGAGGTCATATGCCATCTGGTGAACTAAGCTGAGGGCAGTACAAACACAACAAAAGCAGCATACAGTCTTAAAAATTTCTAACGATATAAATGGGTAATTTAAAAAAAAAAAAAAATGACTGCTCCGGTAAGAAAAAAATGCCAACAAACTGTCTTTTTATCACTTGAAAATGATTAAGCAAATTATAACTACTTAAATACCATATAAATCAGTAACTGAGAAGATTCTAGACACACAAAATGCCTACGATTTGCATACCTGTGCTACAATTACATTTGGAAATTGGACATCATATGGAGGACAAAGAACATGATGTGGATAAATGAAAAGCTTTTGACCATCTACAGTGGCAGGATTCATATGCCCTCACATACAAATAATAAAGTTTACACTACTCAACTTTACATAACCTCAGCTGACAGCAAAGTATTTTTCTGCCCAAGGGAAAGAGACACAAGACACCCCACAAGCCCAGATGCATGGGGGATGACCAGGGATGACCGACATGCCCTGCCCCAGGAACTCAAAGCCAACACACTACATACCTTACACACACCACAATGCCCAAGCAGGTATGCATATCACTGGCCCAAAGATTTGGGTTTTTGTTGTTGTTGTTTTTGTTTTACTTTGTTTTTTAGTAAGAAATGGGTCTGTAAGCTAGGCATGATGATGCACGCCTTTAATCCCAGCACTCAGGAGGCAGAGGCAGATGGATTTCTGTGAGTTCAAGGCCAGCCTGAACTATCTATGAGTTCCAGGACAGCTAGGGCTATCTAGAGAGACCCTATCTCAAAAACAAACACACACATACACACAAACCAAAAGATAAATAAGTCTCAAAAACAGCTCAATTCCCTGATTCCCCACTATACATTACATACACAATGGACAGGGCTATTTTTAGAGATAATCCCCAAGAGCCCAGACTAAGCATCCTATCAATTACCTACACAGAATGAAGCTCCTGGAGGTGTGCCTGCAGCTCACATCCTAGCTCCATGCCTAGCCCCAATGCTACTATCTTTCACACAAGGGCATCCCAAAGTCGATTCAAATAACTGCATGGGTGAGCATGATGGCTCAACAGTTATCAGAAAGAGGACAGGAAACCTAGGTCTCCCTCTCAAGTCTTTGTCACCTATTGAAGCCCAAGACTTTGGGATGGTACTAAAAAGTTCTATTTAAATGTTAATAAAACAGTACAGTAAAGACAAAAGGATTACAAACAGCAATCAGTGGTGCCACTTAAAGGCAGTGTGTCTCACTCTATAATTCTTTCAATACAATTCTGAATTAAGAGTCAAAAGGCTAATTCAAAACAGAACTGGGCAAAAGCTGAATAAGGAAAACTATGAACTTTTTTTTTAGAAGCACCAAAAAGTTAAAAACAAAACTGAATGAACTTGAAGAACACACAGCATAACTAGATGAAAAGGACCAGTGTCAGAAGTCAAGACTAACAGATTAGTTTAATAAAATAACAAATATTAGTTTCACTTTGAAATAGTTTCAAACACAGGAAGTTCTAAGTGCTTACATACAGCTTTTAGCAGTTTTCTACATATATTCCAAGCTACAAGTCTCTTTCTGACCACTTTGGGAAAAATCTAAAAGACAAAAAAAAAGCACTCTTCTTCAGAGCCAGCACACAGCTTCCTCATCAGGAAACCAACACTACTACTACATTACAATCCAGCCCACAGGCCCTACCTCAGTTATGGCAATGGCCACATTTTCCCCGACTGGTCCAACATTTCATTCACATGACATGTCTCTATTGATGTCTACTGATTTGCATTAGTCTCTCACTCTTTTGCTGACTTTTATGTCCCTGCTGGGTCCTTTCATTCCATGGGGTCACCTCTCAGTCTCAGACTGGTCTTCATTTCCTCACGGAGAGACGGGTAGCCACACAGAACACATACCATAAAACAAAACCAATAGCAACTATTCCCTACACTGCTGATGTTTAACCATCTGGTCAATCCAATGTCTAGCAGGTTCTTCCAAAGTCATAACATTTTCTTCTTCAAAACAATCACTTTGCTGGAGCAATTGTAAGGGCCTGTCAATAACTTGTTCTTTGTCAAATGTCAACTCCCTGTAAGCATCAAGACAGATGATCCCAATCTTGCCAGGCAGTGGAGGCCTTTAATCCCAGCACTTGGGAGGCAGAAGCAGGCGGATCTCTGTGAGTTGGAGACCAGCCTGGTCTACAGAGTGAGTTCCAGGACAGAGTTCCATCTACAGAGAAACCCTGTCTCAAAAAAAAAAAAAAAGGTGATCCCATCTCTATGATGCCTGCCAGTAGTGATACTCTAGACATCATTCCTTCTACATTTGTCAACAGGCAACGCATTGCTTCTTCATCCACTTTCTGATCTTTGAACAACTTTCCCATTTCCTGGCAAAAGAAGCTTCAAATTCATCTGGTATTTTCCCTACTCTAACTCCAAGAAGTACCCACTTCTTCAAAAACAATTCCTATTCAAGGAAGATGATTTAGCAACAAAGATCTAGCTGCTAGGACTGAAATTAAGATGTCAATACTTCTAACTAGAAAGTGCTATGCATAATTACCATCCTTGTAACGATTTCTACACATATAGTTATATGTTAAAGACCATACTTATTAGTCCAATTCAGCCCATACTTGATAGTTCCTTTCTCAGACAACAAGAAACCTAGCACCCATAATCTTTAACAAATGCATACTCACAGTTTACCTCTTTTGTTCAAGATAACCATCTCCCAAGAATTTGTCTCACCTTGCACACCTGTTCCTACTACCTCTCAAGCCATGGAACTTTACACTATCTATGAGGCACACTTCTATTATAGTTTGATAAATTAATTCCAAAATTCATCTAAAGAAAAATCTAAACAATATATGTGGTGGTTTGAAAGAAAATGACACCCCACACACACAACAAGAGTGGGTGTGGCTTTGCAGGAGTAGGTATGACCTTGTTGCAGAAGTGTGTACAATGGAGGAGAGCTTTGAGGTCTCCTATATGTTTAAGCGACAGCCAGTAAGACATAGTCTACTTCCTGTTGCCTGCATATCAACGTGCAGCAACAAGAAAAAGCCCTTCCCCAGCACCATGTCTGCCTGCATGCTGCCTTGCTTTCCACCATGACAATAATGGATTAAACCTCTGAACTGTAAGTGAACCACAATTAAATGTCTTCTTTCATAAAAGTTGCTGTGGTCATGGTGTATCTTCACAGCAAAAGAAATCCTAAGACAATATGTAAAGAAAAATTGGAAAAATATAAAAAGGTGAGAAACATTTGCCCTAACCATATGTCAAAACTTAAGTATACTTAAAACAAATAAAATAATTAAAATGCCACTTTGGGAGGAAAAAAGATCCATAAAAAGCAGGTAAATTTAAAAGCTAAACATCATCTTTTAAAAAAATTAATAGAAAATACAAAAAACATTTAGTCTTTGGGATCAAACTGACTTTCTCAGTTTTGTTCCTTTGGTTTTTCAAGACAAGGTTTCTCTATGTGGCCCTGGACATCCTGAAACTCACTCTGTGGACCAGGCTGACCTCAAACTCCCAGAGAGCCACTTGCCTCTGCCTCCCAAGCATATGCCACCCACAACCCAGTCTTAGGTTTGTTTTTTGATAAAAGGCCTTGCAAAGTAGCCCAGGTAGCCTCTAACTTATGATCTTCCTGGCTCAGATTCATGAAATTCATGAAAGCACAAGCCATTTTCAGATTTCTCACTATTGTGTCTTATCAAACAGAGCTTAGATTTCTTAGGCAAAGTCCAAGGTAGGTAACACTTCACTCTGCATAAAGATAGAATATGCTTTCCATCTGATTGAGAAAAAGCCAACAAGTGTCCTGAAACAATTACCACTTTATAGAACCAGGTGTGTGTGTGTGTGCATATGTGTGTACATTTATTTATATTATAGCAGGTTGAATTAACAATGGGCTCTATCCAGCCAAGGATAAATCTCAGTGGCTATGCAAATGAAAGGGGACCTGGTATTTGGAAGAAAAAGGTTACAATAGTAACATTTGTTGGGTTCCTAAGTGTGGTGATAACATGCTACCTTTGAGTGAAAAGGTATTATTAAAGCCTTTTTTTTTTTAGTATGTTTGACACAATTGTTTAAAAAATAGTTTACTACCTAATCATTTCAAGAAAATCGCAAAATTTATGTAACTCAAAAAACCTTTTAGTTTCTGCCACCAACAAAATTTCCACATTCATCTCTCATGGTCTATCTTTCATATTCAGGCTTCAGACCTGTAGGCCATGTCCATGCTACTCCTATGTCTTGAATACCAGTTCCCTTCCATGCTCACTGTCTGACTAACTAGGTCTCCTGCTCGAACGCTTAAGAGTTGTCTTTCAGCGAGCTAATCATTCCTGCCAGCCCTGCAATTCCAGGCATCATAGGCTCAGAATTAGACAAATACAGTCTGAACTCAGTTTTGCAGCTTACTGTTACTAAAATGTTCAATGTATTATGTACTTTAAGCTTCAGTTTATTCAAGCACAGAACAGAAATGCCCCTCTGGTCTGACACTGATAAAACAAATGATATACTCCATCACTCAGTGGACCGCAACTGTGAAGTACATGGATGGAAAACATTGTTGTTCTCTGGAATTTCAGGGCAGGATCTCAGGCACCAGAGGCCTAAAGAATCATATTCTGTATGTCAACCAGCTCATCAGGCAATCACATGTGTGGTACTGTTTAACAAAGACTGATGAAAGGTCTTGAGAAAATAAGAACCACAAATGGAATCTATTAGAAGTCTCCTGGGAATTGGGGACACACTCTGGTTTCTATTTTCAAATATCTTGACTGTTTTGTGGAAAGCAAGTAGAGGAGGAGCAGAGCAGGAGCAGATTTAGTAAAGTTATTTTAGTAATTTGGGTAAGGGATGTTGGCTGCACAGATGAATATGGTGTTGATGGAAGTGGTGTGGTCAAATAAAGAACATATTCTGAATTCAGGGCCAACAGAAATTGCTAGTTTATCAGAAGTAAATGTAAGGGACAAAAACAGCACACCAATACTAGCTGAACACCAGTGTTTTACATCCTTTACAGGTAAAAGCTCAAGTTTGTACCATCATAGCAGGTGGGCACAGCTGACAGACTAACTTTATTAAAATGAAGACAACAGAGCTGAGAGATTAAATAACTGACTAGTTATCATATCTGAGACCTGGCAGTGAGCCTGTATAATAGTATTCCAGTACCATCTCCTACAATAGCTGCAAAAATGGGCACCACTGTAGAAAGCACAACAGGAATGATGTTTCGCCTGACATGCCTGCCACCTTTGAGATTCCCACTGGACATCTGAGTGGAGAGATACCAGATAGACAGCTGGCATGACTGGATCTAAGGTGGGAATGGGGTAAAGGTAAGTCAACAGCACAGAGAATTCAAAGACACAGGAATGAATGAGAGCACTTAAAGCAGGTTGTTATAAAATCAATTTAGAGGGTCTTAAACATAGTACCTAAAAAAAGGAAAGAGAGAAAAAAGAGAGGGGAGGGGGGAAGAAAAAGAAATAAAGGGGAAAAAAAGAGGAAGGAAGGAAGGAAGGAAGGAAGGAAGGAAGGAAGGAAGGAAGGAAGGAAAAAAGAAAAAGAAAGGAAGAAAGGGAGGGAAGAAGGAAAATAAAATAACAGAATTGATGGCTCAGAGTAAGATGTATATACAAAATTAGGGAGACAGCTCGGTGGTTAAGAGCATCCATTGTTCTTACAGGACCCAAGTTCAATTCCTAATACATAAGCCACAACTGCCTACAAGGGGGCGGGAGGGAAGAGTCTGATGGTGTGGCCTCCCAAAGCACCTGTAAGCACACATATAATAAAATTAGAAACAATTTTTTAAAATCTTTAAGTGATTTGAAGAGGAAAATTGAGGGAAACAGAGGATGCTTTAATGGGGAAGGGAAAAGAAAGCAATACAGAAGGGACAGGAGGAAAGGAAAAAGGTAAAACACTAACAAAAACAAGGCCAGGCATCAAAAACTACCTTTCAAATTGTCATTCAGGGTAATTTAAGAGATTCCCAAAACAATATAGGCTACTATTGTTGCCCTTAGTAACCATTCAGTAATTTAAAGTAAGTCCTTTTTTGACAAAGGCACCATGCACTTCAGACACAGGACCCAGAAGATCTAACCTGAAAGTATTTTCCTAAAGACTAGTTTTTACAGTACAGGAAAGTGCTATGTGTGCTTCTGTGGTAGTTTGAATAATCCCCCCAGCCCCCGCACCCCCACCCCTACACAAGCTCATAGTAGTGGCACTACCAGAAGGTATGGCCTTTTTGGAATAGGTGTGGACTTATTGGAAGTGTGTGACTAGGGGTGGACATTGAGATGTCAAATGCTCAAGCCAGGCCCAGTCTCTCTCCCTCCTGCCTGCTGATTGGGATGTAGAATTCTCAACTACCTCTCCAGCACCATGTCTGCCTGCATGCTGCCATGCTTCCTGCCATGATGATAATGGACTAAACCTCTGAACCTGTAAACCAGCCCCAATTAAATGTTTTCCTTATTCAGAGTTGCCATGTTCATGATGTCTTTTCACAGCAATAGAAACCCAAACTAAGACAGCTTCCAAGTAAGGAAAGCAACCAACAGATCCTTCCTACTGCAAAACCTATGAACCACAATAATGATCAACATAGCACAATAACTTTAGTGGGACACATTATCTCAGTGGTAGCAGCTGTCTAAATGGAGTGAAGGCCCATTCAATAAGAGGAAAACCATGCCTATCATTTGAAACCTCGCTAACTACATAGGTTAAGTGAGGTTTTAGATTTTTAGAAAAGAACCTATTTCTAACACTTGATTAAACCTGCAAAATTACTAACTGTATTCTAAATAATTGCCTTTATATACCTCAAAGGTAAGAGTAGCTCTCACTCTCCTTCAAAGAAACAACTTTGCAACAATGAGACCATTACAGAAAACCACAATTGATCAAAATACAGAGAACAAGTATTTATGGGGTGCCCAGCCACAATGAATCCACGCCTAAGATTTAGGGAACATCATGGATGGGGGCTGGAGGTAGAAAAACTGTTAAGAACCAAAAGACCAGGAAATCTGCTGTGAGATTGTGCTTCCAATAAATAACAAGGAAGCTTCACCCACCCTATCTCAACAACATGGCAGCCTACACAATACCTGAAAAAGCATACCACCAATAGATATGGTAACATGGAAAAGGGGAAATCTCATAGACCTCTACACCTCTAGACAAAGAACTACAAGCTATCAAGGAATGCTGGGAGAACTAATCATCCCCAGGGATGAGCCCCTAATTGGTTATCCATTACCAAGTAGTCAGCCTTGAAATAATAAACGCTAATTGGACTTGGAAAAAACTAAGGCAGTGTCCTGTCCTGAAAAAAATTCACACCTACAAAAGAATTGTAATATAATGACATCACAGTCATATCAAAGTGTGTATATAACAGGTTTAGCCAGAGAAATAGCATTTTCCTTTCCAATTGTAACTGACCAATCCAAATCCACAACTATCTGTAAACAATGTTCTCCATGTCTGCACTTCTGAAGTTTGTGGGGAGCTCCTCCTCCAAAAATTGCAGGCATTCTTTTAAGACTATCTGGTCTCTATCCTGAAGTCTCTAGAAAACTCAGCTTATTGATCCTGCCTACTCACCTAAATGTGACAAGGTTCCTCCTAGTCCATACACCATTATGTGGTGTCTGATCTTCTAATTGTCCTTCCTTTCCCACTTTTCCACTATAGCAGCCAAGGAAAAGTAAATACTTGTTGGTCTGCTATAATAAGACTTTCCTTAAAGGATTGGAGATGACAAATAACATAGGTTAAAAATCAAGTACTGCTCTTCCAGAGGACCTGAGTGCAGTTCCCAAGGCACGCACATATCAGAAGATTCAGAACCACCTGTGTGTGTGTGTGTGTGTGTACACACCACACACACACACACATTTTAGAAAAGAGTATACAAACAACATTAAAAAAAAAAAAAAAAGTGAGCAGCCTTCCCTTCAGCTTAACATTCCAGCATCCCTCCTGAAACAAGTCTGGTGCATTCACCCTATAACGTAATCATTTGCTCAGCAAGAAGGCTCAGCCCTGATTCCAAAGGCTTACAGCCCTCACTTTCAACCATCCTAAGGGGTAGAACACCACCCATCAAAACCAATACCAGAAAACCCAACAATGTAAAAACAAGTAAAAGAGAACAATATAGCCTTGGCTATCCTGGAGTTCACCATGTAGACCAGGCTGGCTTTAAACTCAATCTGCCTTTGCCTCCAAACTGCTGGGATTAAAAGCATGTGCCACCATACCCTGTCCAATGACCCCCCCCCAATAATATAGTTTAATTTTAAAAGTTTTTAAAAGAGCAAGGTGGTGACAGCAGATGTCTTTAATCTCTGCACTCAGAGGCAGAGGCAAGTGGATCTCTGTGAGTTCAAAGCCAGTCTGATCTACAGAGTGAGTTTCAGGACAGCCAAGGCTACACAGAGAAACCCTGTCTTGGGAAAAGGGATGATTTTTTTAGGAGGGAGAAAGTGGTATAATTCTATTTCAATTGAAAGGTTTTTTTTTTTTTAAAGGGGGTGGGGGTCAAGACAGGATTTCTCTGTGTAACAGTCCTGGCTGTCCTAGAACTAACTTTGTAACCAGGCTGGCCTCAAATTCACTGAGATCCACCTGCCTCTGCCTCCCAATTGCTGAGATTAAAGGTGTGTGCCGCCACCATCACCAGGCAATTAAAAACATTTTTACAAAGATTTTTCTTACTTAAACTGTGTGAGAAATGGTATCTGATAGCTTCAATCTTTGAAGAATTTGAGTAGGGTGGTTCTTGTTTTGTTTATTTGAGATATGGCCTCACACTGTAGCCCCAAATGCCTTCAAATAAATCATAGAAATCCTGTATTACTTAGTTGCCTGAGTGCTGGGATTAATGATTTAGTCTCACTTAATCTTAATGATTCTGTGACATAATTAGCCATTCTACAGATGACATAACTGAGATTCAAAAAACTTAAATAACTTATACAGTCTACAGCTGGACAGTGAAAAAAAAGCTTGGGCTGGTGGCCATATTGGCAACACAACATGTTCCTAACCTTACCTCCAAGGAACTGAACATAACTGGTCACCACTTCTGATAGGTAAAAAACTGCTTCACTTACATTAAAATTTAAATAATGCAAATCAAAAGAGGACTTTTTAAATGTTTTTCCTTAAAAGGACTTTTGAAAATTAGTTCCCAGGGGTTGAATCTTGAAAGCAAGCTTCTGTATGTAGTACAACAAAATGTAAAAACACTGAATTGTTTTAAGCTAAATATGGGAGTACTAAATATTTAAAATTGGAAAATCTTTTAATACCAACTAAACACATCTGATATAAGTGAAACCCAAACACACTGTAAAACAACAGTTCCAGCTAGCAATCTCAGAAAACAAATGTTAATGTATCCAATGAGAAAAGTTGTCAACCAAAGCATTCCAACTTGATTTTATTGAAGGTACCAAAGCCATAGGTCATCCCACAAAAAGAAGCAAAAGGCAGAACTATGAATATAGTCCATTCCAAATGAAAGCCAACAGACCTCTTTACAGTTTACGGAGTATTCTCCATCTAGCTGAGGATGCAGGCATGGAAGGAACCTATATGGATGATGGAGTTCCATAAAAGGAAGATGAAAGCTGGAAAAAGTAGAGATGAGTAGCAAATTGTAAAATTCCACTGTTGCCACAAAGTCACCACAACTCCAAAACAATGTGTTAGCTCTCAATCTTTCTAATTTATTTTTTTAAACTGTGTATGTGTTCCTATATATGGGTGAACATACATATATGTGTACGTGTATGACTTGCATGTGGATGCCAGAACAATCTTGGATGTCGTTCTCAGAAATATCTACTTCCTTTGGACTAGAGCACACTAATTAGGCTATAGTGGATGGCCGGTAAACTCGAAAGATCCTCTGTCTCTATCTCACTAGTACTGGGATTACAAACATGAGAAACTTCACCATGAGTTCTGGGAATCAAACTATGGTCCTCGTACTTACAAGACAAGTGCTTCACTGACTGAGCTACCCCACCCCCATCCCAGCCTTACAGCTCTTGTATGGGCATCAATGAGCTAAAGGTACTTCGACAACATTAAATTTTCCTCTATATAAAACAAAATCAAGCCCACAAAAGTCCATACCTATTAAGAAGGAATAGTTTCTTTGCAGTGTCCAAGAAGAATGCCAACTATTGATATGTTGGAGGACAGAGAGATGGCTAAGCAGTTAAGAGTTCCTAGTGCTCTTGCAGAGGACCAAGTTCGGGTACCTGAGCCTATGTAGGGGAGGAGGTGACCTCACAACTGCCTATTACTGCAGCTCCAGGTAGTGCTTCATAGGCACTATACTCACATGGACATTTAAAATATTACAATTTAAAAGAAATACTTTTAAAAATAAATAGGTTAGTTTAGAGTTGGAAGGTCACAAAGAAACACAAAAGGAACCAACAAGATGGATGACTCATCTTGTAAAAGTATCTGCCACTAAGACATGACCCATGATTGATATCAATCCCCAAAATCAAGTTTTTTTCTGACCCACCTTTCAATACACCCATTTTAGAATCTGTTATTTTTACTAAGGAAATGGAACAAGAGGAGTGCAAACATAATAGACAATGAGATAAAGGAAAACTCCTGGTAACCTTAACTGTCTTCACCCAGAGATCTGAAAAGCAGTGAACATAAAACCTAGCACCCCCTCAACTAACAATCTCTCTAATATGATGGCACTACTAGGCAGAACAGTCATGTCCATCATGGGATAAGCAGGGATGAGCACTACTTTCTTACCTGCTGTCAGAAGAAATGAAGAAAGATGCTTAAAAAAAAAAAAAAAAAAAAAAAAGCCAGGCAGTGGTAGCAGCACTGGGGAGGCAGAGGCATTTGTATCTCTGTGAGTTCAAGGCCAGTCTGGTCTACAAATCAAGTTCCAGGACAGCCAGAGCTACACAGAGAAAAAAAGCCCTGTCTCAAAAAACCGAAACAATAAATCTAAAAGCTGGGTGTGGTAGAGGCAGAGACAGGTGGATCTCTGTGAGTTGGGGGACAGCCAGATCTACAAAGCTTTCCCAGACAGTCAGGGCTACAAAAAGAAACTGTCCCAAAAACAAACAAAAATCTAGAAATAGAACTATATTTCAGGTAAGCAGAATGAGAAACTATACTTTTATTTTTATCAAGGTATGACTACTTCCCTATTAAACTTATGTGCTATTGATTCTTCTGAATAAATACATTGGAGAAAGTACTATATTTAGAATCAAGAAACTTAAGTTTAAACATTATCTAATTTTATCTCTTGTAAAACCCACCCATACTACTTTCCTCCTTTGTAAAATGGAATAACTGGTATCTCCCAGTAAAGAGCTACAATAATGTAAATTATCATCATAGTATCCCCATCCTCATCTTAGCCCTCTTTGAAGTCAACTTTTGAGCCAATATAAAATAAAATAGAATAGAATAAAAAGTTAGCCAGGTGTTGGTGGCACACGCCTTTAGTCCCAGCAGGCGGATCTCTGTGAGTTCAAGGCCTGCCTGGTCTACAGAGCTAGTTCCAGGACAGGCTCCAAAGCAATACAGAGAAACCCTGTCTCAAAAAAACAAAAAACTAAAAACAAAAAAGAAAAGAAAAAAAAAGGTTAAGAGATTAGCAATAAGAGAATAGAAAACAGATTATCCACAAATCAAACAAAAGCCAACCCTACAAACAATATATACCAAAGACTACTTAGCAGCAGTTAATTTCCATATCATTGTCAAAATGAGGAAATATCCCTCATTATGAACTGAGCTCTACAGCCCATTCATAAAAACATGTTGGGATGAAGTCCTTATTAGTCCTCTAATTCATTCAAGAATACTAAGGTGCCACTGTAGGTGCCACAAGCCACATGCCTACTTGCTACTCTTCCTACTCAGTGTCACTACCTGGCTATCAAAACCTCACACTTTAGAAATAGATGGCCTCTCAAGTGCAAAAATTTCTCTTCCTTGCCTAATCATTGGCATAACACTAGCAAACACCTGAACTTCAAGTCATTCTAAAAATATGTCCAGAGAACAAATAGCTAACTAGAGGCCAACACACACCTAAAGCTAAAGTCAAAAATATGAGAACCATAAAAGATATTTTATGAAAAATAAGGAGAAATGCTGAGTGTAGGAACACACACCTGTACTCCCAGAAATTGGGAGGCAAAAAAAGGCAGGAGGATTGTGCTGCAAATTCAAGGCCAATCTGGTATACACAGTATGTCCCAGGCCAGACAGCGTTATTAGGAATAAAGCGTGGTGAACCTTGGCGGATTCCATGTCTGGCTGAGTGTGACCGAGGTGGGAGACAAACTTGACAGGCAGACAGAGTTTAGTGACAAGTTTTATTAGAAAAAAAAGTGATAAAAGAAAAGAGGTAAGAAAGGCAAGACAGAAGAGAAGATGGAGACAGAAAAAGTCCTATCTGCCCCAGGGGAACAGAGGAAAGAGAGAAAGTGGGCCGGTGAAGGTGGGGTCCTTTGCACCTGCATGCAGACTGCTTAGCCTTGGAACCCTGGACTGACCAGAGTACTGCCTCAGTGTATTCTGCCAGAATACACCGAATAATACCTGAATCCTTAACAGGGTGATATAGTGACCCTATATGCAAAACCAAAAAGGAAGGAGAAAAAACTTTTAATGAAGTAGTTCACAATTTCCTATGTAGTTAAAGGAATAGCTAAAATATATGGAGTCATTACCCCATCAGGCAATATTCTAAAGGACCTAGTTACTAACTTAATCAGCACAATCACCCTATGAAGTACAATTATTTCCATTTTTTAAGATTTATTTATTTATTATATGTACAACATTATGCCTCCATATATGCTTGCACACCACATGTGCACCAGATCTCATTACAGATGGCTGTGAGCCACCATGTGGTTGCCGGGAACTGAACTCAGAACCTTTGGAAGAGCATCCAATGCTCTTAACCTCTGAACCATTCCTCCAGCCCCATTTCCCTATTTCTAGGGGGGGGAAAAAGAAAAGAAAGACCACACCAAATAGTTAAGTCACTTGCTGTGGTGTATACTGTGAAAAAAATGACAGAGATATGACTTTAAAAATTAGGCAACCAACTGGAACTGAAAAGATGGCTCATCAAAAACAATAGCTGTTCTTCCAGAGGACCCTGGGCCAACTGTTAGCACCCACATGGTGGCTCACAACCATCTGTTCCTGAGGATCCAATGCCCTCTTTTGGTCTCTAGAGCCACAGCCCACACATGGTGCACAGACATACATACAGACTAAGCACTCATATACATAAAATAAAAACAATCTCTTGAGTGAGGGGATGTAATGAGTGCATCTTTACTTACATTTACTGTGTCTAGGAAATAAAAGCCACATTGGAAAACTTTAGTATGGAACAGAAATCCAAAAGCATGTAATAGTCAATTTTTAAAAGGCCAAACTGAAAAGTCCAGTAAAACTACCAATTGTGTTCTTAATCCCAATTAAAGGCCCATTAAAGAGCCACGTGCCTTTAATCCCAGCAGAGATAAGCAGATCACTTATTCAAGGCCAGCCTGGTCTACAGAGCAAGTCCAGGACAGCCAGGCTACACATAGAAACCTTGTCCTGAAAAACCAGAAAGAAAATAAAGCAGATTAAATAATTTGGTTAACTGAAAGATTGATCAAAATAAACTACCGAAAATGTAAACTAGAAAAGGTGATAGAAAGGATACAGGAAGAAAGCCCAAGAGAGAATACAGCAAGGCAGTGTATAAAAAGAATCACCAGAAATTTTTCCAGAATAAGTAAGGGACCCCAAGCCACAGACTAAAGATGGTAAATACATGGAGTATATGCATAGAGATTGAGCACATGATGAGCCTGGATTAAAGAGCATTTGAAGGTATGTTGATTTTTTTTTTTTTTTAATGTACATTAGTGTTTTGCTTGCATGTATGTCTGTGTGAGGTTGTCAGATCCCTTGGAACTAGAGTTACAGACAGTTGTGAGCTGCCACATGGGTGCTGGGAATTGAACCTGGGTCTCTTGGAAAAACAGACTTAAAAGTGCTGAGCCATCTCTCCAGCCCTGGCATGTTGAATTCGAACAATCCCACCATCCATGTACTATCAAGCAAAATGACAAGAACAAAATGCTAGGTAGTAGAACTCTTAAGTTTATTGTTGTTGTTGTTGTTATTGTACAGATGTTTGGTGTGAATTCATGTCTAGGTACCACATATACTCATGGTATCTTCAGAGGTCAGATGAAATCATTGGATCCCCTGAAACTGGATTTGCAATCAGCTATACACTGCTATATGGATGCTGGGAATTGAACCCTAGCTTCTGGAGTGCTCTTAACTGCTGAGCCACCTCTCCAGCCCACAGGGAAGTGATTTTTAAGGAAATAAAAGTGGAAACTGACAGGCACCTGTCAACCATTGACAAGAACACACTACACTGTTAGCCAACATTCCAAACTCCATGCTATTATTTGTATATCTCATACCCCAGATCTTGGGCACGAAAAACTCAAAGAACAATTTTTTAATAAGGATTAAAAAAAAATATTTTGTGGGAGGACTTAATAAAGATACTTAATTATTTTTTAATATAAATTTAAGCACTGGAATTAAGAGAGAAGGAGAGGCGCTCAGAGAAAAGACACACCTAAGAATATGGGCATTGACTTCCATAAAAGATGGCCAGAAAAGATAAATCTCAACAGGTAATTCTTAATCATCAGTATTCAAGATGACATAATTAATCCTGAGTACCTTTTCCTCTACATTTAAGCCAGTCTGAAGAACTTGAGCCTTAGGTTAAATAAATAAGGAAAATGAATTCTACCAGGAATTAGTGAGAGGAAAGCACTCAATAGGGAGCAGAGGAAGACCTATGGGAAAACAGGGAATTCTTCAGCCACTTGAAAACCTACCTTGTAAAATGGATTCTGTTGTTAACATGCCAATACTCTTCAGTACCAATACAAGATGCTACATATGCACTCAGGTAGCAAAACTGATAACTAAATTCAATCTCCACCCAGGACCCACTTATAAGCCAAATGTTACCAACACATCTGTAATCCCAATGCTCTTTTACAATAAACTAAGAAAGAATTAGCCAGAAGCTTGCAGGCCAGTTAGCCTAGAGTAGCGGTTCTTAACCAGTGAGTCTGGAGTCCCGTGGAGTCAAATGAACTTTTCAAAGGTATTACAAAAGACAGCCTACATATCATATATTATACATTATGATTCATAACAGTAGCATAATTAGTTTAAAAAGTATCAATGAAAATAATTTATGGTTGGGGGGTGACTCACCACAATATGAGAAATAGTTTTAAGGATTTCAGCATTAGGAAAGTTGAGAAGCATTGGCCTAGAGTGAATGACAGGAATGACAAGACCCTGCCCCAACAAACATGAGAACCAACTCCCAAAAGCTGTTCTTTGACCTCCATCATGTGTCTTCATAGGAATGCATGCACACACTCATACATGTTTAACTTATACAAAAGACACTAGCAGAAAGAATACCAAATTCCTAGACAACACCAATCATATAGTACCTGATACTTAATATACAAAACTCTTATAACCCCAAAACAAAAACAACCAAATTTTTTAAATAACCTATGGAAAAAAAGCCAGGCATCATGTCATGTATTTGTAATCCCTGGGTAGAGTCAGATCCCTAGGACTTGGTGGCCAGCCTGAGACAGTCTGAGAGACTGTCTCAAAAACAAGGTAGAAGGCATCTAAGGGACAACACCTGAGGTTAACTTTCTGGTTTCTACATATAACTACGGGGAAATGTACATGTACCCCACAAACATGCACTCACACTAAAAAGTAAACAAATAAATATTAAAAGATAAATTTAAAAAGGTGAAGTAAATAATCAAAGGACTTGTAGACATTTCTGAGGAAGAAACACAAATGGTCAACAAGCATATTAAAAGATCTTCAACATCATCATTATGGAAATCAAGTCAAAACCACTTCATATCCATTAAAATTATCTACTGAAGCTAAGAAGTGGTAGCACACACCTTTAATACCAGCGCTTGGGAGGCAGAGGCAGGCAGGAAAATCTGAGTTCAAGTTCTATAGAGCTGGCCTCAAGTTCCATGTATCTCAAAAAATAGCTGGGTGGTGGTGGCACACAACTTTAATCCCAGCACTTGGGAGGTGGAGGCAGGTGGATCTCTGTGAGTTTGAGGCCAGCAAGTTCCAGGACAGACACCAAAGCTACACAGAGAAACCCTGTCTCAAATAAAAAGGGAGGGAGGAGGGGAGGGAGGGAGGGGGGGAGGGAGGGAGACAAAAGTAAGAAAAAACAAAAAGAATACAGGATATGTTGTGATGGGAATGTAAAATAGTATAGCTACTTTGAAACAGAACACAGCAGCTCCTGAAATACTACAGAGTTAATATATCACCAGCAATTCTACAGAACTGACACTTCTTTAAAATATGTATTCTAGCATGGCCTCAATTGGACTATGTAGCTAAGGATGACCCTGAAATTTCTGATCCTCCTGACCCCACCTTCCTAGTGCTGTGGATTACAAGTATGTAGCACCACATTTGGTTTAAGGGACATGGGATTGAATAAAGGCTTCATGAGCTAAGTAAGCACTTTACAAACTGGGCTTCATTTCTAACCCTAAAAAGATACTAAATGCTAATGTGTATTGCCACATTATTCAAAATAGGCCAAAAGTGAAAAGAACACAAATATACATCAATAGATAATGGACAAAAGGGTCTACAGTATACTTACAATGCAGCATTACTCAGTCATAAAAGGACTGAAGTTCTGGTACACTGTACAAGGACAAACCTTGAAAACAAAGCTAGTAAAGTAAGCCAGAGACAAAAGAACAAACATGATTCTATCAGATAACTAGAACATGTAAATTCAGAAACAGACTAAAAGATTGGAGGTTACAAGGGCCTGGAAGAACAGGAAATGGAGTTATTGCTTAATGCCAGGAGTTTCTGTTTGTAGTAATGAAAATGTTTTTGGAGACAGTGCTAATGGTTACACAACACTGTGAATGTAATTAGTGCCACTTAACTGTACACTTAAAAATTGTTAAAAATGACTGTAATATATACATCTATATAAAACACAACATAATTTTTAAAACAGCAAGGAAAATTAATACATAGATACTGTTTGTGAAATATAATAACCACAGATATAATAAATCACTGATGAGCACTTTCAGATCTTGTACCAAGTATCAGTTACAGTGTTTATATTCATTACTTTCTTATAAAATAGCAGTATAACAAGGTTAGTATCTTATCAGTAAAATGAGGATAAAAGAAAGAGATTTAAGATAGCCGTAATTAAGAGCAGTTATTTAGTCACTGTGTGATAGAGCCAGGGCCAGGCTTTATGTGGCTCCAAAATATTTCCCTTTTATGTAAGATGTATTATAAAAATTTCATACCATGTGCTGCTTCCTCTTCTCTATGCAGAAGACCTTTCATTCCTACCCAGGCATCACACGGCCTCCTTTTTTGCTGTTTTCTCAAGGCATTATCTGACATATTGCCTCATCCGTTTCCTCTCCTAGTATGAGCTCCATGGGATAGGAATATCTTCTTCCCTGTTCCTTAGAGTAGTATCTGGCACACTGGTTTCACATATTGATTGGAATATGTACCTTAAGGTTATATCCCTCTGATACTGGTTTATAACTGATTTTTGTAGGAATAATGATCATCTTCTTTCTAAACATCTGTTTAAAGTGTGGGAGTTGAAGGTACCCTGCTGTGATGCTTAGAAACCCTCTGCAGCAGGCAGCTCATGGCTATTGCAGATGGAGCTGAAAGTGGGTTAAGTGGGCATGAAGGAAGACCTGCCTAAGTTACTTCTCCAGCCTCCTGAAAATAACTCCTTTCCCAGTGTCTTATCTCCTGCCAGAAAGTCTTATAATACAGCTCTAATTGTATGCGGATCATATGTAGACACATCTCTGTCTTTGTTGTCCCAATTCTGAGCTTCCTCGTGTTATTCTGTGTGCCCAGAAATGCCTCCGTTCTCAGTTGTATGTCCATATTTTTTTTTACCATAGCCATTTTATGAGGCTGTTATGTTTCAAAGCACTTTTCAAATGTCCTTTCTTCTGTGAAAATCACATTTCTTTAACGAGTCATCTCTTCAGTTTGTAATTTTTGTTTCCTGTGTTGGCGATAGAACTTGAGGCCTTGAATATATTTAGGCAAGCATTTTGCCACATCTATATCCCTCCTTACTTGGACATTATTTTTTCTTTCCTTTTCCCTTAAATTGTTTTTTATTACAGTATTGATGTACTATGTTATGAGTAAATGTACACATGCCATGGTGCGCTTGTGGAAGTCAGAGGGAATGTGTAGGACTTGATTCCCTCCTTTCTGCTTTTTTAAAGATATTTATGTGTGTATGAATGGTTTTTGTTTGTTTTTCAAGACAGGGTCCTGGAACCTGCCTTGTAGACCAGGCTGGTCTCAAACTCTGCCTGCCTTTACTGAGATTAAAGGCATGTGCCACCACTCCCTGAACTATATATGAGTATTTTGCCTTCGTATATGTTTGTATACTGTTTGCATGCCTGGTGCCTGTGGAGGACAGAAAAGGGCATCAAATCCCCTGGAACTAGAGTTATAGACAATTAAGAGCTGCATGTGGTGCTGAGAATGGAGTTCAAATCCTCTGTAAGAGCAGCAAGTGCTCTTAACCATTCAGGCATCTCTCTAATCCTTTTATTTCTTATTAAAAGTCATAGAGTAATTTTAGATATATAGAAAAAATGACCAGTAAGTATAATATTTATGTATACCCACTTCCCTAACTTTTATATCAAAAAAACAAAAACAACAACAAAAAAAAAAAAACAAAACAAAAAACTGTTTGCTTGTTTGTTTTGACACAGATTGACCTCAAACTCAGACATCTACCTGCCCATACCTCCCAAATGCTGGGATTAAGGGCATGTACCATTACACCTGGCCCTCAAAACTATACACAATTTAGCCTAAATTGTCTGAAATAAATATGGTTTCCCTCAGTAGTGACTAAGAACCACTTCCAGGATTTCCATGGACATCATGTAGATGCTCAAGTTCCTACATAAAATGGTTCATTTTTATAACCTACAAAAATAACCTCTCATGTAATTGAAATCTAGAGTACTTAACATAATCAATACTATATAAAAGCTATCAAAATAGTTACACTGTATTATTGACAAAATAATGATAAAAAACAAAAATTTTAAATTATTTTTATTTACATTTGACTCAATCAGAGGATGTAAAAACCACAGATACAAGGATCAAACTTGATGAGTCTTCTGTTCTAGAAACAGAACACTATTTCATTAAATACCATAATCACTTCCAGCCACAAAAACACTTCTAAAAGCTATTTTAGTTAAAATATATATGTTAGGTTAATAATTTTGGCATTTTTTTCTTTAACATATTTCCATACGTAACTTATTTCAATAAAAATAACTATTTTCATATAGCCACTTTAACTAAAATAAAAGTATACTATTATAAGATTACTTTTCATATTATTAATTTAGTAGTTAAACCTTATTTTTAAATAAAGAAAATCACAAGATGTACATTTTAATAGGCAAAAACACTGAATTAAGCCAACAAATAAATTGGCTGGCTATAGAATTAAGTTTTGATTCATTATAAATGAAAAACAAAACTTCCCCTTTTCCTCTTCTCAAATGACTTAATTTAATATGAAGTAAGGCAAAGATAAAACATTATTCTTCCCTAGAACCCTGTATCAGTTATTAATTTGTAAATGAGCTCAGATATATAACTTTACATGATCAATGCTGTGATTTCACACCAGCAAAGACACTCCTTGAGTTGAATTACCACGAGGTTCCTGGAAAAGTGTTTCCTAATGAAACACAAGCAAGTCTCTTCAGCAGATACAGATGGGCCAATGTCAAATTATTATGAATATTCATAAGAAAATGAAAAGAGGGTGGAGATAATGCCTTGTCTGTTGAGAGATATTTACTAAGCTCCTCTAAAAAGAATTAAATACTTTAGCTACTCTCACAAGAATTCAATCTTAACTCATTTTTTGTGTGTGATGTATGCATGTGTATGTGTTCATGTGGTTGTTATTGCTCAAGCTTTTGTGTGCACATTTGTGGGGTCAGAGGTTGATGACAGCTATATTCCTCTTGAGGTGGGGGGCATGCTCAGGGGAGAGCATGATGGGGTTCTCTCACTGGACCTGGAGCTCACTGATTTGGCAAGACTAGATGGCCAGCAAGCTCCAGGGTTCCTTCTGCATATGCCTCTCAAGAGGTAGGGCTACAGGCATTACTCCATGCCACTCCTGGCTTTTCATGTATGTTTTCAGTCCTCAATGCTTATGCAGTAGGCACTTTACCAACTAAGTCATCTACCTAACCCTCCCACTCCATAATAACTTTTCAAGATGTCCATCTTACATACAAGTAATGTGACAAAACAAAACTGTAAGAACTCGAGTACATAGATTTTGGCTAAAATTATAAAGCCTAACATTTTATTATGAAAATAAGTTGACTTCTTAAATGTAGCAGTTGGCTGAGCATCACTCTTTGAAACTTAAGTTAGATACTGAAGTGTATAAAATAAAGCAAATAAAAAAAAAATAAGCAAGTAACAAACTCATGGAACCTATTAATTCAGAAAAGATCCACCCTTCGATAGCATATTTCTTAGAAGAGTTAGCAGCAAAACTCTATTTTACTTATTGATTCACTCAAAAATATTTGCCAAGCACAAACAATATACCATGTACTACTATGCATGTTAGGAATGCAATGATGACTGTACAGTCCTTATCCTCTCACAGATAGGTCCCAGAAAGGCAATTCTCCATTCTGCTTTTCCTATGACCCAAAAACCAAATCTTTCCTCTTCCAAGGTATCAGGTACTTACTTGCCAAGTTGTTTCCCAGTCATTCAAATAAATACAGATGGACATCAGATACAGTTAAGAGCCAACTTAAGAGCCTGAATGCCCAACACCAAAAGCTATGTACTAGTTAGGTGACCTTGGTCAAGTTACTCAATTCTTCCAAGATTCACTTTGCTCATCCAGAAAATAGGAGTTATCATTACCCCCCAATTTTTCTAAAAATTAAGTAAGTCAACACTTGTCAAGCATTTAAAATGTCTAACTCTTATTATGTAAGAGTTTTTGGTCACTTTTGATGTTAAAGCAAATTAGTGCCAGAATTTCCTACAAGTCCATTTTAATTAAACCAGATACTATAGTTCTGCTTCCTCTTATGCGACTTAGGCTTTGGGCATGGGGAAAACCAGAAGAGGAAGAGTCCAAACTCACCAATTCATCTCTTGGCTCCAACCCTCCCACCATCTTTCCACCCCCAACCTTCTACACAGTGAAAAAAAAAAAAAAAAAAGGCTGCTCAATAATACACTACACCTTCTTCTATTTATGTGAATCAAGTAAGCAAGTTCAAGGTCCATCATCTCAGTCTTAGGCTGCTCGAGCCCCACTTGCTTCTGACTACCTACCTTGTCAACCCCAGGCCATGCTCCAGAGCCCACTTTAACCTCAGCCTTAAAGAACTTGTCCTTGAAATGTTCCTCCTCCACTGCTCCCACACAGCTCTCTCTCCTATCTATCCTCTAAGATCCATTAAATGTCTCCTCCTCCATAGCTTTCTCTCATACTCTTTCCATACTCAATCAGGAGTAAGAGCCTCTTCCATGGTTCTCCCCTTAGTTCTCATTACACCACTGCTATGGATCCTTTGGAAATTTTATAAATATTAATTTTATATGTCTGTCTCTCCCACAAACACTGAACTCCGGGAAAAGGGAATATATTTTGTTTTGGCATTTCTTGTACATTTCCACTTAGCAATCTTGGATGAAGTGAAATATTTTTCTCAAATGTAGTTCATTTCCTTAAGCTTCATGTCTGTGCCCCTTCAGGGAAAATCAACTTTCAGCACGTATTAACCAGTGTAGCCAATTTTTATTTTCATTTCACAGAAACAATGATACCAGTTTACATCTTTCATTCCAACTCAGATTTCTCCTATGGAATATACTAGAACTCAATTCCATTTACACAAAATCCTGTTCAATCAAAAGATGAAAATCAGAGCTGGAGAGATGGCTCAGTGGTTAAGAGCACTGACTGCTCTTCCAGAGGACCTGGGTTCAATTACCAGCACCCACATAGTGCATTGCTGTTTTTTTTTTTCCCCTGCATGTATGTCTTGGAGTTAAGAAAGTTGTGAGCTGCTATGTGGGTCACATAGAGCAATGGATCATAAGCAAAACAGTACTTTCACTGTCAAACTTATATAAATGGCTCTGACTAGGCCCTTCGAGTCCTGTAAAGTGCTTTTTGAAAATATTTCTCTAGTCCTTTTTTTTTTTTTCCTTTAAACAAAAATTTCATGTAGGGATCCAAGATATAACAGAAGAGTTGCTCTGCTGGGGCTGAGGCACAATGAACCTCACTCCCATCCCCCATCCCTCATCTGTGTCACTTCTGCAGAGCTTGGACCGTCCAGCAACCAAGGGTATGTTTCCTGCCTCACTCTGGTGTTTTATTTTCACTTTGATTTATTTTGAAACAGGGACTTTCTATTTGAACCTGGCTGTCCTAGAACTTACTGAGTAGATCAGCCTAGCCTCCAACTATCAGAGATCAACCTGCCTCTGCCTCTAGAATGCTAGGATTAAAGAAAAATGAGCTTTGGTATTTTATTTTTGTGTGCAGTTTCATGTACATTTGTGCAGGCAGCATATGAGAGTCAAAGGATAAGCTTGGGTATGGGTCCTCAGATACCTCCCACATTTTGCTTGAGGCAAGGGTCTCCAATTGTCCTGGAACCCTGTCAAGCAGGGTAAGACAACTGGCCAGCAAGTTGGTTTCTAGCCATTCAAACTCAGGTCCTCACATTTGTGAGGCAAGTGCATTATCAACTGACCCATCTCTCCAGACCCAACTCATTTTGTTTTGCTTTTGGTGTATGTGTATTCATGCTCATGTATAAACATGAGGTTGCCTAGAGGCCAGAGAATTACACTGGATATTTTCAATTGCCCTCCACTTTATTTTTTGAGACAGGCTCTCTTAATGAACTACTGATTCATTCAAATTGGCAGGCAAGCTAGGCCCCTGGAATACTCCTGTCTCCTCACCACTGAGATTCCAGGTCTGAACTACAATGCCTGTTTTGTTTATTTCATTTTGTTAACAGAGAGTCTCACTGGGTAGTCTTGATGGACCTGGAACTCATTATGTAGACTAGGCTGACCTCCAACTCACAGAGATCTGCCTACCTCTGCTTCCCGACCACATAACTGACTTTTTAGAGCCCATAGGTGCTAGAGAAAACAACAGGGGTAGAGGGCAAAAACAAAGAGTAGGAAAACCAAAGAAAAATAAAAGCATTCAAATAAAAAAGATGATATTGATGCTTCAAGTTAGAAGAGATTCAGAATTAATTCTGGAATCTAGTTTAATTCCCAAGTTGTTTTCAAGTATAATTTGCTTATATTGTAAACAATACAAGATCTAATCAGGTTCCCTGTCTATCAAGATGTAGAACATTTCCATTGCTCCAGAACAGTGATTCTCAACCTGTGGACCTCAACCCTTAGGGATCCAATGACCCTTTCACCTGGGGGGCATCTCGGGTCACTTTCCAGATATCTTGCACATTAGATATTTACATTACAATTCATACAGTAGCAAAATTACAGTTATGAAGTAGCAATGATTATTTTATGGTTGAGGGTTACCACTTGAGGAAATGTATTAAAGGGCCACAGCATTAGGAAAGTAAAGAACCACTGTTCTAGAAACTTATGTCCCCCTTCTAATAAATCCTCATCCACCTAAAGGGCAAAAAATCAAAGCCAGACACTGTGACAAAGACCTGCAATCCCAACATTTGGAAGTGAAAAAAGAAAGATCAGAAATTCAAGCCACCCTCAGCCACATAACAAGTTTGAGGCCAGCATGGGGTACATGAGACCTCCTAGGAAAAACAAAAACAAAAAACAACTCCCCTCCCAAAAAAAGCAGTATCAATCCTGTTCCTAATATCACAGGTTAGTTTTTACTTATAAATAAGATGATTCATTTTCTAACTTTTCACTCAGCATTATCTGTGAGACTCCTCTTTATTACAGTACCATGGATTGTTACTTTTTATTGTTGAGCAGCCTTCCATTGTATGTATATACTAGTTTATCTTGCTAATGGACAGACACCTGGACTGTTTCCAAGGTATGATTTGTACAATTAATTGCTATAAGCATTCCTGCATTCAGCTTAGTTGTGGAAATTTTTGTTTCTTCTGAATAAATACATAAAAATGAAACTGCTTGGTCACAAAACATACGTGTTCAACTTTCTCAGAATTTAAGTTTCCAAAATGGTTACATCATTTTACACACCCACCAACAGTGTATCTGTCTGAGAAACTCTACCTATGATACAACCAAACTAGCTTCTTTTAGCTATCCAAAGATCGTTCTACTATTTTAAGAACTTTGCAGCTGTATACCAAGAACACTTTTTCATCTTACTCCACTTTATACACTGATTATTTTCTGGTATTTATTCATTTCACAAATACCATAAAGGATGAGAAATGGCTAGGCTAGTCAGTGTTCTGGATAAAGTAATATCTTCAAGGAACTGAAGAGTTAATATAGCTGGAAAACAGCAAAAGCATCAAGATAAGCAGCAGTCAGAGAGGTAGCCTGAGCCAGTCTGTTTTCTCTAGAGGGTGCTGTAGGAAACCATTAAAGTATTTTAATCAGGAAAGAGAAATGACTCTTATGCTCTAGGCAAGGTGGGATAAAGGGAGGTGTGAGTAGAAATAGGAGGCCATGTTAAAAGGCCATCAGTATTCACTAACTATGAATACCCCACTGCAGGTAGTGAGAACAGGATGAAAGAAATGTCATTACGTGAGTTATATTACAAGGATACAGAGATGACTTCACAGTTGACAGCACTGGCTGCTCTTCCAGGGAACCTGAGATAGATTTCCAGTACCCACAGTACAGTTCACAATCATCCAGAACTCATCCCAGGCAATCTGACACCCTCTTCTGGCCTCTGCAAGCACCAGGCACACAAGTGGTGCACAGACATACATGCAGGAAAAACACCCATATACATAAAATTTTAAAAACAATTTTTAAAAAAGAAAGTTTTATTATGGAAATGGTATTGACAGTAACTTGGTAATAACACTGTGACTTAGGAAACTGGGAAAGTAGTGATACCATTGGGGAAAGAGTCTGAGACCTGTGGAAAAAGTTATGAGAACAGGATGATGATGCCTATCCACACTGTGGATAGGCAGTGTGGTTAGAAACTAGTCAGAAGAATTTAGGAGAGATCATTTGTGGTACCCTGTAAAGGCTTCAAAAAGGAAAAACGTCTGTTTCTAATTGCCCTAATAAAAACTGCAGAGACCTAAGTATAGTGGATTGTGCCTAACACTCAGGAGAATCATTATCAAGTTCACAGACAGCCTGGGATACAGGAGTGAGACCCTGTTTCAAAACACAAAACAAAAAAAGTAAATGTCCTATTGCAGAAAACATCCTTTGGTATTTTATATTTAAAGCTTCAGATATGGTGGTAAACACTAGCGGCTTTTGTATGTCTGGTATCTTGCTAGGTATTGCTTCAAACAGAGTCCCAAGTGACTGAGTGGAATTAGGGTATAAAGATGGTTGAAAGCAAGGGCAGCTAGAAGAGGCTCTGGCCAGGAATGACACAGTAGCTATGAGATAGGCCTTGCTGTCGGATAGAAGTTCATCTTCTTTCCCAGCTAACTGTTATCTAGCTTATTTTTTGCTTCCCTTTTGGTCTGTGTTTAGAGAATTTTGGGGGAGAGGAGACCAAGCAGTGGGAACTGGAGAAATGGCTCAGCAGTTAGGAGTGCCTGCTGCTCTTCCCTAGGACCTAAGTTGGGTCCTCAACACCCACACCAGGCAGCTGTAACTCCACCTGTACCTCCAGCTCTCTGGGATCTGGCACTCTCTTCTAGCCTCCACAGGTACCCACACATACAAATAAGTAATACTATCTTTTTAAAAAGAATAATCTAGTTTAACCCTTTGAATTTATAGTTCAGGAAAAACTGAAAAAAATGGTAACTGTACACTGATGTCAAAGATGTGGCCCAGCTCTTTGCCAGCCAGGCAAAGTGTTTGCCATGCAAGTCTCTGATGTGACCCCCAGTACTGGGCACATAGCTGTACTCCACTGAAACAGGTGCATGTGCACCTGCATATAGACACATACACAGGCATCTCTGAATTGTAAATGTATTCCTTTTTTTAAAAAAACATTACCAGGGAGTGATAGGGTTTGCATGCTTTCAATTCTAACACCTAGGAAGCAGAGGGAGGTGAATTTCTGAGTTCTGGCAGCATGGTGTATGAAGAGTCCAAGGCTACAAAGAGAAACTTGATCTACAAAAAAAAAAAAAAAAAAAAAAAACTATGCTGGAAAGCCTTAAGAAATGAAGAAACATTGTATCAATATAAGCTGTTACTGTTACTTTTCACAAAAATGAACCCTGCCCCACTGGCTTCTGATCCTGTTACGCCTGGTCCATAAAGTAAAATATGGAGAAATGTTCCCCCTTAGTTATGTTCATCATCAACTGTTCAGTTTAAAGAGACCTCTTAGATGTGGGGATAACTTTTGATGTGTGGCTAAAATTAGGCTCTAGAATTCAAGAATGAAGGTTCCAGCAGCACTGAGTTCTTTAGCTCCCACCTCAGTTACAAGCCAGCTCTGGTTTCACTTCTATGATCAAAGTATGAACCATTACTTTGGAGGCCAAAAAAAATATTCATTGTGCCTGATGAAAGTAGAGGTTAATGACTGTTGCAAGATTATACATATGTATATACAATTACATGTGCACTTTACAGTATAGTGCTTGTATTTGGATTAACCACTAAATTTCAACGCAATGCTTTTTTTAAATAAAAAATAACCCCCCCCAAAAAAAGGAGAGGTTATTATTACCGTGGCACATACCTCATACCTGATCCTAGCACTTGGGAGGTAGAAGCAGGATCAGGCATAGAGTCATCCTCAACTGAATAGTGAGGATGGGCCAGCCTGGACTGCATATGGGGGGAAAGGGGGACACAAAACAAACAGGACCTCTTGAGAAAAGCAGAGGTAGTACCCCAAGTAATTAACTGATTGCTACTGTGGCTGGCCAGATAAAAATCTGGGACATGTTATGTGTGTTATTTTGCTTTTTTTTTTTTTTTTTTTTTTTTTTGGTGAGTGAGAAAGCATATCTGTTGTAGAAAGCACATATTTAATGTTGATAGCAAACAATGAGAAGGGCACATCACTTCCTATTGGTGGCTTTGGGTTTGGGGTTTTTGGTTTTTTTTTCTCAGAGATTCAAGGCCAAAGTAAATTATTTAACATTCCTTTTTAACTTGCCCTACAGATTACTCTGACTGCCCAGCTGACAAAATGTCAAGAGAACAGGGACCACCATTAAAGCCACTCCATGTCACTGTCAAGTTGAGCTTTCTTTCTTTTCCAGACAGGCTTACTATGTAGTTCAAGCTGGCCTTAAACTCATAACCCTGCTTCTGCCTCCTGAGTTCCAGGATTATAAGAAGGCACCACATCCACCTACATATTTCTACTCTCTTTGTAACTATTACCAAATGACATTCTTACTTATTTGGTGTTTAATTCTGTTTTCAGAGTGGCTCCTTCTCTATCTGGCTCACCACTGCATCTCCCATGCTCAGAGCAGCCTATGAACACCTGTTATTGCAAATTACAAGATATAGACAGGTTCTTAATCAACATTCAGGGATGTGATGTTTAAACAAAGAAATCATCTTCATATTGTGATGATTGTGTCCCTAGCCTACAGAACAGTTTATAATAGGGGTAGTTTCCATAGTAGCTATTCATTCTTTTTCATCATTTTTTTTCTTTTATTTTTATTTTGTGATCATTGTTTTGCCTACATTTTGTCTGTATGAGGGTGTCTGAAGCCCTGGAACTGCAGTTACACAGGTGAAAGCTGTCACGTGGCTGCTGGGAATTAAACCCTGGTCCTCTTGAAGAATAGCAAGTGCTCTTAACTACTTGAGCCATCTCTCCAGCCCATCTTTTTTGTTTTGTTGTTCTTGAGACAGAGCCTCCTATAGCTTCCGCCAGCCTGGAACACTATGTAGTCAAGGCTAACCTCAGAGACCTGCCTAGCTCTAAGTGTGCGGGGACTGCAAGCATGTACCATCACACCCAACCCTATGTTTTTATTTGTTTGGTTTGTTTGTTTTCCCAGACAGAGTTTCTCTGTATAGCCCTGGCTGTCCTGAAACTATCTCTGTAGACTAGGCTGGCCTTGAACTCAAAAATCTGCCTGATTGAAGACATGGTCACCACCACTCAGCCCTATGTTCTTAAATCCACATAACCACCAGATGTGGCCTCAGTTTACCAACAATGTGTTATGTAGGAATCTTCCTGCTGGTCCTGTGTATTGCCTGCAAAGCAAGTGTGGCCCTAATACAGGAAACTCTGGATTTTATTTGTAATCACAACAATTTTTTTCACCTATACTATGGGTATCATGGTCACAAGATTCTGGAGAGGGTGAAGGATACAGCTCTGTTGGCAGAGGTACCTGCCTAGCAACACTCAGGCTCTGGTATCAATCCCCAGTATCATCTCCACAAGATTTTCAAGGGCCTAAAAAGTAAAAATTAAAATTAAAAAAAAAAAAAAAAAAAAAACTACCTCCAAGAGGAAGTAGTGCTTAAGGAATACTGGGAAAAGTTCTGTTTCATATAAATACATGTTAACAGTCTCATTTGGCCAAAGTGAAAGCAATCACTTGATTTCTGTACACCATAAACTAGTAACACAGGCAACAAAAAGACAACCTTTATGTCTTATATTGCTCTTTCATATGATAAATATTTCCAGCTCAAGAGAGAATGGTAGAACTAGGTATGAAAGAGAAACCTCTTACAGTAAATCTTAGGCATGCTAGCAAAGTTGATCAAGCATGGGCAAACTGAAAATTCAGAAAAACTCTGAAGAGTCACAAAAACCACTTCCCAGTATTTTACCCAAGTCCAGACTTCATATTCACCATAGGTTTTGTTGGCTTTAGGGTTATGTGTGTACATAAAAGCCAGTAGGGTGGAATGACAGCAGAAAGATACAGATTTTAGGGCCACATCAACCACTAGCTGCTCTGCGCCTCAAGCTTTGGGGTCTACTAGAGAATTATATTGAAGCCCCTCTTCTCACTAGCTCTACAATAAGTAACTCTCAGGTCTACTGGGTAGACATTTTAAGACAGTTTAGAATTCCTTGGTCAGAACATACAGATTGTTTTTTATTTTTAGTGCAAATGTTAGGATCCTTTCCTATCTCTAAGGAAAAGTAAAACTTAAAAGACCAATTCTAACTTCTTGGTCAAAGTAGATGTAACCGTTTCAACTACATATTTCATTTTATATAGTTTAAGAAAAAGTATTCTGCTAAAATATTTTAAAACAAAAAGGCAAATCTAGTATCTTATCAATATCAAGTCTCCTCACACATACATACATGCACAAACCACCTCAATGAAGCTTTATAGTAATTGATCTTCATAAGCTATAAACCAGGCATAATTAATGTACACTGGAGTGTGATAGGTACTTCCAATTTGAGTAGCTGGAACTTTTCAAATCATACACTGAACACAAGGTCATAATTCAAATCCTAATAGAATTGGTTTTTTTTTTTTTTTTTGAAAAATTCCAAATAATTCATCTGTGTAGTCATATGTGTCCCTTTCTGTGATAGGCCTGATGTTAATAAAAAAGAAAACCTCTATTACAAGACTGACATTATGAGCCTATTCCCCCATCCATATTAAGACCATTTTTAAATTATGTAGAAAAAATAAAAAGGTGATCTAAGAAAGGCATAATGAACCTTGTATGGTACACATGCCTATAAACCCAGGTAAATATAATGGGGATGCAGAAGGATCACTGAAAGTTCAAAACCAGCCAGGACTAAATAACCAAACAATAAAGATAAATAAAAAAATTTTAAAGGCACAAGATACCAAATTAAGCATATGTCTTTCAAATATTACAATGCTAAAAGCCTAAGACAAACAAGAGCAAAATCTGAGGTTGATTTACAAGAACTTACCATTCAAAAGCATATGACCCACGGCCCTCACAAACCAGAAAAATCAGTGAAACTAATTGGGGTTCTTCACCATCTGCCAGGAGATGTCCTACTATTATTAAGGAATAAACAGGGGATGCAAATAATTACTGCATCCTGAGATGGACGATAATTCTACTAGCATACTACCTCACATCATGAAATTCTATTTCATCCCTACCCAAAGACCTAAGTTATAAATTTCAAGTTGCCCAAGTGCCATCTAAGAGAACCTGAAATAGCATCCCTTCCCAACATGGAAAGGGCTTCCAATAAAAACAGATCCAATTATCTTATTCACATTTCCCAAGTAGCCAGTGTCCAAAATCTTTTTTTCTGAAAACTCTTCCACAAAGAAATACAGAAATGTGCTAGACTGCTATTAATAGGGTGCATTTTCTCTTCAGAGGCACATTAAAGCACTGGAAATTTGAGGGGGGAAACTATCCGGACCAAGTTACTTTTAATTCAGTGAGGTACATCTTGCACTTCTCAGAAAAGTTGCTTAGGTCTAAATGAGAGTACGAAACAGGAATGAAAGAACCACCAAACCAAATTCAAACAAACCTTCGAAATGTCTGGCTTGCAAGGGAGTCTTTAACAACAGTGTAATTGAGGCACTGAGTGTGTAGGTAACTTGCCCAGGGCTACAGTTTATTTGGTGGCCAAGCTGGAAGTGCATTCCTGACCTCCTAGACTGGAATTTAGCAGTTTCCCCAGCCGCCAAAGCCATCCCGTGTAAAACATTTTATAAAACTCTTCACTAAGGCTGTTAGCATAAGGGTCCAATTATCATTCAAAGATCAGCCAGTTAGATAATAGCTCAAAAATTCCATCCATTTTATGGCATTTACCCGAGTCATCTAATCTCCGGAGGAAGAACGCAGAAAGAGGGGAGAAATCCCTAATTCTGATTCGTCCCCAGAGGGGTTGAATACAAAACAAGCAAGCAACGCTGGTGTCCGCACCCACAAACCGTGCATCATTCGCCCCAACACTGAATTCCACTCCCATACCGGCGCACTCAAGACATTCCACCTCCCGCTGCAGGATGGATAGCCAACTCTCCTTTAAACCACCACTTTCCCGAGAAATTAGGAAAGAGAAACTCAGAGCTTTGCCTTCCCACCCGCCCCTAGCCGGGGATAAAGAGCTCCTCCGCGGGACCCCACGCCCTGCTTCGCGCACTACCGCGGGGGAGGGGAGAGCGCCCCACACAGGAAGTACATCCTGCGCCCCGAGCTCGCGCCCCGCCGCCGGGTACCTGCCCTGGGTCGCCTGAAGGCGACCGGCAGCCGCATCCACATGGCCTCAGGTGTTCGCGCGGCCCCTCCCTGGCCCGCTCCAAGCACGGCCCTCCAACGCGCCTGCCTCGCCTCCAGCCCGCAGCCAAGAGGCCAGCCACGCCGGTCCCCGCGGGGCTACCAGGAGCACGGACCCCTCTGCACCCCAGGCCGCAACGTGCAGGTATCTCCGCCCGCAGCCCAAGCACTCCCGGCGCCCTCAAGCCTTGACGTCGGGCCGGGCCGTTGACCCCTTCGGCAGCCCACGCCGGTCCCCTCAGCCCGCTCAGCGACTCTCGAGGCTCTGCTCTCGCTAGGAGGGCCGGGCCACGACCTGTGCTCCCAGCCGCCAGGGCGCGCGGCGCGGTCCCGGGCCCCTCAGGCCGTCCCTTTCCTCAGGCCGGGCGGCAGTTACCTGCAGGAGCCCCCCGGCCCGTCCCTCAGCCTCCGCCGGCGCTGGGAGGGGAGGGGGCGGCGGCGCGGCTCGGGGTGGGGGTGGGGGTGCCTCCACCGCCTCCAGCGCGGACGCCCAGGCCGTCGGCGGGGCGGGCCGGGGCCGCGGGCCCTAGAGGCTCGCTCCGGCCCGCGCGCTCGCTCGACTACTCCTCGCTCTGGCGCGCCTTAGGGAGGGCTCCCCCGGCTGAGGCCGTGGCCGCCTCGCAGGGGCCGAAGGCGGCTCGGCTCCGGGTTTTTTCTCTCCATTCTCCCAACACACAGGAAATAACAGAGCGTCAGGTGACAGCGCGCAGCCAATGAGGCGGTTCTGGGCCCCGGCGCGCGGGCGGGCGGGAGGGCGTGGGGCGGGGCGCGTGGAGGGGGCGGGGCCGGGGGCGGGGCGGCGCGCGTGCCCACCCGCGTGCAGCAGCGTCGAAGAGGCTCAGCGAGGGTACGCTACTCGGTGGTCCAGGACCACGCGCCCCGTGCTACCTCCAGCCCTGCGCCTGAGGCTACCTTGTGGGGTACCCTCAAGACAACTTTCCGGGGAGTTGGTGGCATAGAACCTTCCACTGGGATTTCTCAAGTTCTCCCTGAACCTCCAAAGCGGGAGTCGTGGCTTTGACCGGCAGAGAAGCCCGTGGCAATTTATGGAGTTAGTTGAGCGGTCATCAGCATATTCCTGTTTTGCCAAGTCCACCGGCCTGGTGCGTCCCACCAGGCCAGCTGTCTCTGCCTTTGGTGCCTAGTAGGCGTTCCTGAATGAACAACTTCATAAGTCTCCGAGATTCAGTCTCCTCCGTTATAAAAAATAAAGGAAGCCAACCTACCTCACATTTAAAATAAAAACATCTGTGCCAGTAAACTGCAGTGGCACTCAGATTCTGCACTCCTGGACAGCAAGACCAGAACTGAAATTAGGTTTCCAGGGCCATGCCTCAGGCCCTAACCAGCCCTTGTATCCATGATGTTGTTTTCTCCCCACCCACACCCCAGACAGGGTTTCTCTGTAACTTTGGAGGCTGTCCTGAAACTCACTCTGTAGACCAGGCTGGCCTCGGACTCACAGAGATCCACCTGTCTCTGCCTCCCGAGTGCTGGGACTAAAGGCCACCACCACCCAGCCCTGATGTCTTTACAGAGCAATGGGCTAAATTTCTTTTTCCTCAAAATCTCATGTAGAACCACCGTCCTGTAGATGGTGGTACCATGTGCTCACCCCACTGCTATGCAAAGTGAGGCCAGTAAGGATAGGTTGAGTTTGGAATGTTAACATTCAGCTTCTGGCAAACCAAAGACCTCTCCACTTTGGACTTCAGTTTCCCATAGATACAAGAGGAAGGAGGAGATATGGGTTAGGTGTCTCTAAAACTACTGATTATTAAGCCCAAATCTGCCCTAGATGTTGGGGGGTGGGGGTATTTGGCTTCTCCCTCCTAAAGCAGCCTAAATTGAGAATAAACTGGGATCCAAAATGTGCTTTGGGTTTAAAATGGTGGCTGACTGGAATCAGTTGTAGTCTAGGGACCAGATCATACATCTGGCCAGGCTTTTATCCTTTCACCTTACATTCTACCTACCCAGAGCACTTAATGCTTTCACTTGCCTCAGGCCACCCACAGAGGGTCTGGGGATCCCAGGCAAGGCCTGAGTGGCTCTGGGACCCCTGGCAGGAGGATGTGTTGAAGGGAATGGTTTCTCCTGGCTTCTATCCCATCTCACCAAGTGGGGACTGATTCCAATGCAAGTTGTGACTACTCCTGGGGATTTGATTCCCCCACACCTCTTGGATGCCAGGCAAGGTGCCAAGGCCTTCCTGAGCAAAGCTGAATAGGCCAACAGGCCCTGCCCTCTGGCTGCTCCCATTGTTCCAACTGTGAGTTTCATTTTCAAATTCTTGAGCACTTAGGCTTTTAAGAGACCAAAGCCCGGCTTCAGCTTATATCAGGACTGCAGAAAGGTGGGAGGTACTCTAGATAGACCCAAAGTTTTCTGTATTACAAAAAAAAAAAGAGAGAATATAGATGTGTTTCTTGGAGAGTAAGTACTGAGGGCATTCCCAGCTTCTTGAGACAATTCATGAAGAAAAGGGACACCCACTTCCTCATACTCCTGCCACCATTTCTCCCTTCTTTCTAGGTTTCACTTTGTCTCAAGGGGACAGGGAACAGAAACAAAATAGAACAGATCTCATTAGGAAAAGAATTCAGAGACGCTGAGCCCAGCTCCTGGCTCCTTTCCTGAGGTAACCTCCTCCCTACTTTTTCAGCTCTTAACAGAATACTGTGCGGGTGACCACTACATGGAAACTTGCTCTGTTCTCTAACCAGGTCTACCAGGACCCTTTTAGTCCCTGATGACCTTTGTAGAGGGAAGACATTCATTGGAATTGTGACAAGCAGACAGGCATTCGTACTCTTGTGCTGTGTGTGGCCATGGACAAAGTCCTTTCACCTCTCTGAGTGCCAGACCTGAACCCCTAACGTTACCTGGCTTAGAAGTATTATGGGGAATCTAAAGATAGCTGCATAAAGAATTCATGTAGTACCAGACAGTTAACTCTCGCCACCCCACAGGACAAGGTGGTGTACATCCATAATCCCAGCACTTGGGAGGCTAAAATCAGAGTACTGTAAATTTGAGGCCACTCAACAGATTAGCAGATGAAACTCAGGCAAATTTACTGCCCAAAGTCCTACAACTCAGAACCCCATATGGGTAGTTATTTTATTCTGAGGCAGGGACTCACTGTGTACCCAAGGCTGGCCTCAAATCATGGTTCTCCCCCTGCATCAGCCTCTGGAATGCTGGGATCACAGCTCTGACACTACTACACCCAGCTTGCCCCAACCTTTTATACCCCCCTACTTGTCTGAAATGTATCCTCAGTTTTCCTTCTCCACTTTTATGGTCTTTTAAGGAAAGCACAGTAAATAAGCTGTTTCTTCCCCACTCCCTCATCTCTTCTAGCCCAGTCCACTTCAAAATACTTATTGATAGAATCACTGTGTGTCGATTCCAGAGGCAAAATTAATCCTTTCTCTCCTCCTCTGGCTCAAAGATGGCTTTTGGAAACCCCATGTCACTCCTTTTATTACAAACTCCTTAGCCCTCCTCCAGGAACTTGGGCCACTCTGGGATTACAAATGGAGTCTTCTGCCTCTAGGTCACTGATTCTGCCACCATCTGTCAGCATGGATTGATTGAGGAGACTGGCCCTGCTCGACAGATCAGTGACTTGTGAGAACTGAGCCACAGTGTCTGCCTTCAGCTGCAGGCTAGTATCCTTCCCACCACTGGCTGACTTTCTTGAGCATCCAAACAGCCCTCACCTTTATCCTTCAACGGTCCCCTACTCTCTTTCCTCTTGGGAGGGGCCACCTGCTAGCAACCCTAAAACACCAAGAGGGAGACTAAAACCCTTCTCATAAGCCTGGGTTTTCGCCTCTAGACTTCCAGGAGGCAGCTTACAGTCAGTGGTTGACAGGAGAGGAAATTCCCCTCAACATCATGCCATGCCTGTCCCAAGCCAGGCAAAGGGTGGAGATACTGACCATGCATAGGCACAGCTTGATGCTTAGGCATACTTTCACAGGAGCTCCTACTGTCTTTGAGGCTGTAAGCCATGAACAGTTCTTTCTTAGGCAAGGTGAAGGAAAGCTATGAAACTAGGGGTGGGGATGGAAGCAACTCCTGCTGCTGAGCACAAGAGACCTCTGCCTGGAGCAGTAGAAAGAGAGAAGACTGGGCTGGGAGCCCTGTAGGGCCTTGTATACCTTGTGAAGGATTTGACAGGACTGGTAGCCTCTGCTCACCAGCTTGCCCCTCCATTCTGCCCTGCAAGATCAAAGTCATGGTTCCCATTGGCCCCACTGGGCTGGACATTTCCACCTCCCTTTGGTGTCTGGCACCCTATGCAAGAAAAGGCAACGTATCCACAAAAATTACATATCAGTTATTATGGAACAGCTTGGAGAATACCTGGCACTGGCAGACTTTATTTTATCACCCTAATTAATGTTTGAAACAACATGATGAGTTGATATTAATGTCCTATCCCACTTTACAAATGCAGCCTCTGAGATGCAGGTGAACTTCGATAACTTGTCTTAAGTCATTCAGCTTGAAACAAGCAGAGCTGGAATTTTGTCCTAGACACCCAGAGACTATTTCTAACTATCCAGCTTCCTAGTGTCCAGTGACTACTAGAAAGGAGGCCAGAAAGCTGGCTAGGCCCAGTCTATAAGTGACTAGGGAAAGACGTCATGGAGAACAGAGGACTCAGCAAGAGCTTCTCCCCACAGGTACGCTGAGGCCCTGAAGACAAGTCACTCAGTGCTACAGAGTTAAAGATAAATGACCTGACTGTAATGGAGGCACAGCCTAAGCATTAACTCATGTAATCCTCACAGCAAACCTGAAATGGATAGTGTCTTCCTTTTGCAGGTAAGGAAACTGAGGCACAACAGTTAGGCAGGGTCTGAGCTAAAACACAGACCCAGGCGAGTAGGGCTGCCAAACCCCTGCATCACTTCATCATGCATTAACAATGGGAGGTTCCTTTCCATTGGGATTATTTCTGCTTGAAAGCTTAAGACTTTTAGCCACATCATTGTTTGGGCGCCACAGGAAGGCAGTGCCACATGCTGAGGCATGCTGGGAAAAGACTTTGTTCCATCCTGTTTTGTTGACATGCTCTTCATTTTTAAGCCTGAAACCCAAGTTTCCTGCTAAGAATGCAAACGGTAGAGAAAAATGCAGCCATGATGGCAGCCACTGCTCCCTGAGCCACACTGTTCTTGGTCTTCCTAGTTTCTGTCATTTAACTCAGCCTTCATAAGACCATATCATATCATCACTCCAGTTCATTGCTAAAGAGGCCCAAAATAACTAGAAAGATGCTCAAAGGTGTACAGCCACTATGTGGTGGACCCAGGAACTACCCTCAAGTCCTTCCCCTCAAACTCTCACTCTTGACCACTGTGTCTGCCTTGTAAAAGGATCCTAGGGCTTTGGCACTGGACATAATGGCGGCAATGTCCCTGCTTATATCCACCCTAGGCTTTTCTCACCACATTGCACTAGGATCCAAGGGGTGGAGAGCTAGGAACTCCCTTCTCATCGAGGGTGGCTCACTTCCCTTCTCGTGACTTGGGAATGGCTGCCCTGCCACCAAGCCAATTGTCTTCCAGAAAAAGAGACATCGTGTGACAAGCCTCATTGCTACCTTGCTGGTAACTCCCTGATAGCTCTCAAGGACAACTGCCAGAGCACATGGGTAATGCTTTGGGAACAGAAAGCAGAAGGAGCTGTGAATTCTCCTACTTACAAATAGTCCTTGACTCCAGCCTCTTTTTTTGTGAGCTACTCTCATCCCTACCACCAACTTACTGCAGTCCCATGAGCACTTTTCCCTAGCTTGACTGTGTGCAGTGGCTGCTGAGTGGTTTCCGAAGTCCCACTCTCATGGATACAAAGCCCTCTCTTGGCTTAGCGCATTGCCAACCTCCCCTCCCTTGTTTCATTGTGTCTGCCAAACCAAACAAGTTATGTCCCTGTCCTCTGCCGGCCTATTCCCAGAGGCAGAGGTGCCTGTGCCTCTTGCTTTGCACAGCCTGAAATTATACCTTGCTTTTTTGGGTCTGAGTCAAATGCTGCCTCCTTCACAAAACTCTACTTTAACCATTCATTCATTCACTCAACACTGATTGAGTCTTTATCATGGGCCAAGCATTGAATAAAGGGTCTTGTTGTCATATTGTTGGTGCTCCTATGGGGCTTTCATGTTGAGGCTGGATAAGTTCCAGGGAGATGGTGCAAGGACAAAGGCCCTGAGGTAGGAGGAAGCAAAGAGAGCAAAAGCGGGGAGGAGGAGGTACAGTGCAAGTCAAAGGAGAAAGTGGAGGTACAGGTACAGGAAGATGCAGGCCACAGGCTTTGGGACTTTATCCCAAGGTAAAAGGAATCACAAATTCCTAGCAGAATGCTCACCTCTAACCCACCTTTTCAGCTGTGGCTGAGCCTCTTCTTAGAAGCTGGAGCCCTGTAAGCGTTCCCATCCCTGTCTCTGATCTTTGGAGATAGTTTTTCACATCCTTTCTCCTGGGCTGAGCTCAAGGGCAATATTGACTTCTCCGATCATTTAGTTTCATTCCCATGTTGCTGACCCAGTGCCCAGAATGAGGAACTATCCAGAAACCTCTGTTGCTTGACCTAGGTGACCACATATCCCCTGTAGGGACGAGGCTGCCTGAGGGGTCTGCCTCATTCTCTACAAGTTACAGAGTCCAAAGCTTTCAATGAAGCTAGAACTCCAGAAGTCCTTGAGAGCAGAGCATACACAGGATCTTCCTGTGGTCATCATGCAAAGAACCAGAAACAAAAGTGAAAGATGTCACAGCTGCTTACAATGCACATTCTACAAAAGTAATCCCACAGTCAACCTCTAATGTGAGGTTGGCTATTGCCCTGATTTCTGATGAGGAAATTAAGGCCCTGGAAAGGAGGAAAACCGCCCCTCCCCCCACCTCCCTCCCCAACCCCCCACCCCCGCCCCGGGGAAGTCATGACAACACTGACCTAAGTTCAGACTCCCTGAGGTCCTCCTCTAGGGCTGATAGGCTTTCCAGACATTTCTTTCACAACTGTTTCCAACTGACATATTTCATCAGGATGTCATTCACACCAGCAGTGGGAGCCAGCACACCAATTCTCAGACGCTCTACCCCTCTGCATCAGAAATGTATACTCAGCTCCCAGGCTCCAAGGCTGGCCGCCTAGCCAAGACAGAGACACATGGGCCTGGCATGTTGAGGGTACTCAGTCAACACTGAGCAAACAGACACATCTGAGCTGAATTGAAATAACAAAGGAAAATATGCCTGAAGCTTTCACATATACTAGCTGTGTGTATTACCTGTGCTAACCCCACAGCATTCGTGATACTGTGAGCCAGGTCCAATACTAGTTTCCACTGATGGGTATAAACAGGCAAAAGGAAACTAGTAAGTGGCTGAGACAGGAACCCTTGTAATGCACTTAACCCCATGTGTGTGAATGTGTACACTGGGCAGAGGGAACAAATGTTCCTGAAAAGTCAGTCTTGTGAAGCACCCCTTCTCCCCACATACCCAATGTCAGTATATCCCCTGCAGCACGTGATGGCAGACTTTCATGGTAGCAAGTTTTGTGTCTCCTGAATATACTGTCAGTGGTCTCTGGACTCCTGGAATTATAATCTTCCTCTCCTCTCTTTTGGTAGTAAATAGGTATAAGAACCTTCAGCACAGCCCCTAAGCTCTGGGGCCCTCAGCTTTTTCATCCCAGGGAGATTACTCACTTCAGAGGGATGCCTCACATGCAATTTCAACAGACTCAGTGGAGCTGAGTGGCTGGTTCTAAAAATTATGCTTGCAGGTGGCTGGGGGGGGGGGCGCTCATGATCTCTGGGATGCTCTATGGCAGTCTGTCACCTCCCAGAGCCAGCTGTGGCCAGCTCCCAAACCCCACAGTACCAATACCTGGAAGTACTCACATGTGGTACATACCAAGGTGCTAGGTAGCCCTGTTCTTTCGAGGTGCCTCCTGGATGCTGCTCCCTTGGTCAGCCCTTGGGCTCTACACTGGTTGATGAGAGAGAGATCTAAGTCCTGTAACCTTCATCACAGCCCTGTGACCTAGGGATCACTACTATCCCAGGACACCAAGACTCAAGGCAGGTAACCTGTCTGAATGCTACACATAGACTAAATCCAAGCAGCCTGGACTTGAGTTTTTGGCCACCTTCTGTGTTGCCACTTTAGTAAAACCTAGGGCTGGGAACTAGCTACCCAGCCTTTGCAAGAGCTTCAGGTCACCCCAGGATCCAGCCTGGAGATGTGGCTCCAGGAACCTGTCTCCAAATCCTCCCAATCATTTCCCTCAGCAATGTTGCCTCCAGCTCAGAATGTGGTCTATCTGGCCCAGGAATGCAGCACAGGGCCTGGGTTCAATCCTCAACAGGAAAAGGAGTGAAAAGTCAGAAAATGCACACCAGTCTTTAAATTTAAGTGTGGAACCCATATCCTGAGGCACCCTGACAGGCCTGACCTGGCAGAAGCTGGCAAGATTTTGGAGACTGGTAAGACAAACATATCTGAGGATGAGTTTCAATGATATATTTATGGGTATCCTGCTCAGTCTGCCAACAGGTCCAGCTTACCCTGCCTCCAGGTGCCTCAGCCTGTGGAAGCTCTGTTCCCTTCCTTCCCTTTACCAGGTACTCTCTTCTGTCTTAGCCTGGCAGATTCCTACTCACCCTTCAAAATCTTAAGAAGCCACCTTCCCTGTGAAGCCTTTCTTGATTGTCCTGTCGAGACTAACAAGGTACAAAGGGAAGCTTTGTCCATTTGGTTTTTTGTTATTGTTGTTATCTTGCCCCCCAAGTTTCTGGCACCTTTAATAGCCACACCTGCCACTAGCTGAACACCTGCTCTGTGCCTGCCATCTTCTTTAATCCCTATGGCAAGTCTACAGGAGATCACTGCTCCTAGGCCTTCTAACACTACAGCTTTGAGGCTTGCTCAAGGTCACAGGCTAGAGCTTGTATTAAAGTGACAGGACCAGAGAGGTTACTGTTCCAGCCTAGCCATTGGTCCAAATGGAGTACGTGGAGGAAGAGGCTTCCATGCCAGCTGTAAGTGAACAAACAGGCCATCTGTGGAATTAAGCAAGGTAAAGAGGGCTAGCAGGGACAGGGACCAGCCCAGTGCTCTAAGCATCCCTGTTCATAATGCTCTAGAGCCTACAGCCTGGAATGGACCTAACATCAAAGTTTTGGAGAGAGCCCATCCACACCCCCTTTCCTTTTCCATCTGACACAGTTCCACAAACCACCAGAACACTGCAGGCCATCAGGTGGCCAAGCCCCAAGTCCGAAGCTGTACAACTGGGCACTGTCCATCCAGCTGCTGTTGCCTCAGCTTACAGTTAGAGTCTTCCCTCATGACCAAGGCTGCAATCTTGGCATACCAAGCTCCATTGGGAAAGTTCCCCTCTGAGTGGCTTTGACAAAAGAAATGGTCCTATCATACTGTCCAGGACAAAATTAAGGATAGGTGTTGCATCTTGGTGGTCCTACTTCATTAGAGATCTCTAAGTTACTCTGCTACCTTGAGCTACAGGCTCAAGTCTCCATGTTCAGCATTGAGTAGGCATCAGGAATTTATTTACAAGGGTTGCCCTAAAAGTCCCTGCAATCAAGACCACCTACCTAGGCTGTGCACCCACAGGACTGAGACATGTCACCAGTGTGATCAGAGCTGTAAGAGGGAACAGACCCAAGCCCTAAAGAAGAAATTGAGTCTAGAGGACTTAAACAGCTAAAAGGGAAGTAGGAAGGTCCAGAATGGGATAAACTCTAGAGGAAGCAGAACTAGCACAGGAGCCGCAGCAAGAGATTCAGAATGTGACATCCTGGGCTCTAATTCCCTTTCCCCGACCCTCTACTGTAAAGGATTCTTGGCTTAGTCTCAGCCAAATGGAACCTGAGCACAGCCTAGCCCTTGTAAAACCCACTCCATGCATTCTCTAAGAGCATGCTCCAAGCAGAATGATACCCTGTGTCCATATCACTGCACTTGCTGACCCTGTGGCAGCCCAGAACCTTGAGAGCTGTAGCTGCCTCCTGTCCTAGAGAAAGCTCACACCCCCTGTCCCCAAGGCCTATGGGAAGAGTCAAGGTCCTAGGACACTTTGCCAACATACCCTGGCAGGGCAGGACAGCACTGCAGCCAGGGCATGAAGGGGTCACAGTCCCATCAGTCTTGGTCCAGTGCTGTCTCTGGTCACAATCTGAAAGTAGCTGTGAGCAGAAGTAGCCTTCAGAGATCTCAAGCCACCCAGACTAGAGGAACAAAGTATGACCCTAACCTGTGGCAGGGGACCTAAAAGAAAAGCAGATGACCTGGGGCAAAGACTTCAGAGGCAAGATAGGTGCCTGAGCCAACTACAGAATGAGGAGGTACAGGAAAACCAGAGAAGACGACTCCTCCTGCCATGTCGGGCCTGTCTATCTCCAGCTCTTTACTGTAAAATAAATGGAAGAAGCACACGCCAGACAGAAAAAAAAGGGAGGAACAAATAAAATCCCAAACCACCGCCCACCAGCTCCCTTGGTGAGTCTGGGCCAAGGCCTTGGCCTGGGTCACTTGCCTCTGCTTTTCCCAGGAAAACACTGGTGCCAAATTTGCATTTACCACAAACAGAGACAACACAATGTCATAATCCTTCTCCTGTCATTATCCCCTCTCTGCCTCCTCCCACCTCAGACACACACGCTAACACAAAATGACGGCTCCCTCGACAGACTGAATGAGCAAAGCTCTGAATCTGCCTCCTAATTGTTGGCGTTTCTCTTCGGCCTGTGCTCTGCGCCCAACGCCCAACTCGCAGCAGACCACCCACTGCCCCCCCTTTGTCCCACATTACCACTGACAAATGGCCTGCTGGAGGTAAAATAATATGTCAGGAAATAATGGGGGGGGCAGTCCCTGCCTCCTTCTAAAGCTTCTGCATCTCACTGCTGGGGTCCCGGCCACAGAGGGCGGCTGTACCAGAGGGGACAGGGACAGTAGTGAAGATCTGGCCCCTGACCCGGGGCCTTGCCCTTCATGCCCCTTGCTGCTGCGGTTGCCCTGGACCAGCAGCCCCGACCACCCCTCCTCTCGCGGCCGCCCTCCTGGGCACTGCTCTGAGCATCCCCCGCGCTCCCCTCCCTCCATCGCTCTTTATGGCAGTTTCAAAGCTGCAGTCGCCACTCGAGCAGCTGCGGCCTTTGATGGGGAAAAGGCAGTGAAGGCCGCCCAGGAAGCCCCTGCCTGGCCCGTTCCTGGCCCTCTGGCCCCTGCACGCCCCTGGGGAACCTTGGGCCGGCGCGGTGCAGCACCCAGCGGGCACGCCTCACACGCCAGAGCAAACTTTCGCGACCGTGGGAGAGGCCCCGCGCACGCCGTTACCTTTGCAGCTGCATCTTCCCCTGGCACTTGCCCCAGACCCCCTGACAGCCCACAGCACGCAGGCCGGCAGAAAAACAACCCCCCGCGGAGGCAGGGAGGAAGAGAAAGCCAGAAACCGAGAAGAAAAAGGAAAAGGGGCAGTTTCTCCTCTCAGTCTCAGCCTCTTCACAGCTCCTCCTGCCCAAGCAAGCAAGTGAAGTCACAGGGCTGGGGCGGTGACATCAGCCGAGCCTCTGACATCACAGCCCCTGCTGGATCACACCTCTGCAGGGTGGAAATGGAGGAGCAGCAGGGAGGAGGCATGGGTGGATGGAGGAGGGAGAGGAGTATCACATCCCTCCATCGCCCTCAACTGCGAAGAGTCTGTGCCAGCATTGGGGGGGGGGGTAAGGGGAGGGGCATGTGGCTCGTCTCTAAAGAATACATTTTATCTCTATAAGAGTGATTATGTGTCTATTCATAATTGGCCCCAGAGTGGATGGCTTAAAAGGGGCTAATGCCTGGAGAATCAAAGCTTAGAACAAGGGGTAAAGGCAAGAGTGCCCACTCACAGCATCCCTACTGTGTGCTGGGAACTGGCACCTGCACCTTGGATGGTAATCACAAAGGCCAAAGAGGACTGATTCCATGAAAGCTGGTGAGCTCAGAGAGGGAAGAGCCTTCCTGAGGCTACACAGCAGGAAGATGGCCTTACTTGGAGCCAGGAATCACACACACACACACACACACACACACACACACACACACACACACACACACACACGAGCATGCTGGCTTCAGTGGCAGGAGAGAGTAGTTTCAAGCACCCCATTCAGGGGTGGCAGTAAAGGGAAATCTGTCCTGGGACTGCAGCTCTGCCCCTCAGTGTGTAAGTAGGGGTGCTAGCTCTGAAAAGAAAGCTACTGTGTACAGGCCTGGTACTGGGTACTTCACAGTCCCTCTACTTAACCCTATAGCAATACCTGACAGGTAAATAAATACCCATCTTCATATTCAGAAAGGGAAACCAAGGCCCGGAAATAACCCCAGGGTTCTAGCCCCAGGTACAGGGTACAACAGCCATACCTCCTGCTTATGCTTAGCCTGTCCAAATGTCTACTGGTATTCCCTTTTGGCAGCTGCCCCCTAAAACCCTGCAGGCCCAACCTACCAACTCCAAAACAGTACCCTAACCCTGTATCACATGGCATCTGAGTTGCTTGCTGGGTCAGTCTCTGTACACGCATGCATCTGAGCTTCTTCAATGCTTGATGAGAGCCTACTATGTGCCAAGCCTCAAGCCCCAATTATTTTCTCCTTATAATCTAAAAATTACTTCCACTCATCCAGATATTTTCCAAATCCTGGAACTACTGTTATCATCATGCTTTTTGTAGAATCCTTCCCCTACCAAGGGCATGCATGGTTTGTCTTTAAGATTTGACTTGATGTAGAATCCACAGCAGGCATTCAGTAAATTTCCAGATACACTGGTCACTCAGAAAGGATGTGTTTCCAAGTGGCAGCACAGAAACCGAGAACACGGTTATTGATTAGGATCTCTGCCTCTGGCCCTTTGTACTCGCTGTTTTATGTGCTTGGAACATGGCCTCTCCCCTCCCTTTGTTACCCAAGGATCTTGACTTAGGTATCACTTCCAAGGGAAGCCCAGCCCCAAGACCAACTTAGATGCTGCTTCTTCATGTTTTCCTGAACTGCATCCTGGAAGGTAACAAGGGGGTCAGCCAGGGGCTTTGAGGCTCACTGCTCAGGTTCGTATCTTAGCACCCCCCAATTAACTGTGACCACAGATAAGCCCCTGAATCCAATTCATCCTATGTGAAGATAGGAACAATAACAGCAGTGTTCCAATAACTGGAGGGTCCCAGTGAGGGCTGACCCTGTCTGCCTGTTCAGCTGCCTGTTGTACCCCAATGGGGCTTCAAATTCAGCCAAGGACATGGGTTGGTTTTGTCTTCTGACCACTGCCAAAGTGCCTACAAAGAATGGACACTCATCTTTAATCCCAGCACTTTAACAGGTGGATAGCTGTAAGTCTGAGTCTACATATGGAGTTCTAGACCAACCAAGGCTGCATAGTGAGACCAAATAAAAGAAGAAGAAGAAGAAGAAGAGGAGGAGGGGGGAAGGAAGGAAGGAAGGGAGGGAGGGAGGGAGGGAGGGAGGGAGGGAGGGAGGGAGGGAGGAAGGAAGGAAGGAAGAAAGAAAGACACTGAGGAACCTACGCTGAAATCAAGGATTGAAGACTTCTAGTTCTACTTGGCAGGCACCTACATTAGACTATCTGGCTTTAAACCTTGGCTTTTCTACTTCCTTCTTAGGAGATCTAAGGTGAGTTACTTAACTTCTCTGAGCCACACAGGCCCTACCTGTAAAATGGGAGGAAGAGTAGAGCTTCCTTTTTAAGGTTGTGAGATGGCATGAGATAAGGGATGCAAAATGTTCAGGAGGGTTCAGACTCTTAGCTGGAGCCAGACCAAGGTTAACTGTCTTTGTTATTTTATCTGATTAGAGCCAACAAGGTGCCTCTGCAAAGGGGCTGTGGAAAAGGTGTGACATGAGAGAGACACACGGACGGGGCTTCCACATAACTGTACCATGTTTTGTTTTCCTTTTTTTGAAGCAGGGTAGCCCTCTACTTTCCTGAGACTCTGGTTTCTGACAATAAAAACAAACAAAATGTCTACAGACACATGGCTAGCACTAAGTAGAAATGCAACAAATGTGGGGACCCTGTAGTCCTCCAAAGTATGGGCATGTGTGCAATTATAACTCCATGAACACCCAGCAAGAGTGAGGTCACAAGCAAAAGCAGAAACACAGAGAAGGGACTTAGAAGGGAACACAATGGAATGGACACCAGAGAAGGCTTCCTGGAAGAGGAGTAAGCTGGGTGGGACACCCTATTCAGGAAAGGGAGGTAGGAGCAAACTCATGGGCATGGTGGGTCTACCCAACCCAAAAGGCAAAGCTCATTTCTTAGGTGGCACGGGTGCGCTTAGGTGGACAGATCCAACCCCACTCGTTTTGGAGCTTTGGATTTGGGAAAATACAGTGTATAAACTAGGAGATTTGGAGAGCACCAAGCTTCCATCCTGGGCATCCTTTTGATGATCAAGGCCAATATCACTGAAACAAGAACTGAGTTGAGAGAGTTACTAGAATAATCTTGTCCAACCATTTTAAAGATGAGCAAATCAAGGCCCAAATGGCTGAACTACATTACCCCAATTCACACAGTTAATAAGAACAGAGCCAGAATTCCACTCAAAGCTAAATCCAGAGTTAGTTTTTGTTTGTTTGGTTTTTATGTATTTAATTTTATTTCAGTGAATTGGTGCTTTGCCTGCATGTATATCTGTGTGAGGATATCAAATCCCCTGGAACTGGAGTTAATGATAGTTGGATGCCGGGAATTGAACCCTGGTCCTCTGCAAGAGCTACTGAGTCATCTCTCCAGCCACCAGAGTTAAGTGTTTTTAACCAATGTACTCTACTACTTCTCATCAGAATGTACATCCACTCTATGCTATATGCACACACCTGTTCTTCATGTGTGTACCCATCCACTCCATCCTCTATTCAGGTAGCTATCTATTCCATTATGCATCCATCCACACATCCATCTATCCTATCACATATGTGCATATCCATCAATCCAATAACATATGCATGTACCCATCTATCCCATCCTCCATGCATGATCCTATCTCATCAGGCATCCATATACTCACCCATTCCATTGCACATATACATCCATCCATTCCATCATGCATGCATGCACCAATCTAAATCATCATGCATGCATGCACCTATCCCATCCATCCCATCATGCATGCATGCATGCTTGCACCTGTCCAAACCATCACAGTTGTGCACCCATCCATCCCACTTGGCATGAATACACTCTTCCACCACATCATAATACATGCACCTATCCATCAGATCACACATGCATGCATTCAAGTAGTACTTATTTGAGTTCCTGCTGTTCCAGACACTGAGATGTCAACAGTGCATGCAGCCCCAACCCCAAGAGCTATACACTGTACCCAGCTGCTTCAGAGCTTGCTAAAATCTTCCTCCTGAAAAGCCTGACTTCAAATTTAGCTACTCACGACCACAGACCACTCTGCTGCTGGGAAACCACAAACCAACCCCTTTTCAAAGGCCATTACATTGCTTGCATGGGAAAAGGAGAATAAAGACAATTGATCCAGTATCCACTTCTGGACAGATTGATGAGTTGTTTGAGGGTCTACAGTTTCACTAACAAAAAGAAAGGAAAAAAAAAGAGAGAGAAAAAGATCTGGAAATGTTCAGTCCCAAGGGGCTTGAAGCAACTGAATGAAGAGATAACATCTGAGTTCTGCCACCACAAGAGCTTTTGGCAAGTAGTTCTCTGGGAAAGAGGAAGCAGGCCAACTGTATACACTGGGTTTTGGCACTCCCAGACCTTTCTTCCTAAGGGCTGAGCACCTACTATGATCCAGGCCTACTGTGCTGTTCTACCCCAAAAGGCTACCCCTTTATGCAAATAAAGAAACTGAGGCTCAGAGAAAGGAAGACTTGTCTGAGGTCAACACAGGTCTGGCTGGCTCCAAAGATTGGGATCCTCAACACCAAAGATTTGGCTTAACCTTGAACAAACATTTTGTCTCTACTTTCCTCACCTCTAAAGTGAGCACTGAAGAAAAACAGCCTTAGCACTCACTGAGTCCAGCCAGCTTCTCCCTCCTGACCCTCACCCCTCCAGCTTCAATCCTGTCCCCACCAGTGTCTAAGGTTAGACTGTAAAACTGCCCAGAATGAAGCTTGTAAAGCAAGAATCAATGACCTGACTTGGGCCTCCATTTCAGGGAGGCAATTATTTTATGCCCATTTTGCAGATGAGGTCATAGATCATGATCTATAAGATAATCAGTATGCTCTCCCAAGGTTCCTGCAACAGATTTGTCATTGCCTGAAGAAGAATGGATGGCTGCTATAGTTAGGTAGGTTCTTTGTAGTGTTATTAACCATGATCTCCAACATCTGGACAGCATAACATTACTCCTGGGGGGGGTGCTCACCACTGGTTTCTTCCTCCATAAAATGTGAAAAGAACAGTTCTTAAAAGGAAGCATGCACTCCCATTTTGCAGATGAGAAAATTGAAGCCAGAAAGGGTGACCTAAAGTGTGCAGCAAAGCTGAGACTCAGGATTTGTGACCCAGAACATAAGAGTAAAAGAAACGATTCTGTGGGCTGGCAGCCTGCCAAGAGCCACAAACAAGGGGTGTTCTGCTCACTCAGGGCCATCAGGAGCCTGCAGCCTTCTCTGGGCACAGCTGCTACCTTGGCAGACCCCTAAAAAGCCCCCCAAAGAATCTCTGTACTCCAGAGCTTTTTTCCCATTCCAAACATGCCAGAGCCCCGTGGACCCCGGAGGCTGCTACTTAGCGCCAGATTAATCACACCGAATTCTCCATCCAGATATTGCGTGCAGGCCGAACTCCCACCGCTAATCGCCGTAATATTCTCCTCGGCGTGTGCAGGCGGCCGGGGCGATGTTCCAGGAATATTAATTCTCCACAGCCGGCTCACTCCCGCTACACGCATGCGCCCCCTGCACTGCTGGCTGCTGGTAGGGGAGCAGGCCTGGCCAGGGGGACAGGAGCCTATGGGAAGCTGGGCCAGACCTCAACCCTCCCTGGAAACCAGGCTGGCCAAGCAAGAACCGGTGGTCCAAAACCTAGTCAAGGTCTTAATGCTGGAGTAGCGGGGGCTTCTGCCTGTGATAAGGTTTGCTCCCAATACTGCCTCTTTCCCCTTAGTCCTTACCCCAAGCTCCCTGCCCCAGAACCTGCAGTAAGTTCAGGGCCCCTAAGAAGCGACACATAAGTTCTCTGATGTCCTGTCAACACAGCAATGCTTTGACAAATGGGCAGCCACGAACCAGCTAATCCCGGGGGCGGGGCGGGGGGGGGGAGGGCAAGAAGGGGGAAGCACACACACAAAAAGGAATAAAAATCTTTCATCTACTTGAAATACAAAAGCATGGGTGGCAGAAGAGACTCTGGTGATGTCTGCACTGTGGGGCTAACCCAGACCTGGAGGGGGCAGGCTGGATCCGTGGAAGCCAGGCTCTGCTGCTGGCCCTTGCTAGTTCAAGGCTATGTGTAACTGGTAATGCCAGAAGCTTAGGAATGAGGGACTGAAGCAGAAGGTGAAGCAGCTGGAAGGTCCCTAAGGAACAAGAACACATGCCTGTCCAAGGCTGACTGCTATGCATCCTCTTCTCGGTCTGAGACCCTGTCCTGTCTTTAAAGAGTTCCTCGTAACCCTGGTGATCCAAAGCAGGATTCAGCCTCCTAAGGAGCCTGAGGATACTAGGCAGACCCCCATAGCATGGCATGGAAAAGCCACATTCTCAAGTATTTAATCTCAAATCACCACGGGAGGCAGCTTCAAGATATCCATTTAAGGAAACAGACATGAGACAGTGTCCTAATCAGGCCGGCCGTCAAGCCACGAGAAGTTGAATTCAGGTTCTTCTCTTCAGCTGGTTCTGAGACTCCATTTCCTTCCCTCTGAAACACTCGTTAAGGTCTGTCGAGCTCCCATGACTATCAAACAAGCACAAGAATGTCTTGATTGCCTACTGTGTGTCTAGCCCAGGAATCCAGAAATGCACGTTCCTTGAGCTCGGTCTGCTGAGAAGAAAAGTAAACTGAACCCCATCATACAGCCTGAGGTGCAGGGTCAGGGTCCCCTCTCAACAGCCTGGGAGTCAGGAAGGGTTTCCAGTAGGTGGTGAAATTAGTGCAGATCAGGCAGAGCCTGCCATAGTACAATCTAGACCACAGTAGATAGATGAGTGTAATAAGGCTTCAGAGGATCACAGGTCTTGGCAGACTGGCCAGATTCCCTTAGCAGCATGATTTGGATGATCTACTCAATGCTAGTGCCACCTATGGGTGATGGCACCTGCCAAGAGAGCCATGAATACATCCTCTTGGGGAACCAAATATGACCAGTAGCAGAATGGTGCACAGGAAAGGCTGAGCAGGTGTCAGTGGAGGCCAGGATATCCATAGACCCAGGTCATCTGAGCCAGCACCTGCTTTCCATAGCCTGGGCTAGACCAGGCCAGATGAAGTTAAAGCCTTGGGTCTGCATAGAGAAGCATCTTGAACTTTGTCATAACTCTGGCCCAGGGCTGGAAACGAGAGGCAGAGCCTGTAAGAACACAAGAATGTGGACCAGTTCAAAAGAAGCCAGAAATGGGGGCTGCTTGAGGATCTGGGGACTCAACTCAGTTCCTTTCCGGTACAGATCAGAACTGAAGTTTGGAACATACACGGCAGACCTTCAGGCAAGCCCTGGGTGCTGAGGCCCCACCCTCAACATGCAGTAAAGGCCCAGCTGGAGGACAGCAGCTGACCCCTGGCCGTGTGGGCCTGAGACGTCTGGCACCTCTCTCGTGCTACCATACATATGTCTCATGAACACAAGAAAGCCAAAAGGTTTTTCTCCATTTCTCAGATAAGAAAACTGAAGCTCAGAAACAAAGCAGCATAGGTGGGCTCCTCTCACATGCTGGAGGCCCCAGCTTCACTGGGTCTAGGTAAATACCCTCAATTCCCAAGTAGGAGCTCACCCAGGTTCCACAGGTAGAAGGCAGCAATACCATATGGTTTCCAGTTCCAGACCTGTGTGTCTCTGCCCAGCTCCACCCAAAACCCTGGTGCTCAAGGAGGAGGGGAGCAAGGATGGAGTAAAAAGACCTTTGTGCCCTCATCTTGTCCTGTGGTTTCCCTGCTTTGAACTCAAGGAGTATGGAGCAGAGATGAGACTCAGTTGGCACCCAGCAGACACTTTGAGACTGATGGCACAACTAGGGCTTTTCCCTGCCTTCTAGAAGGGACCACCCCAGCCTGTCACCAGCAACCACAGTGGGTAATAGGGTCCCATAAGTCTTCCCAAAGGAGGACGGTTTGGGTAGGAAATTAGAAGATTAAGAGACCTATTCAAGTTTTAAAGTATCAAGCAGGAGACATGGGAGAAGGCAAGACTACCATGAGACTCTCAGGCCTCCTACTCCCAGGCCAGTGCCTCTATGCCTCTGGCTTTGCATGCCTGCTGCATGTGCTTCTGAGTTCAACCACAGCAGGTCCAGTGCCACCAGACCTCTACTGGGTCTGGCATGGACAGCACAAACACATGGTCCCTGCATGCCTTCCACTCTCCTTAATCCTGGCTCCAGATCTCCCATCCCCTTTAGCCAGATGCTCAAGGAATGGCAGGGTCTGGGACTTGCGGGTGTTAGGAGTAGGGGATAGGGATTCAGGCTTAGCTATGGAACAAGGCAGGGGCAGGACATAGCCTGAGTAGAAGAGTCCAACCTCCAGGAAGGAACCTCCTGGTCAGGCCCAAGATCTGCAGCAGGCTGACTGCTATTGTTCTTCCTTAGTGGTTTTCCCAGAAGATCCCATCGTTTAAACTGTTGGCCCTCTGGCCACTGGGTCAAAGGAAAGACCCTGACCTTCTACTCCTGGCTGACTCAGCAAACCACTTTATTGCTCTAAACCTCGGTTTGTTCATCTGAAATATGATGGGCTGACCACACCAGGAGTGATTAGTCATAAAGTGAATGACAGGCAGATGGGACAGAGGTTGATTCCATCCCTGGTGCTGGACATCTCCTGGGAAATAAGAACTGAGCTGTCCTGCACAGGAGACCACACACTCTATTTCCTTTAGTGATCCGGACAACCCTGGAGAGGAAGGGACTCCTGCCCTGTATTCACAAGTGAGAATCTGAAGGCAGAAAGGTGAGGGGCTGGCCCAAGATCAAAGCTACATTCACCCCAGGTGGGCTTTCCTAGTTGTAAAAGGTATTCTCCAGCTATGGAAAGTAGTGGACAGAGGGGTCAGAGGCACCTCAAATCAACCCACTGGCTAGTCCCAGAACAAAGCCTTGGACTGTAGAGGCAAGAGGCCTAGCCCACACACAATAGCCTGTGAAGAATCCCTTACCCCATTCCCTCCATTGCCTGCAGCCATCTTGGATCTGGAAGGGGCTTTTTGTTTTGTTGTTGAGGGGGGATTATTTGTTTGTTTTTAAATCCAAAAGCCAAGAAGGGCCTAGGCAGTAGGCACATGCAGCAAGGTAAGCCTCTGGGTAGAGAAAAGCCCCCAGCCCTTTCCCCTCCAGCCTGCAGTTAGGTGCAGCCGCCTGGCCCTAGCACAGCTTGCACATTCGTGCACATAGGCAGGCACCTGCCAATCTCAGCCCACGGCCTCCGCCCAGCCCCCCTCTCCCGGAGGACAGATAATTCTCTCGCTCTCCCAGCCTGACAAAATAACTAATGCTAACTCAATAAAGTCCCCCTTGAAGGTTTTTAATTACCAGACTGTGCCGAAGACTAAAGACTCCAGGAGCGGGAGGGAGGCCTGGGGAGGCTGATTGGGGTGGGCGTGGCAGAAGCTCCACCGGGCTGGTGAAGGGCCCTCCCTCCGACTTGGGAGAGGGCAGGGCCAGGCCGGTGCTGTCCAGGGTGCTGGACTCAATAGCCTCAGGACTTGGAATTTCTACGGGCAACAACAGCCACTGATGGAGGCCCAGTTAGGCTCCTGGCAGACTTTGGTGATTTTATCTTTGAGCTTTATGGCCAGCCACACAGTGGATACAGCCACAGTGAAGAGAAGGCACCGAGCTTGCAGTCAACAGCAAGCCTGGACTGTCCAGTTTTACATGGTGTCAGACAGGGTCTGGCAGCCCACAGGGAAAATACAGACCTGTGATATGGAATGAAGGAGCTGTGTGCAAAGGTGGCTGTCAAAAATAATGTCCCATGTGTTAACTGTAGCCTTGGGCAGAGTGCTGTGCTTGGGACACAGCCTAGCCTAGATAGGACTAAGGCTACTCAAAAGGCCTAAGGAGGGTGAATCTAAAACATCACCCACTACAGATATTCAAGAGACCAAATAATGATGTCTTACTGTCATGAGAAGATAACTTGGGAGGTAGGACTGAGCAGGCGGGAGTGTCACCATTGGTATACAAACCCCCATAACTATAGCCAAGAGCAAAGATAATTTCCAAAGAGAAACACATATCTGCCTTTACCCTACCACAATACCATACTCCTCTCTTACTACAGCCACTCTGTGAGCCAGCCCAATCTTCCATTGAATACTCTGTGCTCACTCAGTCATGGATTTCTTTCAGCCTTCAAGACCATTGATCAGGCATTTATTCTTTTCTGGGACAGATGACAGGCCCTAGATAAGCCTTTCTGGGAATCCTCACCTTGAACTTCTAGGTCAAAAGTCATCTCCTGCCCATCAGTAATGACCTCCAGCAGTACTGTGCACCCAGACAAAATAACCAGTACCCATTCTCAGACCCAGGCTACAGGCTCTGAGCCAGCCTGCTGGGATTCCAAGCTTGACCCTGAACTAGCTGTAAGTGGGAATGTTTCTTTATATACACACTGGGGGGGTAAGAATAGTCCCTAACTCAGATTCAGGTTTTGAGGGCTACTGAATTCATGTTTGTTAAGACGCAGCATAGTACCTAGTAAGTGCCTGGGGTTGCCAGGCAACCATCATCATCTTCATCTTCAGTAGTAGCCTACCTTTCTCTATCTGGATCTCAGTCACTGGGATGCTTCATTCTGTGCTCCCAGCACAGCCCTGAACATAAGGATATGCTGAACTACCCATGAGACAGGTCACAAAGCTTAAACTGGCTCCATTTTCTGGATGTGGACACAAAGGCTGCAGGATGTTCCATATTGCTCCACAGCCCCTCTGCCCAAAATGTGCCCTCTTTACTGTGTCTTCCTCAGATCTGCTCTTTTCAGTTCTGCAGATATATCATTTGAGGGGCAGTGCTGAGATCCAGGGCAGCTGTGCTCAGCTCTCCAGGGGCTTCAAGGGATGGTGGGAAGATCCCAACACAAGATCCCTGACTGGAGTCTTCTGGCTGGGATCACAGCCCTACTACGATAGAGCTGCTGCCCACCAGCCAGCCCTTTGGCATCAGGCCCTGGATGGCAGCCAGCTGGGACAGGAAGCAGCTTGGCTGGCAGCCAGCTGACAGTGCCTGGGAGGCAGGCCAGGCAGAGCTGAGACCCCCTGCCCCTGAACAGGACCCTGGCCAGGCTACCAGGATGGGGCCAAGCTCCTCCTCCCACCAGACATTCAAGGGGGCCCTATCAATGACAGCCCTAAGCAGGGAGCAGGGACATAATCTTGCTGGGTCCCCATTTATTCAGCTCAGCTTTTCATAAACAACAACTGTTGTGGAAGCAGCACGTGGAGCAGGAGATTTTCAAGTCAAATAATAATAAAAACAGCAACAACTACAGCTGACATTGAGCAAGCACTTACTCTGCACCGGGTGCCACTGCAGACTCCTCTGGGAGTAAGGATGCCATTACTATCCAGAGCAGCAGCTGAGCTCAGAAAGGGGCAATAACTCACCTACAGCCACACAGCACGCTGCAAAAAAGGCCTGAGACTGGAACCTATACCTCAACCCTGGCACTCCACTGGCTTAAGCAGGCCTAGGTACCTAGATAGGCCAGAGCTTCATGTACCCTTGAGAGTGGAGTTCAAGACTGGGCATGGGGGTGCCGAGATGAACACTCAGCCCAGATGCTCATACCTAGTCGAAGCAGTGAGGGGGGTGTTGGAGTGATAGCCCAGAGGTTAAGGGCACATATTGCTCTTCCACAGGACCTGAGTTCCCAGCTTACACTCACCTGTGACTCCAGCTAAGGAAAATGACACCCTCTTCAGGCTTCCTGGGGCACTGCATTCACATGCACAAACCCACACTCAAGTCATTCACATATGCACATAATAATTAAAAATAAAAACATTTTCTTTAAAAAAAAAAAAGAGTATTGGGAGCTTTTCATCTCATTCAATCAAAGTTTTAGGAGATGGTACTGCCATAGGCTTCTTTTCTACATGCCCAAGGTGAGCTAGTGACTCACCCACAGCTACATGAATGAGGTGCCAGCCAGGGCTCCTAGCATTCCTCTCATCAGATTCCCAATCATACAGGAAGGCCCAGGGCCTCACTACTTGGCTCCCAAAGTTACATAACCCAGGAGACTAAGGGAGAGCTGGGATGCAGGACAGACTCAGGAGAGGGTTTCATCTACAGCTGGGCCACTGTGGGCCGTGACAGTGGCTGCTAAGAAGGCACCCTAGAGAAGGCAGGTGCAGACCAGCATCACTCAAGAGAGCAAGGAAGGGTCACCAAAGACAGGTGCTTCTGGTGACCCCATGTGGGGAGGGACTTGGGCTCCACAGAAGTCCATCCTGAGCAGACTCCTCCCCTGCCCTCCCCCCTCAGCAGAGGACTGACATGCTTGAGGAATCTTGGCACCTCTCTCATCCTGTGGTGTCAGTGCTAGGGAGGGCAGGCCAGATAATACCCTCTTGTCCCCCTGTGAATGGCCAGGTGCATAGCACTCTCGCCAGCTGGTAAGATGCCAGCTTGGCCCTAATCGCTTATCTCTCTGCACTCGTCTTTCCAGAGCTTGCCCTACAGAAGAACAGATTCAACCATAGAAAAAGAAGGGGGTTATGCTAGAGTCTGGGACCAGGATGGTGGAGGGCCCTTCTCCCAAGAACTAGACAACCCCCTATGCGCCTGGGGACCATCCTTGCAGCTGGTGAAGGGAGGACTAATGGGAAAGAGCAGGGAAGCCCCACATGATGCCAGTACAGACAAGGCTGTGGTGCTGCAGAGTCCCATTCTGGGGACAACAGTGAACAGACACTATGGGTTTCTATACCCACCTACATAGTAGGACTTTCCCCATCAAGCCTGCACTTGCACCCCATACCCCACCCTCTCTCACTCATCCTCCTCGGGGTCAGCTTTCAAGGCCCTGGAGCCTGTTTCCCGGGATAAAAAGGGTGCAGCCCTGAACCGAGGCAGAACCCATGTTTCACATCCTCACAGAATAACTGAGATTGGCAGGAGTGGTCCCCTCTGGAACGCAATGGTACTAAGTGGGGTACAGGGTAGAGAGATGCCATTCCTCCTGAGAGCCCACTCCAAGTCAAGTCACCAGTCCATTTTTCTCCCGGGCATCAACTGGCCAACCTCTGCACTTCTCCCCAATGGTGGGGTCCCCCCCCTCCCATCTAGATCTAGCTGGGCAGGAGCCTGGGAATTAGCTGATACCTGGAGCGGGAGAGTAGAGAGAATAGCGGAGGAGGAGGAAATGCAGGGGAAAGGGAGGTGGGAAAGAGAAGAGGAGGAGGAAGTGGAGGGGAGAGGGAGGAGGGAAAAAAGAGGGGTAGGAGGGAAAAATGGAGGGGGGCAGGTGGGAGGGAAAGAGCTGTGGAAGAAAGGGTGGAGAGGGAAAAGGGGACGGGGAGGGAGGGACCCGTGGGGGAGGGGCGGTCTACAATCACTGCAACATCAAAGCCTTCCCAGCCGCCGCAGAGCAGAGTCACGTGCAACCTCGTTCCTTGCGTTCCTTAGCTGGGAGAAGCTGCTCGGCCTGGGGCTGCTGAAGGAATTTTAAAACGAGGCAGATTGTCTAGAATGGGGGTAGGGGTATAGGGGTGGAAGGGATGAATGGAGCTTTATCTTTAAGTAGGGGATGAGGCGGCAGGTTTGGAAACCTGTCCCCTGAAGCGGCATGAGCCTAAAGGGTCCCTGCTCAGTGGCTGGGTAGGGGGCCAAGAGCAAGGACCACCCAACTCTTCTAGTGGATGGAGCTTCTGGCCAGCTCAGCCTGGTTGAGAGAAGCTGGAAATGTGGCTTTCATTTAAAAAGCTTCCTCCTTTTAAAATTTAAAAGGGGAAGAAAAAAATAAGACTTTTTTTTTTTTTAAATCCACCATGTGAGCCAAATACAGCAGACCCCGACCAAGCCCCAGGGTCTTTGCTGGGATGGAGGCCCCCACCTCCTGTTTCATTTGTGGGGTCACTAAAGAGGGGTAGAGGCTTGCTCAAGATCACATGAAGGAGAAGACTAGAACTCAGGATTCCTAGGCCTGGGGCCACCTATGGGCGGGTTGGTCTAAGGTTCCACAGACCCAGGAACTGTGGGGTAAAAGAAGTGTTTGGAGGCTGGTGGCAACAGTTCTTAGGAACCCAACCCCAACCTCTACCTCATGCATGGCCTTATGCAGTCCTCAGCAGCTTCTCATGACTGCCCCCTCCAACCAGCTCTCTCCCATGGGCCCTGCACAGTCCTGGCTGCCTTTGCTTCCTGGGACCCCAGCCTGGAACAGCATCCTGACCATCAGCTGCAGAAGGACCAAGACAGGGCAGGACTACACCACAAGTGGCAGCGGCCCTCCATGGAGGAGACAGCTGCCCCAGTGCGCTGGCAGGGGAGGTAGAAATCACAGAATCTGCACTCAACAGGCACAGGCACAGGCACAGGCACAGTGGGCTGAGAGATGGCAGGGACAGTGGACAGAAATCTGCCACCAAAGCTTGGATGTTTATTTCCAGGGCACTGGGGAGCCCTTGGAGGAGTTTGAGCAGAAGAGAGATCAGCTTAGATCCTTGCTGGGGGTGGGGTTGATCAGGATACAGGGCTGGAAATCTTCTTTCTTTAAGTCATTCTTCACTAAATATTTACCTAGCATTTCCTCTGTGGTAATGGTGGGGCAAAAGTGACGACACGGAGCACGGGGGGGGGGGGGTGTGAGGGAGCCAAGTTGCAACAGGTGGGTGTCAGGCCCTCCAAAGAACTCCTTGGCAGGAGAGAAGACTGTCCTCTGCAGAGGGACATGAGGCAAGGGACAGCAGGTTCTCCCTGTGGTAATCAGCAGGCAAGGGTGGGCAAGCCATGACAGAGGAAGCAGAGCTTCCAGATCCTGTCTCAAAGGCATTCTAAGGAAAGGTCTGAGGTGAGGGTGAAGACAAGTACACCATACCCGTTAGTTCTCTGTCACTGGGATATCCTATGGAACAGAACCCAGCACAGTGGCAGCCATCCCCAAGGCTGACAAGATCTAGTCTTAGAAATAAAGCCTCCTGGCTAGGTGGCCTCATAGGCCACTAGAGACCACTTACTACACACACATTTTGGGGTGGCAGGCCTAAATTCCAAGTCCTGGGCCCTCAAACTCAGGATAAGTTCCACAACTGGAGATCCTGGAGAAAGTGCCCTTTTGAAGGACATGTGGACCCTGGAACAAAGGGGAACCCCATGAGGGTTCTCTATAGTCCTCCAGTCTACATGAGAAGGGCAGCTGAAGCGACACCAGGCAGAGTCGTGCTTACAGAATTGAGGGGCCATCGCCCACACACAGAGCCCCGAAGTGACTAACAACGGCCCATCAGATGCCAGGAGTGCCATTTCCAGATCAGGAGACTAGGGCTGTCAGAGCAGCCAGGGTAGGCACCAGACAGAATTCAGGCTGGGTACCTGTTGAAGGTGAGGAAGAATGACCAGGCCAAGGGGAAGGCTATTCTGCAAGGAAACCAAGGTGACTGGAAGGGGGGCACAGAGTCCTCTCCACCCTGGTCAGGGGTAGAGGGATGGAGGTGGAAGGGGTGGTGAGGGGGAATGGAGGGGTGGGAGAAAGGTAGAGGTAGGTGGGAGGATGGGAAAGGCTGAGGGCAGAGAAGCAGCCTTGAACTACCACCCTCCTATATTCTTCCCTGAAGCATGTGGATTTGGGGTGGGGGTGAAAAGCTCCCCAAATGATCCTCTATCCCTCATGGCCTCCTACTCCACTCACCAATCTCTGCAAAGATCACCAGTCCATGAGGGGGCAGAGACCAAAGATGGGCCACCGGCTTCTCGGGTCTATGCGGGCAGGATTCCTGGATGTTTCACATGGAGCTGAGGAAAGGAAGATGGTGACCCCCTTCTCACTCAAGTCTAGACCATGTGGCGCCCTCCCACCCTGAAGCTCACACTCTTTCTGAATGTGTGCCCCACCCACATGATACAGCTGATTTCCAGCTAAGGTCAGCTGGCTGAAGCCCAGCCTCCAGCCTGGACACAGCTGAGTTTAAGATAGGGCAGGATATCTCAGGCATTTACTGGGTGCTCCTTGTGTCAAATTCTGAAATGTAGGTAGGCTCTGGCTTCATGATCCCCACCCTCACCCTTGAAGTTATGCACACTGTGATTCTAAGGATAAATTGAAGCTCAATGAGCAGGTGAGGACAGCCTCAGTTCTCCAGGCCACATGCACAAGCATGGAGAACTGAATTCTCACATCTGATCATGAGCACTAGGCCGAGACTCCTCCGAGCTGTCTGGCCCTACCGCTAATCACCTTCCCCAACCCAGCCAACCAGGAAAGAGAGAAAGGTCTGGCTAATACTAGGGCTGGTCAAAACAACCAGTGCTCTTTCCCACACATCCACCTATGGGACCCTTATGGATGAGAGATGGTTCTGAAACAGGAGCTATATTATGGCTGGAAATGCCTCTGGACAAAAGGAGGAGGACGGAGGAAGAAGAAGAAGGGAAGTGAAAGGAGAAGTGTGAGAAAAAGGTAAAGAAAAAGAAAGGGCATGAAAGGGAATGTCCGAAGAGGACCACATGGCAGACCCACAACCTCCCCTCCCCCCAGTGTCTGGAAGACTACAGCTGGGGCCAAGGCACAGAAAGATCTGCCCAGTCCCTTCACGGCAAGAACATCAAAGCTGGTTCTCAGCCAGCCCAAAGGTAGCATCCTTTGAGGTTTGGCGGTGATCCGGCCATATTTCAGGCTGATCTGAAGCAGGCAGTGCCCCACCCCCTCCTGCCTGCCTGCCAGGAGATCCCCATCTGGGCTGTCTACTTAATACTCCATTAAGGGAAAAAATATACAGCCAGATTCCTCCTGGCCTCAGCTGCCCATTCCTCTGAAAAGATCAAGGCTGCACTAGATTCTCTCCTAGGAACTCCATAAATAGACCGCAGACTTGGGGAGAGGCAGGTAAAACCCAACATGGTAGTGCCTAAAGGGAGGGGGTGTGGCACTGGTCATTAAGAGCTAGCAGGAGTGGGGTGCCCTACAGATCCAAGAAGAGCTGCATACATCCTGGCATGAGGCCCTCAGCATGGGTTCTTGGTGCCTTGTATACAGGTGGGGAAACTGAGGGACATAGTAGTGCAGTGTCTGACTCCGTGTTGAGAGGCTACAGGTTTTAGCTGATCAAGTACACACACTTTCCACCAGCAGCCTATGCCCTGAGAACTGTTTACCTGCATAATCCGTGCCTTTTCCAAACTAGAAACCAGATTCAGAGAGGCTGGCTCAGAGATGTGGAGAACACGGCCTGGACACACAGCAGAATTCTCCCTGATCACCCATGGAGAAGAGACAGCAGGACTTAGGCTGAATACACCCAGGTCCCCCTCATGCAGTTTACAAAGTACAAAGCACCCATCACTTCGCCAGGGCTCTCTTGGTCCTCAAGGCTACTGGTGAGAATGACTGAACCAGCTGCTCCAATTCCCTAATTCATACTGGGCAGTGACTACTTCCTCTTGTGAAGGACCGTCGCCTTCCTCTTTCCTCCCCAACTCTGTTCCTTTGCACAGCGGCTCACCTGGAAATCTCAGCTCCCAGCATTCTTCAAGGTTTTCACTTTCCACACTGACCATCCACAGGTGTCTCTAGGACCTGACATCTGTGGGATTAATGACATCAGACTGTTCCATGGCTGTCCCTGGAGTAGGGACCTCTTTGCATCTACCATGAATCCATCCTCCCAGACCCTGGCCTCCAAAGTTACTGGACTTCTGCTCTCTCTACCCTCTAGCCTGTCATCAGGGCACTATCTGTCTCTCTTCTGCTTACTCCCCTGCAGGTCCTAAGTACTGGAAGGCAGAAGAGCCCCTTGAGAGTGAGGGACAAACATCCCTAAAACCCACACCAGTAGAAATGGAGGTACAGAGGGGAGGGGATCCTGGGCACTCAGAGATGTCTGCTCCCTTCATAGTTCACCAACAGCTGACCCTGACTCCTCTTACCATCAGAGATAAAGCAGTAAGCACAGGGTGAACCAAGCAATCTTCCAGACCTAGTGGGGCTCAGCAAGCCAATTTTAACACAGAATAAACCTCTAACCTCTGCAAGGGGGCATAGCAAACAGTGTGAGCATACTAACTGGTGCCAAACCGACTCTGAGCAAAGAGCATGGCTGGGCCAGAGTTGATGCACTTGGCTGCCAATTCCCTGCTCAGCAGAAAGCCTCCATTTTACAGGGAAAAATTAATGGAGAGGGAGAAGCCTGGGAAATTATGAGTTGCCACCTGCAATTTCTCCCTCCAAGGACAGTGGCACCATGGCTGATAAAAGTAGCAGCTGCCCTGCCAGGCTGGGCCAGCAGCCTGCTAAAGAGGCAGGTGTGAAGCAGCAAGGGTTACTACTAGGGGGCCCCAGGCTCAGGCAGCCTCTTCCTCTGAAGAGGGAAACTGAAGAGGGGAAGCCTCCAGCCAAGTGAAACACCCTTCTCCCCTCATCACTCTTAAAGGTGAATGGTTCACAGGTTGTCTTGGTGACCTTTGGTACCCCAAGGATTATGGGACAGGAGACAAATGGGACAACCAGGGAGATGGCACCAATGGAGAAAACATCCCTTGTGCCTAAGGCTGTACCAGGCACCTTGGCCATTGTTGCTAGCCTCCTAATTAGGACAAGGAGGTACAGGAGGGAGGTCCTTGTTTCAAATGAGGAAAATCACACTGGAATAATCTGGTGGCAACTGTGGGCCTTGGTGACAGCACAGGATAGCCTCTGTAAAGCTGCAGGATAGTTACATAGCACTCCCTCTGCCACAACTATGACATACATCTGGCCAGTAACACACAATTGTGGATCCCAGCCACTCCAACCCTGGATGACAAAGACAGAACTTCCTCTGGTCATCACCTAAGACTCACCTTCCCCAATCCAGCCAAGATTTCTGTGATGGGTGGTAGTGTTAACTGTCACCTTGACAGAATCTAGAATCACCTAAGTCCAGCTTCTGGGCATGCCTGTGGGAAGATATCTTGATTAAGTTAACTGGTAAGGAAAACCCATTTTAACTGTGGCTAGGACCATTCCCTGGTCAGGAGAGCTGGATAAAATTGAGAAAGGTAACTGAGTATTCACATCCCTGTCTCCTGACTAGGGACAGAATATGCCCAGGTACTTCAGGCCCCTGTGTTCCCTTATGAGGGGCTATATACCTTGACCTGGGTGCCAGCACAAACCCTTTCTTTCTTAAATAGCTTTTGTCAAGAGTATTTATCATGGCAACAGGAAAAAACAAAACAAAACAAAACAAAAACTAATTCCCAGCTTCTATCCGTACTCAGGATTTGAACAGAGGATGTGTGAGAGCAGTGATGATCAAACCACTGCTTGAGGAATCTGCTCCATCTATTCACACTGGAGTTGGACCATTTCTTCCTTTCTCCATTGACCTCCAGGTCTCTCAGAACCCAGCCCTTACTAGAATGCAAATTTAGAACAAAGCCTGTAGAATTGCTATCAGCCTCATACCTCCTTCTCTAGGGTCTGTGCATTCTGAAACACTGGGCTCCACTTCCTACTCTGGACAGTGGACCATAGGAGTGAGGGACTGAATAGACAGCTATGGAGATGGGAACCTAGCAGCTCCGGCACTGCTGGCACCAGGCACAGAAAATGCCACCAATAGCAGCAGAAGCCCAGGCCTCCTGAGCCAGCTCTTAGCTTAGCTACTGTTCATCAGTAATCCAAAGGCCTCCAAACCTAGTCCCTTCTGGCTCTCCCCTGCCCATCCATGATTCTAGGCAGGTCCAAGGCTATCTGAGCCCCTGCTAGGTCAGCCAGGAAGCAGCATGCTGTGGTGTCCTCCGGGAAGTGAACTGTGCGGCACCGCTATCTTCCAGCTCCCTAGCCCTGGCCATATATTATAATAATGGCCTTGGCCAATAGGGGCGCAAGCTATTAGAATGAGTTAAGACCAGATTAATCTGCTTAAAAAAATATGCCTGGTTTTTACGCTGTGCATTCCCTCCTAACAACTCAGGCTCCTTCCAGGCCATTATCTCGTTTTATCGTTAATTCAATTCCATAAACATGTATTAAGTGTCTATTATGTGCAGAGCCCTGGTGTGGTAGCTGGGGTGGGGTGGAGGGCCATGGGGGGAACACCCAGGTGTCTAGAGTCTAGTCAGGACCATCTGACCTTCAAGCCCTGTTCCTGAAACCAGAGGCCATATGAGATGGCTCAGAACAGGGGTGAAGTCCATTGTCAAGGTGTTGCTTCCTGGAGGGCAGTGAGGACTAGGGATAGAGACAGCAGCATCTCAGAGAGTAAGGTTTACTGTGTTCAAACTTAGTTATGCACTTTACAACCATGGGCTCTATCCTTCCAGCCACTCAGGGGTATGCTGATGTCCCCGCCCACCTCTAATGCCAAGTGAAGAAACTGACTCTTGAGGAGGTAATTTACTGGAGGATCCTGGGTAAATGAAAAAAATCAAACCTCATAGCCTAGACTTGAGCTTCTTTAAAAAGTTCATTGTGGTTATTTCTTTTGTATGTGTGGGTGCACATGTGCCACAGTGCAGGTGGAAATCAGAGGAATTAGAGTAATCGGTTCTCTCCTTCTACCTTATAGGTCCTAGGGACCACACTCAGATTGTCAGGCTTGGGGGCAAGTACCTTTACTTACTAAGCCCTTTCACTGGACCTAAATTTCAACTTCTATGAGTATCCCAAAGGTCTCTATAGTGTTGGGTACGTACAAAACATCTAAGAATGAACAACGCGCACACACACACACACACACACACACACAGAGAGAGAGAGAGAGAGAGAGAGAGAGAGAGAGAGAGAGAGAGAGAGAGAGAGAGAGAGAGAGACTCCCCACATTCTGAGCTGAATTTGATCCCTCTGATAAGCAAGGAGGAGGTAGGGACTAGGCAGATGCTGATGCCCTGTGGGAGCCAGGTAAGGAATTAGTCAGACCTAGTCCAAAGCTTGGTTTGTCTCATCCCAGCCAGCTCTCTGAGCCTCAATGACAACAAACAGACTAGTTCTGTCCACAGCCATGGGAGCTGCACAGTGTGTCCACAAAGGCCTGGGAGTGACACTTACTGAGGGTATAGGAGCACTGAATCCCAGGCCAGATGTCTGGTGCCTGCAGAGAGTAGAAGGTTGACAAAATGCATGGGCACAGCAGGCTGGGAAAACCACTGGAAAACCAGCTGTAGCTAAGGATCAGAGAAGGCAGTGACACATGATCACTCTTCCGATGAGATGGAAGGGTGGCAGTTACCAGGCTCCTCACATTTCTCATGATTGCCCTGATAGGGACTTTTATGCAGCCAATGACCCACAGGGACAGACACCTGTAGCCTCCCTCCCCCTAGCCTGCCCTGGCAGTCCTGAGGGGACCTGTTAAGGGAATAGACAAAGACAAAGGACTAAAGAACCTGAAAGCTGCCAAAAGCCATAGCCACTATACCAAGACCACAGCAAGAGCATGTGCCAAGGAGTTCCATTCAGCAGCCAAGCCCTGCTGGCACTCCTGTCCTGGGTTTCCTCCCCACTCAGTCCTGGCCACCTCCTCAGCCTCTGTCCTAACCACCCCTCTTCTTCCCTTGCCCTGAGCACCTCAGCCTCCTTCCCTCCCATTCACACCTTCACACACACACACACACACACACACACACACACACACACACACACACACACACACACACCAGTCTACAGTACCCCGCTTGCCCACACAGCTCTGGTGCCAGCAGTGCCCTTCTGCTCCCTCTTATCACAGAAGAGGTGGTTCTTGCTCTAGAGTCTCTGAGATGCTCCCCATGTCTTCCCTACCCCCATGCCTGGGGTGGAACTCTCCACTAAACTCACTAAAGAGGCAGAGTTAACTTTCAACTTAAGGTTAACTTTTCAGGAACTGAACGCCAAGATCTGTCACCTCTCTGAGCCCTGCTGTCCTCACCTGTGAAGACAATGATGAATAAAACACACTTGGAAACTCAGCACATCAGCATGTTCTGAAGTTGCTGTTCTCTTGGCTAAGTCTACCTAGCTCCTAACCCCCAACTCTCCCAGCCCTGGCTCCCTGGGCCCCGTAGCGGCTGAGCCACAAGGCAGAACCACCTATTCTGCTTGGGGAAGCCGCAAAGGTGGTATTCAACTTCCTTGGGAAGGTGGTATACATCTATTCAGATTCTGATGGAAGCTCAGGAGTTTTAAGGCAGTGACAGTCTATGCTACTCATGCATCAAACACATGCTGAGGGGCTATGAGGCAGGAAGTACTGGTTCAGTGAGACTATGAATGGGTCCTGGGGACACAAAATCTACATTCCCATAACATCTCTAGGACAGGCAAGCAGTAATGGAGATATCACAAATGACACATTGATTTCAGATGTCTGGAAGGTCAACAGGAGGGAGGAGGTGCAGAGATTACAAATGGCAGGGGTCCACTGTCTGGCTGTCTGTGTGTCTGTCTCTCTGCGTGTATTCGTGTGTGTGTGTGTGTGTGTGTGTGTGTGTGTGTGTGTGTGTGTGTGTGCTCCCACACGTGTGTGCGTGCACATACAAGAATAACTGTGGTTACTCCAGATCCAAACATCAAGACTTGAAGAGAACATTCTAGGCAAAGCCTGAAGGAAGAAAAGGGTATGATTTGGAGAAGTAGTGGCCTTGGGGCAGAAGTACCTACAGTGGCCCAGGTCTTGGGGCTGAGCCTGGCAGTGTGCACTCATCTCCAGGCAACAGGAAGCCAGGCCAGGAGCCCCAGATTGGAAGGTCTGGGAACCCCATGACCTTGCATGTTCCAAGGCAGGGAAATAAACACTAGACAGGTAAATCCGTGGCCTTCAAAGAACCCTCTGGGAGCCGTGAGGACTGCACAGCCATGTGCACAGGCACTCAATGCCTTCCCCAGCAGAGTGGCACAAACAGATTGATGAGGCCCAGGCTCAATCCATCTTGAGTTTAGCTCAGCTTCTGGCTGCATCCTGGTGACACAGGCTCATCAATACTAGAGAAAATACGGCCTGGAGGAAGACCAATTAGGAACAGCTCCACAGGCTGAGGATGAACAGCAGTGTCTACTGATCACTGCCCTCAGAAAATGGGCACAAAGGTACAGGAAGAGTAGCATGGCACAGGTGGGGACTGAGTTACCAAGCTGCTGCCCACACACAGCCTGCCACCTACCAGGCCTTACAGTCAGCTGGCCTGTTATCCTATGATGTTAAAGACGGGGCACATAGTCAGGGAAGCACATAGGGCTTCACCTCCTATAATAAGCCTGAGCAAAACAGAGACTTTTCTTTCTCTCTCTCTCTCTCTCTCTCTCTCTCTCTCTCTCTCTCTCTCTCTCTCTCTCTCTCTCTCTCTGTGTGTGTGTGTGTGTGTGTGTGTGTGTGTGTGTGTGTGTGTGTGTGTGTGTGTGTGTGTATATGTGTGAAGTGTTCCCCATGCCTCGGTTTTCTTTATTAGAGAAATGGGGACACTTCTTCATAGTGTTGAGGGGGGGGCTCAAACTGACTCTAGATGGGATGGATTTTACAATGCATCTGCTGGGTTTGGTTTTTTAAGAGAACCTGGACAGGACAACAGTAATGCTTAAGAAATGGAACAACTGGCTGAACACCATGGCACACAGGGTTAGGAGTTCAAAGCCAATTTAGTAACATATGTAACTATGTAGCACAACATCAGCAACATAGTAAATTAGAGGCCTGCCTTGTCACAATCCGGAAAGAAGAGAGAAAAAGAATAAAGAAAAAGAGGAAGAGGGAGGAGGGATGGAAAGAAGGATCAGCCAGACTACCCATCGATAATCCTAGCACTCCAGAGATTTGGGCAGGAAGATTATGAGTTTAAGGGCAGCCTCACAGATATAAGGAAAGGAGAGAAAAATGAAGAAAAAAAAGGAATTGGTAATGGTAGAAAAAGGAAGGAAACAGAGGATGAGGGAGGGACTTTGAAGTCACCTTGCAGAGATGGCCAGTGTTACTTTTGGATCTCCAATGTTCCCCAAAGGCTTTATGAGTATTTGGCTTCCAATATGCTATTGGAAAGTGATGGAAAGTTTAAGGGTATGGCAGATGGAAGTCGTCAGGTCATTGTGGCACGCCCTCTGAGGAAGCTGTAGGACACCAATCTCTTCTCTCTATTTCTTGGCCACAAGGTAAGCACTCCACACTCCTGTCATGATGTTCTGCCTTGCCACAGGTCCAAAAGCAATAGGAGGAATCACCCATGTAACACACCCAAAACTGTAAGCCCAAACAAACCCTCTTTCTTTGTAAGTTGGCATTTCAGGCATCTGACACAGTAACAAAGACTGAGCACACACAGGGAGGGTTGGTAGGGAGTGTTCTAGAAGGCCAGCAAACTGAACAAAGAGACCACAGAGCAAAGGAAATCTCTTGAAGCCTCAAAAGTGTCATCATGAATGAAAGAAAGAGGGGGGAGGGGAGGGGAAGGGAAAAAGGGACAAAACAAAGCACTGGGAGGAGGTAGGAAGGGAGCTTCAAGGACTTCATTACTGACCCCTCCTAGTTGTTTTCCCTTTGGTCAGAAAGGTGCCTGGGAAACTCACATAGTCATGGCTCAGCCTGCCTGATGTGAATGAAGGCTGGAATGTAATCTTTCTGGATGGACACAGGTACGGCAGGACACAGGTATGGCTAGGCTTTCCCTTGTGGATGGGGTCTTGATGGGCCTAACCAGATAAGACTCAGTCCACAGAAAAGCCCTTAGAAGAGGCTATAAATATGTGTACAGGAAGATGAGTGCTGGAGAGTTCAGATTTGGGAACTGAGACAACCCACACCTCCTGAAGATAGTCACTGGGACCAAAGCCCTCATTCTCAGCCATCACAACCATCCCTATCCCAACCAGTGGCTTCCCTGACTTAGCCATCTCTGCTGAGCCTTGGGTTCCTCTTTTGAAAGGTGGCACCAAACATTCCTTCATGAAGAGGCATGACGCAGATCTCTGAAGTTCCAAGCATCTCTCTCCTGAGTCTGAGAGGTAGATTAAAGTGCATGGTGCCTAGCCTCTGTCCTGAAACCTCACCAGGCCCTGTGCCTTTTCTAGGGACCACATGTCTACACATGTGGAAAAATATCTAGAGAAGAGCAGCTGGGTCCAGGTAGGGGGTATAATAGTCAGGAAGGCACATGTTCTCTACTCAGGCCACTTTGTGTCAACTCAAAGGCTCTCAACCTTCCCAGTCTGGGCTCCCTTGTCAGGCCCATACCATCACCACACTGTGCAGCCACCAGTAAGGAGAAAGGGTTGCCCTTATGGATAGGCATGGCCAGACAAGCCACACAATATCCCTGGGCCTCATCTTTGCTGTCTGGGAAGGCAGGTGCTAATGCCTACCTGGAAGCCAAGTCAGGAAACGTGTCAGTGGTGGTACTTAGTAGGCCTGCAGGGAGCAGAAACAGCAGCTGGGACCTAATAAACTCTCTGGCATACAGCACAACTTTAATCCCTATGTATGCTGATTTTATAGGCTTGCAAGGTAAGTTATCCAAGGCCCGAGAACCCCATGGGGCCTGAGCCCACCTAACCCAAAGCAGTACCCTCCACGTGTCAGTGATAGGTGCAGCTCTACCCAACCAAGGGGGCAAGCTACCTGGTGCTTAACCTCTCTACTATTCCTGCCTCCTGGGAGACTCTCCCATTTCTAATTTTTCATGGCTCCCATCCATCACCCCACACAACTCCTCTAAGGCTTTTTTTTTTTTTTTTTTCTTTCAAATCACCTGCCAGCATCCATCTTGTCTTCCCCAGGATGGCTCTGGGGTTCTATTAGAACTCTCTCTGGCCTACCCACCTAAGCCTGGCTCGTAACAGCCTAAACAGCCTCTTTCTGTTTTATCAGTACAGCAAGGACCTTTGTAAAGACTTTTCTCTGCCCAGAATGGCCTTCCCCAAGCTCTGGGCATGTCTGAGTCCTTCCTGCGTGTCACTTTCCAGAGCTACAACAGGACACTGTCTGCTACACCCAGTGCCTGGACAGAGTCTGTACACAGTAGGTTCCAGGGAGCAGAGAGCCTTGTTACTGAGGGCCCTGGATCCTGATGGGGCTATCCTATAGGGCCCCAGCTCAGGAACCTCAAGATGAACTTAGAGGTGATGTATGCATCTACAACTGGCTGAATCTGTCTCTCTGGACGCGTGCTCGTGCTCAGGGCAGACGCCTAATGCGAATCACTTCTGTCATCAGGACACGAAGGGGCTTGACACAGACCAGCTGCCGCTGCCGAAGGACAGGCTGCCAGAGCGCCGATGGGCTCTCAGCAAAATTGATGGCCGCTGTCAGAAAGTGATTTCCCCACGGCCGCGTCACAGGCCCTCAGAGGAGCTCAAATCCCAGGCAGCAATGCCTCCTGTGGCAGAGGGTGGGCAGCCAGCCAGGCAGGGGGCCAGGCGAGCAGCCAGGCAGCCCACACCTGGCCCAGCTGCTTCCCAGGGCCCAGGGGGAGGAGGGAGCAATTAGCAGGGAGAGGAGCCCACAGGCCTGTACCCAGGAAGTGGGAGGCAGAGCAAAGAACCAGCAGGAAGACAGAAACTACTCCACGTTCCCTTCCCTCTGCTCATGAAGCACAAGCATCCACAAAGTAGGATGGATGAACAGACAGACGGACCAATAAATAATTTAGAAGTGCTGAAAGGTCTCTGAGAGACAGGATCTCTAAGTAGACCAGAAAGTAGAAAGCAGCATGATGGTCTGGGTGCCATTACCCAGTCACTTCAGTCTGGGCCAGCAGCATCTCCCCACCCCAAACCAATGTCCCCAGCTCACACTGCAGCATACATTCTGTCTATACCTTCTTCCATAAGTAGGAGGTGGCAGGGAACTGACCCAGAACACACAAAACCAGTGACTTGTCACAATTTTTTTCAAACCGCCCAGCTGATGCCTGAGGCCCAGGGTAGAGGACAGGCTGAAGTCACAGCAAGACTACCACAGGACACAGCCTGTGAGGGAAGGCCCAGACAAGTTCAGTGCTTCAGCACTCACCAGCCACCCAACAGGAGAGTAGCCGGCTGGAGCTTTGGGGCACTGTGCCAAGCCAGGGATCCACACATTAGGGCTCTGCCCAAGGTCCTTGAGAAAGCAGAGAATGGGCAAGAGGGGCTGAAGGTGAGAAATGCACACAGGGCAGGCATACTGAGAGACTAGCACATCCAGGCCAGGTACACAGAGATGGGGGAGGACAAGTTACCTAGTGGATACAATGGGTACAGAGGCAGACCAAAATAATTTATACTCATTTATCCATTCAAACACTCACTGACTTTATTCCTTGTCAAGGTCCTGAACTGGCTCTGGGACCAAAACTGAGTGAGATTCTCACATCCTTGAAGGCAGCCCCCAAAGGCGCACGGGAATGTGCACAATAGGAGCCAGTGCTTCCAGGAATGGGCAATGAAATGAAATAGTGTTCAGACACTGGGGCCAAAGGGAAGTAAGAGACAACTATGGTCTGGGTGATGACAAGGAGATATCCTGTGAGGATGTGGTATCTAGAAGTGCACAAGAATATAGGATTCTCTGCTCAGCTCAGTCCCCTGGATCTATGGGGCTGAGGATACCATGTTCATTGTCCTTGGTGCTGCTGCTGCTGCTGCTGTCTCCTAACTACTCCACTAGTTTCTCAAGACTCAGAAAGCCTCACTAAATGAAAGGTAGGATGCCCCCAGAACCCCCACAGACCCCAGCACTGATCCCATTCCAGCACCAATACTAAGGGCCTCTCGGGGTTCACATACACACCACCAGATCTAGCAGTGAGTCCTTTGAGGACGGGACCACCCAGTGTCAACAGTGCCCAGTATCCTCATGGTGAGTGAAAAGAAAGTAGGGGTCATGGGGGAGGGAGACATGACTTCCAAGACCTTTTGGGAGCAAGCGAGTTCTGTTCCAGGAACTTCTAAGGATCACCAGGCAAGAACCAGCACAGAGGATACAGCAAGGCCCTCAGCATATCCCTCGTCCCTTGGTCCCATCAGGTCGGTCCCATTCACAAGGTTCATAGAAGATCCAGAGGCTGCAGAAAGATCAGTTGCCATACAAGGCTCCCTGTACCCCAGGTAGCCCTGTCCCAACCTTATGGTCCCTGAATATATCTATTATGAGGACACAGCCTGGTGCCAGACCTCATCTTCATTTCCAGGCTACTAGGCTCATCCCTAGAAGGCAACTGAGATGTAAACATTGACACCCAATCAGGAGCCTCAGAGAGGCCAGGGGCAATTTTCCCCTTCATGTGTAGAAGGCCACAGCCCACCCAGGGCCAAAAAACAAGAGGCCCTAGCAGGGAACACCTCATATCTGGGGCAGCAGCTCTTTCCTCCCACACCTATCCACCACTCCCAGGAGAACAAACACTTACATACTGTAACTCCACAACGTCATGCCATCATCACATGAGCTGCAGAAGCCGAGGCCAGAGGTCCTTCTTCCTCCTCTGTCCATGGAAGGAACACACTGACTACCAGGGTCTCCAGAGGGATGGAACTGTTTTCATGCCATTAACGCCACTGTCATCACCACCACCTCCCTTTTGAAGTGTCTCACCCCTAGGCCTCGCTAGTCCTTTTCTTCCTGAAGTTGACATGGAACACATCACTCCCCTGTTCCAGTGCCATCAATAGCTCTCACTGCCTCCTGAATCCAAGCCAGACTCCTTGGCTTCCAGACCCTGATGCTGGCATCAGCAGCACTTTATGGTCTCATTCCCAAACCCTCAGCCAAAAGTCACCCTATCCCCAAAAATGTCCTTTCCTGTCTCTGTGCCCGCAGCTTCTCTCCCTGGAATACTCCTTCCCTGAGCCCCTTCATTGCCAAGTAGAAAGTGTACCCCAAAGGCACAGCTCAAAAGTCTCATGCCTTGGCAATCTTTGCAGGCCCTTGGAGCACTCCAGAGAGCGCCAACCACAGTACATGTCTGCCTCTGCTGCAGACAGTGTGCTCTGCATGCCAGGCTGGCTGACTCACCCCACACACCCTCAACACTTGCTGGAACGAATAAATTACCCCATTTAGCCACAGAGCACGCCTGGCTTGAGTGTTGGCAGTTCAGCCAAGAACTCTCGTGTGGAAACCACCACACTGAAGGTGGCAATATTTCACCTCACCTAGAAATGTGCTGTGAAGCATTTGTGTGTGGTTGGGGAGTGGGGCACTGGATGGTGAGCTTTGGTTTAAACACACATGACAGGAAACCTCCAACTACAGAGGGCCCACCATGCTCCCCTGGGTCTCTTCACCATTATGGAGGGGATATAACAGGAAAAGCCCCTCCATTTCACAGAGGTGGACACTGGCTCACAAAGGCCAAATGATGGACCCAAAGAGGCGCCTGTATGTCAGGCTGACATCACTGTGTCTGTCCCTTCCTACTCGGGTAGGTGGTATCACGGAAGGGATAGAGCAGCAGAGCTGCTAGAGTGCAGGAGTTCTCTAGCTTTCTCACATGCAGGATGAGAAGGGTAGCAAAAGGAAGCTGCAGGGGCCCAGGGTGATCCACCCTCACAGGCCTGATGAGAGAAACAGCAGCCAGCCAGCAGGACCCAATTAGGCATATGGCTTCAAAGGCACCCATGAGCTAAGATGAGCCAGATCCTGCTGGAGCCTAAGCAGGGAATCATCATGGCTTCTCCCCATGTGTGCCAGCTCAGCCCTGGGTAACCCAGTTGGCCAAGCTCTCAGAGCCCTATGGAATAGGGAGGCCCAGGCAGCAAAGACCCTCATGGGAGGCCCCAGCAAGTTCCAGGGCTGTATGCCAGGGTGGACTGGGTCCTGACCCCACAAGCACCCCAGTGCATTTACCTGTCAGAGGCCCTAGCTATGGCCACAGGCCCTGCTAGGACACCCTAGGCCCCACCCTGTTTGCCTAGCCTATTTTGCATATGCTAATTAGACATATCCCTTGCTCCCTTTGGAGCCAGCTTGGCTGAATCTGGCTATACCTGTACCATGCTGATGTCACACCAAGCTATTTCCAGCCTGGTTGCCATGGGAACCATAAGGCCTCAGCTTCAGTTAGGAGTTCAATATATAATTTACTTACTCCCCCATCCCCCCCAGCCCCACCCCAAAGAGACTGGGGCATATGGGGAACAATCAGCTAAAATATACAATAACCCCCTCCACTTCCCTTGGAGTCAAAGGGAGGAAGAGAGGAGGAGAGTCACACAGCGGAACGGTAAACCCATTTTTGGAAAAGGGGGATGGCAGTGGGGAGATAGCTCCCCTCCTTAAAAGGGAGCTTAGCACTTGAGTGTTTCCAGGGAGAAACTCGGGCTTGGCCAGCGGTGACACAGAGCCCTCTGCCCTGTGGCAGCCCAGTGCTGTCGGGTAAGCCTTCATCAGGAACTTCAGCTTCTCAAGGAAGGACCTGCCTGGTTCTGCGAAGCTCCAAGGCTTATGAATCCACTACTAATTCAGCTGGCACAGTTTGGGCATAGATGTCCCAGGGCCTGCTGCCAAATATAGGGGCCACCCACCACTGCCAGGCTGGGTGTATGGTGTACCCATGACAGATCTAGAGGTTGGCTGAGGCCAAAGGCCATAAGGTCAGTCAAAGGTGGCACTTGCCTTACTGAAGCTCGGGCTACAGGCAATATTTAGACACTTGTGCTGTGCTCTCCCCGTGAGGGGTGCTGGGAACACAGGAGGGCTCAGACACAGACCTTCACACAGGGAGCCCCTAGGCTGGCTGCAGGAGAGGGGGCTGCAAGGACATCTGTAAGTATATGGCTGTCACAGGTAGTCAGGGAGGAAGAGGACATTCAGTAGCGACTACAGCACTGAAGCCAGTTGCCTCTCTTGTGCTGCCCTTGTGCCCCTCAGCAAGTCAGGTTCTCCTTCCCACCTCCATTCCTGGTCTCTTCCAGCCCCAACCCTACCAGAACCCAAGGTTCTGCCTTCCCATTTTCCTTCTACCTCATCACAGCCCTGCTGGCACAGGACCCTGTGTGCCATTTGTGAGACGGCATCATAGCTTTGTCGAAGCTAACTGAGTTGGTGTAAACAGAGCAGAGCTTGGTGTGTGGCAGCCAGTCAGCTACTATGACCACAACCACTCTAGAGTTGGTGTCCCATATGCGACCCCTCCCAACTCAACCCCAGCTGCCAGCCCCTGAATGTACTACTGTGGGTGGTCAACATGACAGAATCTAGAATCATCTTAGAAACAGGCCTCTGGGCATGGCCAGACTGAGGATGGGGTCTTGATTGCATCCACTGATACAGGAAGGCCCATCTTGATTGTGGGTGGGACCATCCCCTGGGCAGGGGATCCTTGACTATATAAAACAGAGAACGCCAAAGGAATAGCAGTATGAATTCACCCCATTTCCTGACTGTTGATAGGACACGAATGACTGCTTCAAACTCCTGCTGCCTTGATTTCCCCACCATAACGGACAATGCCTTGATCTGTGAACCAAAAAAAAAAAAAAAAAAAAAAAAAGCCTTTCTCTTCTAAACTGCTTTTTTAAGGTATTTTATCACAGCAACAGGAAAGGAATCTAAGGCTACTATGCATTTATTTGTCTATCTAGTTAATTCCCCATCTCTCAGGCATGCCCATCATTTGGGAAGCGAAGGTATGGAAAGTGAACAGTCCTGCTGCATCTCCAGGTCAAACACACAGTAGTAGTATGTATATAAGGATGGATGACAGCAAGGACAATGCCTGTTATCACAGAAATAAACAAGACATGAGCCTGCAGGCCTTACCACAGCACCAATCCATCCTAAACTGAGAAAGCCCCCTCCTCCCTGCTCCCTAGTACAGGACAACATCTTTTACATCTGCAAGAAGTGGAAAGAGCTGGGAACTAAACACTCACACAATGCATGGCCTGCAGAAGTGACAGCTATGGTCAGCTCCAGGAGCCCTGAGCACTCACAGCTGTGTTTGTCCACACCTCAGCTGCCTGCCTCCCTCACTGCCCCAGTAATGTACACACAGCCTCCCAGGAAACTGCAAAAAATGAGTTAATATAACATTATGGCTGAGAATTTAAATACACAGGAGTCAGGCAACACAGACTTACAGTTCCCCAAGCAACTGTAAAAACCACACAAGCAATTCAGGAGCAAAGGCAGGAGTGGATTTAAGGCCTTCTCGGCCACTGGCAGACCCCAGTGGCTGCACCCTAACCTCTCAGACAGATTGGTCCTTCCAGCCCTGACATGAGGGACTAGCTACCCAGATCATGTGACTCATTGGACATACTCCTTTGGAGACACTAAGGAGCTGCCAGCAGGAGCTCTAGGACCCTAACCCATGGTCCTGTCAGCTGAATCTCCATTTGTACCCACACCTGTTCTTGGCTCCATAGCTAGCCACTCTAAGCCACACCCTGCACGTGTCTCTGTCCTGTCCAAGACCCTGATCCCCTCTTCCTGTCTCAAATAATGGATTCAAGAAACCAGGCTTAGGGTAGAGGGATAGCTTAGTGGTTAAGAGCACCAGCTGCTCTTACAGAAGACTGGGGTTCAATTCCCAGCACCCACATGACAGCTAACAACTGCCTATAACTCCAGTTCTAGAGTTCTGGACTCCATGAACACAAGGCACCCATGTGGTATACAAACGTACATTACACATAAAATAATCATTTCAAAAAGAAAAGAAGGACTGGAGAGATGGCTCAAGTGTTTAAGAGCACTGGCTGTTCTTCCAAAGGACTAGGGTTCAATTCCCAGCACCCCACATGGCAGTTAATAACTGTCTGTAATTACTATTCCAGGGGATCTGACACCCCCATATAGCCATATGCGCAGGCAAATCACCAAAGTACATTAAGTAAATAGTTTTAAAAAGGAAAAAAAGGGGGAGGGTGGGAGGAGAGGAAGGAGGGAAAACTGCAGTTGGAATGTAAAATAAATTTAAAGTAAAATAATATAAAAGAAAAAGAAAAAAAAAATGCAGGCCCAGACCCTGTTGAGTTCACAATACAACTCCATACCTACAATCTTTTGGTTTTGGTTTTGGTTTTTTGTTTTCGAGACAGGGTTTCCCTGGGTAGCTCTGGCTGTCCTGGAATTTGCTCTGTAGACCAAGCTGGCCTTGAACTCAGAGATCTGCCTGCCTCTGCCTCCCGAGTGCTGGGATGGGCATAGGTAAGCACCACCAGGTTTATACTTACAGTCTTGAGCGAGTCACCAGTTCAGCTGGTGCCTCAGTGTCCCCATGTATAACAGACATGCTAACTCCTACCTCAGATGAATTAACACTCATGCTTAGCAGACTTGAGCTGCAGTGACAGTCACCACCACCCTCAGTGCTATCACTACTGTTTTCCTTCCTCAACCAAGAATCATGAAAAACAAAACACAAAGGGAGGCACCTTGTGAGGGAAACTCAGCGAGGGAGAGCATCTGTGAGGGATGGCTGAGCCTAGAGGGGTGGCTGGGAATAAAGAGCTAATTATTAGATGCTAGGCTGGGTGGGACCATGGCCAAGCACATTTCAAGGCCATTTCCTGATTTCTAAGGCCGGCTGAAAGAGTGACAGGAGAGCCCTTCCCTAGCTGCCTAGATGGTGAGATCAAAGGCAGTAATGAGTTAGGATCTCCTGGGGGAGAAGAGGGGACAACAACATTGGGAAGAAGCACTTGGGAGAAGTGAGTCAGAGGCTTGTCCCTGAGATCGAGGTGGCTTTCCTGAACCTGGAGCACATGGCCAGCAGGATTCTTACACAACTGAAGAAACCACTGTAGCTGCCTGAGCCACAGCAGAGTGCTGGTGTGCTGACTGGGAATGGCTCAAAGCGAAGGGTTCTCCATATTCAGACCCAGTTTGGGTCACGAAATTGGCTTGGTCTTTCTGGACCAAAGCCCTTGTGGGAAAACTTCCAGGTCCTGTATCTGGTAGGGTCTGAGCCCTGTGGAAGGCTGCATAGAGCAGCAAGGTAGAGAGGCCTGAGGGTGGGGCAGGGGTGGCAGGGGAATCACTCCAGCAAGACCTGTGTTCTGAGGATGCTGCAGCTGGCTGGAGACCCTCAGATCACCTGGTTAAAGTGACTAGCATCATGGAGAGGAGGCATGTGTTCAGCTAGAAGAGTATAACAACACTGAGGGGTTAGGAGAACACTGTAGGGAGCTCTGTTCCTGGTTGGTTGGTGGTGGCATCTCAGAGGAGGTGACACTGAACTATGCAATGCATGGTCCTGGGCAAGGGTATTCCAGGGAACTGCAGGTGCGAAAGCCTGGAGGCTGGGTCAAGCCCAACATAGTGGAACAGCAGGAGAGAGGCAGCCAGGCAACATGACAAGAACAAGGCAAAGATGAGCCTGTCACCAGTTAATGCTACTCAATTCAAAGTCCAGACCCAAAGGTCCATGTTTGAATATCATCATGGAACCTCAAATTTCTCATCTGGAAAGGGGGGGCAGTGACACCTATAACCAATGCTCAAAGGGACTGTGAAGGCTAAGCCTCTCACTGGGAATCCAGGCAGGTACCATGGGAACCTGAGCTGCTACTGTCATTACTAGAAGAGATGGAGCCCAACATACCCACAATGGCAACCAGGCAAAAAATTAACTCCATAGGCCCACTGAGTTGGAAGAAGGGATACAGTAGAAAGCAGAAGCAATGACAGCACAAAAAGATCCATCCCCTGGTCCACTTGCTTGGAATAGTGTGGCTTGCAGACGTCTTTTCTGTCACCCAGAGATGGACATAATTTCCAGCTTGTAAGACAGGACACCAGAAAATTCCCAGGCTGGGGCTCATAGTACAGGAGCCAAGTAGCCATAACCTTGCACCACAGGAAATGATAGAGGGAGGGAAGGAGGGAGGGAAGGAGGGAGGGAGGGAGGGAGGGAGGGAGGGAGGGAGGGAGGGAGGGAGGGAGGGAGGGAGGGAGGAGCAACAGACAGAAAGATGGACAGCAAGCAGACCTCATGCTTCCCCAGGACCCATGCAGCTCACTGGCCCCCAGACACTCAGTGGTCCCAGCACCTTCGTGTGTCCCTGGCTGTTCTAGAACTGGGCCATATTGGGGGATGTATCTCTCCAGGAGATCAACAGTGCCCCTAGGCTGGCTTGGGTGACAATGGCTTCTAGGAAAAGCATCCTTAAATGGTTCCCTTCCACCTGTTGGCCTCTCATCAACCTCCTCCTGCCATCTGGCATGTGGGGCCTCTGTGCCAGGTCCACTTGACTGTCACAGCAACCCTACATGTCCTGCCCAAAAAATCTTGTTTGTGTCCCCAAAGGCATTGCTTTGTATGTCCCCAAAGATACTGCTGCAAAGCAAGGCTACCACCAGCCAGGACCATCTGCTCAGCCTGAGGGAGGGGCAAAGTCTGAGATTTCACTTTATCTGACATCTCTGTACAGCAGCCGGGAGCTGGGCATCCTGCCAGGTGACCCCTGTGGGTAGGGGACCAAAGAGGGCCAAGTTCTGAACCTCAAGGAGCTCATATCAAAAGCAGGGTCAAAGCTGGGTAGTCTCAAGCAGAGAGCCTCTGAGGGTGGGAGGTCAGGGTTCACTGGCCTGTCTGGGTTTCCAGGAGAGGCTGTGGGTGCAGGGAGCTTGATGCCATGAGCAGGGGGGAGATGGCACTCCAGCAAAAGTCCTGGCATCTCTAAATGCAGGAGACGAGGTTGAGGGTCAAGAGGCAGAGTGTGAAGGACCATACCTTCCCTCCAGATACACACTGAATACAGGGTTAGCACAGATTCAATACATGCACAGAGATGAAGCCTGCCCCTTTACACATCTAATTTTGCCTGTGATACCAGGGCAGCCACATCCTACCCAGAACCCCAGCTTCCAGGCTTGCAACAGCTTCTCTCAGTGTTCTGTCCCCAAGGACAGCTGTAATAGTGACCAGCCAATCAAGGCAGGGTGAAATGCTGGGCTCTGGCTTGGTGTGAACAGCTCCAGAGGCTGGGTGGCCCTATTGATACCACTCCTCACCCCACAGTGTCCTTCCTAACAAGGCTTTCCTACCCTGTGGTCAGACTGGCAAAACTAACCAGTTACAATGCTACTGTGAGTGAGCTCAGACCCCTGCAGATAGAGATGGCGTGGAATCTCTACCTCTGCTCGCTTTTTGTCTGCACCTCAGACTTTGTAGAAGGCAACAAACTCCCTGCCTTTCTTTCTTGAAGGGTGCCATTCTGGGGGTGGGCTATGATATCCCCACCCCATATGGCCCTTCAGCTTTCTGGATCTTGGGGTCCTTACTGTACAGTCACCTGGACAGAGACTCTAGGCTGGAAGGGGTTACCACATCCACCTGCTCGGGCTCCTCTGGGACAGTGCTACCCTTGCATGCCTTCCAGGAGCCCACAGATGACACTCCCCTGTCTCTGTGGTCAGTAGCTCTGTGGTGCTCACTTTGTTACTTCTATGTAGAGAAAAGGCAGCCCTTTCTCTGTTGTCTGAGTCTGGGATGGGATGTTGAGCCTGGGTCTCTCCAGATCTGACTACACACTGGCATTGCTGTGATGCAGCTCTGTCTCAGAGAACATTGCTAAATGTGGCTCTCTCTGACTCCTTCAGTGGGGATACTTTGGTAGAAGGTACAGGGGTAGTCAGAGTATTTGCTGTATGCCCCCATAACACCCCACCACAGGAAGTCACCTCTGATCTTGGCCATGAACCCCCATCCCTCAACTTGAAGGAAGTGCAGGATTCCCTCATCAACCTACAGCTTGCCAAGATGGTAAGCAGAACTCTAGGAAATGGGCAACTCACACACTCTTGGGTGGGACCTTCAGGAGGGGCACCTCACAAGGGCATTCATATGCATTCCCATTCTGATGGAAGGGCCAGCTAGCCCACTTTACATATGGGGGAAAGAAGCAAACAGATAGTACTATTTCTAGTCACAATAGCAGGCCGAGAAAGAGGTGGACATGGTCTGTGAATCCTGGCAGGGTCAGAGGCACTCTGGATCAACAATTCCAGATGTCCACATTTGATATCTGACCAGATCACTCTCATCAAGTGCCACAGCCCTACCCTCAAATCATCTTGCTCCAATCACACACCACTTTCTTCCACTTCTTCAAACATATGTTCTCCCTGCCCAGAGCCTTTACACTCTCCTTTGGCTTGGCCACTATTGCCTGGTTGCATTATTTAATTGCTAACTCAACTAGTCATTGCTATTCTAAACCCCTCCTTCAGAAATTCTCCCAAGCTTCTCTCCTCTTTTAAATCTTTATCCTGGCCACAATGTCACTTGGTCACAATGTTAGGCTCATATATCTGATGAGCCATTAAGGTCAGTGATCCAGGTCCTGTATTTCCTCCCTCCTAAATGCAACCAAGGGTGGCTTCTAGCTGCTTCTATGCAGATCCATCCTTCCCTGGCCCCTTGGACCATATGGTGACTTCAATCAGGCTGTACATAGCTCCATAGTGCCCAACTCTCCTGAACATACTCCCTTTCTTTTTCATTTATTTATTTATTTGTTTGTTTGGTTGGTTGTTTGTTTATTTATAATTTATTTATTTTTGAGGCTCACTATGAAGCCTTGGGTGGCCCAGAACTCTGTGTAGACCAGGCTGGCCAGAGATTTGCTTGACTCTACCTCCTGTGTACTGGGATTAATAGCATGCACCATAATACCCAGTTCCAGAACATATTTCCTATCTTTTAATATTTTATTTACTTTATGTACATTGCTGTTTTTTCCTGCATGTATGCCTGTGTGAGGGTGTCATATCTTGGAGTTAGACAGTTTTGAGCTGCCATGTGGGTGCTGGGAATTGAACCCGGGTCCTCTGGAAGAGCAGTCAGTGCTCTTAACCACTGAGCCATCTCTCCAGACCCCAGAACACACTTCTAACAAGTGAACCTACTCAGACACCCTGAAGGACAGCTTGGGGGCCTTCCCCAAGGTGGGAAAGGATGTGTACCTTCACAACCCAAGTGCCTAACAGCACAGTGCAAATACCTGAGAACTAGGCCTGTTGAGGGGCAAACATTTCACCCTAACAGCACCCAAGCCCATGGGTGAAGGCTCCACCCATACCTTTGAGCCTGGTCTGGTTATCTTTCTAGTCCCCTTACTCCTCCTTTGTCTTGGTCACAGGTTCCTTGTCTCTGACTTCAAATTCTCAGAATCAAGCTCCAGCCCATCCTTGGGTATCCTTGGGTAAGTAAGTAGCTGAGTCTCTATGTACCTCAAATTTTCAACTGTAAAATAAGGAAGACCAGACCATGACACTTCCTGGGGTTGTGAGTGGGGTCTAATGGATAACACACATAGTATCTTATTCAGAGTCTCAGAAACAACAGGAGCTGTCACACTTTTCACAGCTTCACTGTCACTCCTTCAGGGAAGTCAGGCCCCAGAGGAAGGCAGCCAGCCTCAGGTAGAGGCAAACAAACCACTACACCCTAGTGCCCTCACTGAAGCTGGTCCAGCCGAGTCCCCACCCCCACCCATCTGATGCCCACCATGCATCCACAAGGGCCGTCTATCACCCAACTCTACATCTCTGCTTGGCAGCTTTATCCCCACCCCAGTGAGACAGAGCCAGGAGGTGAGAGATGTGATAAGCCACCTCCTTGCCAGAGTCACCACCTCCCTAGGGAACAGTCACAACTTAGATATGAGGGAACCAAAGGCAGCTAGCTAGTGCTGGGGATTCCTCTCTTCCTAATGGAGGCTATAAACCCATCCTTCATCCTAGCACTCCTCATCCCAGCATCCCAGGCTTCTGAGGGATGCTCCCATCTGCTCCATCAGGGTAAGCCTGGCCCAGTCTGGCACCCAGCCTAAAGACATGCACCTAGGAAAAATAGTCATAAGATGGAGGAGGGGGTGAGGGGGGCTGGGCCTCCAAACTTCCCTCTTCGGGGCAAATGGATCTGTGATTCCTCAGAAGCCAAGTAAGGACAAGCAGGCTGTGTGTACCAGGGAGTTGTGGCCTGGAAAGCCTGAACATGGGCTCTGCCATGGTAATGGAGCCATGGCTATTATAGGAGAGAGAAAGTGATGAAGCAAAGGGCTTGTGGGAATGGGCGGGCCACAGCAGACACATCATGGAAAGCAATGCTGGAGACCACCATGGGAATATGCAGGTTGAAACTGTAAGATGGTGCCCAGCAATAGGGAGGCAGCTCAGGGCTAGAGCCAGGGTAAAGCCAGAGCAACGTTCAGTCCCAACACACAAGTTGTCTTCCTCCCACTGCTTGACCTGTCTCCAAGCCAAACCACGTTGGTTGGAAGCTTAGCAATGTGGTAGAGGAATGCGGACTCAGGCCACCAGGTTCAAACACAGGTTGTGGACTGGGATGACAGAAGATTCACAAACTGTCCAGAAGACTCTGGCTTTCTGCTGGCCTCTGTCCTGTCCTTCTTCACCACAGGGCCAAGCCTAAGCCCCAGATGGGGTCCAGATCCCAGCTCTACTCCTTCTCATCTGCCCAGCAGAGCAGACTGCCCCTGGCCCGGGACTCTGAAGCTACCAGGCATGCTATAGCCTCCAGGGGCACTGCCTTCCCATGCTATGGACCCAAGGTTCCCCATCTACAGCATGTAACAATGTACCCCTCTTCCCAGAGTGGGAAGAAATGTTAAAGATCAGAGTGCTGGAGTGCTCTTTCCCAGCACAGGCCATGAACCCCATGCCTTCCTCAGGAAGTACTACTACCTTCTCTGTCGCCACACCTCTCCCCTTACCCAGGACCTTAGCACACAGACATTCTTCCTGCCTGAACATTCTTTGTGGCCTCCCCCACCCCATCTATGGCAGTTCTGGGCTTAGCTGCCATTACTCCAGGAAGCCCTCTCGAGACCTCAGATGAACTCAGTGTCTCATGTCCCCACTACAGGAACCATGAAGGGTGAGGAAGCTGCCTTGAGAGTCACATATGTCCATGGAAACCATGTATGGGAAGTGTTCCAAGAGAAAGTGACCCCCAGTCTAAAATCAGAAGCTTAAAGTTACGAAGTCCCCAGCACCCACTTTGCAGATGGGAAAACTAGAGCTAAGGGCTGCCCTACAACTGTTGGAGAAACAGCCCTGTTCCATCAGTTCCGGGCTCTGCCAGGTTCCCGGCTCTGCCAGGTTCCCCACTCCTGGCGCCGAGGGGGGGCGGGGGCCCATCCCTCTCCCTGGAGCAGCCCCACAGTCCACCTCTAGGCTTCCTGATCCTGTGGATCACCCTGTGGGCGGGTGGCTTTAGACTGGAGTATCACTGGGCGCTCCAATGCGCTGCTGCGTAGCCAGGCAGCTGGCAGCAGCGCAGCTCCGAACCAGCTGTTTGGATGACAAACTGCATTCAAGCTTCATTAGGGTAATCACGGGCTCCCCTCCCGGCAGTGCTGCCGAGCGCGACTGTCAACCTGAACTAATCAAACCCGGCCCCAGGACACCCACCCGCCTGGCTGACAAGCCGCTAAACTGCAGAGCCTCTTTGAGCAGCATGGCTCACTTGGAGGTGGCGGCAGGGCTGGGCCCTGGAGACAGCCTGGGAGTCCTGCTGCACACTCCCTGGGACCCTGAGAGCCTCAGAGCTGTCAGTGCAGCTAGTCTAACCACCACTTCTTTTGTCACAGCCAGAAATAGGTGACAAGGCTATTCCAAAGGAAGGGAAATGCCAGACACAAACCAGGGTCTTTTCCCCATTGCCTCTCCCCCTCAGACACTAAGGCCTGGGGACAGATTGGTGACCTCCAGAAGTCCCTTTAGTCCTGTACCCCAACAGGAACTTGGGGACTCTGGTGACAAAGATGTGGGAAGCAGTTTGACAAGTAGTGGGGTCAGTGTTCAAGCAGGCACAGCTGTGAGGACAGGTCCCGTGTATGTCTGTCCCTGCCCCCCCTCCTCCCCAGCTGGGTGACCCCTGGGCAGCTATCCACAATCAGAGCCAGGCCACAATGACATATCTGGTCCCTTTATTTGACAGCTGGGGAAACCAAGGTTCAGCTGGGAAGGGGGGGTCAGAGGCAATGGTAGATAGCTAAAAGTATGGGCTGTTGAGACAGAGGACCGTCATTCATTCACACATTCACTCATTCATCCATCCGTTCACATGACAATGGGAGCTTTGCATTGGGTACTCAGTACTTGCTGAATGAACAGATGCCTGCACGGCTGAGAGCATGAATGGATGCCTGGTGCTAGGGACTCAGCCGTGAACTCAGCAGACACTAGCCCTGCCTCCTGGAGTCTGTCTGGTGGGAACAGCCAAGCAACAGATAATTAATTACAAATGACACAGTCAACAAACTAGCTAGAAAACAGCCACCAGGAGGGCCACTGCCTGGTCCAGGAAGGTCCAGCAGGCTCTCTGAGGGAGGGGACATGCCAGCTGGAAACTTCAAAGAAAAGCTGAAGGCAGACAGGGTAGGGGTGGAGGGTATACAGCATGTACAAAGGCCCAAAGGTCAGAAGGAGCTTGGGGCTTTGGAGGACAGAGCTCCATCTATATGATTGGAGGGTAGTTACAGGTGTGAAAGCTGAAGACTTAGCTAGACCAGGAGCAGACCTGGGTCTTCATCCTAAGGGTGGCTGGCAGGAGCCTCAGGAGGGTTCGAAGCAGGACTAGTAGCTGGTTTGAATCCTAACTTCATTGCCTTCTGATCTTTGAACAACTAGGACAGCCAGTGTGCTATCTCAGAAGGGGGCATCCTAGGAATTCATGCAGATGTGGCACAGATGGGCAAAGTCAGCTTCTATTGGCAAGACACCAGGATTCTGTGGGCAGCAGGTAAGTGGTGACTGGTGGAGATATGGGGGTACTTCCCGGCACTGGCAACACTGCAGGTCTGGATCTGTACATAAATGTCTACAGCCTTGTTCTTCAGGTGTGTACACCTTCCTGTGTTGAGTTAGGCCTCCAGAAGAGTTAAGAACAAAAGCCTGGCTCCATCCCCGTATCTCTCTGTCTCTGGTCTTGCATTTGCAGAATGGGGACAGTGCCAAGGACTACCAGGCAGGGCACACGGCTTAAAGTGAACACAGGTCACACAGAAGCATTTGGCACAACTAGGGGCAAGGCTCAGTTACACAGTGCTTACCTAGCTGGGGACATAGCTCAGTGGCAGAATGCTTGCTTAGTATGCAGAGTACTGGGTGGCCCACACCTGTAATTCCAGCACTCAGGAGCTAGAAGCAGAAGAATCAGGAGTTCAAGGTCATCCTCATAGGTAGTTCTAGCCCAGCTATGGGTACACCGGCCCCCATCCCACCCCACCCCCAAAAAGGACAAAGAAAATGAAGCATTTTTTCCCCATACTCTGGCCTTCTTAGGCTCCCAGTTTCCCAATCTGTTAGGGTTCAGTGATCACCACTTGCTTCAGAGGTCACAAGCACCCCAGCAGCCCTCCTGCCCCAGGTCATAGACCTGAGAAGGACCAAAGGAATGGAACATACAGCTGTCAAATATCTCTCCTGGTTCTAAATAAGGTAGGTGCTGGGATAGAAACTCACTGCCAATGCCACACACCAGCAGGTCGGACCCAGGCCTCCAAATATCACATCCTGTTTACCTATTCTGTGCTAGGACAGACCTGAGAGCCCCCTACAGAAGGTGCAGTAACCTGAAATGGCAGCTTTTCAATGGGAAGATTTGGGAATGCAGCCCAGATGTGTACCCTACCTGGGCAGGCTCTACAGTTAACCTGGGGAAAGAGCCTCCGCGAGGCCCTGAGCCAACCGCCATGGACAGCTTGGAGGCACTGAGAGGCTCATCCCTCAGCCATATCTGGGACATCTTACTTGCCCCCAGGCACTTACAGGCCTTGGGAAGTTAGATGGTGACTACACCAGCATTCTAATGGAGCCCGGTTTTCAGAGCATCGTGTGTATGGGCCTTGGTATTAGGATCATCATCAGCTCCATGTGACACAGCAAGAAACTGGGACTTCAAAAGGCTTAGTGTCCCAGGACTTCTCAGTGAGGAACCAGAAAATAATTAGATGGCTGAAATCCCCCCACCATGGTTACTATGGGGCACAGCTCAAGCCTCCTGATGGGACACTGATATGCTCTGTGTTTTCTCCCCACCACCTGGGGCCACTCAGCTAACAGACAGCCACTGTATACTGCAAGCATAGTGGGGCTGGGCATGGAGTGGTGGCCATGGCTGCAGGGATGAGGAGCCCTTACCAAAGATGGCCACCTACACAGCAGTGCCGAGAACCACAACAGTATCGTGACTACCAGTGTAGGGCCTGTAGGCGCCAGTTGTTGCACTGAAATGCCAGTTTGTTCAACCCTCCCAGCAGCTTCACGGGGGGGGGGGGGGGTGTTAACTGTTGGTTCTAGATTCTGACTCGTACTAGGGGCTGCAAGGTTGAGTTGAACCTGTTGGTGGCAACTTGGGTGGTTACCCTCCTCCTCACAGACCCTTCCTGCTCACCTCAACAGAGGGACCTTACAGAGCTGCAAAATGAACCTGGGCTCCATGGCCGTCCCATGTTTCATGGCTGGCACAGTACCTGGAGGTACCCTATGGGTTTATGACTCACTTTGCTCTTGTCTATGCTCCTAGGTTATGGGCTCCATAGAGAGGTTGGAGGTGACGGCCTCTCCCATGGCTCTGCTCACATCAGCTCAACCCTAGAGATGCTGGCTCTGTGATGGCCTTGAGGAGTGAGGGAGACAGCTAGCAAAGCAGACTGCCACGCTTTTTACGTTCTCCCCTCGCATCTGTGACTGACACATGCTCCTTCCTCTCAGAGAGAGCCTCCAGCAGTGTCTCTCCAACAAACACGCTTTCTCCAACACTTCCCAGCTTTCCTGTATAGCTCTGCTCACAACCCAAGGCACACTTGTACGTGCTTGCTAGCCTTCCACTGGCCCTTCATACTGTCACAGGAGCTCCCTGAGGACCAGGGCTGCATCTGCTCTGTTCACAAATGCCAACACACAGATGGTACAAAATGGGGCCTCAGTACCCTGTGAAGTGAGTGGATTGGCTAATCCAAGACTGCCTGGCAAGAAACTGTGGAGACAGAGTGTGGCAGCCGTGACCCTGTCCCTGAGCAAGAGTCAAATGGAAAGAGGGAAGAATTCCACAGAAGAGGGAGAGGCCTGGTGAGAAGTGGGCTGTAGGAGCTTGTAGGTCTCAGTGCAGTCAAGGCGGGAGAAGGCTGGCAGAGGGCAGGGTTGGGGTTCTGGCACTGAAGGGAAAGTTTCCAGGACTCAGACTATCTCCCAGTCCACCTCCCCTGTGACACATAACACAGCCAAGCTACCTTGATGGCAACTAAGTATCAGAGGACTAGTTACCACTTTCCTATCTGTATCTACCCACAGCCCTAAGAGGTAGCCTCCCATCCATACAGGCTGTGTGACCTTGGTCTGCTTGGGGCTCCTTCTAGCTGAGCCAAACAGATGGGCCAAAAAAGACAGAGAAGCTTGGGTAAGTGCCCTGCTGCAGAGTGGCAGGGCCACTGCCAAAGCTGTAGCAAACATACCCCAGCCAGGACCTGGTCCAGTGCAAGAACTGTTTGTGACCAGAGTAGCAGATAACCATCCCACACCATGCTGCATCCAGCTGGCAAAGCTGGCTTCAGGGTTCAGGTGGCTGGGTAGGAAAGGCCACACAGATTGACACTCTTGGCTTCCAGACCCTCTGTTGGGATGATCTCAGGTTTTAGCCACTAGGCTTAGATGTTCAATGAGCTCCCACCCAACTCAGACCTGCTCCAGGCTGGTGTCACCGACTTCCAGGAAATCTGGCAGGCATTCTCCTGCTTCCCCACACCTCATGGACAATCCTAGATCCAGCCCCAATGTGATCGTCCTCCTTCTCTCTGACCTGACAGACCCTTTATAAGATCTCCCAGGACTACAAGCTACATGATCTGACACACCTATACATCTGTGAACACCAAACTCTAGGCACAATGGCTTTTCTGTCTCCTGACAGATAAAGCTCAGTCCACCACAGGACCTTTGTAACTGCCTCTGTCTCAGGATTCTTACCCCTCCCCTATCTCTCTATTCCCATGCTAGGCACTTGTGGCCCTAGGTCAAATGCCTTCCCTTGGAAAGGCCTCTCCAGAGAATCCTAGCCAGTGGTAGCTACATGCCCAGAGTAGTATGTATCACATGACTGTCTCCCATGTGCCTTCCTCCTTGCTGCTGTGTATGAACCCCTCAGTGCTGCAGTCACAGGACCTGAGACACAGAAGGTGTTCCAAACCTGACTGATACTAATTGTGTCAACCAACCATTCTCCATGCTGCAGTTAGATCTGACCATTCAGGAGTTCTGGGCCTCCCCCAGACATGCCACAGCCTTAAGGCCATGGCCCCTGAGCTCCGGCCCTGGCCACTTCTCAAGCACTGGCCTGCCTGCAGCCTCCTCTATGTCCCTGCACCATGCTCTCCCTTCCCAACACGTCCTCTGACCTACCTGTTCCTGCCACCAATCCTTCCCAAAGTGCTTCTCACCGCTCTTTCCCTTGGCATCAGCTCTCACACCGCACCTCCCTCCCTGTTGCTTCTGCTCATAAGTTCAGGTCCCATGAGCACAGTCCCACAGCCAGTACCTGCTGTGCCCTTGCACTTTGACACCTCCAATCCTTTACTCTACCTAAATTCTCAATTCTCCTTTCTTAATGGACAAATTCTTGTTTATCCTTCAAAACCCAATTCTGAAATGTCATCAATTTTGTAAAACCCTTCTTTATTTTTCTCCTGCAACAGCAATAAGAGATTAAAACAGCTGCAATAAGAAAGGGAACCTGCCAGTTCATGTTACTGACAATGGTGGTACCTTCAGGTGCCACTGAATATAGAGGCCTGAATAATGGCCTCTACTTTCTGCCCCAGCTCTGCCTACACTTCTCCCAAGTCTCTACCCTCAAAGTAGTTGTGGGAGAGGATGGCACTCACCAGCTTTGGCAAGCACAGGCAAATCAAAGGCACAGTGTGCCAGGCGGCAGGTCCCTGCATACTCAGATCTAAGTGAAAATACAGGAAAGTACAGAAAAGCCTCTGATTAGACTAGCAAAGAAGGGGAATGTGCCCATTTCCCAGTCAGTCACTGAAGCCAAAGGGGTGTGACTCATGTTCATACTGTTGGTTGTGAAACAGGCCCTCAGGATGTTCCATACCTAGGTCCATGTTGCACATACTCTTCTCCACACATGCCCTGTGCTGTATGACCCACCAAGCCCCACGTACGTTCATCTCTCTCACGGCTGGGTCCTCAGTGCCCACTCTATGACAATCCCAGGTTACTGATTTAGAGGAGGTCTGCTGTGCAGAGGAGACCTGCACGTGTGGAGTGCAGTAATGGGTTAACTGGCACCCCTGCCAGGCAGCAGATCTGCATTCTCACGGAGGCCTCAGGGGAACACAAAGCTGACATGGCAACGCAGGGAGTCAGAAGGGAGGTACCCAGGGGGCTCCTGGGCACAGCACAGCCCCAGCAGCCCAGCTGCAGGGCTACTCGGCCAATCCCAGAGAGCTTCAAGTGGAAGGGTTGGGGAAATAATTACCAAGGAGGCTGGGAGGGAGGCGGGGAGGCTGGCGAGAAGCTTAATGAAACTGCCTGCTCAGAAAGGCGGAGGCAGACAGCCATGTTGCCAGCTCCTGCAAGGAGGCTGTCAGGCAGGACTTGCTGGGCACGCACAGGCAGCAACAATAGGCACCTCTACACCGTCGTCTTTCAACATGTGGCTTTCAAAGGGCAATCTTAATATATTACAACTGAAATGACAGTCTACTCCAACATCCATGAAATCAGGCTGGATTCCATTTAGACACATTAGGAACACTTCAGGTCAAACAAAACTAGACAACTAAGGGCTGGTGAGAATTGAGTATCTGGTCCCATTTTTCAGGTAAGAAATTGAGAACCCTGGAGGTCCTCATAGGGAGCCAGGAAGGTTCCAGAAATCACCCAGCCCCCATATATTTGTGTTCTCAGAAAGCTCTGTAGGGATAGGAGGACAACACAGTCCCAAAGATGTCCCCAAAGAGTCAAGACCAAAGTCACATAGCAAAGTCCCCTGGGTAATGGCTCTTCTTGGGGTTCTCTTCTCTCAAAATGTACATTTAATAGCCAATGTGATCTGCACTGCAGATTTCAGTCTAGGACATCTCAGGTCTTCAGACAAGAAAAGAGGCACGGAGATGTCTAATGGTATAGCCAAGGGTGGCTGCAGTGCCAGTGTTTCAGATCTTCAAAGCATGGACTTTTATTCCAACATTCCACAGGGTGCGGTGAGTGCTAAGTATCCCTTGGCTAGCAGCTGGAGGGATGCAGAGGTTCAGACACACTACTCCCCACTTATCCAGGGTGCTGTAAATTGCAAAGGTTGCCAGGAGTCACTGTCACTGAGGAGGTAGCCTAAAGCCAGCAATGACCACAAAAAAACAGTGCCTGGCTCTACTCTGCCCTGAGTTAGCATGTGACCCACACACACACTCTAGAACCAGGAACCAGAACACAGAGGCTTGGAGAAACAAAGCTACATGCTTTGAAAAGTGACCCTCAGAAGCTGAGCATGGATGTGCACACTTGTAATCCCATGGAGGCAGGGGGATCAGGAAAGGGTTCAAATCCACCTTCTACTATGTAAGTATCGAGGTAAATAAATAAATAAAAATTTAAAATGTAAGTGCCCTTCTCTGGTGGGAGCCCACCCATCCTACAAGAAAGGTTCCCTCTGGGGTTCACCTACATCCGTAAGAACCAACAAGGTACAAACCTGAGGTCAGTGATCCCAGCTTAGGGCTACAAGACACTGGGCAAGGGGTGGGTTCTCCCTATCTGTGCATTCCAGGAACTGTAAACTCAGGGGACTGTCCATGCTTCTGATCTGGGAGCCACGCAGGCTGGTGTCCCCATGTCAGAGTCTGATCCAAACAAGGTCTGTGTGAGAAAGCCATGCCATTTCTGCCTCAGTAGAGCCTTCAGAACCTTCCAGACAGCCTAGGGAGGTGCTCTGTGGGATGCCCAGCCTGGTTCCTGGATCTGTCTCCAGAGTCCAGAGGAGTGCCAAAAGTGAGGATAAGACCCTGCTGGAGACAGAAGCTCCTTCGGGACAAGTGAGTTCGAGAGTTCGGGACAGGGAGAGAGAGAGAGGGAGAAAGAGGGAGAGAGAGGGAGAGAGAGAGAGAGAGAGAGAGAGAGAGAGAGAGAGAGAGAGAGAGAGAGAGAGAGAGAGAGTCAGCCAATGCAATGCCACTGGGACATGGCCATGCCCCAGGGCAGTCTGCTCAGGGAGCAGACTCAGCTTTTCCTGTCTGTTGAAAAGACCTCTTACTACAAGAAAGTAACCCCAGTTCTCAGCCATTATCAAGCTGGAAACTGAGGCTTAGAGGACCCTGGCCTCACAGGATTCAAACCCACACAGTCTGGGTCTCAGGCTCTGCTCCATCCACATTTTGTAAGGCAAGCCTCCACATAGTGCTCTCTCATCTAATTCCCATCCCCCACCACACCCCAGGGGGACAACCATGCTCTGGCCTCAGACAAGGACCCTCAAGTGCAGAGCACGGAAGACCAAGGTCAGAGTCACTAAACATACAAGGTCTCAAACTCAGACAGCTCCTCCAATCCCTCATCATCTTTTCCACACGCCAAAGCCGCCTCCTTCCCCATCATCAACGCAATAAAGAAGGAAGGGGGAGGGGAGTGGAAAGTGGAGGGGAAAGGAAAGGAGGGGAGCCCCCCACAGCCCGCAGCGGGCTCCTTTCTGGTCAGGGGAAAAGCCTCTAATGAAGGCCCTTCGATGCCGCTGAGCTGGCGGTGTCAGCCTGGCAGCCCCGCGGAGCTGAGGGCCGCGCATCTCTGCCCCCAATTAGCACACAGGTCCTCCATCAAAGCGTGTGCCTGCTGCCAGAGGCAGAGGCCACAGGGACGGCCCTTCCAGCAGTGGGAGGAGGCCAAAGCTCTCTGGCAGGCCCTGGCCTCTGCCCCCTTGCCTTTTGGTTGGGGCGGGGGCGGGGGGGGGGCCTAGCCCCCACCTCTCACCCTCTCCAATCAGCCAGCTCAGGGCAGACGCCGTCACCCTGGGGGACGCACTAATGAAGATGGCCGACATTAATCTCTTCCCTCTCCCGACAGGTCAATTTATAGTTCCATGGGGAGCCCTGGCGCCCAGCCAGAGGGCCTGACATAACTCTCCCTACTCCTGAGGAGGACATCAGGGGTGGGCTTTGATAGGCACAGGGGCTGTTGGCCCCTGGAAGAGGACTTCAGTCTAAGCATCCACCATTACCACCCCCAGGAAATACAGGTGGCAGAGAAAAGAAACTCAGGGCACCTGACTTCGAGGGCTGAAGGTGACTGGCAGCCCAATCAGACAAATCCTGGCTCCTCAGTTGGGTACCCTCCACAACAGGAGCCATACCCTAAAAGAGGCAGGCTTTCTGCACTTCACTGATCTTCCAAAAGCATGAGAACCTCTGCTTTTACTCAAGTATATTCCTCAAAGACTATGAACTGGTCACTGGAGTTTGTTCTGACTGGCCCCTGGAGACCCATCAACCTGCTCTCCCCAAGCTCCCAGGCTGCTGGTGGAGACAGATCTGAAAGGAGTTGTCAAGAGCCAGGGGTACCTTTGGGAATGGGGTACCCTCCCTCCACCTACCTGATGGAAGAGGGATGGGGGGGGGGCAGACACAGCAGGGTGCTGAGGCTGAGCAAGGGTGGGGTCATGGAAGCAGACTATCTTAGGCAGGGAAGACCCAAGAGCAGCGGATAACGGGCTCACTAGTGGACAGAAGCTGAGAAGCCCAGCCTCAGGGGACTCTCAGGAGTTTGGCCTAGATCTATGGACAGCTGAGTTCAGTGGACCTGCTCAGAGCTGCATTTTTAAAAGACAGCTTGGTAATGGTGTCCCAGGCTGTCAGTCATGCAGGGAGGAGTGACAGGTATGTCTGGGTCATAGGGAAAAAGAAGGCCAGATGTCTTGGGGCAGAGCAGAACTTCACAGAGGACTGGACGGACAGGCAGGTACCGGGGTATCTGGTAGGTAGAGGCCTGGGGTTTCTAGTCTGGGTACTGGGTGGAGAAGGGGTGGAATAGGCAAGGAGTTGGGGCTGTGAAGAAGCTTCTAGCAGGCCCTCAATATTGACTCCATGTCCAACTGTGAAGAGCATTGGACTTCTGCTCTTGGAGTAGATCATTTCCCAGGCAGGGAGGAGACTGGGGGAGGGGCTAAGATTTTGTAGAGGTATAGTGAGAACCTGGCAAGGAAGGGCATGTGTGGGCCCAGATGTCCCAAGCTGTGAGAGGCACAAGACCTGGCTGTCCCAGCTCCCAGTCCCTGAGGCTGGCACTGGCCCTGCACTTACTAGGTACTATATGACCTGCCCAGTGAATGTCCCTTTTCCACAGGCCCTCCTCCCCACCTCCCCAACCACTTCATCTAACGCCCGCTGCAACCCTGGGAGCATCCCTTTTCCCTAGGATGAAGATTCAGGCCTCAGGTTAAGCACAGTCAGAAGGAACCAGGGTTCCACTGACCCTAAGGCTGTCATGTAAAAGGAAGAACAAGGCCTAAATAAAGAGCCCAGACGCTTACAGTGCCTGCATTATGGTGGCGGGACAATAGATGATATTTTTTTTCCCTTCTTTGCAACAATGAAATATTCATACGCTCACTCTGTTGCCTGTGTGTGCCTGGAGGGGGTTGCTGTAGCTCTGGTGTCAAGCAACCGTGGAGTCAAATCCTCGCTCGTCCAGCTCCTAACTGGGGACCAAAGGCCAGCCATCTGCCCTTTTGGCCTCTGTTTTCTCATCCGTACAATGGGGATGAACGCCCCTCACTGCAGCCCATCGCGCGCACAGTAGGCACGCAGTTAAGTGCCAGCCTCGGAGCATCACACCCCCGCGTCGTCGCCACCTGTCCAGCCTCCAGAGGGAACTCGGGACGCCCCCACGTGCCAGACGCAGGCACTGGGTGAGCGCCGGGCGCCCCCCTCCCGCCTCCCCACCTCGCCCCGCTGCCCGCTTACCCTGGCGGCCGGAGGGCCGGCATCGGTCCCGCAGGAGAGCCCGGGCAACGGGGCCGGGCTCCGGAGCGCGGGCCGCGGGCGCGGGCAGGGCGCGCGGGGGCGCGGGCCGCGCGCTCCGGGCCGTGCGCCCCGCGGCCGCCGCGTCCTCGCCTCCAGCGCGGTCCCCCGCGCGCCCCGGCCGGCCCGGGGGCAGGCCCTGCGCAGCGCCGCGCGGGTGGGGGCGGGCCTCGCGGGCCCTGGAGAGGCGCCCGGGCGGGCGGCGCGGGGCTCCCGGCGGGGCGCGGGCGGCGCCGCTGCGGTGGCCCCGCGGCTGAGTGGTGGGGCGCGATTTACTGGCTGCAATTCCCGGCGCCCCTCGATGGCACTTAAGAGAGACCGGGAGGGAGCCGGGGAGAGCGGGCGGAGGGCGGGCGGAGGAGGGGCGGCGGGCGCCGTGCGCCGGCGGGGGAGGGGCGCGGGCGGGGGCGGGCGGGAGGTGGGGAGAGGCCCGGATGGAGGCGGCGGGCGGCCGCGACGCGCAGGGCTGGGATGGGGGGGGGCCGCTCTACCCCCGCCCACCCGCGCCCAGTCCCCCCCCCCAGCGCGCCGACGCCGCAGGAGGGGGAACCCGCCCCCCTACAGTGCCCCACCTTCCACAGGGCAGCTCCACCCGGTGCCCCCATCACCACCGCAACCAGAGAGCAGAAACTCTTGGCCCAAGCACCAAATCCAGCCTGAAGCCATGCTTGGTTTGATGTAGTGGTGGTTGTTTTTTGTTGTTGATGTTTTTTTTGTTTTGTTTTTTTTTTAATTAGAATTAATTCCCATGATTTAAAAATGGGAGCTTTTCTCATAAAAAAAAAAAAAATCCACATATCCACGTAGTTTAGAAAAAACACTAGGGCAGATGCCTCCCCATTCTGTAGTGTCTCTTGGCAGAGGTCTGGGCAGACAACACTGGTCTGCAGCTGTCCTCAGCCCCCACCAGGCTCACCGGCAGGTCCCTTAGCCCCACACTACTGTCAACCTGCAAATCCCTGAGCCCTTGCAGACCCTCTCTGTAGGATGCCCATCTCGCTTAAGGCCTTCTGTAAAGATTCCACACTGATAACACCCCCCCTCCCAGTGCCCACAACCCCCCAGGAGTTAGTGGTGGCTGCCTGGCCTGCCTGCCTTCTCACAGGCTGGCATCAATGTATCTGTGGCTGCCTGTCACCGCAGGGCTGCTGCTCTCTGGCTGGATTTTACCTCTATCCTGGCTCTAGGCCTAACCCACAGTAGGCACTCAGTAAGTGCTGGCTGAGCCACAACTGAAGAATGGCGGGGATTGGGATTCCAGGAGGCTGCCTGGGCCGTTGTGGGCCCAGGGTACCAGTCCCTGCAGCTGATGTTCATTTTAAAACCCCAAATGTTCGTTCGGGGTGGCTCTCGCCAACCAAGAAAGCTAATGATTTCCACGCTTCATTTTTTTTCTCCACCTTAATCCCACTGCCAAGGCTTCTGTGCTGCTACTGCCACTGCCCTCAGACTAGCATCCAGTCTTTCCCAGAAGATACAACCCACCTGGGGAATGTACAGGGCCGTCTGGGAAGGCCCAGCTGTGCTATCCTGGTCTGTATGAGGTCACTTCCAGGCCTCAGAACCACAGGGGCTCAGCAGAGCACTAGCTGCTGTGTCTGGAGAAAAACTAAGTAGTGTGAGCACAGAAGTCCAGAGCAGCACAGCTCCTCTGCGTCCCTGAAGCAGGTATCTTAGAGTCCTTTATTCCACCACTTTTGAGCAGAGGAGTCGCAAAGAGCCTACCCTTTCCAGCCACCAGAGACAAGTTTTTGAAAAATATGTTGTAAACCCACGACAACAAGGATCTCATTTTGCAGAAATAAAACAGGTGAGACAAGGTACTCTTGGGATCACAAGGCTGGCAGAACACTAAGCCAGGAAGCTGCACTCCCACCTCCCACAAGAGTGTTCAACTGCCAAGGAAGTGAGACCTCCCTGCCCACTGGCTCTAGAGCAACATCCATGAGGCTGGGACTGTCTGTGATGGAGGACAGCTGGGAACCTGCACCAGGAGCTGGTCCCAGGCAGGTCTCAAACATGGAGCCATCCATGCACAAGGCAAATGCCCAAGACTCTGTCCCCACCTCCTCAACAACCCCCCTGGACACAGCAGCTCTGTGAGTGCCCTCCTTCATGAAGGCACCAGGAAGCAAGCCGCAGTTGGGCAGAGCCCAGAAAACCTCTTACTATGACTGTGCCTTGGGGAGCAGGGACTCAGAGAGAGAATATACTTATGTGAGCTTTAGGACCATCAAGCAAGACAGTGGGCTGCCAGGAAGGAGAGGTAGGAGGTGAATGCTGAGTCTCAGAGATGGGCCACCCAGGATTTAAACACTGATTTCCCAACTTCCCAGTCATCACTGACTGGCTCGCAGCCTAAGTTTCCTTCTTTTAAAATGTGTAGGTGCCGATCTTAAGCCCGATTTATTTATGATTATAGTGAACCTGTCATGGGACAATGCGTGGAGAGTACTCAACACAACTCAGTAGTTAAGCTTAAGACTTGGGGACAAAAGCAGCTAAAATCATGGTCCAGTGAGGGTGCCCAGCCCAGCCACCCCCAGCCAATGTGGCCTTGGGTAAGTTACTGATTCACTGGGTCTCAATGATTCTGTCTGTAAATGAGGTTATTGGTGATGGTCCCACCTTACCAGGTGGTGTAGAAATTAAATTCGGGTAACTCTGGTTCTGTGTTTAGAATAGCACCTGGTACTAGTAACACCCACTAACATGCATTGTTACTCAGTCCCAACTTCAATGAGAATTTCTTACTGTCCCCAGGGGACCATGAGGCTTTGCTTTGAAATTAGAATATAATGAGACAGGCCTATGTTCAAATTCCACACTTGCACACTGGAGTCTCTTCAGCTGGAACACATGAGCAGAGCAAAGGCTGATACCTCCAATGCTGCCTAGTGTCCCGCTTCTGCCTCTGCCCTCCCCACCCCTCCTGAGCTTCCATTTCAGGGCACACAGCTCTCACTCCTACAGTGGGAGCCCTAGTCATGCAGTGTCCAGAGGGGGCAGATCCTCTGCTTCAGAGTAGGACTGGACCAACAGAAACATCCAGGAGGTAACCCTGGTTGGCATTGGAGGAGATGCTGCTGGGGCAGCTGCAGACAGATTTCTCTTGTCAAGCCTTGAACCACCTGGACAGTCCCTCTGTGTCCTGGTGGGAGTACCCAAGGCTGCCTAGGCTACAGCTCTTGGTAGTGGGTATTGGCTAGTGACTGGGAGGCCAGCTGGGCCCCTAAAGTCTCAGGGTTGTTCCCGAGACCATAGAAGAGGTCCCACCTGGAAAGAGGAAAGCAGTACTCCATAGAGGGCTCTCCTGACCTCTCTGGGTACATTGTCTACAACTCTCCAGTTTTACTGCCTCTATAGTAATAATTATTTATTAACATTATACTGAACTATCTGTTATCGGCCTTTGCCTCCTTTCCCCCAAAATCCAGGAGTGCAAGGGTTCTGATCTACCTTTCTCTTTGTTGTTGTTTGGAGTTCATTCGAGACAGTTTCTTATCTCCCAGGTTGGCCTTGAACCTACTCTGTAGTCAAAAATGGCTTTGAACTCCTAATCCTCCTGCCTCTGCCTTCCAAGTGCTGGAATTACGAAGGTGGACCACCTTCCTGGCTTCAGTATATCTTGATCCCTGCTGTATTTACTGTACCCTCAAGCATGCAGGACAGTGCCAAGCACATAGTAGGTGCTCAGTGAATACTTGCAATGGAATAAGAATCTTCAGATGGGGCTGGAGAGAGGGCTCAGTGGGGAAGAGCACATGCTGTTCTTGCAGAGGACCGGGATTCAATTCCTGGCACCGTACAGCTCACAACTGCCTGTATGCAGCCCCCCAACCCCCCCCCCCCCCGCTTCCTAGGAGACAGCCCCCCTTGAGCTGTTAATGCCCTACAGCAGCAGAACTGGGGAGGGGAACCACAGGGGAGTCCTTGCCATTCAGCCAGGAAGTCACTCCTCAGTGCAACAGGCCTTCTTGGGTACTTTTCCCATTCACTGTTCATTCCATAGCTGCCTTACAGGCTCCTGGAAGCCCTGAATCCTCCCTCTAGAGCCCAGTCTGACTTCTCCAGCCCACCCACTCTCTGAACTGGAGGGGCTTCTCAGCTAAGCCCCAGAATGTAGTGTGGGGGCAGAGCTCCCCGCCCCTCTCGTGCACATGGCACTCCCCCGTTACAGTTTACAAAGTGCGTTCACAGACATTATCACGTCGGCTCCTAAACGCCCCCTAAAAACCACAATAAATCTCTCGCTCTGGCTCTGGAGCCCACCGGCTGCTGCCTAATCACTGAGCAGAGAGGCCTCGGAGCCCAGAGCCTGCCAAAGCCGCCTTGGCGCCAGCAGGGGCAGAGGGGGATCCACGTGGGCGGGTGGCAGGTGGCGGGTGGCAGGCCCAGCTGGGGCGCTGCGGGAGAGAGGAGCAAGCCTGAGGCCCAATTCTACAAAAGCAGAATGTGCTGTCTCAACCCAGAAGCTTTATTGGGAGAGGGGCCAGCAACCAGAAGATCTTGATGGCAGAGGCTGGTGGACAAGGGACCAGGAAACACTACAGGGGACCTGGAGGCTTAGTTAACACTTCGGAACATCTTTAAAGAAATGTACTGGAACCATAAAGATTGTTCTGTTGGCCGCCAGGGTTTGTCAGCCTCGGCTCTTCTCTCATCCTCTACATTTTCCACATCCAGATAACTGATACAGTGGCTGACTGTAGGGTCTCCTTAGAAGATGTCTCCAGTGATGAAAACCCCCTTCCATTCTATTTGCTGCCTGGAATGTTACTGCTGCCTTAACTCCCAGCTTTCCTTGAAGAAAAATTCAGAACTCCCTTATAGTGTAGACTCCTCCCTAGAACCCAGAGGTAGCTCCTTGGACCCTCAGCTTCATCTGAGTCCTCTCTGCTTGAATCAAGTCCCTTTCCCACTTAGTTCCTTGTGCTAGAGGATGGCAACTCTGTCACCCCCCTGTGAGGTGACCCAGAGAACCCAGAACACAGAAGGGGTACCTACTGATGAGCCACACAATCATAGCCACAATGCATGGGGACAGTCAGCCCAAACTGATGACAACACCCATGACAGTCAATAAGCTCCTGTATTTACAGCTGCATGTAGCCACAGAGAAGAGAAAAAAAAAAAAAAAATCTTCCAAATGCATGAGTAGAATCAGCCAGCGACTGTGGTCAGGTTTGTTTGTTTGTTTTTGTTTTGTTTTGTTTTGGGGGGTTCTTGTATTCCCCTTGGTTCTCAAAGATATAAAATCTCAGCTTACAAATTGTGGAAAGTTTAACTAAATGGGAGAGAGAGAGAGCCTGGCCATGACCGGGTTGTAGGGAGGGGGGCCAGGGAGGGGCAGCCACTGCCCTGGCAGGCTTCCTTCCTGGGCCTCTCCGCTTGTTGGTCACCTCCTGGGAGGCCTTGGCCTTGACTTGTGGTCTGCAGAGGCAGCTGACCTAACAGAGGGGTGGCTGTGGTGGCACAGCAGACAGGGAGCAGGTGTATCCTCTCTGAGGCCTCCTGAAGGGGGGCAGGTCTCCCATCCCAGCCTCCACAAGTTTTAGCCCTGAGACATCTGAGACAGAGGAGCAGAAAGCCAGAGACAGGAGGTTTGTGGGGTAATAGTCCATGTTCCCAGAAAAGACCGCTGAGTCCACACCCACAGACTCAAGTACCAGTTTTGACAGTCTGGTTGCTCGGCCTGGCATCCCAGCTCCTTTTTCCTGGTAAGAACTTATATCCAGAAATATCAACTATACAAAACCCCTACAGCTGTTGTAAAAGGACAAGCAATCAACCCACTTTTATAACAAGCAAAGAGTCTATATAGATATTTCTCCAAAGAAGGCATACAAATGGGTGCTGGCAATGTAGCTCAGTAGGTGAGGTGTTGGGCTAATGTGTTCAAAGCCCTGGGTGGGGTCCTCAGTAGTGTGGGGATGCACACCTGTTACCCCAGCACTCAGCAGGTAGAGGCAGAAGGATTGAAAATTCAAGGTCATGTCAAGTTGGCTCCTTGGGTAAGGCACTTGCCAACAAGCCTGACAATCTAGGTTCAAGCCCCTAGACCCACATGGCAAAAGATGAGAACCAATTCCTATAAGCTCAAGGTGTCCTCTGACCTCCACACAGGGGGGTTGTAGCACCCACACACATAGACACAAAATAAATAAATATATTAAGAACTGTTAAATAAAAATTCAAGGTCAACCTTAGCTACATATCAAGTTGGAGGCCAACCCAGGCTACTTGACACTGATTTTTAAAAAGAATATATACAGTCAATAAACATCATCAGTGATTGGTCAAAACACAAAGAAATATCATCTCATATCCACTGGGATGGCTGTTATCAAGATAGAAGGGTCTACAGAGACAGATCAGTGGTTAAGAGCACTGGTTGCTCTCTTAGAAGACCCCAGTTCAATTCCCAGAACCTACATAGCAGCCCACAACTGTCTGTAACTCCAGTTCCAGATATGACACCCTCATACTTTCAGACATGCATGCAAAATATCAATGCACATAATAAATACATTATTTTTAAAAGATAGGAAATAAGTGCTGGTTTCTGGGCACCTTCAATCCCAGCACTCAGGAGGCAGAGGCAGGCATATCTCTGTGGGTTTGAGACCAGCCTGGTCTACAGAGCAAGTTCCAGAACAGCCAGGAGTACACAGAGAAACCCTGTCTCAGAAAAAAAAAGTAATAAGTGCTGGTGGACATATGGAGAAACCAAAATCTTTGTGCATTGCTGCTGGGAGTGTAAAAATGGTGCAATCACCAAGAATAGTACACTAACAATCCCACACCTAGTTATACACACCCAAAAGAAGTAAAAGTGTAATGAGGCATGTAGCACACATCTGCCACCACAGCACACAGGACAGGGGATCAGGGCTACACAGTGAGACCCTTCTACCATAAGAATGATGAATTGAATTGAAAACCCCAGTGCAGTCTGCAACAGCATGCATCTGAAATCCCTGCCCTGCTGTGATGACATGGAAGGTAGAGACAGGAGGACCATTTAAAAGCTACCAGGCCAGCTAACCTGCTGGCCTCACAGTGGCCAGCAACAAGAGAGCCCATCTCAATAAGGAGAGATGAAGATCAATATCCAGGGTTTTTCTCTATGCTTCACATATGTGCCCTGGCATGCATGTAGCTGCACATATGAATATATACTCAATTTTTTTTCAAGGCGAAGCACTATTGAGGAAGACACTTGATGCCAATCCCTGACCTCCACATAGTAGGAAAGGAGGTGGGGAGAGATGGGAGCTGGGGAAGACATGTTTCCACATTATAATTTGTGCAGGAACAGTAAGACCAGCATCATTCACAGCAGTGAGAAGACTAAAACAGCTAGGTATTCACTTCCAACAAATGATGATAAGTCCATCCTTGGATTATTACTCAGCTATGGAAAGGGATAAACCTTGAAATCATGCTATGCTACCCAGAGGGCACAGACTGTCTGCTTCTTTTCTATGTTTTTTTTATTTAATATTCAAGATTGTCAAAATCATAGAGACAGGAAGTAAATTAGTAAATTAGAGGTGGCCAATCCATGAGCTAGGGAAGGAATAGGAGTGATTGTTAATAGGTCAGGGCTTCTTGGGAGGGGGTGAATAAAATATTCTAGAAGTAAACAGTAGTGGTGGTTGCACAACTCTGCATATATATTAAAAGCCACAATCACACACTTTAAAGGTTTAGAAACAGAAGTGTTATCACATGTCTGTAATCTCAGAACTTGGGAGACTGAGGCAAAGATTTGGAATTCAAGACCAGCCTGAGTTAATTGTATCTGGGTATGTTAATTGTCAAAGAACATGATGTCATCACAGTAACAAAATAATGGATATATATAAAACTATTAGTCAAAAAATTAGAAAAAATGTTACTGTATGTAAATTGTATTTCAAAGAAGGCTTTTTATAAAACATGGTCCTTAGCCAGGCACTGGTGGCACATACCTTTGATCCCAGCACTCTCAAGGCAGAGGCAGATGGATCTCTGTGAGTTTGAGGCCAGCCTGATTTACAGAGTTCCAAAACAGGCTCCAAAACTACAGAGAAACCCTGTCTCAACCTTACAGAAAGGTGATCTGGGCCCAGATAAGTGACTGTCAAATGCAGGAGAGCAAGGACCTGGGCTGTAGAGTTCATGGGAAGCTGGTGCTGAGGTGGAGCGAGATGGATGAGAGGAGGACAGTGGGGTCAGGAAAGGAAGGAGAGGGAGGGAGGGAGGGACAGAAGGTGGGAAGATGTTCAGATAAGTGGGAGGGAGGAGAATATCCATGAGCCAGTGAGCAACACTAAGCCCCCACCCCCCATTCAGAGCAGAGAAATCCCCAGGGTTGGGACTCCAGAACTTCTAAGTCACAGAAACAAAACTCCCAGCTGTAATCTACCATGGGCTGCCATGCTAGAGCCTGCCTCTTATGATGGATGGCTGCGGTCACAAACACCCCCTACACTGTGCTGGTCCTTGTCCCAGCCCATCCTTAGGTCCCCAGCCTCCTTTAGGGTCCAACCAGACATCTTGGCAACACCAACACCCTCAATGCTCTCTATCATTCAGCAGACAGAGCCTGTTAGATTCTCTTCAGCAGCTGCCTCAGCGCCCTGCTGCCTGCCCCCTCCCCAAATCTGTCTACCTCAGCAGCCAGTGGGATCCTTCCAAATGGTACATCCAGGGGCCTCACCATCTGGCCTCACTGCCTCCTGGAGCTCATCAGCTACCACCTGGCTCTTGCCCTCCCTCCTGCCATGCCAGCACTTCACGGCCTCTTGACTGTGCCAGGCCAGATCCCACTCTGGGTTTGGCTCTTGGCTTTAATCTCTGCCTGGGATGGCTCTTCTTGCAGAGGTACCACCTCCCTCTGTCTTTGCTCAGATGACACTTTTGAAATTAGACCTTCCATGGACACCTATTTATAAATGAAAAACAAAATATGCACCCATATTCCTTCTCTGCTTTATTTTTCTCTCTGGCACTTAACACTCTTGATAACAACATATGTTCCCTTCTTATTATGTTGGGTTTTCCCACTGTCTTTGGTGTTGTTTTTTTTTCTTTTAGTTCATCTGCCTTTGAATGTCCAGGAAGAGGGGTTTTGACATCATCTGCTCACTGCTATGTGTCCAGGACTGGACTGGGGCCTGCAGGACACTGATGAGGTACTCTATAATGAGTTTGGAATGGGCCAGGTGTGGTGGCCCAAGCCTTTAATCCTAGCACTGGGGAGTCAGAGGGAGGTGAATCTCTATGTAGAATGAATGAACGAGTGAACAAATGATTGAGTAAAAGATCCTCCCCAACATCCAGGCTTGGTTCTGGACTGGGCTGGGTTACCCTGAGCCCCAAGTTAACTCAACCTGTCCCATGACTACCTGGATCTCTGGTCTCTCCTGATCCCATCCCCTAGGCAACTGCCCCAATCCATGAGCTAAGCCTCCTCCTTAGACACTGACAATAGTGCAACTACAGGTGGCAGATGATCCAGGCCATAGCTATCCCAACAGCTCCTTTTCAAGCTGGCACACCCCAGCTACAGGCTCATCGGGATGTACCCAGAGGCCCATGCTGCCTTTCTCCTCCCCGCATGCTACATTTCTCCCCCTCTCTGCCTTCCATCCTCTTCACTCATTTTCCTCCTGGAGCTTCCAGGAATGGGTGGGAGGGATGGTAGGGTGCTGATGGAAGAGAAACAAACTAGAAGACACGGGCTGCCACAAACTTAGAGGGCATGGGCTGCCCCAGTCCCCAAGTACCACCATGAACAATACCCAGTGTCAATGCTGGTTCTCCCTCTGCCAGCTCACTGTGCCTGGTCACTGAATGGGTGGGGGGTTCCCAGCCCCATCCTACTGCTCGGTGCTGACAGCCACATGAATGAGACCAAGAAATCAATGAGAGTGATGGTTCCCCACCCCAACAGAACAGGGACAGCCCCCATCCAACAGAGCAGGGGCTTCTGCAGGTTCACAGTGGTGAAGGTGTTCTGACAGTCAGACTTGCCTCTGTAGACTCAGTGGAACATGGCAGCTGTGGAGATCTGGAGCCCACATGTGCATTTATGTGCACACTCACATGTGTGTGCAAATTACAGGGCCTGGGATTTACAAAATAACTGACAGACTATATCCACACCCTGCCTCCCTAGCATCCCAGGAAATAGTCTGGGAATGTAAAGGGGCTCCAGCAGGGAGCAAAGGGGTATGTCTGATGGTCCAGGGGGCTGGAATCAGGATTCCCCACCCTCAACATGTAAGGACTCTCCTGACAGGCAGCCACTTCTCACACAGTCCCATTTGTAGTCTGAGCGAAGGGGGTCTAATAATGTGCATGTTTCAGGATGGTCAGAACTAGCTATGATCACCCACTGAATGCTCTATTTAGATTATTATTGATTTTATCAGAAGGGATGAACGTTCACTCTAGAGGCCCCCCACCACCCCCAGGATTCACACATCACAATAATGATGGGCATGACAGCGTGTATCCTGGCTGGCTGTTTCTTTGTGGCATTGTGACTTGCTGCTTTAGAATCGGCCACCTCATTTAATACCCTGGAGAGTCCTATAAGTTGAGCTGCTACTGTCCATCAGCAGATGAAGAAACAGAGAGGTGAAGTCACACACCCAGGGTCACCCAGCAGGCAAAGGGCACAGCTGGAGCTTCATTCAGAAACAGAGGCACCACTGTCATTTAGGATGGTGACGCTGGTGTCCAACTGCTCAGATCCAGGCTGTACATGGGACTGTGGGATCTGTAGCTCAGAATAAGGCCCTCGGGAAACACAAAAAGCAAACCCTTAATAGGGCCCAGAAATTTGGAAGAGGAAGCATAGGCCAAATGATGAGCACAGCCTGGCTGAAGCCCCAAAGTGAAGAAAGGACAGCTCGGGTCCTACTTTTGCCCTTCTGCCCCGCTTCACCTCTGCCCTTCTAACTCATGAAGCTCCAGAAGGTTCTTGTACCTGCCCCCCACCACTTCGCCTCTGCAGTTTCTGCCACGGACCTTCCCCGCCACCCCCCCCCAACCATCACCTAGCCGTCTTGCATGTTGTTCCTGTGCTCTCTCTAGGCTTGGCAGTAACAGAGCTGCCGGAGTCCCACGCACAGGCCTTTCTTACTGTTCTGCCTTGCCTCAGGAGAGACTTAAGCCTGAGACAGGGAATCTAGACTGAGTCAGCCAGGGAAATAGCTAAGGGAGATGGCTCCAGGTGCTAGTTGCTTAAACCTGACAATCTGCACAGGAACCCACATAATAAACCAGACGCAGTGGTGTGCGCTGCGATCTCAATGTTCCTGTGGTGAGGCTAGGACGAAGGAATCGGCTGGAGTGCACGGAGCAGAAGAAACAAGGGACCCTGCCTCAGCAAGCTCAACAAGGCAGACAGAGAGAACCTACTCCCAAAAGATGTCCTCTGACCTCCACTCAAAATGATGCCCATATATACATGTTTTGGTGTGATTGTGGGGGAAAAAAAAAAAAGCATGGTAAGTAGTGGAAACAGAATAGACAAAGAACAGAGTCAGAATTGGAATTCCCCAGGCCTCCAAAGCCTGTTCTCTGTCCACTGCCCTGCCCAGCAGATGGAAAATGTCCACTGCCTTTGGGACTTACTGGCTTTGGAGTCCTGCAGCTATGGACTGAAACCCTGGCTCTGGTATCACTCCAGCCAAGCTTTTCTTTCTTCCCAAACCTTGGCTTTCTGACTCAGGAAATGAGGTCATACCTTAAGAATTATTCAACTAGAAATTAGCTCAGTGGGTCAAGTGCTTGCCTAGCATGCACAAAACCCTGGGTTCTATCCCAAGCACCGAGTAAACTGGATGTGGTTTTACATACCTGTAATCCCAGCATTTCAAAATTGGAGGCAGTAGGATCAAGAGTTCAAGGTCAGCCTTGGCTATATAACTAATTTGAGGCCAGCCTCGACTACATAAGACCCCTGTCTCAAACAAAAAATTTCCCCACTTTGGCTTGATGTTAGAGCACTTGCCTAACAAGGATAAGGCCCTAGGTTCTATCCCTAGCACTACAGAAATAAATAAATAGATAAATAAATAAATAAATAAATAAATAAATAAATAAATAAATATTTGCCAGCTGGATATGGCACAAGCTCTTAATCCCAGCACTCAGGAGGTGGAGGTAGGTAAATCTCTGAGTTTGAGGCCAACCTGGTCCACAGAGAGAGTTCCAGGACAGTCAGGGCTACACAGAGAAACCCTAGTTGAAAAAGTAATATTGGAGATTGAGATCTGGCAATGTGGCTCAGTGAGTAAAAGTGTTTGCCTGCAAGCCTGGTAAATTGACTTCAATTTCCAGAACCCACATAAAGGTAGAAGGGGGACCAGACTCCTAAAACTTGCCCTCTGACCTTCAGTGCACACTGTGGCATACACACACAAATGCATGGACCGGCGAACACACACATACAGAGTCCTGCCTCTCTAGTTCAAGGCCAATGTCTGATGCAAAGCCATGCTTTCATCAGGCTCCTGTTAGAGTTCCTGGCTACTTGTTTCTGCCATGCGCCAGCCCAGGTAAGCCCCTGAGGCAGATATCCATGGTCTGGACACCCACCTCTAAAGTTGAAGAGGCAGTTAGGCCCACAGGTGCTCTGCAGGAGACGAGCCAGGAGGTGGCTCACACTCAGCCTGTTACAGGGGACAGACACTTAGAGGCCCAGGAAGAGTGTTTACTGAGCACCATCTGTGGGACAGAGGAACTGCATATCCTACAATGCTCCCTATAACTACCTCACAGATGTGAGAACTGAGGCTTCGAAAGTCAAAGAAGCCACTGGGGAAAGGCTTGAGGGTTTTTCCTATTCCCAATGCACTCTCCCACCAGAAGGAAAAGAAAAAGTCCACAATACTAAGATGAGGGCAACCTTGCCGAGGGGCACCAGGAACAGGTGCCTAACCTGTACCATCTGGCTTTTCCAGACCTGGCCCGACAAGTTCATTTGGCCTATCTGAGTAGTCAAGACTGTCCTTGAACTCCTGATCCTTCAGCCTTAGCCTCCAGAGTGCTGGGAGGGACAGGTCTGTGCTGCCACACCCCTGCTAAGTCTCAGCCTTGCTAAAGGCAACAGGGCACCAAGCCAGAAATGTCTGAGTCAAGCCCTTCATCTGCCATTTCTCAGCTATGTGGTAAATATAGCTGTCAATCATCTGTCTGGTCTGAGCTTTGGCTTCTCCAGGAAAAGCTTGTCTGTCAGAGCTGTAGAGCTCAGCAGCATGAGACCTAAGCAGGGAACCTTCTAAGGCAGAGCCCACCTCAGAGATGCCCCTCCCCCCCACCCCCACCCCTCCCGCAACAGCCATGCTACCCTCCTCTCAGGGATGGCTGCACTCAGAGAAGGATGGGAGAGCCATGGCGGGGGGGGGGGGGGGAGCAAGGTTCTCAGCACTCTGCCCTCACAGAGTCATCTCTACCCTTCACCATGCCAAGCTTATCTCAGCCTCTGAGAGGCAGGACAGTGTGGCAGGAAAAGCACACAGTCAAAATTTCACAGATGGAGAAACTGTGAAGAGAGGCCTCGGAGAGGGAACGTGAAGCAGCTAGGAGAACGAACTTCCCTTCCTTGGAGCCTTCCTTCATTTACACCATAACCCCAGCCTCAACACCCACCCTTTTCTCCACTGGCCTGGATCCTACTGGCCCAGCCCACGTGCAGCCCCTCACAATCCTCTTGCCTTCCAGGTCTTCAGCAGCAACTCTTCACCTGAAAGGCCACTTCACGTATATTCACTTCTTAGGAGTTACGCTCCAACTGGCTAGAGCATTTCCTAGACACTGCTCTCCACCACCTCTAATGTGAGGGAGGCCCTGAGGGTGGGGCGTGTTTTACAGGGTCAGCAAGAAGGCTTGGTAGGTGAAGGCCTTGCTGTGAAAGCCTGGTGACCTGGGTTCAATCCATGGAAACTACATAGAGATAAGACAGAGCTGAGTTCCAAAAATTGTTCTCTGACCTCCACATACTTACACACACACACACACACACACACACACACACACACACACGTTACAGGATACAGGACCCAGCATACAGCAGTGAGAAAACTGCTGGTGCCTAGTAGTAACAAATATGCTATTACGAAGAGAGGTCAAGTGCTAATAAGTGCTATAAAGAGCAATGGAGCAGAAAAGGATGAGGAAGGGCAGGATGGGATGGTCTCTCTGTGGTCAGAGCTCTCCAGGAAGAGACAAAGTGATGTTACATCAGAGGGAAGAGGGTCCTGGGGAGCAGGAATAGCGAGAACAAAAGTCCTGAGGTGAGAAGACTCATGGGACATCAGCAAGGTGAGTGAGTGAGAGAGCGAGCGGCCTGGTGGAGGGTACAAGGAGCCACAGGCAGGACTCTGACCTTGAATAAGTTGGCCATTACAGGCTCTGGGCAGAAGAATGAAAGTTTGAACTTAAGTTTTGGTGACCGTGCGAAGGACGGGCTCCAGGGGTTGAGAAGAAGCAGGGAGAGCCTGGAGGAGTGAAGCCAGACTATCACACAGGAAAAACATGGCAAGGGGAGGCACAGTGGATGCAGACTTGCAAGCACCAGGCACCTGAAGCCCAGCTAATGATGGGGAGTTTATTCCCTTTGAGCAGTGGGGAACCAAGGGACCTTCTGGACACAGGTGAGAGGCTTGCAACTCCACCTGTGCCCCACTCTGTTCGACAGGGCTTTCCCAGTCCAGGCCTACTGAGTGCCTGCCGCTGGGCTCAGGGCAACATGTCAGGACTGCTAACACCTGTGAGCAACACCAGCTACTTCCCTGACCTCTGATGTCATTTTCCCAGCATTCCCTAACTGAGGTGGGTCCTACTACTATTTTGATTTGTCAAATGAGGAATATAAGGCACAAACCCACAGCATCATGCAGCTAGCAGGAGGCAGAGCTGGGACGGAAGCCCAGACAGTAGACCTGTCTCTAAAAATCTGCATTGGCCTCTTCAGCTGAGCCTGCTCTCTGCCCATGAGAGAGGCCAGTCCCCCTGCCAGGCATCAAATACTGGGGCTATTCTGGCTGTCAAAGAAGGATCAATGCATCCACCCCCAACCCTGATTACAGAGGAAGAAAGTAGGAGGAAGAGACACTAACCCTGAACCCCAAAGCTTGCCCTCACCTGAGACACTAATTCAGGTCAAAAGCCTGAGCTAGGGGTTCCCAGGCACCATGCCTTCTCTTGAACTTCCTTAATCTGAGCCTGTTTCAGGGGCTAGATACATTCCTGGGCTCCTCAGCCTGGAGTTTATTTTTTTTGCTTTTTCCTCCCTTTGGAGGGGGAAGACAATGGATGCCCCTGCCAGGGACCCTCAAGCTCCAGTCACAGATCCTCTACCTCTGTTCTCCTGACTCTCTTTCCAAAGCAGTGTTTCATTCAGAAGTGCCCTGCCCTGCCCTGCCCTGCCCTGCCCTGCCCTGCCCTGCCCTGCCCTGCCCTGCCCTGCCCTGCTGATCCATTGTTCTACCCTTGAGCCCAGCTGGGACAGTAAAGCAGACCCATGACCTCCTCAGGGCTCCAGGGCAAGGAAACCCAACAGAAGGAACTACAGTGTTTGCAGATGGGGGCAGGTCTGAGGTCACTCCATAAAAATGAAATTCCTAGAAAAACATAAACTAGCTATTTACCTTGTGAATGTTATTGCCTTTAAAAAAAGAAAGCTCTGATTTTATTAATCTCAGAGAGAGAGAGAGAGAGAGAGAGAGAGAGAGAGAGAGAGAGAGAGAGAGAGAGAGAGAGAGAGATTCCTAGTTGCCCCTTTATTGGTAAACCAGGACACACAGTCAATAGAAACTCACAGGAGGCTGTGGGCCCAATTTATTAACTACTTTGCCACATAAAACCCAGCATTTTTATTAAAAGAAGACGATGGCCAAATGTTTTGCTTGTCTTTAAGAAAATTGCCTTTAATGTCAGGCAAGACTTGGTTTGGTTGCTTTTTGTTTCTTTCTTTCTTTCTTTCCTTTTTTTTTTTTTTTTTTTTTTAATAATTTTTCAAACAAAGCTCAGGTTTTCCTGTCTGCACATGCCTGTTCCTCCAGCCGCAGGAGGGAAAGTGATTTCTGAATCCATCGGATATGTCGGATTTCTTTGTGGCATCCACTCCATCGCTCAGCAGCCAGCCATGATGTCATAAGCCCATCAGATTTCCGGTAGGGAGAAAACACTGGGGAATTGGAAAGAATGGATGTTTCTTACCCGTCAAGAAGGGGAGTGGGAGTGGGGGATGGGGGTGATGGTGTGTTTGGAGGAGCCTGGCTGGGGAGGGGGGGGAAGGAGAAGAGAAGCAAGCTCAATGTTTGTGATATTAAATGTCAGACAGAACCTGGAAAGCCCAGCCACCCAGATGTTTTTCTAATATCCAGATGTCTGGCAAGGAACAGACCGTGCACCCTCCCGGAAGGCCCCCAGCATTTCGGCTTTGACCTCAGGTCGGCCGTGACTTCTAACTGCCAGGAGCTGTGCATCCTATACCCTCCCATCACCCACTCTCAGGGGTAGAATTTCTTTTTTTCCTTCAAAATCTTTACACATGGATGGTAGGGGTAACCAGGTCCAGGTTTTTAAAAGCTGTTGAAGCTGTGATTTGAAAAGTTCAGTCCTTGGAATTAGCTTCCAGAGAGTACACTGTGTAAGCCAAAAGGAGGGGGGAAATCCCTCAGCCAACACACACACACACACACACACACACACACACACACACACACCATATGTGACTCTTAAGCCATAGGACTTAAAACCCAAAACAAAACCAGGAGGCTGTGAACAAGGACTCAGGCTGACACTGAGAACAGAGGAGCCTCCCCCAGGAGCATACCTCCCCCAAATCAGAAAAACACACCAACAGCTTTGTTCTTCCTGACAAAGCCCTTGCTTTCAAGGCACTGACAGTTGCCAACAAAAGCACAGGGTAGAACTAATTTACACTCCAACTAGGGCTTCCAGGAGTCATAAAATATGGGAATAGAATCAGCTTGGCCAAAGAAACTGCCTCCCCACCACCACAGCAGGACCCATCAGGCCTCACAGGGCAGATCGTGGCCTCCTGATGGCCTGGCCACGTGCCCCACTGAGGCCACCTCCCAGATCTGTGACATCACAGCTAATTGCTTCTGTAAATGAGCCAGGAACTGCAGGCCCCTCAGGGCCACAGCCCAGGGATTTCCACAGAAATGCTGAGGATAGGCAGCTGTGGAGGGATGCAACTCCAATTAAACCAGTCCTCAGATGACAAGCCAAAAGGGTGGCCAAGAGGACAGTGGCTGGCAGAAAACAGGAGGAAGCCAGTTGGGGCTCAGGGATAGAGGTGGGGCTTTGTGCCTACCTATAACAATCCATATGTTTTGCAGATGAGGAAAGGAGGTTGAGTGGCCTGCCCAAGGTCACCCAGCTAATTAAGGGGACAGCCAATACCACAAGTCTGCCACTGCATAGTTCTTCCTGAATGCTATCTAATTTAATCCTCACAACAGTCTTGAGGGGAGGGGGGATTACCATTAACCTCTGTGTCTACAAGAACCAATAGAGGGGCAGAGAGAGGTTAAGTCATTTGCCCAAGGTTACACAGCTCCTCATTAACAGAATTTGGCCTGAACTTTTGATTCTGAATCCAGTGCTTGCTGCTGGACAGGAGGAGGTAGTTGAGGTTTAGCTGGGAGTAGTGAATGATTTAAATGCACGTTTAAAATGCTGGTGATCCCCACAGAACAGAAGGGAGTAAATCACAGCAAATTAATTTTTTTTTAAAGCTAATCTAGGCAGGAGGGTTGGCTGGCCAGGGAGGAGGGTGGGTGTTTGCTTTGATTCTGTCCCTGGCAGACCCTGAATAAAGTATGTAGGGCTCTCTTGCCATGTGTACCTGCTCAAACCCCTGCAGTGGGGTGGGCTGGAGGGACAGTCTGTAAAGCTTCATCAGGCATCTGCAAGAATCAACAACCTGCCATGGTGTACAGGTCTGCTGGGCACAGGAGCCACGGAAATTCAAATTACAGCCAGTTCTTCTAAGCAGGATTCCTACTTTGCAGCCAAGAGTTTCAGTGATCTATGAGTCACTTAAGAAGCCCCATTTAGGGGTCTGACTGACTCTGGCTCCTGTCCTCAAGACAGGAATGGGATACAGTCATTTAGCCCTGCAACCTAGCCATCTGGGGCCCTCACTGGCCACTGCCTTCTCTCAGGGTAGTGCTAAAGGAAAATGCCCACAAGAAGCAGGAGCAAAGGAGGCCTGAGCCCAGGGGCTGGGGCAGGAGTTTCCCGGCCTCCCCTGGTGAGGTGCCTCAGCCCTGTATCAGCCTGGGTGTTGCTGTGGCAATCTGTGCTTCTCCTGCTTTCCCTCACCGGGTTTGCTGGCTTCTTTTACTTTATTTCTGTGAACATGATGTGGGGTGATGGAGCCCAGGCCTTCAGCCAGGAGAAAGGAGAAAATTCCCGCACGCCCATCTGGCTGAACAGCTCCATTTTCCTTGGGAGCCGTTAGCTGCCCACTAGCCGCTTTGTTTCCACCCAGTAGAGATTTGGCTGCTTTCTTCACCTCGCTTCTGCTTAATGGTGATGGCAAACATTAACCATATTGTCTATATGGAGAGTCATCTCAGATTACAGGAGTCTCCTAGCATGAACTATCAAGTCAGAGAAGCCTTCCTGGAGGTGGTGACAATGGTCCTTGGGGCCTAGGATAGATGAGGAGCATGGCACCTCTTTCTATCAGGCCATCAGGGAAGGTCCTCTTTGACAGTCACCCAAGGTGCCTCCCTCCCTGTGTCTCATTCCTTTCCTGTGTGTTGTCTGTCATTGTGTCTCTGCAACTGTCTGGAATCCCTGTGAAGAATGAGACTAGATTTATCTTAGCCGCTGCTCCATTGACCATGCCTAACCCATGGTAGATGTTTTGTTTGGTTTTAATAAACAGAATAAACAGGGTTGTCAGGATGGCTCAGCAGGTAAAAAGTGTTTGCAGCCAAGCACAAGGACCAGGAGTTCAATCCCCAAAAGAACAGGAGGAAGAAGAGAAGGAGACCTAGGTTCAGTTCCCAGCACCCACATCAGGTGGCTCACAACTTCCTGTAACTCCCATTCCTGGGGATCTGATGCCCTCCAGCCTGTATGGTCACCTGCTTGCACACTGTGCCCAGAAACTCATAAAGCACACACACAGACACACAATTAAAACAATATGTAATGTGTTTTGAACCATGTTCTTCCATGTAGCCCTAGCTGTCCTGGAACTAAGTAGGCAGACCAAGCCGGCCTCAAATTCACAGAGATCTGCCTGCTTCTGTATCTTGGATGCTGGTATTAAAGACATATGCCACCATGCCTGGCAATAATTTTTTTTAAAGAAGAATAAACAATACATGCAAAGGTCCCATAGGGACAAAAGGTTCAGAAGAAGGTGATAAAAAAAAAAAAAAATGAGCCTGAGCCTCCCCCAAAATCAAGTCGGTATCTGTATCTCCTTTCCAATAGACTCCCCTCCGTTCTCCCCTGGGTCAAAGTGACTTTCTTCCCTTGTAGAAGACTATCACTAATCTCCTACCCTGTTCGGTCTGTCTCGGCTCAGCACCTTTGAGGAAGAATAAAGCAAACATTAGCATTCCGTGTGAGAACTCTCTGCCACTAGCCTCCATTCTTCCCTTTATCCAGGCTACAGGGCCACCTGAGAGATAGAGGCAATGACAAGCAAAACCATGACTCCCAACCCGAACACCATCCCTCTGTCCCATCTACATCTGTCCCCCCCACCACCACCACCACCACTACCACCACCACCAAAAAATCCACTCACTGAAGCTGAGTGGAAAAAGAAAAGCAGTCAGAACACATGGTGTTAGTTCTCTCTTCCGACTCCCAGAATGTGATGGGACACCAAGTTATTCTCTTTGCCCTCAGATTCCTCACAGGAGAGACAGACACTTCGGATGCAGCCGACGAGCACGAAAGGGCAGATCGGCTGCATCAACGCACCCCCTGCCCTGGTCTTGCTGACCTAAGGGAAAGGGAACTGCTGAACTTAACGCTCAGGACTCCTTCCAGCACAAGTCGCCTTCGCTGGGGCAAGGCAGCTGGGCCGTGACGGAAAACCTGCGCTCCCGGGGATGGGTCTGTGCGCGTGAGCGAGCTGCCCCTTCCCAGCCAGGAGCTGCTCAGTGCACTCCAGCAAACTTTCCAGCGGTGTCCACACCTGCTCGCGGCTTTGAGGCGCCACAAACCATCAGCGCGCATCCACAACCTGTCCTACTCCTGGGTCGCTGGAGGTCCCCTGAGTCCCAAGTCGGCATCACCACACACTCTCCAGCCACTGAGAATCTCAGCCTTGGGGATCAGTCTGGCCACGCTCCAGACCTCCCCGGAGCCTCCTCCGCACCACCTGCGCTCTTCTACACCGCCTCGGGGACCCTTAGGTCGGTTGTGTCTACACGGCTTCGGCAGTCTCCAGGTCAACACTGCTCAGCACACGAACGATGCCCTCAAGATTCACCCAGTGCCTTATCCCAATGCCTACCTTGCTCGCGTGCTCACGCTCCTGTCTTGGCTGTACCTTCTGGTTCACACATTTTGCATTCTTGTCATTGGGGAAAGAAAATCTTGTAATCCTCCTGAAGCCACGTGGCTGTTTCCTCTAACCCCTTTCTCGGTTTTTTGTTTTTGTTTTTTGTTTTTTTTTTCTTTCAGGACAATACTCGGCCCCAACGGCCACTGGCCTCAGGACTCGAAGCAGACGCAGCTGGCCGCGGGGGCGTGTCCCTGGGCGGAGAAAAGGTGTGGCCTGAGCCGGCGAGGCGGAGTCTCTTGCCTGGGCCTCCCTCCTCCAGTAAACCGTGGCCTGCGACCAAGGCTCCTGTTCCAAGCTCATGATTGGTCGGTACGCCCGCTATGCTGATGCCTAATTGGCTGAGACGAAGAAGGCTCAGATGTGGTGGTGTACAGATTTTATTCTTTGCCTTTTTCTTCTCTGAGGCGGCCGGCCGCTGCTCTGTGGGTCCCTCCTGAACTCTGCAGTCCTCTCCTCTCTGCCTCCATGCTCCCAATCTTAACGCTTAATCCCGCCCCGAATGACAACTGCATTTCTTTGTCCTTCCCTACCAAATGATTGAGGTCAGGACTCAAGGTTTCTACTGCCCAGTAGTGTATCCCCAATGCCTGCCTCATAGTAGGTGTGCCAAACACATATGTTGATTACATTAATAGGAAATGTGCACATGAGTTTTTGGAGCTATCTTTGGTACTGGTAACAGTCATGGAGGGAAACGGAGATAAAGAGAAATGCAGTCACCTGAGGGAGTGGCAGGGCTGATTGTGGCTACACATATGGTTATATGTAGGCTCCAGCTTTGTAGCCAGCAATGACTTGTAGGGTATGTCGAGGGTTGGACTAGAACAGGAAGTCGGTTACACTGTGAGTTATTTCAAGGGAATGCGCTGTCCCTAGCGCTGCACTTGGCGGCAAATTGGCTGCCTCCATGCTAACATCCTAGTAACTGCTGAGTCCTTCTCCTCCCTGGGAGTCTACCTGCTCAACCCAGTCTGTGTTGTCAGTCTCTGACAGTTTGAGCATGGTGTCCTGTGCCAAGGGAAAGCCACAAGAATGAACAAACCATGGGCAAATGACGAGCCTGGATGCTGATCTTTGGTGGGGATGTCCTTGGAGAATCCCTAAAAAGTCTTTTTGATTAAGGAGTGGATTCTGAGATGAGATTGGGAAAGGCTTCCCTGACAACACCAGAGCTGCTCCTGGTGTTGGATCATGATGGGTTAATGGAGTCTGTTTCCTGTATAATGTGAACTCAGAGTCCGGCACACAGAAAGGCTGGCTTGGTGACTGATAAATGAGTTCTCCTTGTGTCTGTGACCCCACATGTACTTCTTATAAAGACACCAGTTGTTGGATTTAGGGCCTACCCTAATCCAGCGTAACCTCATCTTGGGTCAATTATATCTGTGAAGACCTGATTTCCAACCCAGGATCATTTTACCTTTCCATTGGCTCTGAACAGCAAGAGCAGAAGCTCCAAGGCTGCAGGGAACACACTCCCTTCCCAGCTGTCCACTGCTCTGTCTTGAGTTTATCTCTAGCTCATTTCTGATCCTGGAATCTGGTGGCTACTGCCTATCCAAAGCCCAGAAGAGAGGCTGCCCTCTGAATACCAGGGCTTCTCAGATGTTCCACCCAACTATACTGTGTGCAGTGTGGTGCTCTGAAAAGGTCCTCCTGCTGGCCCATCCTCCCACCCACCCCCACTGCCTGCTCCCTACCTCCACCCTAACCAAAGATGGACAAGGACAATTAAAGCTATTTCACAAACAGCTGGTGATTAATCGCCAAGTTAATTAAAGAGGCAGTAATTGCACTCCTGTTTCAAAGGTGGGAATGATGTCTTGGGCAGGGAATGGGTGGTGGGCTTAGGTCTGTCTCCCTGAGAAGGCGGAGCCAGCTAGGCATGAGGAAAAACAAGCGATATATTTTAGAATGGATGCTTCCACCATAGCCAAAATGTTTATTTGACATAGTTGGGCGGTGAGCTTAAACGTTTACCCTTGTGCATTTCTACATCTTGAAAATATTTCATTAATGATGAGGGGGGAGCTCACTCGGGGGAAGGTTAAGTATTTGTAAACTCTAGTTCCAGATTTATAAATGACCTGAAATACCAATGTGCCTCAATTTACACAATGGAAAGGCTTTAAAATTATGTGCAAATCGAATCCCGTTTGCCCACCCAGTACATCTTAAGGCTGCTGATGCTCCATCTTCATTTCTGATTGATTTTCCCTGGCAGAGGCGCCAAATTCGTTGCTTTAAGTGTCAGGCTCTCCCTGTCAAGTAGTTAATGACCTACAAAGCACTTAAACCGCACTGGAAGAGATGCTATTTGGAGGCATCCCACTGTGTCCCCTCTCCTATTGTCAGTAATCACCCTTCATTTATTTGCTCTTATAGGTTTTGAATTTGCTCTCACATTTCCCTAAAGCCAAGGCTTTCCAGACAGATTCCAACTCTCCAGGAGCTCAGATGGGTGCTGGGGTTGGCATCTGGGGGCTGTTTTAGTGGGAGTGCCTTGTTCTCCCCTACCTGGAGGAACTGGGGTACTGAACTATTCCTTGCCATAAGTCAGTTCCCCTGGCTGTGATGTCCAAGGCACCAGCCTGTATTTTAGCAATGGGTGAGGAAGGGAGTAAGAGTAGAGGCCCAAGGTCAGGGTGAGCAGAAGTGGTGGCAGAGATGAGCTGCAAATCCAGAACTAGAAGGGAACATCACTAGGGAGCCGAGCCAGGCACGCCATCCGCCTTGGTCGAGAAAAGCTGATGAGCTTCAACCAGAAGGGAAAGCACATTTGCTTTCCATGGCTGTTGTGACCAATTACTGCAAATGTGGCTTACAGCAACACACATTCTTTTACTGTTTGGGAGGTGAAATCCAAAGCCTCATCAATGCAAAGAAACCAAGTGGTGTGCAGAGTCATACTCTTGGGGCTTTAAGGGGAACGCATGTCATGACCCTTTTCACCTTTGAGAGTCACATTCCCTGGCCATGGCCCCTTCCTCCATCCTCAGACTCAGCATGAACCATCTTCTACCCTCCCTCTCCACTTTGCTCACCTCATGGCCTCCCCCTGAGCCTATAATCAGCCCGTGTACCCTTTTTATAAGGACATTTGTGACTCTCAAAATCCAGGATTGTCTCTACATCTCAAGAGACTTAATCCCATCTGCTACGTGTAAAGAGCATCGCAGGCTCCCAGGATTAGGATGGGAACATCTTGGGAGGGCACAGAAGTCCCCTCAGCAAAGTGGTCTGTGCCATGGGTTCTGAAGCCATGCTGAGGCTGGAGTCTCCTTTGCAACACCCACTGGTTAGACTGCCTTGAGTAAGTTGTTTTATCTCTTGAAGCCTCAGCTTCCTCACCTGTAAAATGGGATCAGTGCTTGTTAACTGATGACAAAATTAACGAGAGAGGTAGAGGGTACTTCCTACCAGAGTAGAGGCTGAGAGAGGTCCTTCTGAGGAAGGACAGAAGAGGAGGCAGGGAAGGGCAGGCTGGAGTGAAGAGGGGCCGCATCGGCTTCAAAGGAGGAGTGTGCCCTCACCTTACATGCAGGAACAAATTCTGTTCTGGGAGTGACAACAGAAGACATAGAATGTGTCTAAACAGGTTTGGATTTGTGTCATTGCAGGGAAGTCTTTTTGTTTGTTTTTGAGACAGGGTTCCTCTCTGTGGCTTTGGAGCCTTTCCTGTAGACCAGGCTGGCCTTGAACTCACAGAGATCTGCCTGCCTCTGCTTTCCTCCTGCTGGGATTAAAGGCCTGTGCCGCCATCAACGTCCACCCAACTGTGTTGAAGTCTTATTCACTTACCATAAGCTTCAGTCTCTCTGGGTATACAACTCAGTGGTCTTCAGCATACAATACAAGGCTGTATAAATACCACTGCTGGATCATTTCTAGAACGTTCTCATGAGCCTATAAAGAGATCCCATACTCACCAGGCATCCCTTAAAGCAGGGTAGTATAGGCAGGAACTCCCTATAGATCTCTATGGACCTAGAAGGAAGACAGAGCAGCCTGAGCTCTGCAGTGTGAGTTAGTAATTCAGCCTTTGGGCTAGACTAGCCTGCAGTGGGTAATTCCCTCCCTGCCACACCCCTGGCTTCCTCACTTTGTCCTTTGAGACAAAGATAACCTACCACACCAACGTACGGGACTAAGGGGAGACCCACATGCTGGCAGTAGTGTTCGGCCTGCCACTCCTGGTGTATGCAGTGCTGGGGATCAAGCTCAGGGCTTCGTGCAGTCTGTGCAGGCATTTTACCCATGCAAACACTTCCCAGTCCCACATTTGCCACTTTTCTTTCTGGATCTGGTGCCCGGCTCTGGAGCATGCCCATTTCTCTAGGACTCAGCTGTTCATCAGAGAAGCCAGCAGCCTCCGTGGCTCTACTGAAGTACAGGAGAAATCAGAGTCACTGCTGAGGGGCTTCTACAGGAGGGGGCGGGCATGGCTGGATCCTGCACTGTGCCTCCCACACTGATTCAGTCACCCTGGGGTGGCTGAGGTTCTACCAGAACACGAATTTTGGAAGGGTTTCTCTTCAGTGTCCCCATCCTCTGCCCTGCTGCTGCCCCTGACCTCACCTATGGGCAGGAGGAGAGGCTATCTGGTGAAGTGAGAGTGCAGTCAGGACATGCTGAGCCATCTGAGGCTGCCCCTGGCAGTAACAGGGGCTTCTGGGAGCAATTAGCAGAACCGCAGGACCTCATGGCCCCTGATCTGTGTGCCAGATGACATCACCAGAGCCTCTTGTGAGCTGGCAGTTTTGAGCACCCCTGTGGCTGGACCTAGAGCTAGCTACCAGGCAGGTGGTGCAGCCTCCAGAACCCCTATAAGTTTATTGTAGGGACTCTTTTGGGTGTGGATGCCCTAACATGCCCATCTCAATTCTCATGTACGTAAAGTGGGTTACATTTCATGAATTCAATTTCCATTTTCTGGAAACCGGGGAAAAAAGATTCTCCCTTTTCAGCAAGAACAGGCACTGAGGGGCAAAGGAAAGAATTCATTTACGCTTTAAACAAATGACTCGAGCCCGGAGCATAAGTCAGGGTCCAGACCAAGAGACACAAACAAGGTTCCTCTGGCTGGGAAGTTTAGGGCCTCCTGGGGGAGCCCCTGAGTGTGTGAACTGATTTAATACAAACAAACCACCTGGTGTGGGGAGGGGCTTAGGGAAGCTTCCCTGGAAAAAGATATCTTCGCATCCTCCTCATCCTCCCCTTCAACCAAAAATAGGATGAGGTCGCCTTGGCAGAGGATGGGAGCACACAGAGGCGTGGCCTTGGGCATCTTTGACCAGCAGCCACAGGTCAGGCTTGAAGTGACTTTAGGCCAAGGATAGCTATTCTGTCAGGAACACCCCACCACCACCACCACCCCAGCAGAGTTGTATATAGCTAGGCAGGCTTGAAATCACTATGAAATAGAAGACATTGAATTTCTTTGAAATTTTTAAAATCATATTTATTGTATGTGTGACTGAACATGTGGAGGTCAGAGTACAATTGGGGGTGGGTGGGATCAGTTCTCTCTTTCCATGATGTGGGTGGGTCTCAGGATGGAAATTCACATCATCAGCCTTGACTGAAAGCATCTTTACTCACTGAGCCATCTCATAGACCCTGATCTGGACCTTCTGATCCCCCTACCTCTGATTCCTGAGTGCTGGGATGACAGGTATGCATCATCATGGTACCAGGAATCAAACCCAGAGCTTTGCACATCCGAGGCGTGTACTCTTCCAAATGGACCATCTATTCTTACCCCATCCTCAGCAAAGGGTCTGGAACATATTTACATCTGATAAGTGTTGAAAGATTAATGGGTGGAAAGAGGTCTGAGTGCTGGCAAATGAATCAAGCCTCAATCTTGCATATAGCAGAGGTCACTGTGACGTTGTGACTCACCTTTGGCTATGTCGATGCCCATTTCTCCCAGGATCATTTGTTGAAAAGAGCATTCTAACCCACTGAAGGAATTTGTCCCCTTTGTTACAACGAATTTGGCCATGAAGTACTGCTATAGAAATATTGATTTGGTGCAGAATCAGGAAGGTCTGAAGGAGAAGAGACCAAGGAAAGAAGACAGGGGTCTGAGGAGAAAACCAGTCCCCAGATTATTCCAGGCCCATGGTGGAATGACTGTGTTCTCATCTAAGGCAAGGGGTTTAGCCACAATCTTGTCCATAGAGCCTGAGGATTTTGAAGGAGGCAGGCCACAGAGCAAAAGCCAAGATTGCTGGGCTCCCAAAGTTCCACAGGGTGGTAAAATAAAATCCACTCCAGACATAGCTACTTGCAGAGTAAATTTTTAGGCAATGAGAGGGTTGTAAAGGCAGAGCAGTGCCAATTACAGCAGAATTATCCCAGATTATGAAGTTCGTGAGAGGCCGCTCAGGCTTCCGGGCATGCTGTGCCTGGGAATTTCTAGGGGTCACCTGGGATCCCAGTGTCCAAGCTACCAGGTGCAGGGTGCTGGACAAATATAACTCCAGAACCTGCAGTGACCTGCCTCTATTTCACCAAGGATATAGATCACCAGGAGGTTGGACTACCCCCCCACACACACTCCTACAACACACAGAGTGGGAAGAGGAAGGGGGGACGACAGGAAGGAGAGAATTTAGATATAGACCATCTCTGCAGAGAGTTTGGGTGGGCTTCCCTAGCATCAGGTCCCTTGATAACTCTTTCTATCCCATCCCTCCCCATGATATCACTCCTCAGCCTGACCCATGGAGCCATGTTCACATTTGGAACCAGCCCAGAGTTGCCCTAGCTCTTTTGGGCTTGTCCTCTCAGTTTCTCTCAACAGTAGTTTCTGCTCTGATAAAACAGACAGATCAGCCACCCCATCCCACCCCACCCCTCACCCTCCTACACACACCCCTACATACCTGATTTGCAGGTCTGTTTTCAGAATTAAATGAGATGTTACAGATAAAAAGTCCAAATACAAAAAAAAAAAAAAAAAAAAAAACCCACTACAACATCCATGCCGGCTGGTGTCTGTTGAAACAGTAAACCTGCACACTGGGAGCCCCAGGAATCTCTTTTTATTATTTCCTACAGAGAAGGTTCAGCAGGTGTAGTCCAGGTGGTAGATGGGAGGATGTTCCCTGCAATGCCTTACACAGAGGTTGAAAAATTGTAAACAGCTGAAGAGGCCATTGATAGGGGCCTGATTAAATTAGGGCCATCCGTCTGTGAGTCCTCTGCTGTAATTAGAGTCTGGCAGCATCTACACACTGTCTTGGGCAGATACCCACGTGGGGCTTTGTGAGCAAAGCCAATGCAAACACCTACAGAATGACTGCACAAGCTCTTCAGAACCCTCCCACGAACACCCTCTACTTCATCTATCCAAATATGTGGATGCAGTTAAAAAAAAAAAAAAAAAAAAAACCAGCAAGGGAAAAAGGCCTTCCCAATAGCCTGGTTGTAATCTCTAGGAGGGCAGGGAGGTGGCAGGTGCATCAGAGCAAATTTCACCTTGCTGGAGTTGAAATGTTTTACAACACTCTGTGTCTGTGTCACCTGCTTATATGCACAGTGAAAATTCAATGCCAAGCAGAGAAAGCAGCATTTAGCCAGCGCTCAATCAAGGCTCCGGGCAGTAATTATAGCCACAGTTCAAGGAGGAGCCCGAAAAGGTTCACAGAGCCTCATGTTGACAACTCCAGAGTCTCAATTGAGGGCTGAAGCCCCTTCAATGGGCAAATGACATCCCCAGGCATTTAGGAGGCACAGATTGATGCCATTCAGCTTGGCTGGGCCGAGGCAATGGCCCACCTCTTCCGGAAGAGCTGTGTGCCAAGAAAACTATTGAACTACATAAAAATCCATCCCTGAAATCCCACAGGCATTCTTAGGCTAGAACATGGCCTTTAAATTAGATGGAGGAGGGGGAAAAGAGAGCAGGTTTTGCCTGTAACTCAATTTCAGGTTAGTGAGAGCTAGTAGCCAAAGAACTAAGGCTGCCCCCAGCAGAGACCACCCACTAAAGTCCTGTGACAGTGACTGTGAGGGACATTCTAGCCCCACTAAGAATCACTGATAACAAGCACATGTCCCCATGGAAACTGCTGTACAGATTCCTCTGGAATTCTTCCTCTGGGTGGGGGCACAGCTCCTGTACCCCCAGTACAGTTCCTGCGTTTGGGTTCTAGAGGTGATTTTCTTCTGCAAAGGTTGTGGAGTTGGAGCCAACTGAGGGGGCAGGCAGGGGCGTCAACTTTTAGCCCTTTACCACTCTTGGGAGAGACTAAAGGCGGAAAGCCTTAGGGTGTTGATTGAAGAGTTCCTGATGCCCTAAGACTCTGAAGAGGCTACCAGGTGACAAGACCTCAGAGAGTCAGCAGCCTAGGCCAGGAGAGTGGGCAGAAATCCCTCCAGGCAGGGACAATGACTAGCTCTACCAATTAGATGTCATATCAGCCTTCTTTGAAGATCCAAGGCTTCCCCTCACCTTCCCCATTCAGCCACCCTCTCTCTACCCTCCCAGCTGTACCCGTTCTGGAGTTGCTGCTAGACCCAGAACCACCTCCCCTCTGCCTCACACACCTTGTACCCCTGTAGCTGGAGGAGCCCCAATGCCTTCTGGGAGGGGTGCTCTCTCTGCAGACATGCCTCAGTGCTCTAGCTAGGAAGCACACACACACTCCTCAGCAGGGCCAGGGGCCTTCCCATCTGTCTTTACTACAACATCCTGAGTGGTCTGGATTGTCGCTGGAAACCCAGGCCTAGGCAGGCAGGGAGTGACTTAATCAAGTCTGAGTTGCTGCTAGGAGGTGGAGCTAAGTCCTAAGGGAGGTCTTGTGGCCAACCAGCCTGCCTCTTTTCACCCTTTCCATTCATAAGCTGTCCCCAAGGGGTTCACACTCAGGGACCCCTTCTCCTCCTTCTTGGTCACTGCCACCTACACAACTCTGATCATCAGCTCCTCTCTCCAGGCTCTCAGGCCTGGGTGGGTGCTCAGTCTTTTTTTTTTTTTTTTTTTTTTTTTTTTTTTTGACTACTGGAAGACACAAAACATTTCCCCCCTATCCTCCCTAATATGGAATATGGACCCCTTAGGTCCCACCCTGAACCCTCCATCTCTTCCTCCTCCTCTCTTCCTGCTCCCTCCCATCCCAGACTATTGTCTTGATTGACAGCCTTTGGGAACCCCTGTTCCCCACCCCAGACCTTTCATTGCCCCAAGCAGACCTCAGCCACCACACTATTCTGGCAATGTCAGGAGGGCCAATGGGTCAGCCTTCCTGGGGATCCTAGGCCACAATAAAGAGCTGAGATTTTATTGCAAGTGAAATAGAAGCCACAGCAGGCTTTTCATGGGGAAAGGACAAAAGCAGTAGGTTTTGTCAGGTCCCCTCGGGTGCTTTATAGGCAAGGGACAGTAGAGACTGCTGGGGGTGGGGATGGGGCTGGCTGCTGGGTCCTGAGCCAGGATACCACATGATGTCACACCAGGCTTCCTCACTCTCCTGGAAGGGCTGAAAAAACCTGAGTCCCAGTCAGAGAGTCCAGACACTGGCCCTAGAGCTCCAGAAGTGGGGAACGCAGCAGCCAAGTGTTTGCTGGCTGAAGTTCCCACCCCAGCAGTGACCTTCATTTCAGACTGCGGGAATCAGAAACTTGGAGGCCACTCTGGGCCAGGCAGTTTGCCTTCTTCACAGACCAGGAATTAATTAAGCCAGCTTCGAGGAGCACAGACCTTCATTCAGCCCAGCAGCCTACGAGGAGCTTTGCTTGTTGTTCTCAGAGTTAAGGCCTAGGTAGAGCCAGGCTTGTAGGTTGCTGTCCATCCTGGTGCCGCTATCTGAGGGTACAATGGACTTGTGGAGGTCAGTCTTTGTCTTCCCTCTAGCCTTTCTCTTCCTTCAAGGAGGATCTCACTTGCAGAGCAGAGAGTTCAATACTGCTTGGGCCAGGCTAGGTTTCTGCACACCTTCATATCTCCAATGTGCTTACCAGTTTTGGAGTGAGAACATCCCAGGAACTTTTGAAGCATCCTATCAAGTGGGGTGGGGATGGGGTGGGTAGGAGTGTAGATTGACCTGTCTGTTTCACAGATAAACTGAGTCTAGGAAAGCCAAAGGAGAGGCAGGCAAAGGGGAGCCCCCCTCCCTGCCTCCTCCAAACACTGAGACCTTCAGTCCCTGTCTTCCAAGGAGTTGGTTTTCCTATTGCAGGGATGCCTGGAGGGTAAGATGAGGGACCCCTTCAATGAGTTCCCGAGGGGTAGAAAGTCCACCCTGGCTTGAGCTTCTCCAGCACAGAGACCAGCCCACCTACCCCAGGCGGCAGAGCACAAGCCACAGAGGCAGCCAGCAGACAGCTAGGCTGGCCTCCATCTGAAGCAGGAGCAGGATGGGCCAAAAGCAAATAAATAAAGACAGAGGAAAATGGGATGGAGCTGCAGGTGGTGGGGTCAGAACAGGCCACAAGGAGGAGATTTGGGGGAACTGGGTCCTAGGGTAGAATAAGGAGCAGAGGCCTGGAGAATCAAGGGTAGTAGGCACATGAGGTGAGTACCCACACAGGCTGATGGGAAACTAGCTGGGGGTTCTTGTGGGGGGGAAGGAAGCTCCTGTTTAGTCAGCATTCCACCCCTACCCCCAAAAAACTAGACTGTCCTTTCTCACCAGCATTGATGAGACCTCCCTGCTCCTGGCCTGCTTCACCACCACTTGTCATATCCTAAGCCTCCATATCTGCCCTGACCCCAGCCAGCTTTTGTGCAGTTCTTTGATGCCCATTCTTCATCTCTCCTCAACCATACCATTTTTCAGCTCTACCCAGTATGTGGCCACCTTGTGCCTTTGGGCTGACTTAGTTGCCAGCCATGGACCTGACAGGGGTCCCACTGTTTTCTCCAAGAGGCACGTCTCCAAGATGTAGGTTGGTGCCAAGAGAGCCATGTACACAACTCTGCAGGGGATGGCAATAAGAGATGCAGAGGTAAAGAGTTGGTGTCCACAAGAGCCCAGTGGACTGAGGAGCCACTTTGTCCACAGAGCCAGAGGAAGAATGGCTCTCTTGATGGAGGAACAGACTGGGCAAAGGCCCAGAGATGTGAACTATATGCTGGCGTGCAGAACGTGAGAGCAGACCAGGCCAAGGCAGGGAGAGCCATGTGCAGGTGAGGTCACAGCATGTCCGGCAGGCCCTACTCCTGGCCCAGATCAGGTCCTTGGGCAACAGAAGGGGCTCTGGGGTCCTAATCCAAGACAAGGCTTGGGGCCTATAGAATTTCTCCTAGAGATTTTCATAGACGAGGTTAAATTCATTGTTTTCCTCAAACCTATTCAGTTTGTCCTGGGAGAGAGAAGAGAGGGAGGGGGAGAAAGGAGAGAGAAAAATATTAGGTAGGAAAAGGCAAATTTGAACCAATGCTTATTTGTTTATTGAATTAATCTCACTGTGGAGCCCAGGCTAGCCTTGAATTCATTGCAATCTTTCTGCTCAGTACACTCTGAGTACTGGAGTGATAGGCGTGAGCCACCATGCCTGGCTATGAATTTGTACCAATTTAGTTTTGGTTGGGAACAGGCAGATAGCTTGCTGAGTCACTTTGATAGGAAATATGACCTCTGTCCCCAAGCTCACTTCTTCTCCTGCCATGCCTTTCCATAGCTGCCCTCCACCCTCTAGCCACACCAGCCTCCCCTGGCCTACACACAGACACCCAGTCCCTAACTACCAGAATCCACCCACCTGGCAGATGCAATTTAAGAGGACCAGTGAGCCCTCCCTATTCCGCACCATGATCTCTCCTCTCCACAGGACCTGTCCCTCCACACAGGGCTACCAACATCTCTGCATGCCTTTGGGGTCAGTAGTTTATTTCTGCAGAGTATGCTTCTAGAAGGCAAGTGTACCACACTTTCCTACCTCAACCAGAGCCTGACTCTGTATAGATACTGGCTGATATTTCATGAGTGGTCCAGGGTGGGAGACCCTGCTTCTAGTTAGAGCCTAGCTCAGGGTTTTGAAATCTAGAGATTCAATAAACACTTCCAGGCTGGGCTGAGGGAGGCAAAGTACCAGTTCTAGTAGTCCTTGAGGCTCCTCAATATGCTTAGAGACCACCCACTTTGCAGGTCCCCACTCCAGCTTGACCACACTGCTGCTTTGCAGAATTCACAGCTGAGGGGCTCATGTTACTCTTTTGAATTCTGGCAAAGCTGGCAGCTCAGGTCAGTATTACTCATCAGGACGAACACACTGAGGTTTAAGACAGAAAGTGTGATGGAGTAGTGAGCCCAGTGCCCAGTTATAGTAACAGTCTTGAGCAGGCCAGCCAGAGTTGGCACCAATACACATCCAATTCAAACTAGACCAGCACATACCTGGGGCCATCTGGAAGCCTTATGCTCTTACTTGATTGACCAGTGTAGACACTGCACAGTGTTCACCAGTGGTAGTTATAATCGCCACACTGTGTGAATTCACACTGGGTCCTGGGTCACCTTCTGACCACAGTGAGCTATCCTCAAAGAAAGTCTGAGAGGTGAGGATTGCCTCTGATTACAGATCAGGAGACTCAAGCACCTAGGATAAGTCCCTCCTCCAAGGCTGCAGGGCTGCTGAGGGATCAACCAAGTTTAAAGATGCCAGTCCTCTCAGCCATCAGGCCAGCTTGTGGGGAGGAGGCATTCAACTGCAAGTGTCCCAGTTCTTTGGTCTATTACATTCACATGGCATAGGCGAGGGAAGGGTCAGAAAGGAGAGAAGAGAATAGGCCCCATATCCCCAGGCCCAGGCATACCTTGGAGGGAGGACTTTGGCTGGAGACAGAGCTGCCAGTCTCTGTCTCAATGCAGGCATAGACCTCTGTCTCTCGATGCTGCAGGCCCTGCAGGAAAGAGGGCACCAGCATCAGTGGCAAGTGCATAGATGTGCAATCCCTGGGTTCCTAGATCAAGCCTTCTGCCTGTTGTTAACCTGATGAGCTGTGGAAGCCCAGGCAAGGGCAGAACCCCTGGGCTGTCCTCATTAAAACTGCTAGACTCTGAGCCACCTGAATCCTTGCCCTGACTGTACAGAATCAACTCTGTCTATAACTCACCACTTCCCTCTAGGACCACTAGCAAAGCCCAGCACTGAACTCTGTCCAGATTTCCACTTGGCTGGTGGAAGGACACACTGCCTCCCACCCTCCCTACCAGTCCTCAAGTCCTTGAGGCCCCAGCAGCTACAAGCCCCCTGCATGACCCCCCCAGAACCCCTGCTAACTTCTGCCTTCATTCCCTGGTTCAGAGATTGCCCATGAGGGAATCCCATCCACCCATCCAGGTCTCTTCTTACTCACTATCCATTCTTGGTCCCCAGACAACCCGGTCACCCAGTGGGGTGTCGCTCCTCATCCATCCATCCTTATGACTTGCCGGAGGATTCCAGAGTTCAGCTCCAGAGCCCAGTGCACAGCTCTCTCCCCCTAGCCTATCATTTCCCCTTTCTCTCCTCAGCCACCTTTTTCTGTCCATCTAGGCTAGAATCATTGGCCAAATATACATCCTTGGAAACGCATGCTCCCACTCTCCCCTCTGACCATAGCCCTGCATATCCATGACTCCTCTAGAGAACTTCCTGGGAGCTGGGAAGCTGGGACCCAATTTCTGTGACTCTCTTAGATCACATCCAAGGCACATCCACATCCTTCAGTGGACTGGGAACCTCTTGGGGACAGGGACCATGCCTGGTTTGTCTGTGGGCTCCTGACTCTACAGCTGGACTTGGCACAACGAGAGTACCACCAAATGAGAACTGGTAAACTAAAATCTCCCTTACTAGGTGTGTGGGACTAGTCCACTTCACTGTAGACTTTAGCAGTCAGACCACAGACTCCAAGATGCTCAGAAGAATTAGGCTTTCTTGAAGCCAGACAAACCAAGTTCAATTCTTGGTTCTGAGACCAGCTGCCACAGCCAGCTTCTTTGTTGCTCTGTGCCTCAGTTACCTCACCTACAAAATGGAAATTGTCACATCTGTCCTGCAGGCCTAACACCTAAATAAATATGAGCCTTGCACAAAGTCAGGCAAACAGTAGGTGCTTAATATGCAGTTGTTTGATAATCATCCAGAAAGGCATAACATTTCCCCCTCTCTACCACTCCAGCTGGGGTGTTTCGGAGCACTAGAACAGAGCTTGCAAAAGCCCAAGCAAGAGGCCTTCCCTTCCCCAGTGTACTTGTCATATGGATGCCGGCTTGTTGCCAAGGAGGCAGTTTCCCTGGCAACAGTCAAGCAGGGGTTGGTGAGGCAGGCTGGAGAGACAGGTGGTGCTCAGAGGCAGGAGGAGGGTGGAGAGGTGGGAGGGAAGAAGGGAAGAAAGCGCCCAGAGGTAGCCACGCATGAAAACCTCTGTAATAAACCATTTGGCGCTTGGGAGACCCTAACTTCAAGGGCATCAGACACTTGGGTGTCGGGGCTGTCCTGAGGACTGTTCATAATGTCTCTGAGCCAGACAGAGGGTGGGGCCTGGGAGACGATTTTTCTAACCTGCCTCATTTCCAAGGGAAGAGAACTTCCAAGGCCTGCTCTGGCCCCCATGGGTCGCTGTGCCCAACCAGAGAACTGACCTCCTCTTAGTGCACAGGATAGGATATGTTGCCCAGTCCCACTGCGACCCCCTTTTCAGACCTGACAGACCCAAAGACCACAGGTGGTTCCTTCTCTCTCCTGTCTCCTCTGTTCTGAGCTGCCACAGCAGGTGCAAACCAGAGACTATCAGAGCTAGGGAAGGACACCTGATTCTGGCTGCAAAAGGCCAGGGTAGCCATCATTTAGCTGCAAGCATTTGACAGTCTTGACCTGCTGGCTATATTTGCATTCAGGGTATGACCTGCTATTCAGACTGTGAAATGCAGGGTAGAGCCTTGTCAGCAGGACACTTCTGATCTTCACATCCAGCCATATCTTCCTTGCCTTCCTCGGCAATGGGCAGCAAGGCTAATGGGGAGGCTGCCTTGCTCAACTCTGCATGGCAAAGGCTACACAGTATGAGACTGGGCTCTGCCACAGTGTGTCCAGGCTAGGCTCTGCTGAGCTCTGCTCTGTGGTGGTTACTTGCCTGACTCAGGTCCTATAGGCCCTTTTGCCTCCTGCTGCCCAGTGTGCACTTATAAATACTCATTAGCCTGGCAAAAGAATTAAGGCCAGCCTCCAGGCTGGTTTCGGGCAGTGCAAAGCAAGCAGTCTGGGCCTGAACCTCCTCTGAGAGTACTGCACATTGAGGTCATGGGCTAGCTCTGAGAATACAGTTTAGAAAGGAGCAGCAGTACAGCCGGGCACCCCAGCTCTGAGTTGGGGGTCACCAATCCACTCCTGGGAAAGATCTTGCAATACTGAATCTGAGTTTTAGAGAAGTCACTTCACAGGACTGGAGAGATGGATGGTTTAGTAGTTAAGGGCACTGGCTGCTCTTCCAGAGGACCTGGGTTCAATTCCCAGTACCTATATAGCAACTCACAACTGTCTGTAACCCCAGTGCCAGGGAATCTGGCACCCCCACAGGGACATACATTCAGGCAAAACATCAATGCACATAAAAATAAATTAATCTTTTTTAAAAAGCTTACTTCAGAGAGGACAAGAGTAAGGCACTGGAGGGGACACTGGGCCAGGCAGAGGTAAGGGGGGTCTTTAGAGGCTGCGGACATCCCATTTGTTACAGTCATCCTCCCTAGCCTGTACTAGGCCTTACACTATATGATGCTCTGGGAGATCAGAGCAGACCAGGGTACCAGCCCTGAGCTTGTGCAGCATGAGGAGGGGGCTTGGGTGACTATGACCGCCTAAGAAAGAGCTGGGCACGAAGACTTTGGAGACAGAGAGGAGTCAAGGGAGGCTGTTGTGTATATTATATTATTATAGAAAGGGCCATCTGAGGACAAAGTTAGTATAGAAAGGACCTCTTGGATAGGTAGACAGTGACAGCTTGGAGATTATGAACAGGGCTCTGATTTTAACCTAGGCTGGCATGGCAACTCTGAAGGATTGTGGTGGTCTCAAGAATTGCTTCTGTAGGCATAGTCATGTATACTTCTAATCCTAGCAGCTGGGAGGCAGAAGTAAGTAAATCTCTGTGAGTTCAAAACTGGCCTATTCTACATAGTGAGTGAGGTCCAGTCCAGCCAAGTGAGACTGTCTCAAAAAAAAAAAAAAAAAAAAAAATAGCTTCACTACCTCCACCTGCAAGAATGGGAAGAAAGTCTGTTCTGGCCTGAGTGACTGAGCACAGCCAGCATTTCCCAGGATGAGGATGTTAGGAGGAGGCACATACAGGCCTGAAGATTTGGAGTTTGGCGGGAATTGCAAATGAGACATCTTGGTAGGCCTGGTCCAAGGCTCAGAGATGTATGAGACATAAGCTGGGGCTGGTCCAGGCATGGGTGGTATTCAGAACCCTTCCCAATGAGATCAGTCAAGGGTGAAGAATAATAAAAGAGGACAGGGTTCCAGGGCTGAACCCCAATGTCTGCATCAATGTTTGGAGATTAGGGTCCCACACTTCCCAAGCAGGAATCAGTGAGTGGGGGCTGAAGAGGTGTGGCAGTGAATCAAGGGAGGATCAAGAAAGAACGAAATGTTCTAGAATCAAGGAGGAGGGAGCACTCAGCACTGTCAGAAGCTGCTGAGTCATCAAGGGACCGGAGGACCCAGAACTGCCTGCCACCACAGTGACTACTGAGGAGGGCTCTGGTGAAGGGTGGCAGCAGGACTATCCAGCCAGAAAGGAGCTAGGAGGACTGTGAGACATCCTCGCCACACAGATGTACAGACCTGAGTCCAAATCTCCAGAATCCATATCAAACCAGGTTCAAGTAGTGCATGTCTGTTACCCTGCACCCCTACAATGAGATGAGAAGCAGAGACCTGGGAAACCCGAAGCTCACAGGCCAGCTAGCCGGGAGTATGTGGCATCGAACACAAGGAGACCCTGTCTCAACGAAGGAAGAAAACCAAAGCCCCAGGCTGTTGTTGCTTGTTGTAGGAGAACCCAGTAGACAAGAATTGAGTTTAGATCAAGAAACCAAATGGCCATCTCTTTCTTTCTTTTTTGGGGGGACAGGGTTTCTCTGTAGCTATGGAGCTTGTCCTGGAAATCACTCTGTAGACTAGGCTGGCCTTAAACAAAACATTGCCTGCCTCTGCCTCTGGAGTGCTGGGATCAAAGACTTTCGCCACCACTGCCCAGCAACTGGAGCTTCAACACTTTTAAATCCACACTCACATATACGGATAGTGTGCACACATGTGCATACACAGATTTTTTTTTTTAATGTAAAAAAAAAATCCAGAAAAGGCACCCTGGGTGTTCTGTCATCTGTGGAGAAGGGAAGGCAGCTGGAGGGGACACAGTTCAAGAGGAATTTAGGACGGAAGGAATTGTAGTGTGCTGGGAGCTGCAAAGGCAATTTGGGATGACTAACCCTGCATTAAACATCACAGGACCAGGACTCAGGAGGTTTAAGTAGTAGAATCAGCAAGTTCCAGACCAGCCTAGGTTAACACAAAGAGGCCCTGTCTAAAGTAATACAAGCACAAGGCTCTACTTCTATCTGGCTGGCCCATCTAAAAACTCCAATAGGTCAGGTTTCTAAACACAAGTTGGAGTGGCACAGTTTTCTTGGTAACTTCTGAGTGCTTTTCCATAGGAAAGAAGTCAAAGCTGACACAATTGAAAGGAGAAATATGTAAACCCACCATCACACTGGCAGATACTTAACAACTGATAGGACAAAGAAAATCAATAGGGATCAATAAGGATATGGGATATTTTAGCAATGAATGGAGTATGGCTGCTTCCCAAGTGTGTGCAGAGCACTAGATGAGACATAAAGCAAGATTCAGTGGAGCTTCAAGTATAAAAGGATATATGTACATATGAATAGTAAATTTAGCCAGAGATAAAGAACATTACAGCCTGATGGTGGTGGCTGGGGAGGCTTTTACTCCCTGCACTTGGGAGGCAGAGGCAGGTAAAGTCAGCCTGGTCTACAGAGCTAGTTCCAGGACAACTAGGGCTGTTACACAGAGAAACTCTGTTTCAAAAAAATAAACAAACAAACAAAAGAATATCACAAAGGGGCTGGAGAGATGGCTCAGCGAGTTGAAAGCACTGACAATTTCTCCAGAGGCCTGGGTTCAATCCCAGCACCCACAGGGCAGCTCACAACTGTCTGTAACTTCAGTTCCAGGGGCATCTGACGGCCTCTTCTGGCTTCCTTGAACACCAAACACACAAGTGGTGCACAGACACACATGTAGGCAAATGACACATGCATAAATTAAAACCAAATAAATCTTTTTTAAAATTCTGTGCAACTCTAAATTTTTAAAGTACAGTTGGACAACGAAACTCAAGCTTGTAATTCCAGCACCCTGGTAGTGGAGGCAAGAGAATTAGGAATTCAAAGTTAGCCTGGGCTATGGGTGTAAAAACAAAACCTCAAAATAAAAGCAGCCTAAGGGCTGAGGCCACTGCTCAGTGGCATAGCACTTACCTCTTGCTTAATATGTACAAGATCCTGGATTTCATTCCCAGAAGAGAGCAAAAGAGAGGAGGGAGGGTGAGGGAGAGATTGATTGGGAGAAAGAGAGATTGATTTTCACATAGCAGCTGACACCATAATCTCTCATAGTGTTGAGTTGCTGGGAAGGAAGAGGGAATTTGGGGGAATCTGGGGCGGCATACGCTGCAACAGCTGGTGGAAAGTCCCTGGAGAGGAGAGACTGAGGACCCTTTGAGAACTGTCCTGTTCTTAGAACTGTCAAAGCTGCCCCTAGGGAACATTTCTTGGCCTCATTGCCACCTCCTTCACCCTCAACAAACACAGCCTAATTCAGATCATGCTCTGTGTGGGGTTTTTATGGCCAGGTCTCACTTGCACATCAACTAGGTTCTAGGGACAGGAAGAGTAGCAAACACCTTCAAAATATGTCCTAGGTTACCCAACCAGTCATCTGTGGGGTCAGCAGCAGCACCTGGAGGCTCTGGCTAACACTGGGTAGTAAATCTTTTACATTCGCTACACTACTCACAGAGCTGTAAGCAACACAACTCAGAGGGAGGGTCCCTTGTCCATGTGGCCAGGCAGGCCCAGCCTCTTTGTAACATCGAAAACTGGCGAAGGGGGAGATGTGTGTGACAAAACAGTGCATGTGACATATCAAGTACCACATGGAGTCTTGCTGTGACTGAAGGAATAAATGAGGAAGGTAGTGAGTGGGTGGACAAGCGGAAAAACCTTGGTGTGTCGGGGACATGGGGTGGCAACTGGCCCTTTCCTTTTTTTGTGACTTTGGCTGCTGCTCTTTCGGTGTTGTTTACACAATAGAAATAAGAGGGGAAAGCTTGCAAGCTGGGTCAGGGGATAATTTGGTCAGCTGAAGGAAGTTTCTTCACTCTAGCGGACTTTGTTCTCACTGCTTCATGTCCCACACATGGCCTCTCCTTTCACCTTCGTAAAAATATCAAATTTGTAGAACTACTGTAGCCATTTTATAGATTAGAAAATTGAGGCACAGAAATACCCCCCCCCCACACACACACAGCTAGTCAGGGGTCATGCCTAAGAGAGGTAGAAGGGCTCTGGGACTCACCGTGTAGATGGGTTCTGCTGGAGGCTTGGTGAGTCTGCTGGTGGATTTGGGATCAAGGCATGTCCCGGTGATGTGCTTGCCCAGAGCTGACATCTGTTTCTATGGGGAGAAGGAAGCCAGGGCTGTGGGGACTGAGGAGAAGTAGCTCTGCCATCTCCCTCCCCTTACAGACCCCACTGGGGTGGGGGGAATATTGCTGATTGTCATGGGGCCACACAAAAATTAATCACTCAAAACTTTCCACTCACCCTCTCTAGGGAGAGGTGCCTGAAGCTAGAGGAAATGCAGAGACCCACATGAGGCATTGTCAAAGGCAGAGTGTCTGACTCTGGGGAGACAGGGCCTGGACCCAGCAGCCAACTATGGGTGGGCCCCAAGTGGATGCCACCCAGCCCCTCACTGACTGTGGCCTAAAGGAAGACATTTTCTCTCTAGTGTCAACGTCTTAAGCAATAGCAACCCTTGCCAAAATGATTCAAAGAGGGGATATAAGAGAGGTGCTTGGTGGCTCTTGGTGGCACTCAGTCAACCTCCCCACACATATACTGAACACCTCAGCTGGACAATGTGAAAGAGTGGAAGAAATGGGCAGAGCTTCCTATGCATGGGGACCAGTGACTCAGAAGAGGGGTAGGAGGGGGAAATGTAAAGGACTGGAGTGTGTTCAGCGCAAACAGAGGAGAGGGCTCCAGGCAGATCCAGGCAGAAGCACAGCAGGCAGGCAGGCATGTACCAGACCTGCACGCCTGAGGACCTTATGGAGAGGTCAGCCTGAGGTTAACTACCCCGATGGGCAGGATGACAGGCAGGGCAGTGAGGACAGCAGGAAGCATCAAGGGCTCCAGGTAGGGTGCCAAGACCAAACCAGCTTTGGAAAACTCCGGAAGGCTAAAGCAAATGGCAAACGGAGTTGGAGAACACTGACTGGGTCACCCTCCTGGAAAAGCACAGGGCCTGAGAGCCAGAGGGAGGCAGCTTGGACGCCCCCCTCATCACAGGCACCACACTGCCAACAGTGGAGCAACAACGGCCTCATCCAGGGCAGGAGCTAATTAAAAACCCTGGCCGCCTGCCAATCCCCAGCCCATTTACTCCCGGATTAGCACTCAAGAGCTACTTAACTCACAGGCAGAAGCCAGCGCCACCCCCAGCCTCACCATCATACAAGTGAACACGGAGCCAGGCTGGGAGGCATGCCTTGTTGCTTGTGCTCCTCAGCTAACCTGCAGAAGAGCTCTCAGGTCATCTCTGCTCTGCACACCAGGAAGTAAAGCCTGAGAGGGCGGGGAGGTGTGAGACCACATGACCAGTAAGTGACAGGGGCAGGATTGGAACCTGTCTGCATTTGCTAAGATGCCAACTCAGTGCTGCCTAAAGTGCTGGCATCTGTTTGTGAGCATTTGTAGGTCTCATATAGATAGGTGCTGTCTGCCATCTGTGTGTGGCTTATAATTTGGAAAGACCCTGTCCTCTTACTTCACCCTCTCAATGGCCTGAGGAAGTGAGCATGGACTCACCATCTCACACAGAGGAAAGTGAGGCCTGTCACTAAAGTAAATGGCTGTTCAGAGAGGACACACAGATCTGGCACCTCCCTGCACTGCCTATTCCTGGAAACACTGCCACAGTTACACCCCAGGGACACTCGGGGCACCTCTGCCTTATCAAGACAGCTGGGGTCATGGCCCCTCCCCTTCTGAGCCTGTTTGTCCAAATACTACCAAAGCTAAAGGACAGGAGCTCCCAGGCAGTGGCTATCTGGAGGCTACCTGGATAAGCTCTTTAGGTCCAAGGCTGGATAACACAGGTCTTGGTATGAGACACCTGTGGGCAACGGTGCCAGCCCTTTTCCATGTTGGGTCTGATTAGGCACGGGAGATCATATTGTGCTTGCCACTGCGAGCTCAGGGGAGGTTACTGATTGCTAGGTGGGTGTCCAGAGGAGGAGAGAGGAGCAGGGAGGATGGGGAGGAGGAGGAAGGTGGGCAAGAGAGATGGGAGGGAAGAGAAAGGAAGGGAAAATGGGCAAAGACAAGGGCACAGAATACCAAATGACACCAGTGCCTTTGCTGGGAGGTGTGGTGGGGAAGCCGTGGGAGTTGGAAGTGGTCAGATTTGCTCTCATCTACCTCCATATGTGGCCTGAGATGCAGGTACAAGGTGGATTGAAGTTTGGGGGCAATGGGGAGGAGACCAGGCTCTTCTAGCCTTATCCAGCCAGCCAGGAGGCCCCGGCTGAGGCGGGAATTCTATGGGGACAGAGGGGGAGCACCCTGGAAAACTTGGGTTATGTTTTGCTGTGGAGGTTGTAAATGTTCTGTCTTTTAGAGCTCTGTCTACTCAGGACCCTGACCAAAGCAGCTAGAACTTGTCCTTTTAGGTTGTAATTAGATGACTGAGTCAGCCAGCATGGCTTTTCCCATAGCGCCAAACTCTGTTGCTTATGCTTTCTTTCCCCAGCAGGCTGCAGTAAGGGGCAACAGGCCTGAGCTGAGACCTAGCTCTTTGTACACTGCCAGAAGCTACCCAAGAAGCCTGTTACACCTCAGTTTCCCCAACTGAGAAATGGGAGCAATAATGTCACCCTGCCCTCCTTGTGCCCTAGACCACACCTACTCATTTTTTGGGAATCAGCATGTACACAGCCCATAATTCCTTCTACCAGAACCAACTATGTGCCAGACTCTGGCAGGCACCAGGAATATGAAGTCCCTGTCCTGTATGGGGCTTCACTCGGGCAGGGAGACCACAGAAATGTAGAAGCCAGGGGTCAGATGGTAGAGTGAGGGGAAGAGAGCAAAGAGCCTGAAGAGGGTAGAGGGCCCACGCCAGAGCCAGGGAGAAGGGACCAGACCCTAGGCAGGCTGAGGGATTGGATGTGGGAGTGAGTGGACAAGCCACACACAGCTCTAGGGTTTAATCGTGAGCCTCCAGTTCCTCAAGAATGTTCTTTTGGTGATGAGAGGTGGAGATGCCCTATGCCCTATAATATGACTCACCGTGTTCACCATACCAAGGTCTGGAGCTTGGGGAGGGGCTTGGTAGCTCATCAATAGCTAAAGCACAAGTCCCAGGACATATCAGCCACCCAGGTACACAGGAGGGCTCTGAGAAAGGTGCCAGGATCTTCCAGGGCCGTCTTACACACACACACACACACACACACACACACACACACACACACACACACACACACACACAGAGCCAGGGGCAATTATCACACCCTGTTTCTGTGGCGGAGTCATGGTGGCCATCATCTTCTCAGGAGAGTGCTGTCCTGCTGCTCAAAGTAACTCAGGTCTCTTTTAGTGTCTTCCATCCCCACCCTCTTGTCCACAGCCAGGAGTCTTGGAATTGTTTCCGCTTGAAATCTCCACTGGGGAGACCTCACTTGTACAGGGAGGAATTGACTACTCTGCCCAAACTCGCAGAGCTGGTAAGAGGTGGAGTTAGAGTACAGACCTAGCCCTGAGTTGTGTTCCCAAGCCCCTTCCCTAACCCCCACTGGCCACCAAGCAGGCTATCTTGAGATTTTAGTCTTTGTGTTCCCTCTGGGATCCTAATCTCTGATATAACATCTGGTATATAGTAGGTACTCTGCTAAGATCCACTTAAGAATTTAACCCACATATTTATTAATAACTATGGAAGGACTCTGCAAATTATAATCCCGTCAGCAGATATTTACTGAGGTGGAGTACCTACTAAGTGCAGAGTCCTATGCCACAGGCTGAGGCAGGGAACAGGCATGGAGCAAAAGACCACTGCAAGAAGGTAAGAATGAGGGGTGCCCCAGTGGGGAGTCAGCTTGCCTAGGGAGTCACCAGGAACAGCAAACAGGCAGGCCAAGAGCTAGAGCAAACTGCCCCCTTCACCGACACTCCAGCTCTTACTTGTCCTGTCCTTATTACATGACCATGGGCAAATCCCAACTTTTCTGAGCCTCCCTCTCTGGGGCTATGAGATGGGAAGAAATGTCCTCACAGAGGTGTGTGTGGGTGTTGGCCAGGCACATAGTATCTTTTAGGCTCCTATTTTCTTGTACGAGGCTGGCTATGAGGGGGAGGGGGCTCTGTTTGGGAACATCATGGGAGTCTGCATCTTCTGCTGATTCTTAAAGGGATGAGTAACCTGGGAAAGTCTAAAGAGCCCCTATTTCTTTCGATTGTGTCTAAGTGGGCCTGTGGGCTGATGGAGTACCCTCCTCAGGGCCTAGGATGCCTTATGGGACAAGTCCAGCCCCTCTGGTCCCAGAAGCCTCCCCAGGTCCATAGTATAGATGCAAAGATTCAGCGTGATGTGTTATGTGTCCACTTGATCCTCACCTTCTTCCAAAGCAGTAGAGCTGTGCCCAGCACACTCAGGATACTCAGCAGGCCAGTGAAGCCAAACAGTAGGCCTTCCTGGAGCTTGAATGATGGTGGCTGGTATGCTGTGTCTGGGTGGGAGGGAGGGGAGCAGGGAACAGAGAGTAAGTTTCCCAGGAGAAATCAAGGCCTACCCGGCCCACCAGCCCTTAGCCCCAAAGCCTCACGTTGTCCTTTACCCATTTCTAACTCTTTACAACTTGTGATCTTGCAGGGGCCTCTGAGACCCTTCAGAGCCTTGCTTTGTTGCTGTGTATGTTGACGGCCATGGTACTCCAAGGATAGGACTCGGTCATTTGCTCCTTCAGTGGCCCTGACTCAGTGAGCTGGCACCACTGAGGGCTACCTAGGGGATCCTGGTGACTTTGGGGGCCTCTGTCCCTGTATCTGAAATAATGGCAATGTGAGTGTGTGTTGTGAGGGTTGAGGGGCACAGGCTTACACTGGGACTGACAAGAACATCACACCAGGGGTAGACCAAAGGCAAACTTGCCCTCATCATGAACCCTCCATCCACCCTTATTCCCTGCCTCCATCTGGCTGGCAGAAACTTACATAGGACGACCCACTTCTGGGCCTATAATAGTTACTTAGCAAGTGCCCAGGCAGCAGCCCTTCCTCATAGGCCATCCTATGAAAGAAACATCACTAAAGTCTTTCACGGGCAGAATACTGCCAAGAAGGTCAGACCCAAGGTCACATCCAGGCAAGCAGTAAGACAGGAAGTGCCCAGCCCCTTCCAGTGGGACTCACAGAAGTGCACAGAGAAAGAACCAGGACTTTGAACACGCCTTGCTCTTAACTTTGGGGGTCTTACACATTGAGAATGATAACTAGGAACTACTTCCAAAATGATGTAAAACAGATGCTCACTCAAGCAAGACACCCACAAGCCCATGTGTGCACGCCTAACCCCACACTACCCTGCAGTGACAATGGGATTCTGGCACCAACAGGCCTCTCTCAAGTCATTTGTCCAAGGTGGCCAGAGATAGATCCCTTCTCTTTCCAACATAAACGTGGGTGCCTGGCACACCTTCAGGACAGGGGTTTCACGGTGTGTGTGTGTGTGTGTGTGTGTGTGTGTGTGTGTGTGTGTGTGCTTCTGCTCTGTTTGCAAAGCTGGAAGGCAGGGCAGAGAAACTGTTGGGTGGCCCCTGTATGTCATTCTCTCTGGAAGGATCTGAGAGGCCGCCTTACCTCTGACCAGAATGAAGGTGCCACTGCCCTGCACCGAGGTGGGCCCTTGGACTAAGCAATAGTAAGTGCCTGTGGCAGATGCATTTGGCAGGCTGAGATTAACCAAACAATCCAGGGTGTAGTTCTCCATGCCAGGATGGTGTTGGCAGTAAATTGGCTTCTCCAAGCTTCTCTTGCCATGGAGATCTTCATGAAAGAAGCTAACAGTGAAGCCCTTGAATTCCGGAGTGTCCTGATGGTTGATTCTGCAGCTAAAGGAGACAGTCGTGTTGGCCAGAGAGACCAAGATAGGGAGGCCGGTGTGGGTCACTGATATCCCTCCTGTGGGGGGAACAACAGGGTAAAGTGATGGCTCACTGGAAGTTTGCTCATACCACGTGTGCCTCCTGTGTGTTGACTGCACAGGGTGATTCCCACAGAGACTCCATTTGTCCAAATATGGAGGCCAGGAAAGAGCTTTGATGAGGAAGACTGAGTCAGGAAGGTCCACTACTAGGTCAGATTCTTCAACAGGGGTGGGTAGAGACATACCCAGGGCTGAAGGGACCTCAGAGACTATGCTTCTAACCCTTGTCTAACCCACAGTACAAAAATCACCCCATCTGTTACCCATGCAGACCTAAGGGGTCAAATGCTAGTGAAGAAATGAAGGGAGGGGGAATGCAGGAAACCAGAGCACTTCCTGGCAGGGGAAAGAGGGAGCAGGTCTTCCTGCCAGCGGACAGATGGGCCATTCCCTGAATCAGGGCTACAAGAACTTTGTCAAATCTCCATGAGGTATAAGAAGCCGTTCCACAGGTGCCATCCTCCAAAGATACAGACCTCCTGACATGTGGCCGCTTGTGTCCAACGCCCATCATAAGGCCAGTCCTGCTGGAGCCATCCTCCCTACCCAACACTCATCGGAAAACAGTCTAAACACTCTGAAAGCAGCAGCCCAGCTCGCCTGGGCCTTCTACAAGCTTTGAGATGCTGTTCAGATTTGGAGCAGGGTCAGCAGCCACCACCCCCAACTTTGGCAACACAGGCCTCTCAGCTTCAATATTCCATGCCTCCCAGGCCCTTCTTCTCCAGCCGCTGAGCTGCAGACAGTTTTTAAATTGAGGTCGGCAGCAAGCAGCCAAGAACCGGCTTGTTAATCGGGAGAAGATCGTGCGTTTTTAGATGCTTAGAAACTCTCAGGATTTATTTTGCCAAGGAAAGTGAGCTGTGGACCTCCTGCCTTGGGTTGGCACGAAGCCAGGAGGGTCTCTTCTGGCCTCTTCAGCTTTCCCCTGGGGGAAGGGCCCTCAGGGAAGTCTGGGCATTCTGGAAGATTCCAGGGAGGGAACGGAGATGACCCTCCAGTGAATCCTTAAAGCTTTAAACAGGCTGGAATTTTGAATTTGATGTTGAGCCTCTAAGAGATACGCCACCCCTTAAAGAATAGGGACATTGATAGTGCTATGTTTATAGAGTGGGACACCAATTACTTTGGGAGTTCTGACTGAGCTGATGCCCAGACCCCTTCCCTGACAAGGAGTCCCTGTCCTGGGCTTCCCTCAGGCTGGCATTACCCTCTTATTCTCTGGCCTCTGTTGCAGAGCAGCTGTGGCTTGACTATACTATTCACACAATATAATACCAGCAGAGCAATATTGTAACTTTGTCATTAAAGAAATCTTGATTCAGCCAGGCGGTGGTGGCGCAAGCCTTTAGTACCAGCACTCAGGAGGCAGATGTAGGTGGAGCTCTGTGAGTTCAAGGCCAGCCTGGTCTACAAAGTGAGAAAAACCCCATCTCAAAAAAACAAAGAAGAAGCCTTGATTCAGGGTAGAGGTCTGAGACACCATGTGGCTGAGGTGAGGAGGCAAGGGGCAGGTGTTATGACATGATCTCCAGGGATTCCAGATGGGCTGGGGAATGCATGAAGCCAGAGCATGGAATGAACTACAAATGACTGAGAGCTCTGTTCACATTGCCAGCAGCCCACCTGTTGTCACACAGCCCCTTCTGCCACATGCCTCTGCCTGTTCTTCCATCTGCAGCTGCTCTGCCAGCAGCCCCCGTACCTACAGATACCCTCTCTGTGGCCTGTGT